>CM050519.1:52015474-52615474 GCA_027563665.1 Antrozous pallidus | reverse complement strand
ATTTCAAATACAATTTCAAGAATCACAATCCCTTCTTATATAGAGATTTCTAAAAAGCAGAACAAAATGTCCTGGCTGGTGTTGCTGAGTTGTTTGAGCAGCATCCCTTGCACCAAAAGGTCTCTGGTTTGATTTCTGGTCAGAGCACATGCCCGGGCTCCACATTTGATCCCCGTTGTGGTGCAGGGTATGTGTGGGAGGCAACGAACCAGATGTTCCTTCTCACGTTGATGCTTCTCTCTTGCATTATGTTTCTCTCTCTCATTTCTTTTTCTTTCTTCTCTCTTTAAAATAAATAAATACATACATACATACATACATGCATGCATACATAAGATCCACAAGAATACACATTTAAAATTTTTAAAACAACAAAAAGTAAAGAAAGTACTCAATATATGTATTAAGCAAAATTTAACTATTATATTTTAAACAGAGTAAATATTAAAAACTATGTCTTTGTATCTACGATGTAAACAACCCAAATTTTAAAAATTCATGCATTTTCTGCTAGATAACTAATAAGTTACAGCACTGAGGAGCCCAAGACCTAAAATTTCTCTAACTATATCATTTGCATATATGTTCTTTGAAACCCATTTGTTAATCTGATATGCAAATATATCCAAAACTTGGAGAAAGGGACAATTTTAGAGGGAGCTGAACCTGACAGATTCAGTGCCCTCCATCCAGGAACACTTCATTTATGCCTAGTTCTTACCCATATATTTTGAATCATTAGTAAGCAAATTGAGTATTGGTAAGATCTATGTATTAATTTTCTATTGCTACCATAAAAATTATCAGAAATTTAGCAGATTGAACAACATTAATTCTATTAATTTACATTTCTGTAGATCAGAAGTTTGACATGTATCTAATTGGGCTGAAATCAAGCTGTGGGCAAGATGTGAGAAGGGAGAACCAGTTTCTGTACTCATTCTGGTAGTTGGTAGAATTTAGTTCCTTGTAGTTATAGCATTGATGACCCATTTCCTTTCTGTCTTTCAGCTGAGTGAAAGTTGTTCTCATTTTCCAGAGCCATCCCACATTTTCAAATTCAGGAATGGATTCCACTCTCTTTGAATCTCTCTGGCCTCTTCCTGACCTCTCCTTTGCCTTCTTCTTTTATTTCTAAGGGCCCATATAATTACTGATCCCACCCAGTAAACTTAGAATAATCTCCCTATAGCAAAATCTATAACTTAATTTTATTTGAAAAGTGTTTTTTATGTATTATACTAGTGGCCCAGAGCACAAAATTTATGCATGGGGTAGGGGGAAGGAGTGATCCCTCAGTCCAGCCTGCATCCTTTTCAATCCAGGACCCCTTGTCTGACTGGCAGGATCAGGTCTAAACCAGCAGTTGGACACCCCTGTTGCAATCCAGAACGCATGGCTCCTAACTGCTCACCTGCCTGCCTGCCTGATCACTCCTAACTGCCCTGCCCTGCTGGCCTGGTCGCCCCTAACCACCTCTTGTGTTGTCCCCCACCACAATGGCTTTGTCCAGAAGGATGTCTGGAAAATGTCCGTTCTAATTAGCATATTACCCTTTTATTAGTATAGATAACATGCTCACAAATACCAAGGATGGTGGCTGTATATCTTTAGGGGCTATTATTCTGCTTACCACAATCTATAATCCAGTGGAGGCTGTCTTAGTAATTAATTACATTATGTGAACACAGTACAGGGATACTATATAATTTTTTTTTCTTTACCATAGCCTCCAAGATTCTACATAATCTGACCTTCAGCTGCTCCCTTGACCTCATTTCAGGCATATTTTTCTCATACCTTGCCTTTTGAAACAGCAAATATATGTGTACTCTATGGTTTTTACATGGCTCCTCCCTTTACTTCAAACATTTCCTTCATCTTTGCACAAATAATCATTCCCATCACTGTATAATGGTATCTGAAGTAACTACTTTCACCATTCACTATCACCTTACCCTAATATTATTTCAGTATATTGTGTTCATGTATTTATTATTTTACAAAGTTATACTAATATATGAATTAATCTAGTGAATAAAATTATTTTCAGCGAAAAAAACAACATCAATTATAATGCATACAGTTCTTATTGGACTTGAACAAACAAGAAAGCTATTTGGTAGTCTTATAGAAGGTGAAACAGAAAATGATTTCACACAAAAAAATCAATCCATGTGAGAAAACAAAATCCAATATAAAATGTGTTATACTGGCAATATATTGTAATAAATGCATAATAATATAGCAATGCTAATGGACTTATGTTAGAAGAGGCAGGTAATTAACAGGATGTCTGCTTTTAAAAATGTAATTGGAATAGCAGTTCCATATATTCTCTTTTATGGTGTTACCATAAGCAAAGAGCAGTGGAAATTTTCTAGTAACAATCCTTTTAATTTCAACCGCTTGATTTTATCATTTAACTACATTAATTAGACAAATTTAATTCTAACTTAAAACTATTACTTACAAATTTGTCTTTTACATGCAAAAGGTGAAGGTACAAAGGCTAAGTGGAAATTTTTCTTGAGTCTGTGCCTCCTAAAAGTTCTTTGCTTCTTACTCTAGGCTCCTTACATGAATACTAAAAATTCATGCACTGGAGTATTTAATACTCCAGTGCATGAATTTTTATGCACCAGGCCTCTAGAACTTATACATATGTATATATGCATATTGAGGACTATGTCATCCTAGTTCCATAGAGGAAAAAAATAAATGCTAGCCAAAAAAAGATACTATCAACTTAATTAATGGACAGTTATCAACTATTTAATAATTTTAATAAACATTTATAAATGTTTTTATAATATATGCTATGCCTTCACTTAATTTTAAAAGAATAAAATATACTCAATGTTTTTAGTTTTTACACTGAATAAGAAAAATTTTTACCTTATAATTTAAATTTCCATAAAATGAATTTGAATGTTTGATGAATATTTGAAATAAACCATGCTGTAACTAGTCACCATTTTTGAAGACTATAGGATATATTAGTTGGATGATTAATTATTGATACAATTAAATTTTTTTAAATAATGTTCTAGTGTCACTATTTGAATTCATATGCATATATTTCATAACCAAAAGACTTGTCCATTTGTTAATACTCTGGTTAAATGTAATTATATCATGATTAATCTTGGTTTACTCCACTCAAATATCTAACCTCCTAAGGCTTTCCATTTAATTCTAACCATTGATCTGAAAAATAATATTTAGAATAGTTTTTAATATTAAAATTCAATAAAATGTTTCTATAAATAACATGTTACTATAGAAAGCTCTGATATTTAAATATTTGAATATAAAATATAAAATCAAGTAAAACCTGGAAATATTTAGCAATAGAAAGCACAAATATTTGAGACCAGTAACAGCTGACAACTAATTGGGAAATTTTTCTCTAAATATCCATTAGATGTTCTCACAGACAGTTTATATAGGTCGAACAATTTCAAGCATGAAAAGAGTTGATGGTCAAATTTTTAATACGCTGTTTCCCAGAAAATAAGAGTGTCTTATATTAATTTTTGCTCCCAAAGATGCTCTAGGTCTTATTTTCAGGATATGTCTTATTTTTCCATGAAGAAGAATATGGTACACATTTATTGTTGAACAAAAAAAATGAAATTTATTACGTGTATATGGTATGGTAGTAGTTGTCATCACAAACCAGCATAACCAGACAAACTGTGAATCCTGTGGTATCAAGAATTTCTTGTTACTACCATTATTTCCATGTACAACAATCTATGGTACATTTATTGATACTGATATTTACCGGTATGAACACAAAGTAAGATTTATTCAATGACAGCCATGTAATCATCTTCTGGAACGTCATCATAACAATCCAAACCCAGAATTTCCTGGTGAATTTCTTGTGACTCCATTTCTTTCAGAATCAGTGGACCAAATCTCTCATGGTTAGCAATAGCACTGTCCTTAAATGAGTACTTCTTGTCAAGGTAGCCTGCTCATAGTGCATTTGCAATGCAACTGTCAGTGATTTTCTCCCACGAATTCTTCACCCAAGTCATAACTTCTTGCAGTTTAGGTTTCAGAAAGTTTCCATGCTGATCTCTCTCCATTCTATTTTCAATGTAGTCATTAATTTCCGTGTGCAAATTGTCCTTGAATGGCTTGTTTATTGCAATATCAAGAGTCTGGAGATAGACCATCATTTCTGCAGGAATCATTATTTGATCTATTTTTCTTTCGTGAAGAAATTTCTTCATGTCTTTAGCGCAGTGAATGCTGGATGCAACCCAGACTTGCAGACCTCTTTGGCTCCCTCACATAACAAGCGACAGCATTAAATCGTGCCACTTCCTTATAACTGCTTGTGTGGCCCAGGCTTTTTCAGTTTCAAGAATAAAAATATTATCATAGAGGTCTTATTGGGGGGGGGGGCTTTAAATTACATCGAGAGGCAAAACTGGAAGTAGGTCTTATTTTCCGGGGATGTCTTACTTTTGGGGAAACCAGGTATATAGTCATTAATGTTTCAGAAGAATCTCAACTGACACGATCCAATATTTTTAAATTACAATAAAATCATCATTGCTAAAATCACTGCTATAATCAAAAAACTCTTTTGGATGTTCAATTTGTGCCTGTGGTCTTGTAAGTGCCTTCATATTTTCTTGCCTGAGAGGCTTAGAAATTTCTGGCTACATTCTCAATGCATTTCCCCTAGACAACTGTCTTGTATTAATAAGCTTGTACCTTGCTTATGTTACTGTCTTTCATGCCTTCCATCCCTGATCTCTGTGCATTTTTTAAATTTCCAATTTTAATTTTAAAATTTATATACATATCCATATGTATATACACACATGTGTGTATATATGTGTATATGTATGTATATATGTAAATATATATACATATATATTTAAGTGCATATATATGTAAATAAAGTACTCCAACTTATTTATGAAGCAAAATTTAACTTTATATATCCCAGACACACAAAAATTGGCCTTTTTAAGTGTCTAAAGGGGTTCTAAGACCAAACTTGATACTCTGTTGCATATGTCTTGCTTATAAGTCTTACAAAATTTATAAGTTGTGTTTTATTCCTTCCATCAATTTAGGTGTCAGGAATGATATATGTAGTAATTTGTAGAGCAGTAGACCAAACATTGATGAGCTGACAGGTGTTAGATATATGCTACCTTTTAAAGATGCTGTATTGCATCTGATTAAATTCACATTTCTGCTTTAGCAGGTATCTGTCTGTACAAACAGGAATGGGGGAAAAATGTTTGTAATGAGAATGTTAAGTCTGTGTACCCTGAAGCTGTTGCTGAAGAGCTAGAGTAAGATTAGTTTTAAAAAATAGCTGACAAATATCTGAGCTTCTAATCACCAGTGCCACAGCTGCAAAGTTTAATTCGGGTATATGTAAATCAAAACATAATATATATTATTTTCCATGCTTCCAATCAAAATCACTGACATATTATTTACTATAAGAATTATCTCTGAATAAATCAGGATGTGGGGAGAGAAGCAAGATGGCAGCATAGGTAAAACACCTATCTTGCCGTCATACTCAGCAATTTTAATACTACAACTTAACGAAAGAACAAACACCTTCCAGAATCAACAGAAAGCTGGCTGAGTGAAAATTCCACAAATAAAAGTGAAAATAAGACACTGTGACTCTGAGGAGCAGCAGTGGACAACGTTGCAAGATTCACGCGGAGAGAGGTTTGGAGCGCGCGCCGCGGAGAGGGTGGGCGGCTGAAAACCCGCCAGTTTTCTCAAACAGGGAGACAAAGACGTCCCACTGGGCTGATTCTCCAGCTCTGGGTGAAGTCCAGGGAACCCACTATCATATGGGGTAAAAACTGGACAGTGGGAGGGCACGCCAAAGCTCGGGTGCTGCAGTGGTCTCCGAGCTTGTGGAGAAGGCAGCTTGCTCAAACAGCTCAGCTGCGTGACTGCGCAGAGAGCATTCTGCGACTTGCCCTCTCATTCGGGAAACCGTCAGACTGCTTTGTTTTACCTCCCTGGGTGAGACATTGGGAGTGCAGACTCATTTGGGGAGAGTCTGAATTCCCCGGCAGCAGGTGGAGGCACAGAGTCCCTGGGGCTATATAGGGCAGAGCTAACACTGTCTGCTTGGCCTGGAGACTCCACCCATCCAACCTGAGCACAGCTGAGCTTCACAGACAATTGGCCTGGAGGTCAACCCTCCAAGTGCTAACAACTATTAATCTGAGCTTAACTTCAGCAAGACTGTGCAACCCATATCCACCTCAGGTAACTAGGAAGGCTGAGCCACTGTCCCCAGTAGGAAGTCTACCACACAAAGCTAATTGACCAACTCAGGGAAGCAGCCACCACGCAGAGACATGGAAAGAAATCAGATGTGAAAGAAATGGAGGGAAAAAAACGACTGGACATGGAATTCAAAACCACGGCTATAGGGTTTTTCAAGAGGCTCCAACAAGAGGTCGAAGCTTATTAGGAATTAAGCAAGACCACAAAGGAAATGAATGAGTCCTACAAGGAAATGAAGGAGACCCTCAAGGATATAAAGGAGACTCTCAAGGATATGAAAAAAGACCAACCAGAAATTAAGCGTACACTGACTGAAATAAAAAATATTATACAAAGGCCTAAAAGTGCTCTCGAGCACCCCAAGAACCAAGTTCAAGATTTAAATACAAAGAGGTAAAATCCACTCAGCTGAAAAAGCAAGAAACCAAAAGAATCCAAAAAATTGAAGATAGTGTAAGTGGCCTCTGGGACAACCTTAAGCATAATTATAGGGGTGCCAGAAAAAGAGAGAGAGCAAGACAATGAAAAACTCTTTGAAGAAATAGTGACTGAAAACTTCCCACACCTGGTGAAAAAAATTGACTTAGGAGTCCAAGAAGCGCACCAAACCCCATTATATAGGAACCCTAAGAGGACCACACCAAAGCACATCATAATTAAAATGCCAGGAGCAAAGGACAAAGAGAGAATATTAAAAGCAGCAAGAGAAAAACAGATGGTTACCTATAAGGGAGCACCCATACGATTGTCAGCAGATTTCTCAACAGAAACGATGCAGGCCAGATGGGAGTGGCAAGAAATATTCAAAGTGATGAAGAGCAAGAATCTACAACCAAGATTACTCTATCCAGCAAAGCTATCATGTAGAATTGAAGGTCAGATAAAGTGCTTCGCAGACAAGAAAAAACTAAAGGAGTTCATCACCACCAAACCAATATTATATGAAATGCTGAAAGGTATTCTTTAAGAGGAAGAAGAAAAAGATAAAACTGTAAATTATGAACAACAAATACACATCTATCAACAAATGAATCTAAAAATCAAGTGAATTAATAAGCTGATGAACAGGATATAGTGGTGAATGTAACAGAACCCCGGACATAGAGAGGGAATGGACTGACAACTCTTGGGGAAAAAGGGGGTGTGGGAAGTGCAGCAAGAGACTGGACAAAAATCATGCAACTATGGGAAGAGGACAGTGGAGGGGGGTGAGGGCGGAGGGTGGGATGGATAACAGATGGAGGGGAACTATAGGGTGAAAAAAAAGGGAACAATGTAATTAATAAACTGAACAATAAAGATAAAAAATCAGGATATGGAAGATGCTCAAAAATCAGGATATGGAAGATGCTCAAGGCAATTTTAGCTTAGTATGGATCAGTGCTCTCCTGATGCCTTCAGCTGGCAGCCTCAGCACAGAATCCCATCTCCCTTTCTAGGTAATGGCATGAGAGACAACTAATTGTTATAAGTAAACTAGAACCCTGGTGCATGAAATCTATGCATGGGCAAGGTCCCTAGGCCTGTCCAGAGATCATGGCTGATCTGCGAGGTGATGGTGGGGCAATTGAGGGACCTCCCTCTTCTCACCCATCCTGGCCAACATGGTGCCTCCCGCTTGACAGCCCCAATGCCTTCTGCTACTGCCAGTCACCTATCTTTGCAGGGCAATTAGTGGGGCTAACCCTTTCCCACTGGCACCCAACCTTGCTGGCCTAGGGCCTGCAGGCTGGAGGCAGCTTCTACGTTGAGCATCTGCCTTCCAGTGGTCAGTGCATCATAGCAACTGGTTGTTCCGCCATTCAGTCGATTTGTATATTAGGCTTTTTTTTATTATATAGGATAATAATATATAGTATATTATATATCCCCCACTGGCCGGGTTTCAGAAACTTCTTTCTCTTACTGCACACTGCTTATTGTGCTAAGAACCCTACACATCTTGTATTTGAGATTGGAATTGTAATCTGCTCACTAACATCTCCCAGAATAATATATTCAGTCTTGCAGTTTTTTCAGTGTGATGTGAGCATTGATTACCAGATGGTCACAGGGACCACAAGAATGGAATTAAGATTATTAGTTTTATATAAGCAATAAATACATTTTAAAAAATGAACATGAAACACAAACTTTTTGAGTTTTGTCTCATCAGTTAGATATAGATTCCTTGGTGAATGATTAAAATTCATTTAATATGATGCTAAGAGTGTTTAATAGTTTTTAAGAATTTAAACTTTATTTTGGATTCATTTAATTATATGGATTTGTGGGTTTTCATGAAGTTTTGTCCTTAAATTGGTTATAAGCCTGTGAATAAAATATATCCTAATTTGTGCAGATAGATAGATATAAATATATATGGTTAGTTACTTAGTTAACTCAGTATTTAGAAAAACAATGGCCTACCTCAACTTCAGATAAATCTGTCTGGAGTTCTTACTAGCATTATCATTGTTTAACTTCCGGATTCAACTTTTAAGTCAGACTCTCGATTACAACAACAACAAAAAATTGCTCAGAAAGCCCTAACTAAAAATAAGTATAATTTTCTTTTTGTTGCAGTTCAACACCAATGATAAGTGTCCCTTTTATTAAATGTATCTCCTATAAGGCATTATTAATACATGCATATTATTTCCTTATGTTGTATGACAAAATTATTTACCTATTCCAACAATTTCATTTGGACCTTTACTCTTCTTCTAATTTGTTGCAATTTTAAATAATATATAAGAATTGTAAAAGATATCCATTTTAGGTATTTTCCCTAGAATTAACTTATAGTTGCAGAATTACAAGGTGGTAAATTATTTCTTCAGACAAAATCCATGCAAGTGAAATTCTTTTGTCAATAAACTTAAATTGTAAAACTGTGCTCAATAATAGTGATGGCAATTTATACCTATGGAAGAACAATATTTGGACTTTAACATAGTAATATGATTTAATGCATATTTTAATAATTATTATTATTTCATTTAATATTTTACTTTTGGTTTATTGAGTACTTAGCTCTGCAGACATTTTGAATTATATAGTTACTTCTGACATTTTCCATCATATATATCCTTCTCATTTATGTTTAAAATGTCATAAAAATAATCCAGTTCAAAAATGACATATTTCTTATATTTTAATATATGATTATTTGATACATGTGATAATAGCAAAAATATAAAATGAAAAATTAACAATAATCTTTATATTTATAGAGAATTTTTTCTGAAAATTTCAATGACAATTAACCAAAGTAGCTTTTAGTATATCATTTTACATACAGAAAATGTCCAAACCATTGTATATAGTAATTTACATGCAGTTAAAAAAATTGTTATATCACATGCAGCAATTTGAATTCAGTAACAGTCCACAAAATAATTTAAATGTAGCAATTTAAATAAAGTAAACTTAAATTAAATTCAAAAGGGTTGACAGAAAAAATTTGACCAGACTTCAAATAAGAGAAGAGGTCAAGTAGAGAAGAAACACAAAAGATTAAGAAAGGAATTTGAGATAACGAGCTCCACAGCCCCAGGAATTCCATTTTTCCACAAGGAGCTTCAACTCTTACATGAGAAAAATAAATAAATGAGAACAGGCTCAGGTATTGAAGGAGAGTCAAATAGATCCTCAAGCCTTTTTTTATGAGGCTCAATACATAGGAAAGAAAACCAGCATTTCATACGTTTGGACTTAACCAAAAAGTCCAGATATGTAGGAGAGGCTGCTTGACTCAGGGAAGCAACCCCATAACACTGTAGCCCTGTAATATACTCAGCTGGTGGTCAACTAAAGAATCAGAGCCAAAATAATACCAGCAAGACTAAGAATTCACAAAGATTGATGTCTTTAGTGGGAGACTGTCTTCCCATGACAAGCAATGGGAGACATTTTTATCAGGTGGGGAGATAACAAGGTGAGTTCTTGATTATCCATAGCTTCACCAGTGTTCATAGGAACCAAGAAATTCCAGATATAGGGGAGAAGAGAAAGCCAAGTATGGCTCCACCATTGTTCTGGTAAGACCTGGGATTAATGTTTGCTATTATGTATATTTTTAAACTCATTTTTACTACTATTTAAAGAATATCCTATCTCATAAATTTATCATAAAAATATAAATAAATTAATGTATTTTTATAGATGAGAAGTTGAAAATGAAGAAACAGCAGAAAGAAAAAGAGAGAGAAAGGGGGAGAGAGAGAGATGAAGAATGAGAAGAAAAATTATCATAAAAATAAATAAAGGAAAGGTGAAGCAGAACTGGACTTCATTGGCTAAATTTTGAGCTATACATACATCTCGAGAGTATAGTTTTTTGTTTTTGTTTTTGTTTTTGTAATCCTCACCTAAGGATATTTTTCCATTGATTTTTACAGTGAGTGGAAGGGAGGGGGAGAGACAGAGACAGAGAGAGATACATCAATTGGTTGCTTCTCTCACACAGCCAACATTCCATCCACTACGCCAAACTTTCCAAAGCTCAAAAGTACACATTTTAAGTGACAAAATGAATTCACATAAATTAATATGTACTTTTAAACACATTATTTTTGTAAACAATGGGGAAAAGAGGCAGTGAGGGATGGATGTCATAATATAGAGGAAAATGTTGAACTTAAAAATATTTTAATGATACTTTTCCTAATAAATGTTATTACTTATAAGTTGTTAACCATAACTGAAATCCACAGCATATTATGTTATTTAGATTTTCATTGTTAATTGCATCTTGAATCTACATACAATTGAGAGAGAGAGAGAGAGAGAGAGAGAGAGAGAGAGAGAGAGAGAGAAGAGAGAGAGAGCTTAATAACCATTCTGATTATGGATCACAATATCTTTTTTTATTGTTGACAGTATTATAGATGTCACCCAATATCCCCTCATTGTCCTCCTCAACCCCACTACTGTCCCAGGCCTTCACCACACTATTGTCTGTGTCCATGGGCTATGCGTATATTCATATAAGGTCTTTGAGGAATCTCTGCCTTCATACCCTCATCCTAACCCTCACTTCCATCTGAGATCTATCATTCTGTTCCATGCTTCCATATCTTTGAATCTGTTTTGTTTCTCCATTTATTTGATCATCAGATTCCACAAATAAGTGAGATTATGTATTATTTGCCTTTCTCTGACTGGCAGTATTTTTTTCATAAACAATTCTATTCCTTACTCACAGCATGAGCTTCTTGCTCATACTGAGTTGCTCAGTCTGAGGCACTAGCAAGAGCGCATGGGATGTTGGAAGGTCTCACTTCTCCTCAGTAGGGAGTCATGTTTTATTGCTTCCCACTGTGCTTCACTGTGTCCTCAATACTTTTCTTTAGGCTCCAAATTTGCATCAGTCTCACTTTCATCTTTCTGTGGTTTTTCACTTTTACTATTTGTTCCCTACACCCAAGCCAGATCAACTGTTTCGACCAATCAATTGAATATGATAGAAACAATCTAAAGGTAGTCCTTTACATTTATTCATTAATAGAAATTAGCATAACACTTTCAGAAAACTTTGGGATTTTAATAACATCCTCAAAGCAATATGATGAAAACAAGATTAACTTACTCTGTCATTTTATCCGTGACCATTTTTAATTCTATCAGTTTTACTTCCTAATTTTGTTTTGCACATGGCTTCTTCCTAAAACATTTTTAAGAGCTTGTAACAAATGATCAGAAAAGAAAAAGACTGTAAAAAGTGTCTCCTAGAGCTGTTGGATTCTGGACTTGTATACTAACCTGACTTCGACTTCTGTCCCACACATGTGTTACTCTAGGTGGTCTTGATATTTGACCTATTGGGTATATAATATTCATGTGAATATGGAAAATTAATGTCTCCATAAGCAAATCATATTTCACTCATCTCTCTCTTCCTTTACAAGATAAAATTATTAATATGCCAGGCGCTCAGTACTCGGATAACTTCTAGTTATATTAAGTTATTGGGTGTATGATCTTAAGCAAGTGATTTAATTTCTTATTTTCTCAAATTTATCATTTTTAAATGCATCAAATAAGACTAATGATAATAGTAAGAACACAATTGATAATATGAAGTTGGAGTAAAAATTTACTTAATTTACTTAAAATCCTGACATATGGTTAGTGCTCCAGAAATGACACACTGCTTACTGCATCCTTTTCCTCTGCCTATAGTATCAATATGTCTTCATCTTTTAGCCATTCTTCCTCTTTAAATCAACATCCTGGCTTTCTGCTTTCCTCAAAAAGTATATATATTGAAATAACTCTCTACATATATCTTGAAATAACTCTGGATATTCTTCATAAACACTTTTAAGATGGTTTCAACATGCAAGCTAAAAATCAAACATCACAAAATATTTGAAGTGTTTGATAAGGCCTTTAACATAAACACTGTCACCTCTGACTTCAATCTCAAGGCAGATAAAATTGCCTGATGAGATGTGACAAGCCAGGAAGCATACTTCCTTTTAGAGATGGGAGGTGGTTGAGCTCCCCAGCTTATGAGATGAGACCTCATATGAGATTTCACACAGAAACAATAACATGTACTGCCTGTCTGAAAATGTGTTTCCAACAAAGTGAGATTCTTTACCTCCCCCCACACCCCCTGACAAACAAAGCAAAACAACAACAAGGAAAAGTGCTGCATGGGACAAAGAAAACCACGTAAGCTGGTCATTTGGGATGATGACTAAACCTGTGCTGTTCTCCATGTTACCACAGGGCAGGAGAGTTACAATAAAATAATGTCTTCAAGATGGCAGAGCACATGATCTGCATAGAGAAAACTTCAAAAAAACTACCAGTGGAGGAGAATGATCAAAGGACATAGATGGTAATAGGTAAATGCAACTTAAAATAAGCTTATCAAACAGAAAAAATATATAAATAAGAGGTGAATAAAAATTAAATCCATCTTCAGATGAATTTATTCCAGATGAAGTAAAAATAATTAACTTACAAATGATGTCATGTATAATATTTAAGAAGATAAAGAGAGAAGCAATGTCCCATTTCAAAATTATTTTTGAGATCCACACAAGTTTTACTTCCTGACTGTTTGCCCCACAGATTTCAAGGTCCAGCATCATATAAACTACAACAATCTTAGAAACAGCCTTTTGTCTCTCTTTGCTTTTCTCATTGAACACAAACTCATAGATAATTTCCTACCAAAAAAATGTCTCCAGAAAAGAGAACCTTCGTGAATAAGTTCTGTTAATTGATTCTTAGTTATCTGGAATTGTTTCTCTAATCTTATTAGATTTAATGGTGTTACTGTTTTGCTTTTGTTTGTTTTTTCTATTCAGAAACTCCAACACAATCATTTTATTCGTTCAGTTTTCTCAACAGGGAAACAAGTCAAAATAATAGATTGACTAAATTAGCATTGATTTTACTTAATCTTGATTTTACATTTGAACTACTGGGGATCTTTTATAAATTCTGGTGCCCAGACCACTCACTCCCTAGATGAATTATATAAGACTCTCGGGAAGTGAAATCTACAAAACAGTATTTTTAAAACACTCCTGGCAAGTCCAAGGTGCTCCTGCCTACATGTCCATAGTTTACACTTTATTATACATGCAGGGCCCGCACCCCACTGGTGAGCACTCAGGTGCTGACTCTGAGAAGCTGGCCAAGCCTTTCAGTTTTACAACAAGACTTTTTAACAGGGCATAGAGTGGCAATATATTTATATAGATAAATGTTAATCAACTGAGAAAATTTTTATTTCCCTACCCCTGCAATTTTGGGTTCTGAAAATGTAAGTTATTAATTTCAAATTAAGGATACTTTCACAGGAATGCATACCAATGGTTCCATTCATGTAAATGTGAGACTGCCACATAAACACTACAGGTTCCTCATGTCAGTGAGTCTACTGAGAAACAGGTTATTGTACTGGTGACTGATTTTGATCATTGAAGCAGAATTGGGGTTGCTCCTACGCAGTAGGAGTAATGAGGAATGTGTTTGTTATGTAGGAAAATTTTGGGGAATACTTAGTATTCATATGTCCTATGATTAGAGTCAATAGAAAACTAAAATAACCGAAGCAGACAGTGTTGCTCATGTTCAGACAGCTGAGGTGCTTTCTAAAGGCAAAGATATATAGAATGGATAGTGAGTGAGAGAAGGTAGGTATAAATACCAGCTAGCTATAAGAACAGTTGCAGAAACAAAAACTGCAATATTTATCAGTAGTTTCTTTTTACTAGCATATTGATAGAAATACATTTGCTTGTGGCTGTATGTGTTACAGATTTGTTAGGTACACCCCTGGGTTGTTGGTTGGTGAGCCATGGATTAGCAAAAGGCCCAAGAGAAATTGAAATGGAGACACTCATTGCTCACAGGTTCTGAAGGAATTATGTGGGACATCTCAAGAGGTTATACAGGGAGGTCAAGGCAGGATCCAGGCAGAACAAGAGAAAGCACCTAGGAAAAACACCTCTATTAGGGCCCAGGGATATAGTGTTTGGAGATTCCCATGCTAACGTTATACCCATCGATTCAAACCAAAAAGAGTAAGGTTTTTCTATAACCTCCATTAGGGTCTTATCTAAGGAACATTTCAAGGAAAAACCCTGAGAGGTGGGGGATACTATTCATCACAAGGACTATTGGGAAAGTCATTTCAAGAATTTAGATTTAGTTGTGACTCTTTGGGCTTCTGTGTAGGGCATCTGCTTGATGACAGGACCAATATCTGTTTAAGATCCAACAAGCCACTTGGCCAAACAAAATGGATGCTGAGGTGCCGATATCATGGAGTGACTTAGCTAAATGCTCAACAGTATGTATAAGAACTCCCCAAAATTTCCCTCCAACTATAATGAATTATGCTTTTAGGACTTAACTTCATATTTCAGCATTTCAATTATAGAGTAGTGCTATTCAGTTAGAAAAATAATTAACTTCAACTAAAAGCGAAAGAGAGCTTTAGAATCTTCTTTGGGAGAAAGAGTAAGTTTGTTTTTGGTTGCATGTGGGAAAGTTACATCAGGCCTGGTGGAACATAACTCCATTCTTATTTTATTTAGAAGCTGCATATGGTTTTAGTAGTTCTGTTTGCATGCTGTTTTTGAGTTATACTGTGGTGGCTTTATTATACATCCCTGTGGCTCTGCTAAATTATATTTCCAAAATTTCCTTCCCTATATATTCTGGTTAGGGTATGCCCCTAGAGATATTTTGATTGCAACTTGATGCAGCATCCATATAGCTTTCATAATCAGAGGCCTGTGAAGAAGCACAAGGTGCTATTTCAGTGCACACATCTTGATATTTATCTGCTGGCTCACCTCATTGGCATTGGGCAGCTGATTGCCAAAAAGCTACTCCATTTTCCCCCAACTCTTGAGCTAGATGCATATTTAGGTCTTTGATGAAGCTTGCCAGCATTTTCTGGAGGACACCAGCATCATAAAATTGTGAAGTGGTGAGAGACCAAAACAGTTAGTTTCCAGTTTATTGGCAGTTTGTTGTGATTTGTCCTTGTTCTTCCCCACTTTACATCCATCTTCTCCACTTGACTGCCTACCCTTTTACTTCAAGCAAGGTTCAGTATCAAATGAAAAGATAAAGGACTTACAGAGTCTTTTCACCCATCCCCTCCAGTTACATACAGTCAAATTTCTGCCACATTGAATATAAAAGTTCTGCTTCCCTGATACAATCCTGACTGATATACAAGTCTACCAGATATTAAACCTTATTATAAAACTTTCATACCTTATAATAATTTGTTGGAATATTTATAGACATCCTATCTAATAAAGAAGGGATATGCTAATTGACCATCACACCCTCACAAGATGGCATCAAAGATGCCACAAGATGGTGGTGCCCAGTCTCCTCAGCCCCACCTCATCCAGCTGGAGTCCCCTAGTCCCCTCAGTCCCATAGGGGAAGGCAGTTGGGAGTGATCAGGCCAGCAGGGGAGGAGTTAGGCATCAAACAGGCTGGCAGGAGAGTGGTTAGGGAGCTATCAGGCTGGCAGGCAGAGTGGTTAGGAGCCAGCAGTCTTGGATTGTAAGAGAGTACAGGCTGGGCTGAGGGACACCACCCCTTCCGTACATGAATTTTTTGCACCAGGCCTCTAGTTAGTACATAATAGAAAATTTTAATATGGACTTATTTTATAGGGGAATTTAATATAGACTAAAAGTGGCAACTCAAGTTAGAGGAAAATTATGAACTTTTAACTATATGATGTTAAAATAACTGGACAACTATTTGGAAAAGACAAAATTGGATCCATGTCACACTTGGATACAACACTGAGTCCAAAATGAATTGGGAATCTAAATTCTAAAACAAGAATTGTACAAATAGTGAAAAAGAAAAGCATATAAGCATTCACTGTATAATTTCTATCATAACATCACAAGAATAGAAAAAACCTTTGTAACTTTGTGCTAAAAAATTCAGAATCTATGAAAGACTGTATAAATTCAACTTTTGTCAACTATCTATTCACTATGTGAATGTGAACAATTACAATTCCACATATAAATACATAATTAATGTAATTATGATGAATACACATGTTATAAATATGAAACAAATGATTCCATGTCAAATATATATGGCCAAAACTTATGGACCTTGGTTGTAGATAATATCTCATGAACTTGACCCCCAAGGGAAGTAAGGACTAGATCAAATTAAAAAGCTTCTGTGCAGCAAAAGAAACTGACAATAAAACAAAGAGGCAGCCAGATGGAAGATGATATTTGGAAATAGTAGCTCAGACAAAGGTTTAATTTCCAAAATATATAAAGAACTCATAAAGCTCAAGACCAAATAAACAACCCAATCAAAAAGTGGGCAAAAGACCTGAAAATACACTTCTCCTAGGAAGACATGAAAAGCCAGTAGATATATGAAAAGATATTCAACTTCAGTAACAATTAGGAAAATTCAAATCAAAACTATAATGAGATAGCACCTCACACTTGTTAGATTGACCATTATCAACAAAACAAACAAGTGTTGGAGAGGTTGCGAAGAAAAGGGAATTCTCATTCACTGCCGGTGGGAATGTGGACTGGTATAGTCACTTTGGAAAGCAGTCTGGCAATTCCTCAAAAAGTTATGAATACAACCCAGTAATTCCTCTCCTGAGTATATAGTGGAAAAACTCGAAATAATTAATTCTAAAAGATATATGCATCCCTATGTTCATTGCAGCATTATTCATGGTGGCCAAGGCATGGAAACATCCAAAGTGTCCTGTGATAGATGATTGGATAAAGAAGATGAATTACACATGTACAATGGAATACTACTCAGCCATCTGAAAAGATGAAATAGCACCACTTGCAACAAAAAGATGGATCTTGAGAATATTATGCTAAATTAAATAAGTCAGTCAGAAAAAGCTAAAAGCCATATGATTTCACTCATATGTGAGGTATAAAACTGAAACTCTTGAATACAAGCAGCAGTGGTGGTTGCCAAAGGGAAGGGGGTGAGGGATATGGGGACCCTAATATAAGGTGACAGGAAAAGACTTGACTTTGGGTGATTGGCACACAGTGCAATTTACAGATCTTATAACATAAAAATCCACACCTAAAACCTATATATCATGTTGATCAATGTCACCCCAATAAATGTAAAAAATATATAAATTATAAACAAATAAATAAAGCATGGCCAGAAAAAAAAATGGAAAATGCATTACTGTTATTTTGATTGTGTTATTATTGGTAGTAGTAATAACAACACCATTAGCATTAGCATGGGTACAAATACCAGTAGTTTTAAAACAACTTTATTGGAGTTTTAAAACAACTTTATTTAAGGAAAATTAATGACTGAGACCATGAATAAGTCCATGGAAAAAAATATGGCTTAAAAACATGACTGTAAAATATGTAAACATTCCTGAGTTAAAAGTTGAGCACTATCTGATTAGTCTGAATGGCTTGTCAAATAAAGTTCAAAAGATATAAAAGAAACTGTGATAACATTTTTAAAGACACATTGAGAAGTTTTTATGAAAAGTAGGTAATTAAAATCACTCTTAATGGAAGACACAAAATTGTAAAAACATTATTAAAATTCTCTAGTAATAGCTCAGACTCTAATTAAAGCACCAGGGACATAAAAATCATTTTTGTATTTAACTCTCCTAACTGTTTAAAAGAAGCCAAACATAATTTTCCTCTACTAATTACAAAAGTTTCATACCCATAACAAAACAAGTTAATATGCTTTACTGCTTTTTCTTCTAGCCTCACAATATGCTTACAAATTTGAAATCATTGTGCTCTCCTCAGCAATCTTTAATGAAGATATATTGCTGCTAATCTCACATGCAGCTGTCTTCCATGTCATAAAATTATGTCAAAGACTGATACATGAGACTTTGTCACTAAAGATGCTTGCATAGCTGTAGTCTGTTTCTCCCAAACATACCAATTATTATAGGCAAAATAAACATGCCTGATTTGATGAAATAATTTATAAATTAGGTAAAATTTACTTAAGAGCTGTAACAAAATGTGGAAAAATTTCACTTTGAATTAAGAGCAAAGTCTGAGTAAACAAATATTGTTATACTGTAATGAGGCACCGGATATAGGACTACTTGATGGTCATCTTAGTTTAGCTAAAAAAATGTTTTACTTGAATTCTTATGACTCATATGTTTTTTAAATAAAGGCATGTAATTGAATAGAACATGCAATATTATTACTGTTTATTCTTTGGGGACATATCTTCTATCAAATATTAAACATTTCTGTGTATCAGAGAAAACTGGCATAAGTTGAGCGGTAAGTTTAGGTCTTTGTGGGGCCAGGATAAATATTAATTTCTGTGCTGGGGCACTTTTCTCTTTGTGTCATCTTATAGGATAAAAAGCTAATATGCAAACCAACTGAACAGTGGAATGACCAGTTGCTATAATGCGCACTGATCACCAGGGGGCAGACACTGAATGTAGGAGTTGCACTCTGGTATTCAGTGCGTACCCACAGGGGGAACGCCACTCAGCCAGGCTCATGGCTGTTGAGCACAGCATCGGTGGCAGAAACCTCTCCTGTTTCCACAGCAGTTGGACATCACCCAAGGGCTTCTAGGCTGTGAGCGGGTAGAGGCCAGGCTGAGGGATGCCGCCCCCAGTGCACAAATTTTATGCACTGAGTCTCTAATGTGTGTGTGTGTGTGTGTGTATACACACACAGATATACACATATACACACATACACAAATATACTGTGTGTGTGTATATATATGTATGTATATATATACACACACAAACACATATATACATATATATGTATATATGTGTTTGTGTATATATATATATATATATGTATATATATATATATATATATATATATATATATATATATATAAATACTGAGTGGCCAGATTATTATGACCATCTGACATTTGCAGGCAAATTAGCTGTACACTGCATCGTATGGGATATGGAAGCTGAATGTCTGTTCGAACACCTTTACTGTCTATAGTTACCAAGATAAAATGTCTCCAATTCCCACAAGAACACAAAGATTGGACAGTTGAGCATTGGAAAAAAAGTCATGTGGTCCAATGAATCACATTTCCAGTTGCATCATGCAGATGGCAGATGAAGAATGTTGCAGAAACATGAAAGCATGTGCCCCACATGCATGAGTACAACCCTTTAGTTGGTGGGGGCAGTGTTATGGCTAGGGGTATGTTTTCTTGTCATGATTTGGACCCTTTAATTCATGTGGAACAATGTCTGAATGGCTCAACATACCTAAGTATCATTGCTGATCAAGTTCATGTTATCATGTTGATGGCATATTCCAATGGAGATGGCTTCTTCCAATAAGACAATGCACCATGCCACGGTGCAGTAATGGTTTCAAGAACATGAGGGAGACTTTATCTTGCTTAGGTGTCCCCCACAATCACCAGATCTCAATCCAATTAAGCATTTGTGGGACGAAGTTAAAAGAGTCATCAGGCACCTGGTTCCACAACCATCAGATATCACAGACCTGGACAGTGCTATTCATCAGGCATGGCATCAGAGTCCCTGCATCACCCTTCAACATCTTGTGGAGTCAATGCCAAGAAGAATTGCCTCAGTATTGAAGGCAAAAGGTGGCGCAACAAAATACTGATAGAGTGGTCATAATAATCTGGCACCTCAGTGTTTATGTATATAATATATATAATTGATTTCAGAGAGGAAGGGATAGGGAGAGAGAAATAGAAATATCAATGATGAGAGAGAATCATTGATTGAATGCTTCCTACATGCCCCCTACTGATTTATAGGTCAGGACTCAACCCCTGAGCCACACTATTTGAGCTCTTGGTGGTGTTTTTAAAATAGGATAAGCCTTGTCTGTGGGGAATATAAAGGCAGCTTGTAATTATATTGTCTAGAATTGGTGTGTCAGCTCTTTATGGTACTGATCTAGGGGAGCCAGCTACCATGTACCTGGAGAGCTTGAGAAGCAAGTGAATATGTAGATTTCCCTGATGGAGGAAGAACTTTGTCATTTTGGTAGGTAATTGAGATCAGATGCAATCCTCCCTCTCAAAGATGGAGAAAGCAAGTGCCAAATAGATCATTATCCAGGAAAATCTGAGTGAGTAAATGGTTTTCAGTTATTCATGCTTTCTCCCCCACTGTCTATCCCAATCAACTCTGCAAGCCCTTCACAAAATAGTGCGATTATTTTTCTTATGCTCTTTGTTGTATGGGCCAATTCTTATTCTTCCATTGCTCTTAAGATTTCTGTATGCATTGAAAAGCAGTGATTCTCCCAAAGCAAGGAAGTGCATAGTAATATGTCATTACTCAGACTCTACAGAATAGAAGATTATTTAATCCCACTCTAACCAGTTGTGTATTCCTAAACTGTTATTTGCACACTGTTAGATATCATTAATCCTGTCTCATCATGACTTTGTCTTGTGTTAAATATCTCAATTGTCATCCTTCAAAAATAAGAATATTGTCATTTTAAAAAATAGAGTTTGAGGTATATAACAGAAAGGAACACAAAAATTTATAAATTTAATTATATTGAGTATAAACTGAATGCCAGTTGGAGAGAAAAGTAATTAATGCATATTATGACATTTTCTAATTTGAAAACATACCAATTGCGTTGTACTCTCATATGATGTTTCTCTTTTTTTCGGTTAATTTGTACATTTGTTTTATAAATGACAAGAAATGGTCACATACAGTGCTCTTTTTAATGCATCTCTGAATATGTTAGAATCCTTAAAATATTCTTTTTTAATATACATTTTCTTATTGATTTCAGAGAGAGGAAGGAAGAGAGAAAGAGAAACATCAATGATGAGAGAGAATCATTGATCAGCTGCTTCCTGCATGCTCCCTACTGGGGATTGAGCCACAGCCTGGTATGTGCCCTCACCTGGAATTGAACTGTGATATCCTGCTTCATGGATTGATGCTCAAGCACTGAACCACACCGGCTGGGCAAAATATTCTTATTTTACTATATCTTTTCCAAATGCTCAGCTCATTCTCCAAACTATTTTATTTACTTTTCTTATCCTGTAATAAGCACAAGGTATATGAATTAAGATTTATATGTTATTATCTAAAGTAAGAAGCAGAAAGCTTTGCTGATTTATATAATCTAAATATCTCCAGATGTTTTGTGTCAGATGAAACCATAACATTGAGCCTTGCTAAATATAGAACATCCATTTGATTATAATCACTTCTCTTGAAAAATATTTCCCCCACTGTTAAAAATAAAAACAAAGCTGAAAACTAAAACATCTATGAGTCATCATTTCAATTTACAAACCTTCAACTAAAAATAGTATATAGCCTCTTTCATTTATATAAATTTAAACAAATACAATTTAATTAAAATAGGAAATATAGTTTATACATTCTCTTTAAACATAAATTATTTTATCTTATTTTGTCTATAGTTTTAAAAAATCTTGAATTTTAATTTATAGGTTTTATTTTTTCAAATGTTTGCCTAATATATCCTAGCTTCTTTTTAATATTTTTATCTAATATATAGCTGCAGAAGTATTTCTTTTTGTTGATTTATTTTGAGACACATAAATAATTTGTATTATATTGTCTCCCCTAAGAAAAAGATCTTTTGATTTTATGGGAACAACAATTATGCAATTATAATTTTAAAGAAAAATACAGGAAATTATGGTTAAATTGGTGAAAATATTTACTATTTCCCCAGGTCACATTAGCATGAGTTGATGTTTATTTAATATGTGCAGAATTGGAAGTATTAGTGGACAATCTTTCAGACTTGTTTTAAATCCAGGATGCCTTGCTGTCTCCCCATCCCTCCCCCTGTTCTCCCTATTAAACTGGCTTGCTCACATGGAGCTACCAGACTCTTCATTGCTTGTCACCAAAATTTCCATTGCCTTTGAGAACATCCTTAAGTTGGAACTTCCCTATACTCTGTCCTAAATAAAATCAGGTCACCTGGGAGAGTTTCAGTACCTCTCTGTTGTGGTGGCCTGCCTATTCTCCAGGGAAAATCTTTGAGACACTACTCCGGAGCTGGGTGCAATGACAAGGGTCCACTAATCTATAGTGGTGTCCCTATTTTGTGAGCAATGAGCTGGTCAGGAGTGATGTTCTCTGTTCAGGGCTTGCTTCTCTGGGTGTGGCACCTCTACCCTACAAATGAGCTGAAGGGAGACTAATTGGGATTTCAGTTTCATGGTCTGCTAATCTGGTGTAGAGTTTCCATCCTCTGGGAGCTAAATGGAGGAAGAAAGTCCTTGAACCTTAGCTCTCTTGCCTGTTATCTAGCATGGAGTTGAGTAGATTAGAAATGCGCATTCCTTGCTTTGCCTGGGCAGATAATGTTGTCATTGACCGGTTCCCTTCTATCAGAAGAGTCTTTGAGTTACTCTCTTAGGATGTAGCTTCCATCATATTGTATGGCAGATGGATCATGCCTGAAATGACACAGAGTCTTAGTTTTAGCACATTTAGTAAATTTCCCTTCAATACATGCGTCTTAATCTGTTGTATGCCCCTAGGTCAATTTATAGGACTTTAAAAGGTTGTTTGTTTACTTATTTGTCTAATTTCACCAGGTAAAGCTGTTTCATTGGGGCAAAGGTCCACAGAGTTTTCCAAGCCACAATTCCAGACTTTTGGAAAAATATTTTAAGTAAGTTTCAGAACTTAGGTAAAATAAAAGAGACTGGACAGACACTACAGGCAGGGTAAATAGTATAAAGCTAGCCCAGTTTTGTAGCAACATTAGATATATAGGAAAGTGTTGAAAGAAGAGATCAAGGAGAATATTGGGATCACAGTTTCTGCTGGTTGTGTAGAGAGATGTATATTTAATTTTGTAGAAAATGTAGTACTATTTATTACTTTAACATAATAGATTAACATTTTATCAATTAAGATATTGATAATTCCCATAAAAGATAGGATAAACTCTTTATTCTTCTTAAATGTTAACATATATAAACATATATATGTATATAGGCATATATATAAAATTATGTATTCGATGAATTCATAAATGACTACAATAAATCACCTTCTTTATAGCTGGTTGAGAATCTTAGTGTTATTTAAAGTTTGAAATGAAATGGGTTACAAACTTAAAACTCAAAGAGAACTCATATTCATGATATGAATTAAATTCTCTAGTTAACAATATTCTTTTAATTTTTTCTCATCAGAGGTCTCATTTAACACATATGGGTATAGTGTGTGCATATGTAGCAAGGGTTCCCTTGGTAAGAAGTATGCTTGTGGATGCCAACTTAATCCAGGAGTAGAAAAGCCAATATCTGCATTATCAATATATTCAACTCAATGCCTTTCAGTTCTCATTAAGGAAGACTCTAATAAACTAAGTCCAAATGGGCCTATCAGAGTATATGTCTGCCTCAGATCATAGCCTAAGAGTCTGTGAACTGATATTAAATGAGAAACTGCAGAGGGCCAGTCTTCAGACAATAATACAGGAATTTTTCCCAAAGAAACACGTCATTAGCAATGACAGATGCCTAAGTATAAGCAGCACATACTTAAAATTTAACATTTTGGTTGAGACTGATGCAAATGTTCTCAAGAATAATTATTTATTCTGTTCGCACCCTTTTTGACTTGGCCCCCTTGTGTAAGGACTGATGACACTCCTACTGATAAAAATTTTACAACTTTAGATGGTAGCATAGGAAAAAAGAACAAATAAATGTCAGATTGTCTGCTGTGCTGTCATTGTTGTCTTGCCTTACCGTGGTTGCTGACAGCCCAAATTGAAAACGTGCTGAGTATCCCCCCAGCACCTGATATTCCTTGGAGACTGCATGTCAGAGGCAGAGATGCTGTGACAGGTTAAGAGATCTTGGCGAGGGAAATAGAAGGTTACAGAAACATCTGAGGCCAAGGTCACTTGTCTACTGCCAGGAAAATTGAGAAAACAGTGCTTAAGATTACTCCTCTCCCCTCTGTTAATACAGCATGGTCTCAGAATGCCTCCAAATAACTGTTATGTCATATAGGAGGAAAGCACTTTAAAGCATGAGAAGTTTAGATTTCTGATGTGGAAGAGTTATTTCATTGTAAACTTACTGCAAATAATAATAATAATAATAATAATAATAATAATAATAATAAGCCCCAGGAAAGTTTTTATAGACCATGAGTGATTCTATATTTATGAAGGCATGAGATAGACATGATGTTTTCATACTTATTTATTCTGACTGTACATTAATTCATACAATAGTTTTCTTTACTTTAAAAACAAATTACAATTTTTGGAAATATTTTGTGGTTCTTGAATTTTGATTAAATAGATACAATAATATAAATTCTGCTTAGTAAGGGTATTTGTTCATTGGGATGATGGGAAGTCTTAAACTGCAATTGAAAAACTCATCCACCAATATACCTTATCAGATCTTGAATGATACAAGGTATAAACATATCTTCAAACAAAAAATAGAATGAAGCCCTGACCGGTTTGGCTCAATGGATAGAGTGTGGGCCTGTGGAAAAAGGGTCCCAGGTTTGATTCCAGTCAAAGGTATGCACCTTGGTTGGGGCACATCTCCAGTAGGGGGTGTGCAGGAGGCAGCTGAATTAATGTTTCTCTCTCATGGATGTTTCTAAGTCTATCCCTCTCCCTTTCTCTCTGTAAAGAAAATAAAATATATTTTTTTAAAAATAGAATGAAGATAGAAGGGAACAGAATAAAAAAGAGCATAACAGGAGATAAACTGAAAAGTGTATAGTCAATCCCATGTTCCTGAACTTAAGACAGAAGTTGCCATTTATTTATTTATTTATTTATTTATTTGTTTGTTTGTTTGTTTGTTTTATTTTTTGGTCAGGGAAAACAAGAATTAACTTAGCTAAGATCAGTGACAGTGTAACAGTTTGGAACTGGGAATATCCTTCAATACCCAAATTTCTCTATCCAGGTTGTTTAATATATTTCTGCTTATTCTTTTTATGTACATATGCTTGATTATTTGTATATTCTTATTGTAAAGATTTTTAAGGTCAGATTGAAATTTCATTAGCAAAAAATTTCATTTTTTTCTATTTTAAAACACAAAAAGTCAGCACATTTAATACCAGCTCTTACAGGCTCTATTTTTATTTGAATTCACATACATTTTATTCACTCTTTACATTCATTGATTATCCAAACAAGTTTAGTGAATCTTTTTTATACAATAATTTATCAGGTTTAAAAAGAAAATAATTTATAAATCACCTTATATGTTATAAACAATTAAAAAGTCAAATATTTACTGTTATTATATGTATTTAAGTCAATATTTACAATAAGAGTGATTTTTATCTTTTGAAGGCCACCTCTTTTAATATGTCCTCAGTAAATCAATAAAAACAGTATTATAAAAAAGAAAGGATTTAATATTACTAAAGAGTGAAATAGATTGTTAAAATAAAACTGTTAAATTAGAAATTTTGAGACCCCCTATTTTAGTAATTAACTTACCCTTGCTAGATATAATAAAAGTTCAAGTTGTTACATTCTCACTCTCCATTAATTCTATACATAAGTTCTTACAGAATCTTAATTATATTCTCCAGCTACTATCCAAACATTTGTGCTTGGTGAATCTAGAATCTGGGTAAGGCAATATTCAGTCCATAGAATCAATGTGGCCAATCAGATGTTTTCATATGGCCCTTAAGCTAGGGAATTCCACATTTTCCGGCTTGTAAGACGACTGGGCGTATAAAATGACCCCCAACTTTTCCAGTTAAAATATAGTGTTTGGGATATACTCGCCGTATAAGACTACCTCTCTTCCAACGCACACCAAATAAAAAATTTTTAAAAAAAACATCATATTTGATTTCAATATGGTAATTTTGAGAAGATTTTCCTGGGTTAAAAAGTCATCTTATACACTGGAAAATATAGTATTTTTTTTTACATTTTAAAACAATTGAAATAAGAAAAAATTACTGCATGTGCTCCACAAAATATTAGTATCTAGTTTTCGACCAAAAAAAGTTTTCAATACTTGGCTTAGACTTCTGGTCACTTGGCTTTCTGTTTCATGAGGACAATCAAGGAAAACAGTGCTCTACTCTCTCCATAGGCTTTCTGCATTCCCACATTTATCCAGTTACTATATTAAATTGTTTTCCTATTTTAGGGTATGTTTTATGGCATGCATAATCTGTAATGATTATAAATGTTTGTGTGTGTGTGTGTGTGTGTGTGTGTGTGTGTGTGTGTGTATGACATGCACAAACTATACTGACAATATGCATCTATGTAAAAATATATACATTCATAATTTTAAGTGAGATTTTATAGGCCTCTGTGATCAATTTCACTTCTCTACTAAAAACATAATCAAATATGGTTTGAAGATCTAAGAGCACAGATTATTTAGTAAGTGTACAGGAAGAGTGATCTTTCAAAATTATTCCATATGTGCAAATGACATTTAGTGTTCTTCACCTGATAATGGTAATTTGGGATATTATAGATTAAATAGAGACCCAGTGTACACCTTGAAAGGAACTGTGGGCCCCCAGGCTGCGGTAGGCACAGGGGCGGGTCTTGGCCCATCCTTCACACCCCACCTGGCTCCTCCAGACATGGACCCTAGTCCCCTTTCTGCCAGCAGCCCTGCTCCATGGCCGCCACTCCCATGGACTGATGTTGCCAACCCTGTTCACGATGCTAATGGCCCAAAGTGACTGGGGCCGGCGCCAGCAGTGGATATGAGCAAGGCCGGTGCCATCAGCAGGTACAAGTGGCAACTGTTGCCTCCAACACCCCTCAGGAGCAGGGGGATATAAAGAAGCCCTCAGGAGCAATTGGGGCCAGCAGCTACTGCTCACATCCACCGATGGCACCAAGTGATTGAGACCGGTGCCAGGCGCCAGCAGCGGGTATGAACAGCAGCTCCATTGCTGGTTGTGGGTGCAAATGGGACTGGCGGCCTCCCCTCGTACCCACTTACAGTGCCCAGCAATCAGGGCCAGCACTGGGCACAGGCAGTGGGTGTAAGTGGAGCTGGCGCCAGCAGCAGGTGTGAGCACCCAGCCCAACTGTAACACGTGAAAACCATTAATTTTTAGTAACCACCAGAGGCTCTCCCCGATGACAGGGGTCAACATCTCACCTTGGTCTAGCACCCCTGCTCACCTGCTCCACCATCCCATTGTAGCAGATGGCTGCCATGTTCCACACTCTACCACCTGCTGCCAATGACTGCCATAATCTGCACACAACCCCTGGTAGTCAGTGTGCATCATAGCAACTGGTTGTTCGGTTGTTCCACCATCCAGTCTATTTGCATATTAAGGTTTTAAATATATATAGACAAGCTCCTTATCTTCCCTCCCCCAAGGCTTTATAATATAATTCCTTCCTTTGCTAGCATGTGAAAAGGTGGTTGGTTTTGCCAAAACAAAGTCTGGAGTAGTTTCTTTTGTATTTAGTAATTTTTTCCATACATTTTGAAATATTTCTGCCTTTAATTAGAAAAAGAAAACAATGTATTCCCAACTATAATATTTTACATAATATTTTTTGCAAATATGACTTGTCTAAACAGCCAGAATGGTAATATGAAGTATGTAATATGAAATAAATTTTGTAACATAAAATAGGAAGATGTAATTTTTTATTAGTTTCTGAACAATCTGATATATTTTCTTGCATCAAAATCCCTACTGATAAAAATGAGGAAAATTTATAATAAAAATAAATTTTAATTAGAGGTCATTATATTGTAGAGATTGTTCAATTTTTTCAATACTATCTCTTATTCTCAAAAATGAAAATTTGACATTATCTGTTTTATTATATAAACCAGAGGCTCTGTGCATGGAATTCGTGCATGTGGGGCACAGGGTTTCCCTCAGACCAGCCTGTAACATCTCCAATCTGGGACCCCTTGAGGGATGTCCGACTGCCTGTTTAGGGCCTATCCTACCTGGATTGGGCATAAACAGGCAGTCAGACATCCCTCTTACAATCCAGGACTGCTGGCTCCCAACTGCTCGCCTGCCTGCCTTTATGATTGCCACTAACCGCTTCTGCCTGCCAGCCTGATCACCCCCTAACAACTGCGCTGCAAGCCTGATTGATGCATAACTGCTCCCTGCCAGTCTATTTGCCCCTAAATGCCCTCCCCTGCAGGCCTGGTCACCCCTAACTGCACTCCCCTGGAGACCTAGGTCCCTCCCAACTGCCCTTCCTTCCTGGCCACCTTCTGGTAGCCATCTTTTGCCTACATGGGGGCACTCATCTTTGATCACATGGGGGCAGGCATCTTGTGTGTTGGAGTGATGACAATTTGCATATTATTCTCTTATTAGATAGCATTAGATAGCATAGATGCCTGGTGCACAGGTTGGGGGGCCAGCTGGTTTACCCTGAAGGGTGTCCCCAGGCAGGGTAGGGGTTCCTTTGGGGCATGGGCAGCCTGGGTGAGGGGACAGTGATGGTTTGCGTGCTGGCCACACCACCTGGTGACCCAAATGGAGACTCTGGTATCTGGGATTTATTTATCTTCTATAATTGAAACTTTGTAGCCTTGAGTTGAGGCCAAAGCAGGTGGAAGTGCAATCAATTTGCATATTACTCTTTTATTAGGTAGGATGGGTATTCAAAATCACACAATTAATCTATTTAATACCCAGACCTTTTCTGGAAAACCATGTACTCCCCCCTTATTGAAATACTAAAGGCCTGGTGCATGAAATTTGTGCACCGGGGTTGGGAGGAAGATGTCCCTCAGCCCAACCTGCACCGTCTCCAATATGGGACCCCTCCAAGGATGTTTGATTGCTGGGAAGATCGGGCCTACATGGGCAATTGAACATCCCTCTCACAATCCAGACTCCTGGCTCCCAACTGCTTGCCTGCCTGCCTTCCTGATTGGCCCTAACCACTTTTACCTGTCAGCCTGATCACCCCTAACTACTCCCCTGCCAGCCTAATTGATGACTAACTACTGCCCTGCCAGCCTGATTGACCCTAACTGCCTTCCCCTGCCAGCCTGGTCACCCCTAACTGCCCTCTCCTAAAGACCTGCCCCCCTCCAAATGTCCTCCCCGGCAGGCCTGGTCCCTCACAACTGCCCTTCCCTACTGACCCAGTCTCCCCTAACTGCCCTTCTCTGCCAGCCTCATCACCCCTAACTGCTCTCTGCTGCTGGTCTGATCCCCCTCCAACTTCCTTCCCCTGCAGGTTTGGTTCCCCCAACTGCTCTCCCCTGCAGGCCTGTGACCCCCACAATTGCCCTTCCCTGCAGGCCACCTTATGGCAACAATCCTGTGTTCACAAATTGACCATCACTCCACATGTGTTGGAGTGACATTCAATTTGCATATTATTTTTTTATTAGATAGGATAGAGGCATGGTACACAGGTAGGAGTCAGCTGGTTTGCCCTAAATGGTGCCCCAGAACAAGATGGACATTCCCTTGGGGCGTGGAGTGGCCTGGGCGAGGGGCTGGTGGTGGTTTGCAGCTGTCCATGCCCCCCAGTGATCCAAGCAGAGGCAAGGGCCAACTGGAAGCAGGTATCTGGGATTTATTTATCTTCTATAATTTAAACTTTATAGCCTTGTGCAGAGAACAAGTAAGGCCAGGGTGGGCAGAAAGCTTGGCTTCCTCCATCGCCGGGGGAAACTCAAGTCTCCTGCTTGCTCCAGTTCTGTGGGCACTGCCATCTTAGTTGTGTTAATTTGCAAACTCACTCTGATCGTCTGTGTGTGTAGCAGAGTGATGGCTAATTTACATGTTTCTCTTTGATTAGATAGGATAACTGGCATATAATATTATGAAAGTGTGAGGTATAAAATATGTTGATTTGATCCACATATATTGCAAAATGATTATGACCAAAGCATTAGATAGCACCTCCACCATTTAATTTTTATATTTAGAACATTTAACATCCATTCCCTAAGCAACTTTCAAACATTCAGTACAGTATTTTAACAATAAGATGCACCGTTCTGTATATTAGATTATTAGAACTTATTCATCTAATTATTAGAAATTTGTACCCTTTAAAAATCACCTTCCCCATTCCCAAGCTCCTGACAAACATCATTTTACTCTTTTTATTACTTTGGTTTTTTTGTTTTTTAAGATTTTTATATAGAAGTAAGGTCATATGGTATTTCTCTTTCTCTGTCTGACTTACTTTATTTAGCACTAAAGGCCCCTTACATGAAAATTCATGCACTAGAGGGTAGATCAGGGTGGGAGGCAACCTGGCAATTAAGGGAAGGTAATCCTCCCATCACACCTCTGCTGCTGCCACTGCTGGCAGCACAAGACTCAGCCAGCCCTGATTATCTGAGCCTTGGGTGGCCCTGTGTGACTGGGAAACTGCCATCCGAGGCTTGCCAGAACCTTGGACTGGCCCTGGGAGGCTGGGGCATCCAACATCTGAGTTGTGCCTGCATCTCAGGCGATCCCTGGGCAGCTGACGGCGGGGAAGTCTGAGGTGACTGGGCACTGTCATATTTGATGGTGGGGCAGTCAACTAGCATATTCTTTCCTTATTGGCTGTTGGCAACACCAGCTTTGTGAAGGCGTTATAGTCAATTAATATATTTCCTTTTTATTAGATAGGATACTATCATCAAGGTCCATCCATGTTATTGTAAATGTCAGGATTTCCTTATTTCTTGTGGAAATGATATTTCATCTTCTTTATCCATTCACCTACAGATGGACATTTGGGTTGTATTCAGATCTTGGCTAATGTGAATAATGTTATAATGAACATGGGAGTGCTGAGATCCTGATTTTGTTTCCTTTGGATATGGATCCAGAATTGGGATTGCTGAATTATATGGTGATTTTATTTTTAATTTTTGAGGGACCTCCATACGATTTTCCATAGTGATTGTATCAATCTACACTCCCATCAACAGTGCACAAGGGCTGCCTTTTCTCCACATCTGAATTGGTATGAAGTGATATTTGCATTTCCCTAATTATTAGTTATAGTGACTATCTTTTCAAGTATCTGTTCATCTTTTAGACTGCTTCCTCTGAAAAGTACCTCTTCAGTTCCTCTGTTATTTTTTAAATAGAATTGTTTGTTTTTAAGACACTCTATGCAGGAGTTGCCTGCTGGTGGTAAGTGCACACCCACAGCCAACCTCCCATAGCTGGCCAACCTCCTGCAGTCCTTTTTCCAAGTTGTCCGGACACCCAGATTGGCCCTGATCACCAGCCAGGCTGAGGGAACCCACCTGTGCATGAATTTGTGCACTAGGCCTCTAGTTAAGTATAAATTCCTTATATGTATATTTTGGCTAGTAACCTCCTTTTGGATAAACTATGTACTTTCTATTTGATCAATATTAGTCAGACAGAGAAAGATAAATACCATATGACCTTACTTCTATGTAAAAATCTTAAAAAACAAAAAATTTAACATAAATTTTAACATGATCAATGTTAAATTATTATCTCTACTCTCTCTCCTACTACACAAATATTTCTTTCCTTCATTTCATCTTTTATTGTCACTCACCCTCCCATTCTCCATCACTCTCTGCAGTAAGTATTCACAGAACATTTATTTCTATACATTATAATATAGTAGCTACTGGTCACTTGTTTCAACTGAGCACTTGAAATGTGGCTAGTCCAAATTTTGAGGTGCCATAAATGTAATATACACATTATATTTCTAGGACTTAATATAAAAAATAGAATGTATAATAAAACATAAATACATTTAAAATACTAAGCTCCAAGACAATGTTTTCCAGATAGATGTAACAGTCCTCTGTCATCACTTTTCTTCCTCCATATAATTTCAACTTTTTAAAAATAAACTGATCAGCCCTGGCCAGGTAGCTCAGTTGATTAGAGCATCATCTACATAGAGCAAGGTTGTGAGTTCAATCTCTGGTCTGGGCACATACAAGAATCAACCAATAAATGCATAAATAAATGTAAGTAAAAAACTAAATCATTGTTTCTCCTCTGTCTCTCTCTTCTCTCCTTTTTCTCTAATATCAATCAATAAACTAAAATTTTTAAAATAAAAATAAACTGGTAAGACAGTATAAAAAAATATAGACAGATCCTATGAACACTTTTTCCAAATTTCCATAATACTAACATATTAACTTTAATGTAATATCAAAAACAGGGTATTGATTTTAACACAGTCAAGATACTATAACACCATAATGCTTTTGCCTTTTTATTTTTTTTATTTTTTTATCTTTATTGTTCAGTTTATTAATTACATTGTTCCCCCTTTTTTTTCACCCTATAGTTCCCCTCCACCTGATACCCATCCCACCCTCCGCCCTCACCCCCTCCACTGTCCTCTCCCATAGTTGCATGATTTTTGTCCAGTCTCTTGCTGCACTTCCCACACCCCCTTTCTCCCAGAGAGTTGTCAGTCCATTCCCTCTCTATGTCCATGATTCTGTTACATTCACCAGTTTATCCTGTTCATCAGCTTATTAATTCACTTGATTTTTAGATTCATTTGTTGATAGGTGTATATTTGTTGTTCCTAATTTACACTTTTATCTTTTTCTTCTTCCTCTTCTTAAAGAATATCTTTCAGCATTTCATTTAATATTGGTTTGGTGGTGTTGAACTCCTTTAGCTTTTTCTTATCTGCGAAGCACTTTATCTGACCCTCAATTCTGCATGATAGCTTTGCTGGATAGAGTAATCTTGGTTGTAGATTCTTGCTGTTCAACACAAGATGGCTGCTCCCTTGTGGTCAAAGATGGCTGCCCCCATGTGGACACAAGATGGCCTGAAGGGGAGAGCAGTTGTGGCAGTTAGGGGTAAACAGGCCAGAAAAGAAGGGCAGTTATGGGAAACCAGGCCAGCAAAGGAGGGCAGTTGGGGAGTCCAAGGCCTGCAAAAAAGGGCAGTTGTGGGAGACCAGCCCTGGGGGGGAGTAGTTGAGGAGGACCAGGCCTGCAGGGAGGGCAGTTAGGGGTGGCCAGGCCAGCAGAGGAGGGAAGTTAGTGAACCAGAAATGCAGGGTGGGCATTTGGGGGAGACCAGGCCTACAGGGGAGGGCAGTTGTGGGCTATCAGGCAAGGAGGGTGATTAGCAGGGATTGGCCTGCAGGGGAGGATGGTTTGGGGTGACCAGGCCTGCAGGCAAGGGCAGTTGAGAGAAGCCAGGCCTTCGGGGAAGGGCAGTTTGGGGGGACCAGTCCTGCACAGGAGGGCAGTTGGGGGGGCCAGACCTGCAGGGGAGGGCATAAAGGGGCAATAAAACTGGCAGGGCAGGGCAGAGCAGTTAGAGTGGGATTGGGCCTAAAAGGATGGTCAGACATCCCTCAAAGAGTCCCAGATTGGAGAGGGTGCAGGCTGGGCTGGGGGACAGCCCCTATGAACTAATTTCATGCACCGGGCCTCTAGTCTATATAATAAAAAGGTAATAGGCTTATTGGTCCTGACAGTGTCACAATCATGACCAGGCTGCGCATGCACAGGAGCTGGTGGGCAGGGACAGGTGCGGTGCTGTGCCATTGGGACATGAGGCTGCCGCCGGGGTGGCCACCTGGTGGAGGCATGTGCATTGGCCCACAGCACTGCCCAGCTCAGATGGGGGCATCAGAGCAGACCATGGTGGTGCCCCTGGCAGAAGCACACAGTTAAGGAGTTTAGGCCAGGAGAGCAGAGCAGATATGCAGTTAGGGGAATCAGCCCAAGAGGGAATAGCAGTTAGGGGGATCAGTCCAGCAAGGGAGCAGTTAGAGGCATCTTATAGACAGGTGAGTGCTTAGGAGTCAGTGGTTCTGCATTATGAGAGGAATTCCAGGTTGGAGAGGGTGAAGGTGAGGCTGAGGGCCCCCACATGCAAAAATTTCGTGCACCAGGCCATTAGTTGTTAATAATACTGCTATGATCATAGGGGTGTATATATCTTTTCTGGTTAGTGTTTAGGGACTCTTAGGATATACTCCTTGTAGTGGGATCACTGGGTCACATTTTGATGCAGTCCAACTTATTAATTTTCCCTTTTATGGTTAGCGTTTTTGGTATCAATTGTGAAATATTTATCTACCTCTAGATTTTCTCCTACATTCGTTTTTAAAACGTTTATATCCCTGACCAGAGTTGCTCAGTGGTAGAGAATCAGCCCACACATCAAAGGGTCTTAGGTTCACTTTCTGGTCAAAGGCAGGTACCTGGGTTGCAGGTTTGTTCCCTGGTCCTGGTCAGGATGCTTGTCTCTCTCACATTATTGTTTCTCTCTCTCTCTCCCTCCTTCCCTTCCTTCCACTCTCTAAAAAAACAATGGAAAAAATATTCTTAAGTGAGTACAAATAACAACAGCAACAACAAAAATACTTTTATAATTTATGTTTTGTATTTAAGTTAATGATCCATTTTGAGTTAATTTTTTTAAGGCATGAGACTTAGACTTAAGTCAAAATGTATTAATTGACTAGAAGCTCAGTGCACAAAATTTGTGCACAAGGGATGGGGGTCTCTCAGCCTGACCTGTGGAATCAGGCCTAAACTGGCAGTTGGACATCTTTTTCGCAATCTGGGACCTCTGGTTCCTAACCATTCACCTGTCTGCCTGATCACCCACAACTGCCCTTCTCTGCCACCTCCGCCAAGACCTGCCTCCTCCATGCTACCTAGAGCCACAGGACTCCCAGGCTTCACTGCATGGAGCAGACATGGGGCCTCGCCTCTGCTGTGTGCACAGCCATCTTGTGACAACCGTCTTGTGATGACGTTAGGGTGTGATGCATGAGGGCATAATGCCACCTACGCTATTATTACTATAGATAATGTTCCTCTTTGTTTCTGGTAATTTTATTTTTTCTGAAGTTTATCTTATCTGTAATATATCAACTTCTAATTTACTTAATTTTTTGTGATGTATATTTTTCCATGTTTTACTTTCAAACTGTTTATATCACTATTTTGAACTGAATTTCTTATAGACAGCACATAGTTAGGTCATGATTCTTAATTTCTTCTGCCAATATCTGTCTTTTGATTATATATACACTAAGGCATTTAACAATCCATTAAGGTTTAAGTCTCCAATTTATTTTTGTCCTTTGTGTGTTCTAAGCATTTTTTGTTCTGTTTTCATTTTCCTGCCTTCCTGGGGTTACTCAAACCTATTTAGGATTTCATTTTACTTACTTATAAGGTTTTATGTCCTTCCCCTTTTTAGAATATAATTGTCTTGAATGTTTTGACATATATTTAATACTACATCACATGGTGTTAAAATTTTATTTCAACTGTCAACCATAATTTAGAACCTTAAGAGAGTGAAATCTTATTGCACTTACCCATATTTTTGCTTACCATGTTTGTTTTCTTGTTTGGACATGCCAATGTACTTAAAAACAACAAAAGACAATAATAATAATTTCACTTTGTTTTAGAGAACTTCTTCCTTAAGTCACTCTTTTGGAGTAAATCTGCTGATGACGAATTCTTCATCTGCAGAGATATAGATATTCCCTTCATTTCTGCAGTACATTTTTGCTGAGTATGAGGTTCTTGGTGTACAGTTCTTATTCTTCAGCCCCTGAAAGAGTTTTTTTCTAGTCCTTCTGGCTTTCTTGATTTCTAATGAGCGATCTACTGTCATTCAAATTGTAAGGTGTCATTTTGCACTAGCTGCCTTCCAGATTTTTTTTCTTTGTCTTTAGATTTCAAGTTTGACTAAAATGTGTCTTGATATAATTTATGTGGTTTTCATGACTGGGATTCTCTTAGTTTCTTGAATACGTAGGTTTATATCATTTCCAAATTTGGAGAGATTTCAGCCATTATTTCTTCAAGTACCTTTTAAACTTTCCCCTTTTTCTTCCCTTTCTGGGAGTCTAGTAATATGAATGCCAGGTCTTTTGTTATATTCTCAGAGGTTTCTGAGACTGTATTTATGTATTTTCATGCCATTGTTCATATTGTGTAATTTATTCTATTCTATTTTCCCATTCACCAATTACTTTCTCTGTGGTTTTAGAAATAATAATTATTATTATTATTAATTTGATAATTATATCTTTCAGTTTGAAACTTTCTAGTTGGTATTGCTTAATATTCTTTATTTCTTTGCCGATAATTTCTAATTTTTGCTGTTTCAAGTGCCTACATAATTGCTCATTGAAGCATTTTTACCATGACTGCTTTAATTTTCTAACAAGTCTGTCATCTCAGATTTGCATATATTTATTGTCCTTTTTCATTTTCTCATTTGGTTTGAGATCTCTCTGGTACTTGGTATGACAAATGATTTTAATTGAAACCTGGACATCTTCATGTTATGTCATGCAGACGCTGGGTCTTATTTAAAGCTTCTGTTTTAGGTTGGAGGGGGAATCCTAGGTCTCCCCAGGAATGAAAGTGGTGGTGGGGATTCTGGTTGTCTGCATCATCATTGTAACTGTCACCATGGTAAGGCTTGCCTTGTTGTTCAACAATAAAATTATTGACTGTCTACTGAGCTTCCTCTAACTCTAACCCACTTGGGAAAAGAAGGGTCACAGAGGGGCCTCATTGTTGTGGGATGGGGGGATAGGTCCAGGCTACCCTTGAGGTTTGCAATGGTGCAAAGTAAGACTTGTTAGCAGCTTGACCTTCTCAACACTAACACAATAGTGGTGTTGAAGTGGATGGTTACAGGTTTGCAAGGGTGAATCCCAAGGCTCCCCTACTTGGCATTTGCTGACATGGTTAAGAGTAGGACCAATGATGTTTCTGTGGTTTGGGGCTATAGTACATCCTGTATTGCTTGTCTATGACTTTTTGACAGAAGCAGAGGTTTCAGTGTAATTAGATTTTTAAGGCCCTGGATTAGGCAGAGGACATAGCATGCAGAGCATCATGTTCATGTAAAAGCATTTGGCGTTGATGTGAGTGTAATTAGAGATGTCCAGAAATATTCCCATGACCCTATTGTGAGATATATATTTTATTGAGAGTGTAAGGACAATGATGAAGTCTATGTACCAAATGACATAACTTTTCAAATTATTGTATGAGAAGGAAAGCCCAAAATGGAACAGTAGCTAGAATAAAGGTAGATGAGTTTGCCAGACAGTTTAAAATGTGTTTGTGGATAGTATGAACTGAAAGTGTTAAATACACGACAAGGGAGGAGAAATCTAGTTCCAAGCACTAGAAACACAAGCCTTTGGCAGAACAGACCCTTTTCCTGCCTTAACAGAAAGGAATTAGAAGATAACATAGGAATGTTGGATATTTAATTATGGAGAAATATAATTTTTCCAATTGATACTTTGTTTTCTAAAAAAATAATAAGAAAGTTCATTTCCTGAAAGAAAGAGCAAAGTAGTAAGTATACTAGAAGTACTGATGAAAATTTTAAACAACTATGAAATGGAGCATAAATGAAAATGAGGTTATTAAATAAACACTAAGATATGGTGAGGTACATCTTTATCTCAAAGCTTTTGGGAAAAGTTATTGACTTTGATTTATGAATCTTATAGTCAGAGATTATATATATTTTAAACATATTTTATTATATTTTTCTTGTATTTTTTGCCTCTTTCTTGCTGAAGGTATTCTGGCCATATAATGGAAGATCAGAAAACAGTAAAAGAATTCCTTATTTCAATATTCAAACATAGTTACAATTTTATATGTAACAAGTAAGTAGCAAAATATCTGATTTAAAAAAAAAAACCTTTACTCAGCTTGAGATTATTATAGCATCTGGTTCATGGTTCATAAACATTACCAATAGAAAAATAAAAATAATATGCTACTTTGAAATATAATGTGTATTTAGTGTGTCTCTAAATACCAGTTTAGAAATATTTGTGTGCATAAAATTATACTGTCATAAAAAAATTTCTCCTTCCTTGGAGAGTAATAACATGTTCTAAGATTTATATAAAAATCTGGCTTGGATTTAGAAAGTTTATTTTTTTTTAAATCTTGCTTGACCACCTATAACTTATGTTTGTAAATCTCAGTATACAGCTTTGTGTTTTTCACAAGGCCTTTTATTCCAGCAAGAACAGGTGGTGAAATTAAGGTTACTATTCTAAATTTCAATTAGAAGCCATTGGTGAAAAGCTATTTTCAGGATCATTTACTTGGTTCTGGAATAATCTCCTTTTAGCTGTTAGAAATGTAATTTCATATCACTAACGTTTAAGTCAGGATGGAGATCACCACAAAGTTCTGAAAAAATCAGTTTGTATGGCAGATAAAATATATATACAGAATAGTAAATTTTTAAAGTTAATCATATTTTTAAATACTATGGATATTTTTTCCATTAATTTTTAGAGAGAAATGAAGGGAGAAAGTAGAGAATGAGAAAAACAAAGAGAGAGAGAAAGAGAGAGAGAGAGAGAGAAAGAGAGAGAGAGATGTGAGTGAGACACATTGATTGGTTGCTTCCACACATACTCCTACCAGGGCCTGGGAATGAATTAGCAACCCAGGTAAATGCTCTTGACCTTTGACAGGGAATGGAGCCCACAACCCTTCCCTGTGAGGGCTCAGGATCTACCACTGACTCACACCAGCCATGGCCAGTGCAGTAGACTTTTATAAGTTAATTTGGCCCATACAATTTATTACATCAATAACTTTGGTGGTATTATTTGTTTAAATACAGATTTGAAAAATTTATTATTATGTGTTTATTTATTTACTTTTATTTGCAGTGGGTATTTGTTTTTATGGGGGGTTTTAAAAAATAGTATACTGAGATTTATAGAGTGTGGTAGAATTTTATAAAACCCAAGGTCAGCTGGTCTAACCCCATTATTTTACAAATAAATTCATCAGAGACATAATAGTTACAGAACATAAATACTAGGTGCCAAGTGGTAACATGCCAAATAACAGACCGACATTTTTTAAATACTTGATATTTGCCTTTTCCAATATAGTTCTATCCCATTATTGTTTTCTAGTGGGATTATATTAAGTGGTTGTACTTTCTGACAGCAGAAGGAACAGGAAAAGATAACTGATTTTTTTTCTAAAATGAAATATCATCTGTTAGCATTTTGAGGGTTCAGTAAATAACTTTTACCTCCTTTTTCTCCCACCAGGTTTGAAGTTGAATGATAACTAAAAAAAAAAAAACAGTTGGAAATGGAAATGGCACCTTATGTAATAAAATATTTGGAAAATATGTCTTAGGTTTATGGATATCTTCAAATTAAAATTATACCCCCTATCATTGATTATATCTGTTTGGTGACTAACCTGCAAAATTAGAGTGTGGGACTGCAAAATTGTTTGCAGAAGAAAAATTGCAAAGAGAATCAGAAGGGCTTGAACATTAAGTCTCTGTTCATTTAACCAAATCTCATCTATATGTCTTCCTTTTTGGAAGTCAGGTAAGAGGCATGGCAAAGTCAGACATAATGCTCTAGGGCACTGGTTCTCAACCTTCCTAATGCCGCGACCTTTTAATACAGTTCCTCATGTTGTGGTGACCCACAACCATAAAATTATTTTCATTGCTACTTCATAATTGAAATTTTGCTACTGTGAATGAATCGTATTGTAAACATCTGTGTTTTCCGATTGTCTTGGGCGACCCTGCTACCGGTTCTCAAGCTGTGGGTCACGCCCCACAACTTGAGAACTGCTGCTTATAGAGGAAGCTCATATCCATGCACAAGTGAGGAGTAGGAAAGAAATATCCCAGAAAAACATAACAGATATTATGAAAAAAATAGTGTTATTAATTGAGCCCCCTTAATTCCCAACAATATTGTCCTAAGCATGACTCTGGCTATTGTTGAATAATTTGGAAACATATCTTCTATAGCTCTCGATTCTGAACAACTAGTAAGCCAGAAAGTTGAAAATTAAAGAAATTATCATACCCCCCCTCAAATCTCATCTTCCATCTTCACCAAAACAAAATTTATTTTATGCATGATGGGGATTAGTCCATGATTAAAAATATGTCAATACCAACTAATGATTTATTAAGTAATAAATATGAACACTTTAAAAAATAAAATAATAAATAACAACTAATATCATTATTTTAAGTTGAAAATATCCCAAAAATTATATCACAGACTGATTCTAAAATACAATGTAAGATTAAAATTTGGAACAAAACCGCTGATCAGTTTTAACCCATGATTAATTAATTATTTAATCAGTGATTAACTCAAAATACACCTCTAGCTTTCAAAGACTAATTGAAAAATTTGTAACCAGAATTTAGTTTGGTTTTTCAACTTCTAGATATGTTTACTTTGTATAGCTATCACCAATGGAAATCATGATTCAAACCTTCATAATCCATAAATTTCTCTTTATTTTGATGTAATTTATGAACTTCAAAACTTTCCAAAGAGGGTTTTAGAGTTATATTCATGACCACTTTTCTTAGGAAATAAATTATGTTATGGACTGAATATTTGTGTGTTTGTTTGTTTTTTATATTCTCATCCGAGGATATTTTTCCATTGATTTTAGAGAATGTGGAATAGAGAGGGAAAGACAAAGAGAAACATCGATTGGTTACCTCTTGCACGCGCCCTGACCAGACAGGGACAGGGCTGGGGAGAAGTCTGCAACCAAAGTACATGCCCTTGACTAGAATCGAACCTGGGACCTTTTGGTCCACAGGCTAATACTCAATCCACTGAGCCAAATTGGGTAGGGCTAAACTGAATATCTGTAGGCTGTACTCAATTCATATATTAAAATCCTATCCCCTAATGTAATGATATTAAGTGGAGCAGCCTTTGCGGTAAGGAGGAGGGGTAGTTAGGACAGATAAGATCATATGGATGGAGCCCTCCAAAGTAGAATTAGTGCCCTTTTCAGAAAGGTTGCTTCTTCTCTTGGCTTCCTCCATGTGAGGACATTGGGAGAAGTCCACAGTATGCAACCCTGAATAGGGCTCTCACTATGTGGCATCCTGATTCAGACACACAGCTTCCAGAATGTGAAAAATATAGTTCTGTTATTTAAAGCCACGTAATCTATGATAGTTGTTATAGCACCCCAAATTAAGAAATAATGGCTGGCTAGTGGTTAAATGTTGGAAATTGCCCATTGTCCTCACTAGCAGAGAAGTGTGGACAAGGAACCTTGAAGGCTGATCAACCTGGAAGCTCTGAAAAGTCAGAGCCAGCCACCCACTGTCTATTTGAGACAATGGTAGCTGAAGCAACTTCCTCTTTTTAGTTTTATATAAATTCTTGCTGATTGGTTATTAATTGGAATTGCCCACTTAAGGCTATGGGTGTATCCCATAGTCTTACTATAATAAAAGGGATAGCAAGGCCAGAAGGGGATGGAGTCCTTCTCCTTGAGTTGGGCTCCTGCCTGGCCCCCAATATTCCCAAAATTATACTTTCCTGTCTAGTCTCTTTCATTTCTGACCGGCCTTCTCCAGACCCGAACCCTGAACATGACCCTGAACCATACAGGTCATGGGAGGGACACTCACAGTTAAATAATAGGATATTGGATTTATATACGCTTTTATAATTTAATTCTACATATTATTTAGTTTAAAAAAAACAAAAACAAGTTATTAAAAAATTTCTGGCTCTAGCTGGTTTGGTTCAGTGGATAGAGCACTGGCCTGTGGACTGAAATATTCCAAGTTTGATTCTGGTCAAGGGTAGATGCCTAGGTTGTAGCCTCAATCCCCAGTTGAGGGGGAGGTGGAGAGTCATGTAGGAAGCAATGATTCTCTATCATCATTGATGTTTCTATTTTTCTCTCCCTCTCCCTTGCTCTCTGAAATCAATATAAAAAATATATTCAAAAAGAACATTTCTATTTTTTCTCATATTAAATGAATCACTCAGTTCTACTAATATCTAACGCATTTTCTCCTTCTATTTCTCCCAACCACTGTCTTAGTACAGGCTCTTACATTCCATATTAATTCAATATGGCCAACAGAATTTTCTACCTGTGTTGTTTTCATTATTCAATATACCAAAATCAGAATTTTACCTGTAATACTTCTGAAAGTTGACTGGAAGTCGTGTTCACACTTAAAAGTCTGCAAAGACTTTAACTTGAACAGTAGCCAATACCAACAATTAAATTGATCCAAATAATTGATGACAATTGATATATGTACTTTTCTGGGAGCTGTACTGCTAGACATTATCCTCCCATGTTCATTAAAGTAAGTGCCACATGTGTTGAGATTGTTTGGGTTATAAATTGAAGACAGATAGTCATAATGAAGGTAATATAGGAACTTTAAATTAAGCACATCCCATCATATCCTAAAAAGACAGAAAATGCGAGAAAAAATACACACAAAACACTAAATTAGACCAGAAACTAAAATAAGAAAGTGAAAAACAAATGAGAAAAAAAAATCAATTACTAGAGAGCAAAGCAATCCTATCTAATAAAAGAGTAATATGCAAATTTGACCATACCTTCACTATGCTACCAGCCAATCAGGAGTGGGTGCGAGGCCAAGCAGCGTGAGGCAGGGGGTCAGGGCCAGGCCAGGCAGCGATAGGCCCCGAACTCCTGGTGACCGCTTCCCTGGGTACCCCAGGCAGCGGGTAAAAAGGCCTCTCCAAGCAGCCTTTTCACCCCCAGCCTCTAGAAGGCAGGATCGTGCTGGGCACGTGGCCAGGCAGTTATTGGCCCCAATTACAGAGCAATGGCTGGCTGGGGTTCCCTAGCCGAGGTCCCCTGCCCAAGGATGAAAAGCCGCCAGAGGCTTTCAGCCTTGGGAAGGCCAGGGGAGAGCCACCAGTAGGACATCCCCTGAGGGCTTCCAATATGTGAGAAGGGGCAGGTTGGACTGAGGGACCACCCACCCCCAGTGCTCAAATTTCGTGCACTGGGCCCCTAGTCCTATCTATTTTAATATGCAAATTGATTGCAACTCCACTACAGCTATAAACCATTCCCACAAGCCAATCAGGAGCAAATATGCAAATAAATCCCAACCAAGATGGCTGCAGACACTGAGAGCAGGAGGGAGGTTTGGGTTTCCCCAGCAATGGAGGAAACCAAGCTTTTTGCCTGCCCTTGCTGGCCAAGGCCTCCATTCAATGTTACAAAGTTTCAATTATAGAAGATACATAATCCCTACAGAAATGGCAGCAGCCACAGAGCTAGAGAGAGCAGAGGCTAGGGTTGCCGCAGCAATGGAGGAAGCCAAGCTTCTGCAGCCCTGGTGGGCCTAGACCTCCACTTAATGCTACAAAGTTTCAATTATTGAAGTTAAATAAACCAGAACAGAAATGGCTGCCACCATGGAGCCAGCAGAAGGCTTAGCTCTGCTCCAGGCTACAAAGATTCAATTGTAGAAAGTGAATAAATCCCAGATACCAAGGCCTCTGCTTAGGTTGCCAGAGGGTGTGCCTAGCCCAAAAACCACCACAGGCCCCTTGCCCAGGCCACCCCATGCTCCAAAGGAACCTTCACTCTGATCTGGGACACTCTTCAGGGCAAACCAGCTGGCCTCCACCCATGCACCAGGCCTCTATCCTATCTAATAAAAGAGTAATATGCAGATTGACCATCACTCCAACACACAAGATGGCTGCCCCCATGTAGTCAAAAATCTTGCTCCCATGTGGACACAAGATGGCCAGCAGGGGAGGGTAGTTGGGGGTGACCAGGCCAGCAGAGGAGGGAAGTTGGGGACAAACAGGCTGGCAGGGAAGCAGTTAGATATCAATCAGGCTGGCAGGGGAATGGTTAGGGGTGATCAGGCTGTCAGGAAGAAAAGGTTATGGGTAATCAGGAAGGCAGGCAGGTGAGAAGTTGGGAGCCAGCAGTCCTGGATTGTGAGAGGGATCCCAGATTGGAGAGGGTGCAGGCTAGGCTGAAGAACAACCACCATGCTCATGCATGAATTTTGTGCACTGGGCCTCATACAAAATAAAGAAAAAATATTATTTTTCTTTGTCTAATGCTATATAGGAAGCTCACAAATAAAAAAGTCTGGAAAAGTGAAAAAGCCATCATATCTTCTCTATTCAATCTCTCTACTCAAAGACGTAGGTCCTGAAGCAGAAAATTAGATACTAGCCTTTCTGAAAAGATCCAAATCAGAGTGAAGGAATGGGAGAGGCAGTCATTTTAGCTGAGATTTCTATATTGGAGGATGAAGTCCCCATGAAAAACACAGGTAATAATGAGAAAGACAAAACCTTTCAGCAGAACATACTGTCATTTTTTTGCTCATGTTTTCCAACAGTTCAAAGCAGTGAGTTTGAGAGGCCATTTTTGTGAGGAAGTACATGCGTAAAGGCCTCCGGAAGTTAGGAGTTTGAATGGAAGTTTTAGGGATCAATCTGACACCCACCTCAACTGGAAATGTTAAATACAAAACCATATGAAGTGTCAGGGCAGGGTAATTCATTTGGGCAAGTCATTATAAAAAACTTGAAGTTGGACCAATAGTAAAGGTTATAAGATGGTGATTAAGGAGACAAATTAAACATAAGACATATGCTTGTTGAACTCAACACAGAAATAGCCAATGAAGGAAAGACAGAAATATGAATGCAAACAAACAAAAGTAAACATCTAAAAATCTTAAGCTTCAGCCATAAAATGTGAAAACAATTGGTTACTATAAAACAGGCATAAGAACAATGCTCAAATAACAACAAAAACATCCTATTTAATAAAAGAGAAATATGCTAATGTGACCGTATCTCCACCACACTACCAGCCAATCGGGAGCAGGGGGCGTGGCCAGGGGCATGGTCAGTGGACGGGTGGCGGGGCTCAAGGAGGGGCCAGCAGTGGGCAGGGCTACACTGCTGTGGAAGCAAGCACACTATAAGCTTTGCCCTCATGGTATTTAAAGGCTGGCAAGACCCCTCCTTTCAGTTACTGTGACTGAGTCATGTCCTTTCACAGTGACCTCGGGACAGTTAGGGGAATTTGATGCCATGGGATCTACTCATGAGGCTGTCATGTTGGTTGTTCTGATAGTTAAGCTGCAACTGAGCTGTGGGGTTTACCTATCACGTGGACATGCAAATGAGTGCCCGAGGCACATTGGGTAATGAGCGCCAGGTGCAAGGCGGGACTGTGAGCCAAGCAGGAGTTTGGGTCCATGCCCCGCAGCCCACCACCTATGACAGGCAGCTGGCTGCTGACCTTTGGAGCATGCGCATACTCTGCTGGCCACTGCTGTGTGGGGCCCAGTGGTGAGGCTGGCTGCTGGCATCTGGAGGCCTTGGGAAACAGGGATGTTCCTGCCCTGCCCCCAACCACTTGTGCATGCTCTGGCCCCAAGTGGCAATTTGGGCCCAGCACCCATGATGGTGGTAGGGGGGCGCTGGCTGCCAATCTCTAGGGTGTGTGGAGACCCCAGTGGTCACCACCGGGTAGAGGAAGTTCACAGTCCTCTTGGTTCCAGCAGTAACTGAACCAGAAGGAGACATCAAGATTGCGGGGAGCACCAAGAATGCTGGGAAATGTAGTTGTGGTGGCAGATGCACTCCGAGATCTCCTAGACATTATATCAAAATGAGCCTGGAAGAAGTTACTGTTGAGGGTGGGGAATGGAGGAAAAGGAAAAGTTGGGGTCTCAGACAATTCGCTCATATTATTGCAAAGACATACAGAAACTCCCAGATTGGAGAGGGCTCCCCTGTGGGTTCCAAGATTAGAGAGGGTGCAGGTCAGGCTGAGGGACCCATGGTGGCCACCGCCGTGTGTGGCAAAGTTGCTAAAACCATTAAAAAGGCCCAACTTTTATTATTGATGAATGCACCATGGAATCCAGTCATGCTATAAATGCCATAGACAGATTACTAAGAGAAATTATGAATTTGAATGTTGCATTTGGTGGAAAAGTTCTCCTTCTCAGAGGGGATTTTCGACAATGTATCAGTATCATGCCACATGCTATGCAAACAGCCATAGTACAAACGAGTTTAAAGTACTGTTATATTTGGAGATGTTTCAGAAAGTTGTCTCTTAAAACAAATAAGAGATCAGAGGATTCTGCTTATAGAGAATGGTTAATAAAACTTGGAGATGGCAAACTTGATAGTTTTCATTTAGGAATGGATATTATTGAAATTCTCCATGAAATGATTTGTGATGGATCTATCATTGAAGCAACCTTTGGAAATAGTATATCTTCTATAGATAATATTAAAAATATATCTAAACGTGCAATTCTTTGTATAAAAAATGAGCATGTTCAAAAATTAAATGAAGAAATTTTGGATATACTTGATGGAGATTTTAACACCTATTTGAGTGATGATTCCATTGACTCAACAGATGATGCTGAAAAGGAAAATTTTCCCCTTGAATTTCTTAATAGTATTACTCCTTCAGGAATGCCATGTCAAAAATTAAAATTGAAAGTTGGTTCAATTATCATGCTATTGAGAAATCTTAATAATAAATGGGATCTTTGTAATAGTACCAGATTTATTCTCAAAAGATTACTACCTAACATTATCGAAGCTGAAGTATTAACAGGATCTGCAGAGGGAGAGGTTGTTCTGATTCCAGGAATTGATTTGTCCCCATCTGACACTGGCCTCCTATTTAAATTAATTCGACGACAGTTTCCCATGATGCCAATATTTGCAATAACTATTAAAAAATCACAAGGACAAACTCTAGACAGAGTAGGAACATTCCTGCCTGAACCCATTTTCACACATGGTCAGTTATTATGTTGCTTTCTTTCAAGTTCAAAGAGCATGTGATGTTAAAGTTAAAGTTGTGAATACTTTATCCCAAAGGAAATTAGGCAAGCACTCTGAAAGTCTTTTCACTGTTAATGTGGTATACAGGGAGATTTTAGAATAAGTTTAATCACTTTATCAGTCATTATTTGCATCAATGTTGTTTTCATATCATGAGTTTGTTATTGTTGTTATATCATTTTGTTATTATTTATTTATTAATGAAATTATGTATTATTTTCATATACATTGTACTCATTACCTTTTATCTCTCACACTTTTATTATAGAGAAAAGGCAAATAGCCCTATTAAAATATTTCCTCTAATTAATACCCTTTTAATGTGCACGAATTTCATACACCAGGCCACTAGTAATAATATAAAGAAAAAATACAGTTTACAATGAAAAAAATTCAAAGGTCAATTAGTATGGTATGGCCGGTATGCAAGGGAATTATATGTGTACTGCATGACACTGATTTATTCTTAGGGAAAAGCAAAGAAACACAAAATATTAGATGTGAGCTATTAGCGGAGATGACAGATAATAAAGAAAAAAATAGACCCAAAACTAGTTTTCTTGAAAAAGAGAAAAAAAGTAGATCAGAAGCAAGAATTACATAAGGATGGAACTTCTGAGGGATTAAATATCAATATGTATGGAGATAGGAAGCAATTGCCACATTGATGACAAAATTTAATTTTTCTAAATTGAGCTTATGCTGTGTATATCTACCCCCTTTACCATAATGCAAAATAATATTTCTACTAAGTAATAAGAGTTTTCCTTAGAGATTTACCTTTTTTATTGAAATCTACTTGCTTCTTACAGACAAAAAATTCTGCTGAAGCATTATCTTAAGTTATGTAAGTACACTATGAGCAGGACACAGGGTGATGCATAAATCACTATAAGAGATTACAGGCATTTTCATTGATTTAGAATTTGTTAATTATATCAGAATTACTGTATTTGGATATGCATTATATTTATAGAAAACCTATAAATGATGAACTATGTAGTTCTTTATGAATATCACCAGAATAATAAATATGGCACCTTTAAAATGAAACATTTCTAAAAGTAATTAAGACTATTAAGTTAAATAAAATATATTTTATTAAAATAAATTTAATTTATAAGTAGTATTATTTTCCTATCTGATTTCAGGTTACATTAAGATCATTTGTTGAATGATTTTTTTTTCTACTATTCTAGGCAACTCTTACTCATAGGCATACAAGTTACTCAATCACTTAGGATTCAATTTTCTGTGGCTGCCATTGTGCAGTTCTTAATAAATTGGGGCCCTGTATTTTTCACTGTGTACTCATTGGCCTTGTAAGTTGTGTGATCAGTTCTTATGCTGCATTTAGGTATTCTCTAATTATGTTTCTTTTACTTCTCTTCTCTTCCTTCCTCTCTCCCTTCTTCATTTTATTCCTTTTTTTAATGATAAAATTATCATAACTATCTGGGAAGCCGAATATTTCAATCAACTGGAAAATTGTAGTCAATAATAAAATGAACATCTATATACTCACACCCTACAAGTGTTCAATAACCACATACTCTATTTGAAGAACAAAGTAAGTAGAAAGGTAGTAAATGGGTTCTTATAAAAGACTAGAGGCCTGGTGCATGAAATTTGTGCACAGGTAGGGCCCCTAGGCCTAGCCGGGGATCAGGACTGATCTGTGGGGTGGCTGGCAGGGCAATGAGGGGGGGTGCTGTTGGCACCTGACTTGGCTGACCTGGGGCATGTGGGCTGGAGCAGCTCCTGCATTGAGCGTCTGCCCCCTGGTGATCAGTGCGTGTCATAGCGACCGTCATTTCACCAGTCATTCTGTTGTTTGGTCATTTTGCATATCAGGCTTTTATTATATAGAATTCTAATGTGAGAAATCCTTCACAAGCTATATGACAGAAATTCTTTAATTTCTGTTCAAAATGTTGTGTATATCTACCCCCTTTACCATAATGCAGAGACGCTCTCCTCACCTCAAGCCCAGGAAAAGTTTTAGGAGATAAGTGGTATAGAGTTTGACTGTGTCTATGGCACTTAAAAAACACAGCTATGGTGCCTTAACCTCATCTGAAAGGACAATAAATGAGACTGGCCTGAGCAGCCCTATAACCAGGTAGAGAGGGAAGCATGCATTTAAGGTAAGTAGAGGTTTTACTGTATGTTTAATGATTCTGTAAAAGAATTTTACCCCAAATTTTTCTATCAGTGGTGAAACTACCCAACCAACAAGGAACATAAAACTAGAAAGGCATCCAGGACATAGTGGATGGGGTAGCGCAGCAGTGACTGGCCCCCAGCAGAAAGAGATCTCTGAGGAATCTGTAAATGTGTTCCGCTCTTTTGTGGATATTTGAATCTCTCTCCAAATGTCTCCCTGTTCTTGCAACGTTTTGTGAACCTACAGTGGTCAGCAATACTATTTTCGTTATTTTCCTATATTCTTAATTTATGTCTTTACTTATCCATGTTGTGTTGTTGTTAATGAGTTTGGGAAGGAGAAACTCTTTGCCATCCCAGCCTCTGGCTTATAGCCCTCATTCTGCTCTCTCAGGGAACAACATTGTAAACTTTACTCTCCAGCACTAAAATCCTAGCAGCAAATGCCTAACCTGGGACAGCCGCATTTACTGCACGTACAGAGAAGGGGAAAGACCAACTATCCGAATAGCTGGATATAAGAAAGGAAGAAAAATAAAATAAAAAGACCAGAACATAAATGGATTTCAAGTGCACTGTTTTGATGTCCTAAAATCATACAGTTTTTAAATTTATCTTTATTGTTGAAAGTATTACAAATGTACCCTTGTTTTTTCCCTCATTAATCGCAGCCACCCTGAACCCATCCCTCCTGCTACAGTCTGTGTTCTGCGCCTGTGGATTATGCAAATGTGCACATAAGTTCCTCTGGTTAATCACTCCCCACCCACTCACCCACCCCTGCCTTGACTCTGAAATTTGTCTGTCTGTTCCATGCTTCTATGTCTCTGGATCGATTTTGTTCATCAGTTTATTTTGTTCATTAGATTTCTCATATGGGTGAGATCATGTGATACTTACCTTTGACTGGCTTATTTCATTTGGAATAATACTCCCCAAGTCTATCTATGCTGTTGCAAATGGTAAGAATTGTGTTTTGCTTTCTTTTGTTTTTTTAATTCTCCTGAAGCAAACAATTGAAGGGCAAGGCTATGTATGCTTTCTAGACTGCATACATGAGTATGTTTTTCAAGACTGTAGAATCACAGTTCACCTCCCTTCCAAACTACTATGTGGTGAAGATGATGACGGTGCATGTTAAATACAGTGGTTTCATGCCGTTCCTCCTCCTAGCCCTGAAATTATATTTTGTTTCATATCTTTCAATCTATTTCTCAAAAGCTCTGTTCTCACCATCACTATATTCTCTCTACTGGTGTCACTCTTCTGCTACCATTATATGGCTTCTAGCTTCTCCTCTGATGTTCAAGGGTTCTACATTTTTTGAAGGAGGTTATGCTTTTAATATTGCTTGTTGTTGAGTCAGTTCACCAAATCGAAAAGGATCAGAGTAACATACTGAAGGATGGTAGCAATCATCTCAGGTAGAAACTGCTCTTTGGGTTCTGTACTTGTTTACTAAAACAATGGAAAGTTATTTTGATTTTCTGGAACTTACTTATGCTATCCCAATACTCCAGTATTTTCTGGAACTTACTTATGCTATCCCAATACTCCAGTATTTTGCTGGCAGTTTGAATGTCCCATTGATTGTGATCTTACTTTCAATGTGCTACTGAAGCACATTCTTCTGAGAATCAAGGCAGCTCAATTATTCCAAATTATCTCAGTAGCTACAGATAACTGAGTTTCAGTTGACTCAGTGATGGTGGAATCAGGAAAGCACAATTATCCTAAATTGCCTCAAGTAGCTACTGATAGTGCATTCCTGTTGACTCAGTAATCCCAAAATCTGGATAACATTCTAAATTGCCCAGGTTGTCCCAGATAATGTGTTTCCGTTGATTTAGTGATTCTTAGATAATAACTTGCTCTATTTTTGCTTCTGTAAAAATGCTTTTTGCAAAGCAGGTTCCTCATTCCAGACCCAAAGATGTAATCAATACCTTTGTGATAGTCTGCCAATATAAGCCAGTTGTGCTGAGCTATTTGGGACTGCGAAATCTGGAGCACTTTTGCTCCAGACCTCGTACCTCGTATGCCACCAGCTTTTAATAAATGACTCCATAATTGACTTTTAAGGCATCCTTTGAAAGATGGGGGTACACCACAACAATACCAAGTTGCTAAGTTCAGTAAATTTGGACCTAAGGGAGCTGATGCATGCATGAATAAAGATGAAATAAGGCTGTTATTTTGTGGGTATGTGTTTTTGTTTTTTTTCTGAACTGGGCATTCTAAATTAAAAGTTACAACAAGAAGTAAAGAACACCTACCAAATCTCCACTTTTCAGCCTTAATTCTTATGCATATTGCTTTTATTTTTTAAATCACAGAAACATATTACATCATATTTTCATTTTCTAAGTACTTTCTTTTCCAAAAGAATTAAGTTTGCAAAGGTGATATTTATACACATTAGAAAAGGTATTTTATTGAAATTGGATAACATGTTTCAATAGAAATATTTTATTACAAATACTCTAGTAAAAAAAAACCACTTTCTTAAATTCAGTGATTCTCATTTATTGCTCACTTTGCAGTTAAAGAAAAATTATTCTGACACTTGTTAAAGATTCTCAGATCTCATTTGGGATGACTTCTACAGGGGAGGAGGATTGTCATAGGAGAGTAGAACTGAATGTCTTTCCCTTATGATAAAATCTGATTGTAGGAATCTCTATAAAGGGCAAACTAGCCGCATTTGGCCTAGAAACACATTAGAGGGGACTTCCCAAATCTGTAATTCGAGCTCCTTTCAGTCCTCAATTTTTAAAAAATCCACAAGATTTAAAGATCTGATGATTTTAAAGAAATGAGTCTCTGTTGTTTTTTTAAAGGTAGGAGATATTTCAAGATGGATTCTGGCCTGAACATCAAAATTTGTCATAATACTGTCATTTCATTGTTCCTTCTTTTATATTCAGCTGTTTTTAAATGATTATCATGAGGATAATCCTTATTGTCCCTTTTACAGTGGACAGTATTTTCTTACATAACAATTATTACTACGAATGCTATCTAATAACACTTTATAATTACTACTAATAATTATTAGTACCAATAGTAGCTAAAAATATCTATATATGTAGAACAATTTTAACTCATTCTTTAAAATACTCTTACTTAATTCTTTATTATATATCAGTTAAATTACCATTATTCCAAATTTTAGATTACAAAATGTATTGATTGGAAGCATCAAGAAATATTTTATATACTAATAAAGGGGTAATATGCTAATTAGACAGGATCTACTCGCTGTCTTCCAGACCTCCTTCCAGAAAAAGCCTCAGTGGCTGCAAGGGCTGAGGGCTGGAGGTGCTGAAGGGGTGACAGTGCAGGCTGGTTCAATGCTGTGGTCCCTTTCTCAGAGGCAGCGGGAGAGGGGGCTGCAAAGACTCAGTCCCAGTGCTGCTTCCTCCTTAGAGCAGCCACAGAGGCAGTGGTGCAGGCCCAATCAGGCACCAAACCTCTGTAGAAGCTGAATGGGGTGCCAGCTGCTGGGCTTCAACCTCCCCCACCCGCTGCCCCAGCCGGCCTTATATAGTCTTGTAAGCTCTTCTAAAACTTTGTGATATCAGAGATGTACACATATTTTGTACCTGGGTAAGTATAAATCTGTGTCTATGTCTTTGTCTTTCTAGACCTGATAAATTGTTGCTTTATCATAATGGAATGATAATAGTTCCAACTGGAAAAAAAATCTTATATTAGCCTTAGCCATTTTGGTTCAGTGGTAAGAGTGTTGGTCCTCAGACTGAAGGGTCTTGGGCATACCTTAGTTACAGGCTCAATTCCCAGCCATGGTCAGAGCACATGTTGGAGGCAACCAATTGATGTGTCTCTCTTACATTGATGTTTCTCTCTCTGTATCTCCCCCACCCTTCCATTCTCTCTAAAAATCAATGGAAAAAATAGCCTCAGGTGAGGATTAACAACAACAAAAAATTTTAAATTTTTATATTAACTATATCAATATTTTTTCTTTGTGGACAGTTCTATAGAGATTCTCCTAGCTTCTTCTTTCTTCATATGTCTTGACTTACAAGCATTGCCTTCTCATTCACTTCCTTCTTATTCTCCTGAGTTGTTTTTTTTTAGGGGAAAAGTATCATTTTAATAGTTAAGAACTAGAAAATGTGCAGTTTTAAAAATCAAAGCAAACAAATGATTACTATGATTATAAGGCATGACACTAAATTTAAAAAATTATGAAGCCACTGTGAGTTTCTATTTTTATTTTTTAACTTGAAGTTTTGTAAAAGTTATCAGCCTATGCATATGCTGTGACTCCAAAGTATGTTTAATAATTATCAATGTCCAAGTAGTCCAGAGTTGAGGATGCTTTTAAAAAAGGGGCATTATCATTTTACCCCTGATGCACTAAGGAAAAGTGTTTGGCACTCTTACTTATAGGCTTATGGCAGAAGACAGTAAACCAATATATTTTGTTAAAGACATGAAATCAATAATTTCCTTTTCATTCACATATTTCTGTTGGTTTGTGTCTAGTATTCCGTTAATAAACTAAAAATATTTGGATAAATTCTTCATAAATTTTGCAATCTATTTAGAAGTCACCAGTGATGAAAGAAATACAATTGATTTATATTTGGTCCCCCACCCCTTGGTTTTTCCCTCCCCTTTCTCCTTCCTTCCTTCTTCTTTTCAATATTGTTTATGACAGCATTCACACACTGTCTTCATAAATGAGTCAAAGTAATTTAAAAAGTAATTGGTACAACTTTACTGCTGAATCTAAAATATCTTTCATATCAATGTCTGTGAGAACTTATTTCACCTGTTAATGAGGGAGTTAAATTATTTTAAAAATCATGTCTTTCCCACATAAAATGTCAAAGGTAGGTTCCTCTACCAGGTTCCAGAGTACTTTAAGTCTAAGGCAGTGGTTCTCAATCTTTTTAATGCCATGACCCTTTAGTACAGTTCCTCACGTTGTGGTGAGCCCCAACCATAAAGTTATTTTTGTTGCTACTTCATAACTGTAATTTGCTACTGTTATAAATCGTAATGTAAATATCTGTGTTTTCCGATGGTTGAGAACTGCTGAGAGCCTAAGACCATTGGAAAACACAGATATTTGCATTTCGATTCATTAACAGTAGCAAAATTACAGTTATATAGTAGTAACGAAAATAATGTCATGGTTGAGGGTCACCACAACATGAGGAACTGGATTAAAGGGCCGCGACATTAAAAAGGTTGAGGACCACTGGTCTAAGGTAACTGCGTCAACTCTAGATTCCCTTATCTACGTTTCAAACAGCAGTAGTCAGAAAATCACACACTTTCCTTTTAATGGCAACTCCTACAAAAGGCACTCGTCACTTTTATCTATATTCCAATGGCGGGTGTCACACTAAGCTTGAACAGTGTCTGCAGAATGAGATAATTACCATGTATTACCAATTTCCCCACTAAACATTGGCTCTTCTCATTCTCTAGAAACATGTAGTACAGATTTTGATTGCTTCACCCTATATCTACCACAAAATCAAACTGGTTAATAGATACCAGTAAATAAAATTGTTATAGGCTTTAGTTAATGTTGATTTATAGTTACATTGCTTAAATCCTAAGGCTATAACTATCACTCATTTGTTTTATACTCTTAGCTAACAAGATGAATTTTCTAGGTGTGTATTTGTTGTGCCACAAGAGAGAAAAAAAAAAGTAAATCTCCCACCCCCAAAAAAATATGTTGCTTAAAAAGTATCGGTTATTTCAATAAACTAGAGTATTAGCTGACAATCTTTACATTTTGGTTTAGAATTTTATTTCAATAATTCATCTTTAAGGCCACAAATGTATTCATTTTACACTTTGGAAATGGTAATTCATTTGTAAATTGTGTAAATATTTATTTTTAAAGCTATTTCTCACTAGCCATTTAACTACAGAGAAGATTGTACTGTGATTTCAAAACATGTAAAAAGAATATACAAATCAATACAATTGCCATTCAAAAAAACTAATAAAAATTAATGTAATGATTCATCATACTTTCCCACCACACTTGCTGGTTGATCTGTGGTTATTCCGGATTTTTCCATGCATTAAGTCAAAATGACTAAAGCAAAGAAAATATGGCATATGATGTATGAAGTATGCAGGCCAATGTGTTGAAGAAGTTATAAATGTTCTCTTTCTTTCTCTGAACTGATAAATCTGAGAGCAAATCCAAAGTGATTGACAGAGCTACAAAATAAAGAGAGCCTCAGTACCTGAGCCCCCTCATGGAGAAGTCCGCCAGCTACCCTACAACACAATTATCTACCAGTTGAATTGAAATACACTTCATCATGTCTAATGTTTATACTATTTAGGTCTATTTGTCATTAGAGCCTATTTCACTCTAGCTGTGCAGAGCCAAATTTATTTCCTTTAAGATTAAACTTTAATTTTTAATATTCTAAATGTATAGTTTCACTTTAATGGACCACAGTGTGTTTTTATGAGATTATACAAAAACAAAGTAAAAATAAAAATTTCTAGTGTAAGAAATATACAAAGTAAAAATACAGTATTAAGTAATAAATATTTTTTACCTTCCAATTGCATAAAATTGTAAACATATGTTAATACTGTTAATTTAATGTGAGAAAAAGAGTCTGGCTCTATTTTGATGTTTGATTGCTGACAGCTTTAAAGACTACCCTTACCTTTTCTCTGCTGCTCCATATTTGGGCAAGCCCATAAGAGAGTCCATGTCCTCCCTTCTTTGATACTGGAAGTTCAAACCACACAGCCATGGCCAGTTGGTTAATTATCACCATAGCCCTATTCCATAAACACAATAAAAGCCAAAGCCAGTCTTTTATAGACATTCTTGAGTTCTGCCTTGCCTTCTCCAGAAAAATCTCATGATCTGAGTCATACAAAATTCTCTTGTGTTTGTGTATTGTTATTAGCCTCAAAACCTATGTACTGATTGGAAGGAGGCCCATTTCACATCCATGGGGAAACCACAAAACCATGTGCGTTTCATTTATTCATAAAAACAGGTACCCATATGTAAAATAGTCCCTAAATCAATTGCACCTTTTGGCTATTAGCTTACATGGCATCTCCAAATTTCCTTACTCTCATTTTTCCTGTTCTCTTAATAACATAAAATTTCACCTACCACCTTGTACGACATAAGTAAAATATAACTTATTTTGAAATGACTAAGTGCAATATTTAAATTTTATTATTGTGTCTATTTATTATCAAATTCCTAAGTATGTTAAAAGGCTACACCAGCATGTACTTCTTTTGCCAAATTAGGCATACTTTATCTGTCATAGAAAAAAATTGGCACTACCAGCTCACCTACTCTTAACTAAGTAATGAATACCTTCTATCCGTCAGCTCTCTTAAGGGCTACATGAAGTAGATCTAACAGAAATTTACATAAAAATAAAAAGTTTCTGCACAGCAAAAGAAACCATCAACAAAACAACAAGAAAGCCTACTGCATGGAAGAACATATTTGCCAATGTTATCTCCGATAAAGATTTAATCTCCAACATTTACAGGGAACTCATACAACTTAACAAAAGGAAGATAAACAACCCAACCAAAAAATGGGCAATGGGCCTAAATAGATACTTTTCAAAAGAGGACATAACAGAAGGCGGAAGAGACATATGAAAACATGCTCAACGTCAGTAATCACCAGAGAGATGCAAATCAAAACGACAATGAGGTACCATCTCACACCTGTCAGTATCTCTATCATCAACAAATCAATAAATGACAAGTGCTGGTGAGGGTGTGGAGAAAAAGGAACCAACCCTTGTGCACTGCTGGTGGGAATGCAGACTGGTGCAGCCACTGTGGAGAACAATATAGAATTTCCTAAAAAACTAAAAATGAAACTCCCATTTGACCCAGTGATCCCATTTCCAGGAATATATCCCAAGAAACCAGAAACATTGTGTTTTTAATATTTTCCATATGCTAACTGGTTTGTCTCATTTTTCTATCACCTGCATTAGAGATGAATAAAATAATAAAACTATGGTTATGGAATAATTATTTCATAATTCTATTACGTTAATAATATAATTTCAAGTTATGTTTTAAATACATTTTAGGATTGTTAATATTCTAGTTGAACTGATGTTTTAAAATTTATTAATACCATATAGCTACACTTATCCAAGGCCAACAGTTTGCTTTGTTATTTGCTATACAAATGTTTCCAATTATGTTGTATGTATTTTGAAACAGAAAAGAAAATGACAAAACCTTGTCAACATTGATGAACTCCTAGTACTGAGTCAGTCATTGAAGGTGCTTTTAATTACAGTTGACCATGAGAAAGAGATTGGGCATTGATATATTATACAACAAACATTCAATATGTTTTACATAATTATATTTAATATCAATTACTGATACACATTATATAGTGGTCATTTAGAGTATAGTGATTTGGAAATGAGTAAACTTATATTAAATAGTAGTTGAGAGCAATTTAAATTTATTTTTAACTGATTTTTACCCTGTAGAGCTATATTGTATATGCAGAGGGAAATGAAGCTGGGCAGGCTTCATATTAATTTGAACAGTGAGCTTTAATTTTGAAAGTATAAATGTGAATTTCATATCTAGGTCAAGCAATTCAAACACTAAGTAGAACACTGGTGGGAAAAGGGCAATGTGCAATCTCAACAGTTACATTTAAATGATGTAAAAACACCAAAAAAATGTACTCCCTTTTGCGTTCTGCTAGCAGTTAAGCTTAAATTGTCACAAGTTTTTTAAAATGCACAAAAGAGAATAAAATGTTGACTGGAGAATAAGTAAACAGGAAAAAATCTACATATTAATTTAGAGAAACTAAGCATCTTTATCTATGTTTTAGCAATAGACAGGTACTGGTTCAAAGGAGGTAATTTTGTATTCTCTAAGTGAATAGCCAATGAGGAAAAATATAGGCTAGAAATGTTTGTTTGGTGTTTAAATTAGGATGGAGGAGAACTATGGCTTTTATCGGTGTTTATTTGAATTATCATCTTGATCAAAAAATCAGTACTGTACTACTAACTTTGAATGTTTCATTTTTCTTCTGTTGGAAGCACATTAGAAAAATTTTCTCTATTCTAAATATTTTTTCGATCCCATGCAAAAATTTAATCTTAATAAGGAGAGTAAAACCTCTGACATTAATTGGGTTAGAATTCCAAATAGCTAGTTATATAATTAATCTATTTCATGGGACTTAAGACCAAATCAATTTATTTTAAATATCTCCATCTTAAATATTTGTTGTATTTAACACAATTGATATGTGTCAAGTATTTACCCTTCTCTCTTTAAAAGAGGAATAGAAACAGTTTTATGCTATTAAACATTTAGTATGCTTAAAACCACTTCAACAGTCAATAACATTTGAAGAATTTCTGAAATGTATTGTGGTATTTATTGCTCAGATCACCTTTTAAAGGAGATCTTAAGGGAACCTGTAAAGAGAATTAGCTGCCATTTCAGCTGCTATGCCTTTGTGATTCATTGCAGCACTCAAGCCAAGGCCATGCCATCCCGGCATGCTCCAAGTCAATGACTGAGAATGGCACAGGCTCTACAGCTGAGCCCTTCCTATCCAATGCAAGACTCCACAAATAGGTAATCTTTGTTTTGGACTTCACCATTAGCCTGGCTAAATTTCTTCAGCACTACGCTGTCATCTGAGCTTTTCCATAAGTTCTTCTCCTTCCTTTCCAATTTCTCTTCAATGAAGCCAGACCTGAATCACATCCAGAGGCTCCCATGTCAATGTCTAATTTACACATTACAGGAATGCCCAATAGACCTTTTATAATTATGATTCAGCCTTTGTACCTGTTTTCTGGTGAACCCAAGCTCTCATATACACACACATATATTAAATTTAAATCAAAATTGGAAAGAACTGAAAAGCTCACAATGAACTCAGACATAAGACAGAACCACCACCAACAACAACAATAAAACCGAAGAGGGTTTGGCTCAGTGGGTAAAGCATTGGCCTGCAGACTGAAAGGTCTCAAGTTCGATTCTGGTCAAGGGCACATGCCTGGGTTGCGGGCTCAATCCTCCCAGTAGAGGGCATGTAGGAGGCTTCAATCAATGATTCTCTCTCATCATTGGTTTCCCTCTCTCTCTCTCTCTCTCTCCCCCTCTTCTCTGAGATTAAATAAATACATGTGATCAACAACAACAATGAAAAATTTATAGGGAAGCTGTGAGTGAGGAATCTAAATCAGGGACAAGCAGGTCAGTGATATAAACATGGCTAACAGTAATTGCAAGTGCAAGATCAATTAGCTTTAAGGGGGGCGGGATAATCTCGTGTTTCAATTCCTCAGTTGCATATTTTTTAGTTTGTGCATTTAAACTTGGACTAATACTCTCATAACAGTTTGGTAAACAAATAGGACAATCGTCCTGGATGCTGTCAAGTGCATTTTTAATTCTGAGGGAAAACTAGGAGAGAGTTCATGATAGGCAAAGAGCCATCTCTTCCAAAATTATAGCTCCTGACGTAAATTAATACAAAGTGTACCCAGCTTTATTTCCCTCTGAATTCTCATTTTATGTCAGACACGTTAAAACATAATTCTCTCCCAAGACAACAGTGGTTTTTCACTTAAACTGACAACAAAGAATTTAAAAATATCTCAGAAAACTACAACACAAGAAAAGAAAACAAATCTGGGTAAATAAAGGAAAACGAACTTAAATATAGATACAGTCAAATTATGTGTGCATGTATGTATAAGTTTATATGTGTGTACTATATAAGTTAATATTTGATATAATAGATCATGTATCTTCAGAGATATAAGATACTGTATCTATTAACCTTAGCAAGATTATTTTGGGGTAAAAATACTGGAAGCTAAAGTATACACTATTTTATATATGTATATATAACATCATCTAGACTTGAATGGAATAAAAAAATAAAACTATTTCTCTTTTCTAATATATCCAGAATCTCTAAATTATTCCCAAATTAAGAAGTGGCTTCTAGGAAAATAATCATCTTCAGTTTGCTGTCAGAAAAACATAGTATATGATTAAGTTCTCAGAAAATTTTACAATGGTATTTCATAAACCATTCAACAACAAAGATCTGAGTCCTGATGCATAAAAACTAAAGTGCCTGCTACCTAGTAGGCAAATAATAATTACTTTCTGGATAAATCAATGCATTCATGCTTGATAAAGACATAGGGCTTTGGAGATATACGTTTATACAAATAAGAAATGAACTGAGAATGCCTATGGCATGTAAAATTCAGAAGAAATTAATATTTTAGAATGTAAATTTTGAGTTTTTCTCTTATATTTTTCTTTTTTATTATGTTGATTAACAAATTAAAACACAAGAATAGAATCAAAATGTGCTACTAACTTATTAACATTTATTTGACTGGTACATTTTAACTTAAATTAGAAGAATAGATTGGTAAATATTTAACAAAATTTTGTGTCTAATGCCACAAAGTATAAATAAGTAAATGTTATTTAGCCAAAAGGCCTAAATAAATAAAAAAGGATGGCTTTTTTCATTCTGATCTTTTTTTTCACAAATTTATTTTTTTTAATATATTTTATTGATTTTTCACAGAGAGGAAGGGAGAGGGATAGAAAGTCAGAAACATCGATGGGAGAGAAACATCGATCAGCTGCCTCTTGCACATCTGCGGGATGTTCCCGCAGTCAAGGTACATGCCCTTGACCGGAATTGAACCTGGGACCTTTCAGTCCGCAGGCCGATGCTCTATCCACTGAGTCAAACCCGTTTGGCTTGATTCTGATCTTTTTATATATTCTTCTTATCCTATTCCTCCGCAAAATGGTGATACGTCATAATTCAGAACAGCCAGCAAATCACAGGTTTCTCTGAGCATCTCTCATAAATCGTTATATTTGCAGCTGGAGATACCACGAACAAAAGGTTTTAAATGAAGTACATATCTCCACACACAAAGAAAATATAATCTGATTGTTTAGCTTACAAGCTTCTAATTCTGACAGAGATTCGATTTAAACAAAATAAAGAGTTCTTTCTTTTGAATTATATAAAAATCCAATAAAATGAGCAAACCTATATAATTCCCATTTTATGTGTTAATGTTCTTAAATGGGAACTGATTTCTCCAGTTTTTATTGTTTATCATTATATAGAGAAAGAATACTACTGAGAAATGAAAAGATTTCTAGCACAAAGTACACGGCATGAGTCCATTCAACTGACCACAGGATGCTGCTACATCTCTGCTGGATTAAAACTTCAAAGCCATTAAACTGGGATGAAGCACTATAACTTGCGAAGTCAAAAGTTCAGCAGGGAGTGTTTCAGGATGCTTCCCACTTCTAATTTTCTCTAATAACCCAGATACCGTTGTCATCTCTTAGGGCACAGTGGTCAATAATTACCGTGATTCTCTGTGCATAGCTGGTCAGATAAGAACCTATTTTCTCCATTAATTGGTGGAAACAGCGTGACTCTTAGAGGGGAAAAAGAAACAAGAAGCAGAAAAAGAATAAAAACTGCTTTACAGTATACTGTGATAAGTTTCCTTTTTAAAGCCAGAAAATATTATGTTAGAGAACCTGTGTATGATGCTGCTGCCTTTCAGCCCTTGCCTTCCCTTGCTGATTACCGATGGCTGTAAGATAGGACAAAATGAATCAGGCCTATTTGTGGAATGACGCTTTTTTCTCTTGCCATATAGAAAAGCTGAAGAACTAACTATGAAATGCTTTCTAATTTCCTATCTATGGATCTAGCAATTTTCCAAATGCAAAAATCTTTAAAGACCATATAATGGTCACATTTTCTGATAACCATTACAGACAAAATACTTAGAAAAACGAGTATGTATCTATGTCCCCATAAATTAGCCTCAATTTTAATATCTCTATAATAATTTATGTATGTGTGTATACTATCTACCCAATCTAATAAAATCTCATTGATTATTAATTTCTGGTAATCTGCCTAGTCCCTAGGTTTCCAATAGTTGAATTATTCAGGCAGTTTTTGACAACAGATTTATACATAGATATATAGATAGTTGGTAGGTAGATAGAGCATTTTAGTGAATTCTGGCCCTAAAATGTAAAAATAATTTCTTGTTTTTATTTGTATAAAATATTATATAAAATAAAAATATTCATTAGATTAAATTAGAACTAATTTATACATACACAGGCACATCCTATCTAATAAAAGAGTAATATGCAAATTGACCATGCCAGGCTCACCAGCCACACCCACTGGCCAATCAGAAATGAGTATGCAAATAAGCCCAACCAAGATGGCTGCAGCCACTGAGAGCAAGAGGGAGGCTTGGGTTTCCTTGGCAATAGAGGAAGCCAAACTTTCCACCTGCCCTTGCCAGCCGAGGCCTCCACTCAGTGCTTCAAAGTTTCAATTATAGAAGCTAAATAAATCCCAACAAAATGGTGGCAGCCATGGAGCTAGAGAGAGCAGAATACTAGGGTTGCCCTCGGCCATGGAGGAAGCCAAGCTTCTGCCGCCCTGGCCAGCCTAGGTCTCCACTCCAGGCTACAAAGTTCCAATTATAGAAGATAAATAAATGCCAACAAAAATGGCTGTGGCCACAGAGTGAACAGAAGGCTTGGCTTCACTCAAGTTTACAAAGTTTCAATTGTAGAAGATAAATAAATCCCAGATACCAGGGCCTCCACTTGGGTCGCTGGGGGGGGGGGGGGGGGGGGGCATGGCCAGCCTGCAAACCACCACAGCCCCTTGCCCAATCCCCCCATGCCCCAAGGGAACCCCCACCGGGACATCCTTCAGGGCCTAAATGGGCAGTCAGACATTCCAGACATTCTGGGACATCCTTCAGGGCAAACCAGCCAGCCTTCACCCATGCATCAGCCCTCTATTCTATCTAATGAAAGAGTAATATGCATATTGACCCTCACTCCAACAAACATGTCAGCTGCCCTAATGTGATCAAAGATCCTGCCCCTAGGTGGGCACAAGATGACCACCACAAGATGGCCAGCAAGAAAGGGCAGTTGGGAGGGACCAAGCCTGCAAGGGAGGGAAGTTGAGGGAGCAGTTAGACATCAATCAGGCTGACAGAAGAGTGGTTAGCGGGTGACTAGACTGGCAGGCAGAAGCAGTTAGTGGTAATCAGGAAGGCAGACAGGCAAGCAGCTGGGAGCCAGCAGTCCTGGATTGTGAGAAGGATGTCCAAATGCCCATTTAGGCCCGATCCTGGCAAGCAGACAGGATTGGGCCTAAACGGGCAGTCAGATATTCCTCGAGGGGTCCCAGATTGGAGAGGGTGCAGGCTGAGCTAAAGGACACCCTCCCCATGCATGAATTTCATGCAACAGTCCTCTAGTATATATATATATATATATCCATAATACTTATTTTAGGATTTTCTTTTCCTCTTTTCTGTGGCACCTTATCTGTTTTACTGATTTGTCATCTTTCCCTTTCTAAAATATAATAAATATAAATATCCAATAACTTACTATATAAAGGGAGTGTGAAATGTATGTATGTATGTATGTGTGTGTGTGTGTATATACATATATGACATCCAAGATGGTGGCATAGGTAAACACCCATACTGCTGCCCCGTACAGCAAATTCAAAACTATAGCTAAGGACAAAATGGACATCATTCAGAACCACCAGAGGGTGGCTGAGTGGACATTCACAAACAGAAGGAAAAATAAAAAGACACTGAGACTCGGGGGAGCTGAGGAGGACAGAGTTGTGGATATGCGGAGTCAGAGGTTTGGAGCGGCGCACAAACGGAAAGGGTGGGCGGCTGCAAAACGGGCTGGTTTTCTTGAACTGGGAGGGAGAAAAAGGAGTCCCACTACACTGAGCCCCGGTTCTGGGTGAGTCTCGGGGGAACCCAGACTAATACGGGGTGACACTGGACTGTAAAGAGAAAACATGCTGAAACTTGGGCACTGCAAATGCGTGCAAGCTATTGGAAAAGGATCATGATTGGCTGTAACGTTTGGGAGGAAAAAACACAAAAACGATAAAAACAAAAATCTGCCAGACTGCTTTGTTTTCCCGTTCTGGTGAGTCTTTGGGTGTCTAGACTCATTTGGGGAGAAACTGGACTGTCTGGCAGTGGGCAGAGCTCCCGGGCAGCTTTCTCTCAAAGGCGTGTGCAGCCATTGCCTCAGGGCACGGAGACCCAGGAGCTGTTTAGGGCAGAGCTGACCAGAAACCAGGGCTGCCTGCCCAGCCCAGAGACTCCGCCCCATCCAGGCTGAACACAGCTCATCCTCACAGTCAATTGGCTTGGAGCTCAACCCCTCCCAGTCGTACCAGCAACAAACTAGGCTTAATGAAAACAGGACTGTGCGTCCCATAGAGGGCTGCACCAAGAATATCCACCTCACATAACTGGGAAGGCTGAGCCACTGTCCGTTAGAGGACACCTACCATACAAACCTACTCGACCAACTCAGGAAAGCTGCCAAAATGCAAAGATAAGGTGACAAATTACATGTGAAAGAAATGGAGGGGAAAAAATGACTTGACGTAGAGTTCAAAACCACAGTTATAAGGTTTTTAAAGAGGCTCCTAGAAAAGGCTGATAAATTTAACGAGACCCCCAAGAATATGAGCGAGTCCCTCAAGGATATGAACGAGATTACGGAGGATATTAAAAAGTACCAACTAGAAATTACACATACACTGACTGAAATAAAAATATTATACAGAGACCCAAAAGCAGACTAGAGGACCATAAGAATCAAGTCAAAGATTTGAAAAACAAAGAAGCAAAAATGACTAAGCCTAAAAAGCAAGAAAGAGTCCAAAAAATTGAAGATAGTGTAAAGAGCCTCTGGGACAATCTCAAGCATACCAACATCCAAATTATGGGGTGTCAGTAAAAGAGAGAGAGCAAGATACTGAAAACCTATTTGAAGAAATAGTGACCGAAAACTTCTCTCATCTGGTGAAAGAAATTGACTTACAAGTCTACAAAGTGTACCGAACCCCAAACAAAAGGAATCCAAAGAGGACCACACCAAGACACATCATAATTAAAATGCCAAGAGCAAAAGATAAAGAGAGAATATTAAAAGCAGCAAGAGAAAAACAGTTAGTTACCTACAAGGGAGCACCCATGTGATTGTCAGTGGATTTCTCAACAGAAACTATGCAGGCCAGACGGGAGTGGCAAGAAATATTCAAAGTGATGAATAGCAAGAACCTACAACCAAGATTACTCTATTCAGCAAAGCTATCACTCAGATTTAAAAGTCAGATAAAGTGCTTTGCAGATAAGAAAAAGCTAAAGGAGTTCATCAACACCAAACCAGTACTACATGAAATGCTAAAAGGTGTTCTTTTACAAGAGGAAGAAGAAGAAAAAGGTAAATATAAAAATTATGAACAACAAATACACATCTATCAAGTGAATTTAAAAATCAAATGAATTAACAATCTAATGAACAGAATAAACTGGTGAATATAATAAAATCAGGGGCATAGAAAGGGACTGGACTGACAATTCTTGGGGGAAAGGGGTGTGTGGGGGGGTTGGAAGAGACTGGACAAAAAGCGTACACCTGTGAATGAGGACAGTGCGGGGGAGGTAAGGGCAGGGGATGGGATGGATACTGGGGGGAGGGGAGCTATGGGAGGGAAAAAAGAGCAATATTTTAATAAGCTGAGCAATAAAGATTAATTAAATTTAAAAAAGAAATATATATATATATATGATTCTAATGAGTTTTAGAAACATTTATATATTAAAGCTATCTTTTTCTCTGGACAATGAACTTATTTGCTAATAAAATGAACTGCCCTCTCCTACAGGCTTGATCACCCCCAACTGCTCTCCCTTGCATGCCTGGAACCTCCCAATGGCCCTCCCCTGCTGGCCATCTTGTGGTGGCCATCTTGTGTCCACATGGGGGCAGGATCTTTGACCACATGGGGGCAGCCATCCTGTGTGTTGGAGTGATGGAATCCAGGCAGATTTCATGTAAAACTTTTATTTCGTGTCACTATTTACTTAGTTTCTCAAAATACACTTTTAAAAGGCGCACATGGCATTACTGTATTAAAAAATACATTTTTATCTATAAAACCAGGACATAAAGTATTTGAATTAATTACTCTACAAACTGGTCTTTGAAAATCTGAATAAATTTACATAACTCCTGATAGAAGAATATATGACAAAATTTGCAATCTATTTTCTTTTTGTCAAATTCATCAGTGTGTAAAGAATAATGCCATTTTTGAGGGTAAAATGGCAGATGATTAAGTAATTCCATTATTAGACATAATACAATGAATTGTTTGTGCCCAATATTTGTCAGAATTTATTATATATCCTCTTAATCACAGTATGTGATTCTAATGCTGTTTCTTTAGATTGAATTAAGTGAAATGCACAATAGGTAAAATATATTTTCAATGTAATTACATGCATTTTTTTATTTATGGGAAAAATGTTTTCTTATCAAATTCAACCACTTTTTATAATGCTTAAATAGTATCAAAATTCAGCCTTTTAATATAATTTAATTCTCAAAAATCACACCATTGAGTTTTCAAATAACTTAAATGTGCATATTATATAAATTTATATATATATACACATTATAAATAAATAATATTATATATGTATACACACTAGCTATTTCAATTCAGAACATCAACAAATGCACATTAATAAAAGAGAACTTAATGAAAGTCCTTAAACAGAAATTGGCTCCATTGAATAAATTATATTTATAGTTATTTAGAGGAATATTTCTGTTATAATTTCCAATGAGGTTGTCTTCCAATGAATTATAATATCAATGTATTGAAAAGTAAAATTCCAGTTTCACATATAAAAACCATAGGAATCCAACAACACTTTTAAATTATTTTCAAAACTAATATAAATAATTCATCAGGTTTTACCATTTTCTAATTCTGATAACTTAATTATACTTACTTTCTAATCTGCAGAGAAACTAACATTGCTATACAGTAGTACCTTTATCAATATACTATTTTTATATAAAATTTAAAGTAAACACTAATAATAAATTAGAAGTGCACAAAAATCACCAGTAGACATCAGCAAAATACAGACTTTTTTATTAAATAGATGCACCCATGTGTACCTTTCCATATTTTCTGAAAGTCCACTAAATTTATAGTAAAAGATACAAAAGAATAAATAACATCCAAGGACAGATGCCATGAGGCATAGTATAACAATGCATTAGTAACACTGGCAATTTTTTTGGAAGAAGCAAATAAGCAAAAGTAGGCAAATCGCGCCACAAAATGTAAAACTTGAGAAGGCTCATAACTATGAAATCCAAGGATATATAAATCACAGGGTGAGTAACAGTCTGAACAAGAATATGGTTAAATCCATATGAGCAGTCAGGATCCTCAAGTTTGTATTACATCCTCCTTATCCTGGAAAGATACAAGTATTTTTTCTGAAGAAAGATCCTCCCACTCAGTTTATAGCACAGTGAAAAGTGAAGGAAGCTGCATGCACTTCATAGAAATCCCATATATCACTCTGTTCCTCTTAAATCTGGAATTCTGACAGCCGACTTTGCACAAGTGCTTGTGCATAAACATGCATCTAGGAATAAATGAGAGTACTTCCTCACCCGGGGAGAATCTGTATTATCCCTGAAAAAAGACCCAGAACTATTGGCGTTAAGTTCCTTACAGCAATTACAGCAGCTTGCTGCACAGTCATTTTGCAAAGATCAATCACTCTGTCATTCCCAATATTATACATAAACTTTGCAATCTCCTTTCAATTAATTTCGTTTACTGTGTACTGGCAGCAGAGGACCATCAAACATTACAGCACAGGCAAACACTTGAAATTGAGAACCCAATAAGTAAACAAAACAGAAATGTGACAGAAACATAGACGATTCAGGCAATAGGCAAAAATATATTTTAAAATTTTATGAGTAAACCAGAGATATGAAAAAGGGTGCATACGTGAAACAGGAACCTAAACCTATATTTCTTATTAAAAATGCATTTGTACAGTTTAAATGGGATAAAAATGGAGATGGAAAGTGAAGCTAAGAAAATTTCTCTCGCCTAAAAAGTAGAACAAAATATCAAAGAACAAAGAAGAGTTTAGAAAAGAAAACAAACATAAAATTAAATGATTTATTTAGAAAATTCAAAATACCAAGAACTGAAGTTTAGAGTACAGGAAATGGTTGGATAAATAGTTGAAGAACATTTTCCTCAGGTGAAAGCATGAGTTGCAAAAGTAAAATGGCACAAGTTCCCAGCATGTTGAAAGAAATTGACATGAAACGAAGCATATCAGTGCCAGGGGGCCCTGCTTGGGTCAGCCCTCCCTGGGGGCCTGAACTGCACATTCACCCATGGCTGTGTGCTTTGACAGCTGACAGTTTATATAATCTCAACTTTTGGCAATAGCCCTTGGCAGGAGAGAGCAACCATACCGAAATCTACACTATTCTCACTTTAGGTCACTTTCTTGGAGGCAGCTTGTATTCAATCATAGTCAATATTGGGGTTATACTTGACCCTATTGCCACAAAGTGGGTCCAATTGCCTTAAAGACAATTTCTTTCTTTCTTTCCTTTCTTTCTTTCTCCCTTCCTTCCTTCCTTCCTTCCTTCCTTCCTTCCTTCCTTCCTTCCTTCCTTCCTTCCTTGCTTTCTTTCTTTCTTTCTTTCTTTCTTTCTTTCTTTCTTTCTTTCTTTCTTTCTTTCTTTCTTTCTTTCTTTCATTTTCTTTCCTTCCTTTCCCAGCAGGGGATGAATCAGAGAGTGTTGCACGATATAGCTCTGCATACAAATCCTTCAATCCTCTCAGAGTTCATTTCCTAAATAATTTATCCTGTGAAAATCATCCTCTCATTTTAGCAATGTCTGGCAGATATTGATGCATTTTTGTTAGTTTTGTTTGTTGTTTGTTTGCTGTTGTTGTTTTGACCTATTATGTGACTTCAACACTTAGAAAAGATCAAGTTTCTTAACACTAGAAACTAGAAAATAATCCAAAAAAATTTCCAGAATTCCTTTTAAATGACTTTCAAGCTAGAAATGTAAAACCAGTCTATACATAAATTCAGTGAAAGAACAGAGTAAAAATATTTTAAATTAATATTCAAAAGATTTACATTCCACACATTTTAGAAAATTATTTGTGTGTGTATATTCACACATACATATCAATAAGATAAAGAGGAAGATAGAAACTCTAAATAACAAAAATAAACCATAGGAGAGTAGAAAATCTATATCAAGCAGCTTTCCCATACAGGAATTGCTGAATTTTTTAAGATGTAGAAAGCTGGAAGGTTTGATGATATCAAGTGGGAAAACCAAAACATGACCAAAAACACAAACAACCAAAAAATTTCAATACCTAACTGGCTTTCAGATATGCTTCTTATTTTAAGGATGAAAAGACAAGATGCAGGATGGGAGGAATTATTTGTACATGAAGATGTAACAGGGATTGGTATCTGCAATATATAGGGTATCCTTAAAATTGTATACCCACACTTTGAATAATTATAAAGGCAGTGTTCATTAGAATACCTTTAATTTTCAAAATTGAGTTATCTGCTGTTAAAGTGTATATACATTTTGGGGAAACACCCTGCATATATAATGACCACTCAGATCTCAACGGTAAGAAAACAAGTAACACAATAAAAAAATGGGCAAAAGAAACTGACACTTCATCAAAGAGAATATAAGGATAGCAAATAAGCACATAAAAATTATTCAAAAAGAAATAAAGATGAAAAATAAACATATGAAAAGATGCTCCACATCAAATGGCATCAAAAAATATAAATTAAAGCAACAGTGAGATACCACTACTATCTCTTTGAATGGCCAAAACCATTTACCAAGAATATACCCTTAGGTAAACTGCAGACTTTGGGAGGTAATGATGAATGAATGTAGGTTAATTTTAATAAGTGTACCACTTTGGTGAGAGGTGTTGATAAAGAAGGAAACTAATGCATGTGTGGGGGCAGGGAGCATATTAGGAATCTCTGTACCTTCTCAATTTTTCTAAGAATCAAAACTGATCTAAAAAAATAAATCAAGTCTTTAAAAAAAGTTTTTCCACATAATTAGCCATAGGAGATATGCAAATTAAAACCATGATGAGATGCTACTATATGTGTATAACTAAAATTAAAATACTGAAGATGTGGAGTCACTGAATTTCTGGCATAAATGTAAAAAACTACTCTTTAAAAGGATTGACACATTCTTATAAAATAAATAATTAATTAAAATTAATATATAACCCACTCCTGGTTATTTACCCAGAAAGACAATCATTTATTTTCAATAAGAACTGATACACAGCCCAAACCGGTTTGGCTCAGTGGATAGAGCGTGGGCCTGTGGACTGAAAGGTCCCAGGTTCGATTCCGATCAAGGGCATGTACTGTGGCTGCAGGCACATCCCCAGCAGGGAGTGTGCAAGAGGAAGCTGATCGATGTTTCTCTCTCATCGATGTTTCTGACTTTCTATCTCTCTCCCTTCCTCTCTGTGAAAAATCAATAAAATATATTTTTAAAAAAAGAACTGATACACAGCTATGTGAGCAGCTATTCATAATCTCCCCAAAATGGAAACAATCCAGATGTTCCTCAACAGATGAGTAGATAAATGTTGTTAATTCATTCAGTGAAATATCACTCAGCAACAAAAAGAAATGAACTATCTTTTTAATTGATTTCAGAGAAGAAAGGAGGACAGACAGATAGAAACATCAATGATGAGGGAATCCTTGATCTGCTGCCTACTTCATGCCCTCAACTGGGGATTGAGCCCAAAACCCCAGGCATGTGCTCTAACCAGGAATCAAACCATGAGCCAGGCCAGCCAGGCAGGAATGAACTATTGATGCACACAGCAACTTAAATGTTAAAGACATTATACAGAGTAAAAGAAACTAGTCTAAAAAGTTACACATTGATGATTCCATTTACAGTCTCAACATTCAGAAAAACAAAATGGGGCTGAAACCGGTTTGCTCAGTGGATAGAGCGTCGGCCTGAAGAATGAAAGGTCCTGGGTTGGATTCCAGTCAAGGGCATTTACCTTGGTTGTGAGCACATCCCCAGTAGAGGGTGTTCAGGAGGCAGCTGATCAATGTTCCTCTCTCATCGATGTTTCTGACTTTCTATCCCTCTCCCTTCCTCTCTGTAAAAAATCAATAAAATACATTTTTTTTAAAAAATGGGGGTGAAGAAGAACAGATCAGTGATTTTGCTTAGATTAGGGGCTGGGGGAAGTATCTGACTATATGGTGGGGACATGACAGGGTTTTGTGGAATTATGAAATGTTTTGTATTATAATGTGTCAGTGGTTACACACATTGACTTAGATGTTAAGATGTATAGAATTGTAAAGTAAAATGTCAACTTCACCCTAGCTGGTTTGGCACAGTAGATAGAGCGTCAGCCTGTGTACTGAAGGGTCCCAGATTTGATTCCAGTCAAGGGAATATGCCTGGGTTGTTATTTGTGATCAAAGGAAAAATTATAGCATTGAGTGCCGTAAAAGAAAAAAAATGAAAGGCTAAAATAGCATATATATATATATATATATATATATATATATATACACACACACACACATATATATACACATACATACACACACACACTTATATGTGTGTGCATATATATACTTATATGTATATATGTATACTTATATACATATATGTATACTTATATACATATATGTATACTTATATACATATATGTATACTTATATACATATATAATCTTTAGATATTTAATAAATAAAATTAAAAAACATTATCATTATTGATTTCAGAAATGGAGAGGGAGAGAGATAGAAACATAAATGATGAGAGAGAAGCATTGATCAGATACCTTCTGCATGCCCCACACTGGGGATTGAACCCACAACCTGGGCATGTGTCCTGACAAGGAATTAAACCATGACCTCCTGGAAGCTCAACCATGAGCCATGCTGGCTGAGAAAGAAAAATTAAAAATAAAGACATAGAAATATTTTTATAAACTTCCAACCACTACTCATAACTATTAACAAAAATAAAAACCAAGTTTATCTAGGACAAATAATAAATTGTAGTATGTTCTTACACTGAATTGTGAAGAGAAATGACAAGCTACTGCTTCTATATTAAATGACTGGATGAATCACACAAAGATAATGGTGATTCAAACATTAAAAAAATTACCTAAATTGCTCCAATTCAACTTGTGTAATATTCGATGTGGCCAAAATTAACGCATGGTAACAGAAGTAAGTGTATTAATTAGCTCTGCAGGCTAAATAACTGGAAAGGTGTATGGGCATGTGTGAGGTTGGAAGTTTTATAATTTTGACTTGTGTTCTGTATATGTGGTTATTTGTGAATCTGTACAATTAGAGTTAACTTGTGCACTCTTTTATGTGTGTGTGTGTGTGTGTGTGTGTGTGTGTGTGTGTGTGTGTGTATCCTATCTAATAAAAGAGTAATATGCAAACTGACCATACCTTTGCTACACCCACCAGCCATGCCCCCCAGTCAATCAAGAGTGAGGGGTGGGGCCGAGGTGGCCAGAGCATGCTGGCCAGGGCAAAGCCCAGGCCAGGGGAGATGAGGGGGGACTTGGCTGGCATAGAGCCAGCCATTGACCCCATTTCAGGGCGATGGCTGGATGCCCAAGGCCTAAAGCCTCAGCCAGAGGCTTTAGGCCTTGGGCAGGCTTGGGTGAGTGGTTAGTAGGACATCCCCTGAGGGCTCCCAGTATGTGTGAGGGGCAAGTTGGGCTGAGGGATCACCCACCCCCAGTGCACAAATTTTGTGCACCGGGCCCACCTAGTATGTGTGTGTGTCTACATATACAGATAGACACACACACATACAGATATATATATACTATACTTCGATTGTACATGTTTTATAATTCACTCCTACTTAAAGTAAAAAAACATATCAATGTTTGTCATTATTGTTATGAATGAGTACTTGCTGCTCTGAAGTACCCTTCATGACCTCAAGTGAATTTTGCATATGTCTGCTACTTTATTTTAAGGTAGACAATGTCAAACCTTTCAAATGTGGGAGGAAATCTAGCTATTTTTTGATAACAATGAAAAACAGAAACTTACTGGTGTTATGTGGGCTATTCATGTAGTAGTGTGAAAAAAATAACTATATGTAACATTAGAATGAAATTACAGATTATACCAATATGGTCAATTTCCAATTAGATCCAAAACTACCAATTAAATTGATTAGTTCTGGTAATGTGGAAAACATGTAGAAAATGTCTGAGATTCAGGTCGTTTCTCTCCAGTAAAAGAATCAATATTGTTTCAAGGGTAGGAAAGCACTCAACAATTCTTTAACACTTTATGCCAAACAAACAAAAAAAAAAAAAAAAGAAAAAGAAAAGGCATAAAATATATCTTTACCTAAGAGTACACCTGCTTTCAAGGGCCACACAACAGGTTATTTCATCATCCATTGCCTTTGCTTTGGCAGCCCTTGTGGGTCAAGTAAGTGAAGCATGCTGTTTGCACTGATGTGTCCTTTTATCAGGAGGGGTAGTTTCCAGCTGATGTGTTTGATTGCTTTTCAGTATACAATTTAAACCCTGGAATTTTGTAGCTTTTAAATAGCAACCTAAGATAGATTATGTCCTCCTCAGTAAGACTGCCAATTTCCATCTTCTTGAGAGGATAAGAGGTAAGATATAGGGGTTCTCTTTCCCTAAGAGAAACAAGGGAAATCATGAAAGGAATGTAAAGAGGGCCAAGGCACCGAAATAAGGGTGAAAAATAGAGATCACAGGGAACATATTCTTGTCATAGATCAACTGTTTCCAAAGTGGGTATGTTTTCAACTTCAGATTGTGTACTGAATCAATACTCTTCCCAGAGCTCTGTTTCCTGCTGATGATACTGTTGTTCCACACTTCTGTTTCTGCTAAGTAAGTTTTGCATTTTTATAAGGTTTGACTATAAAATGAGTGACCTTAAATCCGTTACTACCAAGGAATTCCTGCTCATGGGTTTAGTCTGAATTATAATAGTAGTAAGATATATCCACTCAACCATGAGTTTATACCTTTCTCCATTTCATTTTGCATCTTATTGATAAAATTGAATTACATTGTCAAGGTACACAGGAAATGATCTAGTAATCAGTTCCCTCTAGTCCTAAATATTAATACCCCACATTTCAGAAACAGACTATTTTTTCAGGCTAAGTGAATTATGTTTGAAAGCTTGGGGCATTTCAGAAAATGTGGAATTATTTCTCCCTAAATTTCTCAGATAAAATATTTTAATGCTTTTCGTTGTTGATAGGTTTTGTTAAATCTGCCCCTTATTTCTATAGAAAGTGCCACTTGTCACAGTGATACAGTTGCTGAGATGCTAACTATATTATAATTCAGAGACTGAAGAAAATAATCAAAACAGTAAAAGATGCACAGTGAACTAGGTGTGGTTTAAGGTACATAATGAAACAATGTAGGTCACTTTTGAGTGGTGGCCACATATGCCAATCTCTTGTTATGTATTGTTCTTTCTTTTGTTTGTTTATTTATCTTCAGTAGTATACTGTTATTCTAGGATGTTTATTTCAATTTGATGGTGAAGAAACATCAGTCACATCCTGGCAGATTAGTACTATGACACCCTTTATGAAAAATGGATGGATATTCCAGCACTTTCCTTTCCTCTGGCCAAAATCTCAGCAAATAAAATCTCATATTGCGCACAGTAGACTACACATTCTCTCTAGCTTTCTACATTTAAAATCTTCATATGAAAAATCACTTTCTGACAATGTATTAGTACTTCACACTTTTCCTAATATACAGTTTATGTCCTTCACCATATTATAAGATTTTGACTATTTATTCCTTTTTACATTTTATTCTTATTTCCAGTCACCTGCTATAAAGTCTACTCTCTGTTCACATTCCAGAATATTTTTGATATTCTGTGTTATTGAACATGGTATAACTTCAGCTTTCTCACCCTGGTTAATTCCTCTAATCACTCCTATAGACTGAGCTCAAGTGTATCCTTCTGTGTGAATAAAGCCCTCACATCTTTTATTTATCACTAGAAGCCTGGTGCACGAATTCATGCACCAGTGGGGCCCTTCAGCCTGGCCTTCAGGATCGGGCCAAAATCAGCTCTCCAAAGTCCCTTGATGGTATCAGATTGCAAGAGGGTACAGGCCAGGTTGAAGGATCCACTGGTACACAATCAGAGATGGGGAGGGAAATAGGAGGTTGGCCAGCCAGGGAGGGACTGCAGGAGAGTTCCAAGGTGTGTCTGGCCCATCTCGCTCAATCCCGATTGGCCAAACTCCAGCAGCAAGCTAATCTACCTGTTGGAGCATCTGCCCCCTGGTGATCAGTGAACATTATAGCAAGCAGTTGAGTTGCCTGAGCATATTATTAACATAATAGTGTCCTGGTGCACAAAATTTGTGCACATTAAAAGAGTATTAATTAGAGGAAATATTTTAATAGTGCTATTTGCCCTTTCTCTACAATAAAAGTGTGAGAGATAAAAGGTTTTTTTTTTCAGTTTCAATGCCCAACAGTTCTGGCCTAGTATGTTTCTGTTGAGAAGTCAGTTGATAATCTAATAGGGGATACCTTGTAAGTAACTTTCTGTCTCTCTCTGGCTGCTTTTAAGATTCTTATTTTGTCATTGATGTTCACTAATTCAATTATAATGTGCCTCGGTCTTTTGAGGTTCAATTTGTTTGGGACTCTATGTACTTCTTGGACTTGCATAGTTTTCTCTTGCCAATATCAGGGAAGTTTTCTGTCATTATTTCTCTGAACAGGTTTTCTATTCTGTGTTTCTCTTCCTCTCTTTCTGGTATTTCAATTAATCGATGTTGTTTTGTTTTGTGTTGTCCAAAGCTCCCTTAGGCTCTTCTCTTGTTTTTTAATCCTTCTTTCCAGTTGCTGCTGTGTTTGTGTGCTTTTTCCTACCTTGTCTTCTAATTCGCTGATGGGGTCCTCAGCCTCTTCTAGTCTACTGTTTAGCCCTTCCATTGTCTTCTTTATTGCAGCTATGTTGTTCTTCATCTTCTCTTGGTATCTTTTCATGTTGGATACATTCTCATTCTCATTCAGCTTGTAGTTCTCATTGAATTGTGTGTATTTGTCATTGAGTTGTTTATATTTGTCATCCATCTGTTTAAACATCCCTATTAACCATTACTCTTAATTCTATCTCTGACAAGCTGTAAGTCTTGAACTCATCTAACTCCCTTTCAGGTGGTTCCTCTTTTTCTTTCCTTTGCGGGTTGCTCTTTTGTCTTCCTATATTTTCCTATAATGTTTTTATTGTAGATCTGATTGCTTTGCTACCCAGATTCTTTTGGGGATGGTGCTACTGGTGTAATCTCTCAGTTCTCTTGGACTTGTTAATCTAATGTAGTTCCCTACTTGAGCTATTTGGACTCTCTTGATGTGGGCCTGTGAGCTTGAGAGGCACAGCTGTGGTGTCTGAAATTCAGCCACTGTGGAGAGGGGAAGTGTCCCAGTTTTTGTTGTTTTATACCCTTAGTTGAAATCACACATGCCCAGCAGGAACTCTCAGTGGAACCAAGGGACTGTCTGTTGGGGGTGATGGTGCTCAGAGGGGCCGTACTCTGGATTGGCATGACTGTCATGCCAACAGTTCTGCGGTTATGGGGTGGGCAGACCCAGCTTTTGCTGTTACACCTGTGGTGGATAGGAGCTTACTCCCAGTGGTGGTTCACAGGAGCACCTGAGGCACCCTGAAGGACTTTGAAGGGCCCTGGAAGTGTGGCTGCGCAATTGAGGTGCCTGTGGGCTGGTATACCAGTTGAGAGAAATCAAAACTTCTACTGCTGGGCGGGAGTGCATCTGTGCTTGTTCAAGATTGCACCCCCAGAGAGCTCTCAGTGGCTCCCACTAGTGCCCAGTGGGTAGATGGGTTCAGGGTGCCTGCCTGTTGGCACCTCTTATTTGTGGAGGTGCGCTGGTAGGGCTTGGATATCTGATGCACTCTGAGGGGTCCTGACACTGTGGGTGAGGCATGGGAGGGAATGTGGATAGTTATCCAGGAAGAGGAAGTTCAGAATTTCCATTGCAGGGTCATGCACCCTTTTTTGTGCAGAATTTCACCCTCAGGGTCTCTCAGCAGCTCCCAGGGGCTGCATGGGGACTGGGGTGCCCTAGATGCCTACAGGGCTTGACACTCCTGGTTTTGGAGTGGGGTACCCTGGCTGCCAGCGGGGCAGATATGAGCAAATCTTGAGTGGAATGCGTGGAAATGGTTGTGCGCAAAAACGGGGTGGGAGCTTGTGGGGTTGGCCAAGTGTGTGTCCGAGATGGAGCGCTTGGGGCTATTTGCGGCCAAGTGCAAGACTGGCTGGGCTCAATGGGTTAGTTGCAGCCAAGCACGAGTTCAGCACAGGGCGTTCAGGCTCAGTTACAGTCAAGTGCTAGACTGGGGCAGGTTCAGGGCTGATTGCAATCAAGCACACGACCAGGATGGGGCGCTTAGGGCTGGTAGGGTGGAACAAGAAACCCGGCAGGTGCAAGAAGCTGGTTTTGTGCACACCTGGAGCTCTGCCCTGGGTAGGGGAAGGCTGCACTCACCACTGCTGTGCAGTTCACCCCTGGAGGTGGAGGTCAGAACTAAGAGGAAGTTCAGAATTTCTATTGCAGGGCGATGCACCCTTGTCTGTGCAGAATTCTACCCTCTGGGACTCTTAGCGGCTCCCAAGCACTGCCTATGGGGTGGGGTGCCCTAGCTACCTGTGGGGCTAGATAGTCGCAATTCTGGAGTGGAGTGCTCTGGCTGCCAGCGGGGCAGATACATTGGAAACTTGTGTGCACAGAGATGGCTGTGCGTGAATCTCGGAAGAGGTGGGTGGAACTTGCCACCCGCCAAGGGCGAGACAGGGATAGAGCACACCTGGCTGATTTCGTGAGTACCTGGGAGTTCTGCTGTTGGAGAGGGGTAGGTTGCACTCCCCACTGCTGGGCAACTCACCCCTGGAGCTGGAGGTCCCAGGATCCGCAGGTCCACAGCTGGAGCAGTGGGACTTTGCCTGGAGTGGTCCCTGGGTAGCAGTGCAGTTCCAAGGCCCATCTGGTTGGTGGTGTTGATGAGTTCCCCAAAGAAGAGCCTCTCTCCCCTTCAAGATGGCCTGGGCTCCACACTATGATCCTGCCTTTCAGGGGGTGATAGCAGCAGTGCTAGGCTCCCCCTTCAAGGAGGCCCTTCTGCCCATCCCTGCTGTTCCCACGGTAATCAACTTTCCCTCACTCACTTACATACACTCCACGTATATCCACACACTCTCCTTTCATACTCCCACTCGCTCACTGCCTCTCCCTCACCTTCATCCTACCAGCCACTATCTTTTCTCCCCTCGCCACATTTTTTCTGCTGCGGGAAATGCGACCAGCCCCCTCCTTCAACAAAGAGTGAACCCCCACTATCAATATACGTATAATTATAACTGAAAAGCTCCACCACAAATTCTTCATTTTAGTTATCTCTGTCTATCGATGTTATAACAATTTTGGGATTTTAAAGACAATTATTATCTAAGGCATTTTCTGTGGCAAAGTCTGTAACAGAGATAACTTACTGACTTTCAATGGCCTTAAGGTTAACTTTGGAATCTGACCTATTATTATTCAAAAACTGTCATCTATTATGGAAATACCAATCTTACTGAACTCTCAGGAGTGGGCATCCATTTTAGAGGATCACCATGTGTCTCCTCACCACCACATCTTGCTTGCTTTGGGGAAATTCAGTAATTGGCCTGGCCACCCAGGTTTCCTGTCTTACTTATTAAATTAAATTAAAGGCATGCTTAATAAACTAACAATAAATATATTAAACTAAACAAAAATGACAGGTAAAAACCACAATAAAAAAACATATAGACAAGACAATAAATCAAAGTTGTTTCCCTGGAAATTTCTTTCCAAAGCAATGATTACCCATTAAAGTTTTTTTTAGCTAGGCTCTGCCTGTCCCAAGGCATTTTTAAACAAAACATTAAAGAGGCTCCCTGTAAGAGTGTTATCAGCTCCACCCTCTCTAGCTGCCAAGCCTTTCCACACTAGACAAGGAGGTTCCAAAGGCTTTTTAGTAATTACAGACTTTTGATCCCCAATACAAATTAGGCATTTGCAATTTGAACAAGAACTCACTCACATAGGTAAATATGACAATGGCACTCTTTTTCCTTGAGCCTGATTTAAGAAAGTACCTTTTGACATTTCAATTTCTTTAAAATTTTGACTTTTAATCAAATTCTTCCCATTATGGCCTGGCTTGAAAAGACGTTCCCGCCCACTCATGAATTCCAAAGCTTAGCATAGGCTTTATGCACAGTGAATCTCCTCACCTTTATCGGTGATCCCCACCTTTACTAGTGATTAACTTCTTTTTTTTACGAATCTTCTTCTCCAGATGTCCCCCAGTGAGGCTCCATAAATGCTGCAGTCTTTTCGAAGCAAGGGTTCTGAAATCTGGAAAAGGGCTGTGAATAAATAAATAGGGACTGGACAAGAAATATAAATTTGGAAAGTTTTGGGGGGAACTAAGTGGAAACTTAGCTCTAGTGACTAAGCTCCCAGAATCTCTGGACCCATAGCTTTTTATTTACTGAAAAACACATTGGCCCTTTAAGAATGCAAATAGGCATACCAAATGTAAAGTTTGGTAAACAGGAAAAGATTATCAGGTTAAGGGAAATGCCTACAGCTGTTCAGCAGCAGGTAATAATATGCAGATTTTCAGCCCTACTTAAAATGTCCATCAACTTTCTGACAAAGTTCTCACACTTATTATGCTAATTACTGCCCTTAGCCTCCAGCACACTATGTTTAGTTTAGCCTATTGTCAACAGTTGAAGGGAGTGTGTGTGTGTGGGGGGGGGGGGGGTGCGGGGGGGGGGGGGGGGGAGAGGGGCAGAGTCCAACATTGCAGAAGTAAAATTTTATTAAATATTCTTAATGCATTACACCATTATTTTTCTGCCACTGTTTTCCTATCTAATGACTTTCATTGGTGATTAGTGCTTTAAAAAAAATAATTATATATGTGTGTGTGTATATATATATATATATCTATATATATCTATATATATATCTTTATTAATTACAGAGAGGAAGGGAGAGGGAGAGATAGACACATCAATGACGAGAGAGAATCATTGATTGGCTGCCTTCTGCATGTCGCCCCCTTGGAAATCAAGCCCATAAAGGGCATGTGCCCTTGACCAGAATCAAATTTAGAACCCTTCAGTCCACAAGCTGATGCTCTATCCACTGAACCAAACTAGCCAGGCCAAAAATTAATTTATTTTCATTCTTATTTATAATGTTATTAAATCATCAGAGAGATTTTTGTATAGAAAGAGTAAAATATGTGGCGTGGTTTTGAATCTTTGGACTATATGTTTTCTGCCATACTTTCTAAGTGGATAATACATTTTGACTAAGTTTTAACATTTATTTATGGCTTGTGGATTTCCATCAACAGGAGGTCACAGTTTGATTCTGGTCAGGATGCATGCCAGGGTTGCAGGCTCAATCCCTAGTGTAGGGCATGTAGGAGGCAGCTGATTAGTGGTTCTCTGTCATCATTTATGTTTTGATCTCTCTCTCCTTCTACCTTCCTCTCTAAAATCAGTAAAAAAATGTATTATTTTAAAAAGTTAACTATGGCAGTAAGATGCAATATCTTGGATAGAGGAGTTAGTATCTATATAAAGTTTTTTCCTCCTCTTTAAATGTGGCATAAAGTCTCTTTAGTTTTCTGCATACTTTCAATTTGTCAGCCTTGTCACTTGTAAACATTAGAATGTTAAGTCCGGGACGCCCGCCGCTCTCACAAAGGCACCAAGAGACGTTCTCATGCAAAAAGCAAAGGGTTTATTCACCAAGCATGCTGGGGCTCACAACCTACCCTGAAGTCAGAGTAGAGGCTGAGAGCCCCAAACCAGAGTACAGCAGGGTATTTATACAGAGTCACAAACAAAAGACCTTATCTATGGGGGGTGGGAGTCAGGACATTCAGGGGTTTTCAGTTACACAGAGTTTCGGCTTCCTGGCATTGCGGCCCTCTGGCCTGCTACCCCCCTCCCCCCTCAGGCGTGACCCCTTATGGCCTAAAGTAGAGTTGTAACAGGATTTATGGCCTAAAGTAGAGTTGTAACAACATGAAGCCCTGGATGTCACAAAGGGAATATTTACATTTTGTTTTCCCAAGACCATGGTTTGGCAATTTCCTAAGACCCTTGACCAGCTGGGTGGAAAGACCTGTGTTTCACCTCCTTGTTAGTGCTTTGGGGCATCTCACCCTGCTGTGATAGCAGGACGTGGGTCTTACTGATCTAGTCTGGCTGGCGCCTGCCGGATTTGGTGCCTCCTTACATTTTCAGGGTGCAGTTTACCTGTCACTGCTTCTAACTCTGCTGCCTTACAAGGCATTTCTAAATACTCTCTCCTTTACTGCACATTCCCAGTATTTGAAACTTGTTGATTTTTCTTTCCAATCTTTATTTTCTAGTAAACCTTTTCTGAGTTGAATACGTGCTTGCTCTCTGCAGAAGTGTAATGGCATCCCCAATATTTCCTCTGAACACAGCTCCACAATTTAAAAACAAACAACCATCTATGCTATATTTATGTGTATGCAGTGTTACTTTATCTTTTTTAATCTCTGTATTTTTCACTCCCAGTAAGAGCTCAACTTTTGCTTCGCTCTGAGGAGCTGGTACTGGTGCTTTTCCATGTACCCAATAAAAAATAATATATTCTTAGTCCAGCACATATCCAAATAACTTTACCTCCTCTTAGATTTTGAAATACTGCAAATGCAAAACATGTATACCCCTTTCTGCCATCCCTTTTCTTACTCCATCAGGGAATAGCTCTTACATCTAAATTAATATATCGGTCATTCAACCCTAGATGAGAAACATGATCAAGTGGAACTGTTCCTGGAGAAACACATTCAATAGTTTTTACTAGTTCAAAAGCTGCCTGTTACCACTCTGTTTAGGTTAAGGTGAACTTCACCTCATTTCTAAAATGTAATAAAACCAGATCCTCCTTGCTTCACTTTGCCTAACAGGCATATAAATACATTTATGAATTGTGATCTTGACTGATACCTGACTAAGAACCATGACATCTAAAATTTAAAAAGCATTCTTTTCAGATGGCATTTTCTCTGTATATGAAACATTTGCTTGTGAGTTGAGAATGTTACCACTAGAGGACCTTGAACAATACATTTGAACTGACCTCTTTCTACGTGAGAATAGAAATTGATTACTGTAGTTATACTTCCATTTACATTGTCCTGAATGAATTTGTATCTGTGAGTAAAAAATTTTCCTTTTTACAAAATGCAATAAAATTCTAGATGTGAAACTGATATAAACAAATTTAAATCAAGATTCTGAATCCTTGATTTACATGTTTCTAACCAGCTAGCCACATAGCAGCAAGGAAAATGGATAATTCTGTCTAATTTAAAATAATATAAATATAATTTAAAATGAATAAAATAAATGCAATTCAAAATAATATATACTTCAAAATTTAGAATGTTGTATATTTAGAATTTTTTAAATCAGTACTTAGAAAACTGAAATTTTAGAAACAAGAAACTGATTTTCTATTAACAATTATTATTTATTCCTTTACATTAAGTATACAATGTTACATATTCTGAAAAGAATATCTAAATTTTATTTTCAATTTCTCAATTTTTCTTTCCTTAATAAATGGAATGTATTACTCACACTCACACAGAAAGATATAATCTATGTGGAAATAAATGAACAGTCATTTAAAAATTATATTCACTAGGGCTGACTCATGGCAATTTACCATCTTTTCTTAGTTCTTGTTCTCTTTTATTTTTATATTGTGATATACTGTCTAGAAATATGCCTAGCTAGAAACCAAATCCTAGTAATTCTAGAAATCCAAATATTAGTAATTCATCCTATCCTGATTTCAGTTTGTGGTAGACTTTTGGTACATATTGTACCTTATTGTATGTACAGGTTGAAAAAAAAAAACAAAACTTAGATAAATAGATTTTTATTTACTGGGAATGTTGGCTTCATTTACACCTAAGGATTAGCCTATTTGATGGAAGGTGAGTCATTGAATTTTCCTCTAAGGAGTAACTTGTGAAACCCTGAACTTATTGACACTGTGTGGATAAATTATTCAAGTGAAGCATAGATTGCATCCTGGATAGCTGCCTGGCTGCTTGCCCTGTACACAGCATTGGTATCCTAGCATTGCCTTCCCTGCCAGTCTTCAGGCAAGATCACCTCATATTAATAGCTCAATAATTCTACAAATTCTTATTTGATTTCTGCTTCATGAGCCCAGCTGGCTGTTAGAAGTTAAAATAAATCATTTTACATAAATTAACAGCAGTCCTAACAATTTGTTTTGTGATGTTTACCCTTGAATCCCATTACACCACGTAAACTGGAGAAGACTCGTTTATTCTAGAGGAGACAGAGAAGGAGATCACATGCTCCAAGTAAAACCATTTCTAATCAAAGCCCAAGGGTGACGCGACTGGCCATCCTTAGAGAGTTGGTTTGGTTTACTAATTTACTTTTTTATATTTTGTTTGCATGATCATATGCTTTGAAGACAAAAAATAAATATAGCTCCTACATGGTGATACTTGCATTGGGAAGGAGATAAATTGATAAGAGAACTTTTAAATAAAAAGGAGCCAAGATTTAATGGTTTTGAAATTCCAACCACTACAAAGAACAAATTAAACTAAAATTAATGAATGGCTTCAAAGCAAAGATCAAATCTAGATTCCTAATCAGGAGAATGTGGTCTGAAAGAAAACTGACTGTGGCTATAATTTTTTTTTTTAAGATTTCAGAATAATTAAATGTAGTGTTTCAGAATACCATTCAGCCACATAAAAGGTCTGTGAAAGAGAAGAACGATGTGCCTCACAAATCACCTCAAAGCAACAAGCTTGAGCAAGATTTATCTTACAGAGCTTTGTGGGTGTGGTTTCTGTATTATGGAGGGAAGTCTAAGAAGATTTTTAGGAATTTCAGGAAGTCCTTAAAAGTACTGTATATTTGCAGAAACAATTCGAGTTTGGGCTAAGTGAGAACAGAGTCGCTGTGAAATGAGGGAAGGCCTTTGGGCCTGTGATTTTGCATGCAGGCAGCTCCTGAGGCCAGGAACTTGCCTCTTTGGTGCTACAGGTTCAGATCCAGAGGAAGTGTTCTTTCTCACTGTACTATCTAACTAAAGAACTAGACAGAGGAGACTTAGTCACACTAGATCTAATCTAGATGACAAGGTGCTGAACTTTGAATTAATGCTATAATGAAAAGAGGCTTTGGGGGAACTGAAGAAGAGGGGTGTGTAATGTGCATGTGGAAGGATGTGAGTCATTAGAGGCCAGAAAGAGAATTAAGGTAGGTGGTTTCTAACATAGCATCAGTAATCTTTGCCTCCTGGTCATCTTACCATTATCTTATCTCATCCCCTAGAGAGTGGACTAAACTTTTTTACTTACTTTTATCAAATAGAATAAGGCATAAATGATGTGTTTTACTATTAAGATTAGATTTAAAAACAAACAAAAACCTGTGGCTACAGTCTTTGGCATTCTCTTGTGCATTATTTTGAAGTCCTTGTCTTGATATAAGCCAGTTAGTTCCCTGTGGAGATGCAAATGAGAAGGACTGAGTGAGGCCTGACAACTAAATTATGATTTTGGAGATGGATCTCATGACCAACCCCAAGTCAAATCTTTAGATGAGAGCACATGCAACCTTGGTCAACAGCTTGATTGCAACCTCGTGAAAACAGTAATCTAAGGCACTCAGCTATGCCAGACCTGAATTTCTCACCCAAAGGAATTCTGAGAAATAAAAGTCTTTTCTTTTCAGCACCTAAGGTTTGGGCAATTTTATTATCCATCAATAGATAACTAATGTATCCTCTAACTCATTTTTTTTCAATTATTTGTTCTTATATAATAATTGCACTCACAGACACACAGACACACTGCGGGTGCACTCATTGGAAGAGGAGAGCCTGAGTCTGAGTTATCAATAATAATAATAATATTTATACCATCAGTTCTTATGATTGAGGACTAAGAGACTCCAGTTGATTGAATCTTATTTTCATTTATCATTATAGCATACATCTTATATGTCACACAAAGTGAATTAGTGAAGAATGAACAAACAAAATTGCAAAAAAATGGCTCCATATCTGTTCTATGATATGTATGGATACTTCCTAAGTATTTGAAATGTGACCATGACAAATTGAGATTGGCTCTATGCATAAAATACACACAAAATTTTGAAGACTTGTACCAAAATCTTAATGTAAACTATCTTGTTAATAATGTATTAGATTTAATTTATGTTGAAATAATACTTTAAGTAAATTATATTGAATAAAATATAGTATAAAATTAATTTACATGCTTCTTTTTTATTTTTAAAAATGTGGGCCCTGGCTGGATAGCTCAGTTGGTTAGAGCATCATCCCAATAGACTAAGTTTCAGATTGGATCCCAGTCAGGGCACATAGAAGACACAAATAATGAATGTATAAGTAGGAACAGCAAATTGATGTGTGTTTTTTTTTTCTCTTTCTCTGTCCCTTCCACACTCTCTCTCTAAAAACCAATAAAATGTGGAAAGTATAGTATTTTACATTATAAATGTGGTTTAAATAGCCAATTATTTCTTATATAAGAATTATGTTTCCTAAATTATCTTTGCAATGTAAATGCTACATTTAATAAGATGTCCTCATTTTTTTGTGTTCTATCTTTCAAAAAGTATTTATAGGCTGCCCAACATTGAACATTGGTAAAATAATTAATTGAACAAAATTACAGATTATATACAAAGTCAATAATATATATTAAATTTATTTTTAGTTGCACATTCAAGTAATATATTCAATATGTTTCTTCTCAACCTCTAAATACACTTTTTTTAGAAGAAAATATAAAATAAAAGGCTCAATTATTAATCTGAAGTGAACTAAAATACAATTTTCACTCTGTTTAAAATGTATGTACTTTGTGTATTGAGATATAGTAGAAATATTGTAATTCAGTAAATGCAATTATTCAAGTTACAGAATTGAAGAAAAATCTTGGAGGATATTCTAGTTAAATAATATTTTGGATGATATAAACTGAAACTCATTCAAGCTTCTACAGACAAGGAAGGTTAGCTTATACAATTTGTGCACTGGGGATGGAGGGTGCCTCAGGCGGCCTGTGCCATCTCACACTCTGAGAGCCCTCCAGGTATGTCTGACTGACGGCTTAGGCCCATCAGTCAGACATCCTTAACACTGCCACCAAGGCAGGAGAGGCTCCTGCCACTGCTGCTGAGCTCACAGCCCTGAGCCCAGCTTCTGGGCTTTTGGGCTCTGGCTGAGCAGCACCCCCCTGTGGGAGCACACTGACCACCAGGGGGCAGCTCCTGCATTGAGCATCTGCCCCCTGATCACCAGAGAACGTCATAGCAACCAGTTGTTCTGTTTGGTCGATTTGCATATTGCCCTTTTATTATATGAGATAAGCTAACCCCCAGGGACTGTGAAGTACAAGTCTCAGAGACTAGAGCTAGAAATTCAGAAACTTGGAGACTGTCTTTGAAGGCCTACATTGTTTCTTTTATCTTCTTTTATCTTAATTCTCTACCAATTTTGTATATTACCCAATAATGTACCGTATTTTTCCTTGTATAAGGTGCCTTCCACTTTTCCGACCCAAAATTAAGAAATAAGTATTTTAAACATAAAATAGAACACATTTTTATTTAGTAATTACTGCTGGCAATGTTTATATACCAGTACTATGATATTATGCAGCATATCACTGTATTTAGTCTTTGTTGCATCACTGCTCTCTTCTTCATCATTATTAGTTCCAGACATAGCAATTTCTTCAACTTCTATTGTATCACTGCTGTCTTTAGTCACGGTCTGAATATGTGCGATCATTCTCATAAACTGGTGGAATTTTTTGTGCTAACTTTCTTTGTGTTCTCATAGCCAACCCTTCTCTCCTCATGAAATTAAAGCACCATTTTGCCTTTTCTATAAAATCAACACTGTTCATTTCTTTTGCAAATATTCTTATATGACTTGGCACATATAAACCATTCTAGTGCTGCTCCGTAATCCAAGTCTTAAGCCTCTCTGCTCCAAGTTTGCTCATTTTGCTAGTGCTTTTGGCATCTTAAGGAGTTGTTCTTCCTATTGTCTCCACTGTTTGATCATATGCTCAGTGGGAAGAGGTCCAAATTGTCTCTCTGCAGCTCTATTTCCATGGTCTTTTGCATAGTTGATTACATTCAGTTTGAATTTTGAGAGTAAGAAGACAGTTCTTACTGGTATTTATCTTTTTATTTTTTTACATCTTTCTGGGAACAGAATGCACTGGTCCCTGTTGCATCTGCACATTCTCCACCTCTACCTCCAATTATGGCATCAGCTGACATCAATAATAATAAGACTCATGATTGGAGGAAGCCTGTTTGACAAGGTATGGGCAGCTACACTGCTGCTCAGTGATTTCTCTGTATAAGATGTCCCTCGACTTTTAGTCTAACAATTTTAGAAAAAATAATGCCTTATAGATGAAAAAATATGGTATTTTGTCCTGACATTATATAATCAAATGCCTCCAAAAGTCATTATCTATTGATAGTCATTTCTGTCTCTGTACAAATGTTGAAGAATGAAAAATATGGTTTGACCACTCTAACAGTTACCTTTTGTATCAGGTGGGCTGGAAACATAGATTGGCTACATATCTCTAGTTCCACTTGAATAATTTCTTTCTACCCTCGCCATTCCTAAAGTTTGAAAGATTGCCTTTCATCAGTAATCACACAAAGCAATAGATTCATTTCTGAGCCAGAAAGAACTAAAAGACATCTCTAGCTATTGAATTCAAAGTAAGATGCAAATAGTCAATTATTTCTTATATAAGGGCCAACTGCAGTTTTCCATACTGTGTCCTTTTATATTTCAATTTTTAAATAATTTTAGAATTATAGAGAATTATATAAATAAAATTTTAGAAAAGGTTAAAATGCTTCCTTTTTTAAAAAAAGAAAGTATTGTAAGAATTCTAATTCCTTTCTCCACCCACATATATCAACCTATTCCATCTAAGGAGAGAAAATCATGTTAACAGCCAGGTGTATGTATTTTCAGATTTTGTTTATATTAATGCACACACACACAACCTAACTAATATTAAATTATGCTGTACATAGTTTATGAAATATTCAGAGAACTACTTATTGCTGAATAAGATACGCATGAAGATGATACCTTTGTAACTAGCTAGTTTTTAATAACTAGTGACCCAGGGGAGAAGCAAGATGGTGGCATAGGTAAAACACCTATCTTGCCATCATACTCAGCAATTTTAAAACTACAACTTAAAGAAAGAACAAACACCTTCCAGAATCACCAGAAAGCTGGCCCAGTGAAAATTCCACAAATAAAAGTGAAGATAAGACACTGTGACTCAGAGGAGTGGCTGAGGACAACAAACACCAACGAAATACAAAGGATTGCAAAAAAAAAAAAAAAAATTAAAACAACTCTACTCCAACAAATTGAACACCTCGTTGAAGTAGACATATTCCTAGAAAAATACAATATTCCAAAACTCAATCAGGAAAAATAAGAAAACCTTAATAGTCCAATTACTACTGATCAAATTGAAGCAATAATAAAAAAATTTCTAGCAAACAAAAACCCTGGTCCGTATGGCTTCACAGGGGAATTTAACCAAACATTCTAAGAAGAATTAACAAGCAATCCTCCTCAGACTATTCAAAATATTTGAGGAAGGCACACTTCCAACCTTTTTCTAGGAAGCCAGCATTACCCTAATCCCAAAACCAGATAAAGACACTACAAAGAAAGAGAATTGCAAATCAATATCCTTGATGAACATAGATACTAAAGTCCTCAACAAAATAACAGCAAATCGCATCCTGCAATATTTTAAAAAGATCATACACCATGACCAAATGAGATTTATTTGAGGAATGCAAGGCTGATATAATATCCTCAAATCAATAAACATGAACATCATATAAAAAAAACTGAAGAAAAAGAAAACACATGATCATAACAACTGATGCACAAAAAGCATTTGACAAAATCTAACACCTTATTTTTATAAAATCTTTCAGAAGAGTTGAAATAGAGGCCTCAATATAATAAAGGCCTTATATGACAAATCTTCAACCATCATACTCAATGGGAAAATACTAAAACCATTTCCCTTAAGAATAGGAAAAAGATAGGCATGCCCACTTCTGTCACTCCTGTTCCAATTAGTACTGGAAGTGCTAGCCAAGCGATCAGACAAGAAGAAGAAATAAAAGGTATCCAAATTGGGAAAGAAGAAGTAAAACTGTCATTATTCACAAATGACATGATATTGTACATAGAAAACCCTAAAGACTCCATTAAAAAACTACTAGACAATAAATGAATTTGACAATGTAGCAGGATACAAAATTAACACCCAGAAATCTATGGCTTTTGTATATACATAATGAACTCACAGAAAGAGAAACTAAAAAATCCCATTTATTGTTGAAACAAAAAATTAAATTACCTAGGAATAAATTTAACCAAGGAAGTAAAAGATATGTACTCAGAAAATTACAGGATCCTGAAAAAATAGATAGAGGAAGATATAAACAAGTGAAAGAATATACCATGTTCATGGACTGGTAGAATCAATATCATTAAAAAGTCCATACTACCTATAGATTCAACGCATTCACTATTAAAATACCAATGGCATACTTCAAAGACCTTGAACAAACTCTCCAAAAATTCATATGGAATGAAAAAAGATTTGGAATAGCCACAGAAATCCTGAGAAAGAAGAATGAAGTTGGAAGGTTCACAATACCAGATATAAGCTATATTACAAAGCCACAATTCTCAAAACTGCCTGGTAGTTGCACAAGAATGGACATATAGACTAATGGAACAGAACAGAGAATCCAGAAATCAACCCAAGCCATTATGCTTAATTAATTATTGACAAAGGAAGCAAGAGTATACAATAGAGTCAAGACAGTCTCTTCAATAAATGGTGCTGAGAAAATTGGACAAATACGTGCAAAAAAAAAAATGAAACTAGACCACCAACTTATACCATTCACAAAATAAACTCAAAATGTAAAAAGGACTTAAACATAACACAGGAAACTATAAAAATCTTAGAAGACTCCATAGGCAGCAAAATTGCAGACATATGTAATAGCACTATCTTCACCAATACAGCTTCGAGGACAATGAAAACTAAGGAGAAAATAAACAAACGGGACTACATTAAAATAAAAAGCTTTTGTCAGGCAAAAGAAACCATCAACAAAACAAGAAAACCCACTGCATGGGAGAACACATTTACCAATGTTATCTCTGATAAGGGTTCAATCTCCAAAATTTATAGGGTCCTCCTACATCTTAACAAAAGGAAGATAAACAATCCAATCAAAAAATGGGCAAAGGACTTAAATAGACACTTCAAAAGAGGACATACAGAAAGCCAAGAGATATATATGAAAAAATGTCTCAAAGTCACTAATCATTTAAGAGATGGAAATCAAAACGACAATGAGGAACCACCTCACACCTATCAGAATGGCTATCTCAACAAATCAACAAACAAAGGACAGTGGTGAGAATGTGGAGAAAAAAGATCCCTTGTGTACTGCTGGTGGGAATGCAGACTGGTACAGCCACTGTGGAGTTTCCTCAAAAAATTAAAAATGGAACTCCCATTTGACCCAGTAATCCCGCTTCTAAGACTATATCCCAAGGAATCAAAATCACTTATATTCATAGCAGCACAATTTACCATAGCTAAGATTTGGAAACTGCCTAACTGCCAATCAGCAAATGAGTGGATTAGAAAACTAATAGTGCCTATCATTAAGCAGAGTCAATCAAACAGAGTTTGTTCCAACCCATTTTCATGAGCCTTGTCCAATCCCTGGATAGTGGGGGGAAGCTGCTTGGGATCCCCAATGAGAACCAGCTTTTCACACTCAAACCTAAACACAGATACAAAAGTTAGATGGAACGACATTATGCTCTATAAAAAAGAAAGAACTCTTACCATTTGCAAAAGCATGAATGGACCTAGAGAGCATTATGCTAAGTGAAATAAGCCAGAGAAAGATAAATATCACATGATCTCACTCATTTGTGAAATATAATGAACAACATAAACTGGTTAACAGAAATAAATTCAGAGACATAGAAGGCAGGAAGAGGGTGGGGGGGCAGGTAATGGATCAATCAAAGGATTTGTATACTGGTACATGTATATAAGCATAATTAATGGACACAAATAGTAGCAGGGGGTAGAACATGTGCTGGGGGATCAGGAGTGGCTAGGGAAAATTTAATGGGGGGAAAAATAAGACATATGTAATACTTTCAACAATTAATTTAAATTAAGAAAAAAGATATATCTTGAATTTTTGTTTAGAGAAATGTCAATGGATTGCAAACATAAAGTATAATTGAAATACTAACAAGGATTTTTTTCTTTTTATATATATGTTTTGTTATAATGTCAAAAGACATGAATTGACACCACTTCCCCCCTATTCTTCTGACGTATAAATGACAAAAAAAAAGTGTAAATGTGATTATTTGATATATGTATTTATTGTGTAGCAAAGCGAACCATCAACAAAATGAAAAAGCAACCTAATGAGTGGGAAAAATAATTGATGTGCATTTTTATAAAAGGATTTATGGTATAATCTCTCAGAAATGTGTGGACATTTTTAGCTATTATTTAAAATTTAAATATGTTTATCTGGACAATAAGATTTTCTTGTAGTGGACTTTAATCATGTATTGTTAATTAAATCTAGATTTGCTGATTTCATTTACAAATGAATATATAGCCACATAAAGAGCAGTGTGTTTTTTTGTTGTTGTTGTTGTTGTTGTTACCAAGCTACTTCTTTGTCTCAATTTTTTCTTCAGAAGATGGAGTTACATAAGAAGAATATTTTTTAATTGCATATATTTTTTCTTTTCTTTTTTTTTTGAGTATATCAACTGATACAATAAATGCCTGAAAAGTAAAACTACTTGTCTTCTTTCCTACTAAAATAAAATATCATATCGCTTTTTTGGTAGAGAACCAGATTCAATCATGTTCACTTTGTAAAGGTTACAAGTTAAAGATAAGTTCAAATAAAGAAATATTATTTCCAGAGAAAGCATTTTAATTCAATGAGATAAATGATCACATATTCTTAGATAATCAACATTATTCAAATTATCTCTCCTTTGAGGGACTAAAAAAATGCGTTGAGAGCAATATCTCACAAATGGAAATTTGGATAAATGCCTATTTTAATCCCAGCCAATATCTTGTATTTTAGAGGATATATAGCTTTGGTGACTGTTGGCTATTTTCTTCCTTGTAAATTTTCACTCAGGTGTGACCTTATTGATGTATTTTAGGCATGCTGAAATATTGATCTTTTTATGTACAATTTTAATGGAACTTGCAATGCTCTTTTAACTATTTCTAATTAGCAATGATTTTTTCCCTGAAATTTACACAAAACAGTGGCTAAGTTGCTACTTGCTATTTCTCTGAAGGGAATACCTTGCTGATTAAATGGGGGCAGGGGGAGGAATCTACCTCTCCTACAGCAGTGAAAAGTTTTCTTTTAGATTTAAACATTTACTTACTAGGCAGGTTTTATAAGATTGTGAAGTTGTATAAAGTCAAATGCCTCAGAGAACTATACAGTTGGGAATTTTTCAGATTCAATTTATATTGGGATATAAACACAGACTATATATCGAATTCTCTGAAAGTCATGATGTAACTCAGGTGAAGAATATATGTTACTACTGTTTTTCCCCCCTGAGTCAGCCTCTATTGAAATTTCAACAAGATGTTCTACTAGCCTCTGTATAGAACTTGGCAGGAGTTAAGCTTGCAGCGGCAGCCACTGAAGTCATTTCTCTTTGACAGAATCCATAAAGCCAAACACTGTAATAACTTCTCTGATAGAATTTTAGTGGTGAAGCTCTTTGTCTTGTTACCATTGCCATTTACACTCCAACCGGGCCTTCACCTGCAGGGAAAGATTATGATGCCCTGTGGTTTCTGTTTCCACCTGTGACCTCTGATCAACTGGAAAGTGGCAATTTTTCTTCAAAATGAATTTGATACTGGGCAAAGTATGCTGTCAGAGAGAGTTCTCATACTCGAGGGATTTCTCTGAGTTACCGCAGTGGCCATCTACAGTAACAAGAGGCGAACTCATAAGCTACTGGATGCTTTCCCTCTAACCTTTAACATAGACACTTGGGAAGAATTGTCTACAGTGGCCACCTACAACTTCAGGCCAAGACACTTACTCTGCATTTTCATCCTACTTCAAGCTGAACCTTGCTAAGAAAGAATGAGGAGAAGGAATAAAAAATAATGAGCATAATTATAATAATGGTAAAAACAATAATGAAAATCTCCCTATATGATTATTTCTATATCCCTATTTCATGACCTCCCACCACCTCCCCCTTAAAATGACCCATATTTTGATATTAATATTCCACTCTACTCTTCTAATATTTATTGTTTTAGATGTTATATTTTTGTCTATATATTTTTCAACTATCTGTGCCTTTATATTAATCTGCATCTCTTATAAATAGCATACAGTTGAGTCTCGCTGTTTTGTTTTGTTTTTTCATTCTGATACTACTTACTAATTCAGGTGTATAATCTAGGAATATTTAATGTATTTTTATATATTTGAATTTAGGTATACCTTTTTGTGTGAGTTTGTTTCCTCTAATTTTCATTATTCTATAGTGTTTTTTTTTCTATGTCAACATGGATTTTATTTTAATATACTTTCAAATTCCCTTTAATTGTTGTATTAGCTTTGTAGTTACACTTTGCACTATTTTCAATATTAGTACTAAAGTTTGTATCATGCACTCTTAACTCATGATAATATAATACAATTATTATTATAAATAGAAAAATTTTTCTCTAAGAATGTAAGGAATATTTTGGGTTGCAACATATTGACTCATATTTTAAATGAATATGAAAATTTGTGATATGCAGAAAAGAAGTAATTAATATGACTTTCAGGTTTTAAAAATAAAATACAGTTAAAATAGAAATTGATTATCAGATCAAAATTATTACAATGTAAGTTAGGATAGCAATAGAATTTTCAAAAAATTATATTCTTAATTTGGGAATATTTTACTCAACTATATTTAAATTATCTTAATTATTAGTTAACTTTTATGAGTAATTTATTCATCATATTTAGTTATTCACATAATAATGGATCATAATTTTAATATCACACAATTTAATAAAACTGAATATACCAATTACTATCCTTTTTAAAGTTATCCATTGATAGTTACTTTGTACACCTTGTTATACAATAAAAAAATCCAGTTAGTTTTAAACAACTGAAGTTAAAAGTAAAATATGTGTTAAAAATATTTAATTTAACAAAATAATCTTAGTTAGCAACTGTTTCATGTTCTTTGTCAGGTGTTAAAAAATAAAACACCAATGAAGAATTTTTCTAGACTAAAAAGTTTTTAATATGGTAGGGATAATATAGATGAATATAAATAATTAATTTTGAAACAGAAAAAGGTTACACACTGAAAGCTATGTAAGCTATACTGGAGAAATAGGAATATTTCATATTATCTTTAAAACTTTTTGTAAATATATATGATGAGTTGAATAAATTATATGGGCAAGTACTAATCTCATGTCCTGCATAATGAACTCTCAGGAGATGGAGACATTTTCCAAAGTTTCTCTGTCTTAGTTTTCATGTTCATCATTTTTCTTAAAAAATATGTACAGAAAATATACTTTTATTTAAAAAAATAAACAAGAAAATTGTTTCTTATTTGGATTATACAAGAAAATTGAATAAAATATATTATTAATATAAATAAAAAAACAGAATGCATTTTTGTGTTTATATTTAACTTAATACTCATTTTGAAAAATATTCTTATTCTGATTTGTTTTGAAAATAGATCCAAAGTGTGAACTAAAATATTGCATATTAGCATAACATTAATATTTGCCAACATATTTTCCCTTAGGGATAATATTTTATCGTGCTGAGAGATTTAAGTTTTGATTTATTTTTTAGTTGCTGAAGTTTGAAATTGAGTTTTTGCTGCTGCTATTTGCTACCTTTGTTCATTTTGTTTTATTGATACTTATTAAGAGGCATTTCAAATCAGCTACTCTTGCATCTCTCATCTCTTTCTTAACTAGAAAATTTATTTTGAAATAAATCATATTCTCAAAACTTGGATCAGGTTTGACAGTCATTTTGTCAAATTCACATGCCTATACCTTGCAAACTTGCCAAAGTCTCCTTGCTCAGTTTGCACCTGGCAGAGTTTCTGGTGGGGCGGAGTTTCAGGGTGGAGCCCACAGCCTTGGCTTCCAGTCAGCCCCCGCCCACCATGTCCCTGGGTCCCAGCATATCTGCAAGCAATCCCCATAGACACCTCTGTGAGAAAGGTGCCCTGGAGTTTTGCCTGACACCAGAACCTCCAGTCCCCAGTGGATCCAGAATCTCAGATTTTTGCCTGGCACCTGGGTTCAGTGCAATCGGAATTCCTTTTCCCCTTCCACCAGACGCCAGCCACACAGTCAACAGAACACCCTCACCATGAGCACTGGTGTGTGCCCCCAGAGTTCCACCTCTGGCCAGAGCTCCTTTCTCCTAACAGACACAGCCAGCAGGCCCATTTGTCCCCTCTGCACGCACTCACGTGGACGCCTACAGAGGTCTGCTTCTGGCTCTTTCCCTGGGATTCTGCCCACAATCCAGGTTCTCCCCATAAGAGCCTGGTTCCCCCAGGTTTTGAGTGCAAACCAAACTGGGTTTAGCACAGCCTGGAGTTTTTGTCTCCTTTCCACCAGAGCACCCCTGACAGGTTCAGACACCCTGTCCTCTCGCACGCTTGAGTCTCCACCTTACTTGGGCTGTGCAGAGGCTCTGATTATCCGTGTGCAATTCTATGACCTTCCCATTTCAGATCTTCCAGTCAGCCAGCCTTTCCATGGTTCTGGAGAGTGTTTGTTCTGTCCTTCAGTTCTATTCTCATAATTGTTGTGTGAGGCAAAAGCCTAGGTGTTTACCTATGCCGCCATCTTGGTTTTCTGTCTCCTAGAGTAGACACAGCTGATCCTCACAGTCAGTTGGCCTGGAGGTCAATTCCTCCCAGTGATACCAACAACAAACAAGATTTATCTGCAACAAGGCTGTATACACAGTCCACAAAGGGGTGCACCAAGAGTGTACACCTCAGGTAACAGGGGAGGCCGAGACACCTAGCACACAAAGCTACCCAACCAACTCAGGGAAGCAGTGAAAATGGGGAGAGAAAGAAAAAGATCACAAACAAAAGAAAAAGAGGAAAACAAACGACTGGATATAGAGTTCAAAACCACAATGATAAGGTATTTCAAGAGGCTCCTAGAAAAAGCCAATAAACTCAGTGAGAACCTTGAGGATATGAAAAAGGACCAACTAGAAATTAAAAATACATTGACTGAAATAAAAAAAAAAGATTTTACAGAAACCCAACAGCAGACAAGAGGAATGCAAGAATCATGTCAAAGATTTGAAATGCCAAGAGGCCCAAAACACTCAACCGAAAAAGAAAAAAGAATCCAAAAATTTGAGGATAGTGTAAGAAGGCTCTGGGACAACTTCAAACATACCAACATCAGAATTATAGGGGTGCCAGAAGAAGAGAGAGAGCAAGATACGGAAAACATATTTGAAGAAATAATGACTGAAAACTTCCCCCACCTGGTGAAAGAAATAGACTTACAAGTCCAGGAAGTGCATAGAACCCCAAGCAAAAGGAATCCAAAGAAGACCACACCAAGACACATCAAAATTAAACTGCCAAGAGCAAAGGACAAAGAGAGAATATTAAAATCAGCAAGAGAAAAACACTTAATTACCTATAAGGGAGCACCCATATGCTTGTCAGCCACTTCTCAACAGAAACTATTAAGGCCAGAAGGGAGTGGCAAGAAATTTTCAAAGTGATGAATAGCAAGAACCTACAACCAAGATTACTCTACCCAACAAAGCTATCATTCAGAATTGAAGGTCAGATAAAGAGCTTCACAGATAAGAAGCTAAAGGAGTTCATCAACACCAAACCAGTATTATATGAAATGCTCAAAGGTATTCTTTAAGAAGAAGAAAAAGGTGTCTGCTTCAAACTAGAGCATGGATGGAACTGGAGAACATTATGCTAAGTGAACTAAGCCAGTCAAAGAAAGATAAGTATCACATGAACTCACTCATTTATGGAATACAATGAACAACATAAACTGATGAAGAAAAACAGATCCAGAGACAGAAAATCATTGACTGTCAAATTTCAGAGGGAGGGTAGGGGAGGGTGAGAGTTAGGAGAAGAGATCAACCAAAGGACCTTTATGCATGCATATAAGCCTAATCAATGGACAGGGACACCAGGAGGGTGAGGCCATAAGTGGTGAAGGGGGGAGAAGGGGACTGGAAGGGGTAATGGGTGATGATGACACATATGTAATACCTTAATCAATAAAGAAATTAAATATATATATATATATATATATAAAACTTCACATGCCTATAGACCCTATTCCTCCCCTCCCCCCAAGTCATGATCTGATAGTACCTACATATCTTTGTTGCAAAAACTTGCTAGGCTGTTTCCTGAAAAAAAAAAAGTAATATTTTCTAATTGCTGAATATAACAGGGTTTGGATTACTATCCAGTCGTAATCTATTCTTATAAAACTGCTTTTACCTCCTACACCAGTGCATTTTGATCCCTCTGAATTGACATTGTCTCATAATTATAAGCATTGTATAACTTTTTTTTTACTTTTTTAAATTAAATATATTGTGTGACATTGGTTAATAAAATTATATAGCTTTGAAGTGTATAATTCTATGATACATCATGTGTATATTGCACTGTGTGTTTACCATTTCAAATCAAATCTTCTTCCATCACCTTATATTTGACTTGCCTTTACCCTTTAATATGCCCTCACTTCCTTTTCCTCTGTTAAACACCATACTGTTGTCTTTGCCTATTATTTTTATTTGTTTGTGTTTTTTCTTCATTTATTACTTTCAGTTGTATATGCCACAGATGGGTCAAATCGTATGGTTATTAATTTTTTTCTTTCTGACTAATTTCACTTAGCATTATATTCTCAAGATCCATCCATGTTGTTGCAGATGGCAGTAATTCATCCTTTCTTATAGCTGAGTAGTATTCCCTTGTATATTTACACCACATCTTTATCCAATCACCTATTGAAGAACACTTTGGTTGTTTCCATGTCTGGCCACCACAAATAAGGCTGCAATGAACGTCACTAGCATTAGGGAAATGCAAATCAGAACCACATCACACCTATTAGAATGGCTAATATCAACAAGACAAATAATAAGAAGAGGTTGTTGAAAAAAGGAACCTTCATTAACTGCTAGTGTAAACTAGCACAGTAACTATGGAAAACAGTATGGAGGTTCCTCAAAAAATTAAGATTATGCCCTGCCAGTGTTGCTCAGTGGTTGAGCATCAATCTGTTAATCAGGAGGTCATGGTTCTATCCTCTGTCAGGGCACATATCCAGGTTGCAGGCTTGATCCCCATTAAGGGGCATGCAGGAGGCAGTTGATCAATGATTCTCATCATTGATGTTCCTATTTCCTGCTCCCTTTACTTCCTTCTCTGAAATCAATAAAATATATAGTTTTTTAAATTAAGAGTAGAGTTACCATATGAATCAGCAAACCTTCTTCTGGGTATCTGCCCCCAAAATTTCAAAACAATATAGAGGTGCATGTAGATATACCTATTGCAGCATTATTCATGGTGGCCAAGACTAGAAAACATTGTATAATTGTATTTAGTGAAATAAAATTTATATTTTGCAATGAAAGAGTAAAAAAAAATTATTCAATAGTGTCACAGGCAAACATTTCACTAGAGAGTCCTGAAGTTTTCAAATCCTGTCATTATAATATGATTTGATATAAAATTCACGATATATAATATTAATGTTTCTTGTACCAGATAACATTTGTGGCATCGTCTACTTCTCCCACTGCATAATCCAAATTTCTACCATAAGTAGATTGACTTCAGTTGTCAAAACATACAGGGTAGTTTCATTGTTTTGTTTGTTTTGTTTTTTTGGTAGGGTGTTATTTTTTTTTTTTTTTGCCTTATTCCCCAACTGCCTTTTTATCTAGTGAAAATCTATTCATGTTTTAATCCTCTGCTCACTGGTAAAATTCTTCATATGGTTGATTTACAATCAAACCAGAATTTACATGTGCATTATTTTATAATTTTTCTAATTTTTTTACACAGTGCAATTTAGAATGGCCAGTAGATAGCACCCTTTAATTTATCTGTGTCATGCACAACTAGCTGTGAGGGGAAAGCAAACAAACAAACAAACAAACAAAAAAGGAGAAACAGATGCATAGAGGGAGCAGCTATTCTTTAACACTGATTAAGCAAATTGACAGCACTGCTTTGTATAGAAAGTCAATGAGCTGGCTAATATATTTCTTTAGTGTGACACATTCTTTCAAAGTGTCACTGGAAAAGCTAGACATATGCAATTGCTTTATGATGGAGAGTTGCCGTGGTAAACTTGACAGAAAGGATAACCTAATATGTTCTACTTTTATCTACAGGCAGCTGGACCTAAAAGACAAAAGGTCTTAAGGGGCTGGCCCAAGTAAACTCCTTCTTTTCCTTTTCCTAAATCAACAATCAGGTGAGTAAAAGTAAAGAAATAAGTACTGATTCAAAAAGACGCCAGTGGAAATTAGGAAATATAAAGAATGGGGAAAAGGAGTTTAGTCCTAACATACAACTTTCTAATAGGTAGAAAGAGAATTTAAAACTAGAACGGGTTATGACCAATCTTCTACAAGGCCTGTGGCTTGAGATATAGCAATGTTTCAATCACCAAGAGAGCCCAGTGCAGCCTATAATAGCTGAAGAGGTCATGCAGGACAATTCTTTGGGGAAACAAAAGCTGAGCTTAGCAGGGAAGGGTGAGGTGGATCTTGCCACAGAGCATTATTTCATCCTTTTAAGCCTCCATGGAACCTCTATGTGTCTTTCCTGAAAGACATTGCTAAATCCTGTTTTAGTTTATTCACTTCCCACTCTTTTTACTTGTGTAATAACTGATCAAGAACTAGGGCCTGAGTACTCTGGAGTTTGTCTAGTATATTCACCATACCACCTAAAACTCAATAACACACACACACACACACACACACACACACACACACACACACCTTATTTCTATCACAGGAACTCCCTGATTCTAACCTATCATGGGACTACCCAAATATCTCTATATATAAAAGCCTCAGCAACCATCGCAACAGAAACAACCAAACAGACTACTGAACAGGCTGCATGGGGTGACCAGGTCAACAGGGGTTTAGTGAGGGACAACCAAATGACTGAGCAGTGGGCTACATGGGGTGACCAGGCCAGCAGGAGGGGTTAGTGAGAGATGACCAAATGACCAAACAATAGGCTGTGAGGGGTGATCAGGCTGGCAAGGGGGGCAGTGAGGGGCAACCAAACAACCAAACAGCAGGCTGCATGGGGTGACCAGGCCAGCAGGGGAGTAGTTAAAGGTGACCAGGCCCTTGGGGTGAGAAGCAACCAGGCTGTCAGGGGAGGGCACTGAGGGACAACCAGGTTGGCAGGGGGGTAGTAAGGGGGAACCAGGCCAGTGTGGGGGGGAATTAAGGGTGACCAGGTTGGGGGGACAATTGGGGGTGACCAGGCCATCAAAGGGGCAGGTGATCAGGCGGGCAGGCAGGTGAGCAGTTAGGAGCCAGTGGTCTGGATTGTGACAGGGATGTCTGACTGCCATTTTAGACAGGAATCAGGCCTAAACTGGCAGTTGTACATCCCCTGAGAGGTCCTGGATTAGAGAGAGTGCAGACTGGTCTGAGGGTACCCCATGCACAAATTTGTGCACCAGACCTCTAGTTATAGATATAAAACTGCAGATGCTGGTAGGATGTTCTCGGCTACATTGGAAACTCACTGGCAGATGAAGCAGGTAAGTAAACGAGCAGCATAGAGAAGAGTATGTCCTGAGTAGCATATTTGGACATAAAGAGTTATTTTGGAATATTAATGCAATCAAAAGAGGGTAAATATATGATGTCCTGGTAAATAATTTGATGTCTTAGACAGAAGAGAGTCGGAGGACTTATATAAATGGCATTTATGAAATGGACATTCTGCATTTGATATTTGAGATCACAAAATGTGAAATTTCAAATGTTACATGAACGTGGATGGGTGATATACTCGTTCCTTCATGGTTCAACATTTGTAAATCATTTAGTTTGTTACAATTTCAGGTATACATATGATAGAAAGAGCTTTGCCAATTTTGAAAAATTTGAAAGTAGAAAAAAGTTAAGCATTTTTAACCAATAATATTAGAATTTAGACATGCTTACTTGGAAAAATATATTTCAAAAAGAATTGTTTTAATTATTTTCAGCAGTAGTATTGAACATTAGACATGGTCTAGGTTCTGTGCTGGACATGGACACATTATAGAGAACTAAACACAAAGTGCTATGGACCGAATGCTTGTTTTGTTTTTTCTTGATTAAGGTATTACATATGTGTCCTTATCTCCCCATTGCCCCCCTTCCTCCCCCAACTCATGCCCTCGCCCCCCTGTTGTCTGTGTCCATAGGTTAGGCTTATATGCATGCATACAAGTCCTTTCGTTGATCTCTACCCCTTACCCCCATTCTCCCCTACATACTCTCTGATATTTAATGGTCTGAAAGATGCTTCTCTGTTTCTAGATCTATTTTTGCTTTTTCCTCCAAAGCTCGTATACTAAAACTGAATGCCCAGTATCATGGTATAAGGAGGTGGAGTCTTTGGAAGTTAATTAGGTCATAAGGATGATGCTCTCATGAATGGGATTAGTGTCTCTATCAAAGAGATCTTCAAAGGGATCTGTTTCCCCTTCTGCCATATGAGGAATCTGCAAGAAGCTTTCTATGACCCAGGAAGCAGGCTCTAACCAGACATCAAACTGACAGAATCTTGATGTTGAACTTCACAGCCTCCAAGATTATGAGAAAAATATTTGTATGGTTTATAAGCCACTCAGTTTGTGGTATTCTGCTACTGCAGCCTGAACAGACCAAGATTCATACTGAATAAAATTTCTGCCCTAATGGAGTTTACAGAAAGTGGGGGGAACCCAATATTTTTTTAAATCTCTCTCTTTCTGTCAATGGTGTTAAATGGCTGAAAAATGTAAAGTGATATGAAAGAAAATGAATAGAACGCATCATTTAGCTTTGAATTCATAGAAGATCACTCTAAAAAATCATTTTTTTATGTTGAGACTTGAAACATGAAAGGAAGTGGGTCCGTAGATTACCAAGGAGACAGAACTGAACCTCACATCACCCTGCTTGGCCCCCCATGGCTGGTTAGCTAGAGATGGGTAAGATTCCTCAGGGAAGGAACAACCTAAGACAGACACAGTCACAGGGGGGTCATCAGGAGAGAACTTGAAGGTGAAAAGAGGAGGGGCACAGACCCTCACCTTCTCCAACCTTGCAGGGGCCTGAACTCTCACCCTTTCTGAGGGAGGTCTGCTACCCTCATGGCTGCTTCGCCTCCCATGTCCAGCTCAGATTGGGATCCAGGTTGGAGACAGAGACTTGGCCAGCAACAGCTGCCATATATCTAAACCCAGTCTAGCACAAGGAATGCTCAGGGTCTACTCAAGAATGCAAATAATCCTTTCCACTAATATTTACAGGATAAACTAAGATTATTGTTTGAGTCTTAAATTTGACAGTAAAATAGTAATCAAGTTTTCAGATTAATTTAAATTGGCCAATTGAAATAAGGAAATACCCCAAAAAATTTAAGTGTACTGGACAAAAAGCTGTTCCTAAAATATTAACTAAAATTTCTATTAGTAGTTCATCTCATCTCAAAATTGCTTAACATGCAAAGAACCTAAAGCACCCATTTTTCTGTGCAAAAATTAAAATTTAAAATTACCAAGACTGCAATATAAAATTTCCAAAAGCTTCCATTAATCAAAAAAGTGGGGAAGGATAGTGGGGTAATATCATGTAAGGAAAAATATTCCGCAAGTAAATTACATCTAGAAAATTCTTACTTCAGAAAATTAATTTCCATTTGTATTGCTAACAGCAGGACACCCATGAAAAACACACACGATGTCAAAATAAGCCAAAGGAAAATCATTTGGGCAAAAATAAAAAGAATCCAGAGTCTAATTTACAGAAAAGATTCCTTTATTAACTTTTGGTCAAGAATATGTTTGTTTTTCAGAAAACTACTCCAAGACCATATGGATTCCTGCAACACAGAGGAACTGACAGGTCTGTTCCAACCACGCAGACAGTCCAGAGACAGAAGATGCTAATGACACCTTGCCATGCTAGCAGTCAGCAACTGGGCATCGCTGCAGGTTGTCCCGTACCAAACCAGAAAGTGTGGGACCTGCATTGCCACCATTTGTCCACCATCCAGATATCATTGCTGACATGTACACACAAGCAACTGTTTTACATTGAAACTGGGACTCAGAACTGTTGGGCATTGAAACAGACTCAAACCTTTTTTTGTTCTTATATGTTTATCTCTAGTATGCAGATGCAAGATTTTTTTTTAAAGAAAAGAAATGGGGGGAAAGAATGGATACAGAGGCAAAGAAGCATTAAACAGACTGTCAGAATACAGTGGGAAGGCAGGAGGGGGGAGTGGGGGCGAGGGCTATAAGAGATCAATCGAAGGATTTGTGTGCATGCATATAAGCATAACCAATGGATACAAGACACTGGGCTGGGGGAGGGGAGCGGGGGGAGGTAAGGGCATGTGCTGGGGGGTAGGGGAGGCAGGGGGGAGGTCAATAGGGGGGAAAATGAAACATATGTACTATTATTTATAATACTTTAAACAATAAAATACATATATATATAAAATAAATAAAAACAAAAAAATAATTTAATTTAAAAAAAGAAACATGAAAGGAATTTAGTCAATCTATGATAGAGCTATTTCACTCCAGAACAGCTCTTTTCTGGAAATATGGGGAACAGTTCAAGGATGCAGTTATGAAAAACCCATAAGATAAATACCAGCTATCTTAGTAGGCTTCTCTAAATAGCAGTCACAAAACTCCAATTATACTTTACTGAGCTATAAATTTCTCCAAAGATCTGCAGACACATACACAGGGTAAAGAATTAAAAGTAGGACAACCAAAGACAACATGTGGTCCAGAATAAGAATGTACAAAGTTATATGCTTTACAAAAATCTTGAAAGTAAAAGGCATTACCCAAATAAATACTTGAGAGTCTTGTGCTTTAAAGGGATTGAAAATCTGTGGTAGAAAGCAAAATGATAGAGATTTTTAAAGCTTCTGGATCTAACATACATTGAAAATTATTGTGAATTCCATAAACATTATGTTAAACTTTTTCAATCATAATTTCATACATTAGTCTTCTGTCAAAAAAGTGCCCCCCCCCCTAAAAAATAGTAATATGAGATTAGGTGGGTTATATTTAAAATATTATTGTAGAAATAATGAATTTGAGGTTTCAGTCACCAAAACAAATGCAAGAGTAGTAGAAAATCTAACAAGGCTCCTGAGGAGAGAGTGTTCCCAAAAGAGTTGATCTTAGTATTGAATTTTTATGAAGTAAATGCATTGATTGTTTATATAAGCTTTGGATAGTTTTTCTATGCAAATTTAGAGAGAAAGGAAACACAAATATCTGTTAAGTAAACACAAAAGAGAATTGGGCTGAAATTATTGAGTTGCTTTGGCAGTATAATTTAAAAAAACAAACACATCAGCAACTAAAATTTGACATTCCTTTTATTTTCTAACATTTATTGGCACAAATTTAACACTTCACTAATTATATTGCTGAGGATTGACTATCAAACTTCTTGGGGAAGTTCTTCAGAAAATAACTTATCTTCTCTGTGATCTATCAAGGCCATCAGCTTAGAGAACAAATTTAATTATGCTCACATTAAAAAAAAAGGTCCTTAATGTCACAGACTTTTTTTTATATATAGAAGAGATGTTATATACATGGGAAAACATAAAATTTCTGAGGTTGGAACTAACCCTTGTTTTTGGTGGATGGTAAAATCTGAGAACTCGGTGACGTTAACATTATCCGTAGCAAAAAAAGCATACTTTTTATCATATTGAAACAGAGAGATTTAGGAACAATAACATAACTTTAAATATTGCTTTGGGAAGATATATTTTCTTTCCCCATAAGTTTTTGAATAGGAAGAAAAGCCTTGTGACCCAAGAATTTGCATAGAAATCAGCACTACACTAATTCCTGCTAGGTAAGTGTTTAACAGCTGCAAATTATTGTCTCCAGATCTCAAGGAGGTAAGAAAGTAAATTAAATTAAAAGTAAATTAATTCATGCTTTCTCCAATTTCTCAAAATTTATAAGAAATAGCTAAAATCTGTTCCATGTCAAAATCAAAAGTATAATTAAGCTTATTAGGAAATGTTAATATTCAGGAAAGAATTCATATATATGCAATCAAAAATATATCATGTAAATATCTTACTTAATAATAGAGAAACATGTAAATTGACTGTACCTCTGCTACACTCACAGTGAATTAGAATGAGCATGCAAATTAACCCAACAAAGATGGCGGTTAATTTGCATGCATACCTGGGTCCTGGGAACTTCCTTGGCACTCAGGTCACTTCCATCCATCCATCAGGCCGAAGCTTTAGGCTTGGGAAGAGAATGAGCCTGCGATCAAGGGGCGGGAAGGGGCCAAACCTGTAATCAGAGGTGCGGGTGGGGGAACCTCTTCCCAAGTCTAAAGCCTGGAATGAAGGCTTTAGGCTTGGGAAAGAACCAACTCTGGGATCGAAGGGAAGGGGGAAAAAATCAATGAAAACATATCCTCAGGTGAGGATAAAAAGAAAAATAAAGAAAGAAATGTCATATCCTATCAAAGACACATCTTGAAAATGCTTAAAGAAAGTTGTCATTTTTTTCATGGTGAAGGGACTGGAGTGCGTATTGATGAAAACACCTTGGTGGCACTGGTGACTGGCAGTGTCTGCAGCAGCAGTGATGGGGCTGGCACCTGCCCCTGATCAGACCAGTCCCCTCTCCCAAAGAGAGGCAAGACTCCAGCTTAGGTCCACTCCCAACAGGAAATGTACCTAAGCCGTCAATATCACATCCCCTGAGGGCTGGCTCCCAGTATGTGAGATGGAGTATGCTGAGCTGAGGGATCCCTCCCCAGTGCAGTGTACAGTATATACATACATATATATATATATGTATGTATATACTGTGTATATATATACACACACACACACACACAGACGTCTGTGTGCAAGATCTACATTATTTGTAAATTTTCTTTTAGTGAATTTGTCTACTCACTAAAATTGTTATGTGACCCACAAACTAATACTCACGGTACTTTGGGAGCATTTATAGACATTTTTATAGCTGCAAAATTTATGTTGCCCAACACAGCCTTTCCCAGATGAGGCACCACAATGTCACACTGCTTTTTTGCTTTCCCACTCCTATTTAAAGTGTCATGTTTGCGTTCTATTTAGTGCCACATGTTTCACATTTTGAGCTTCTTGCTGGTTATTCTGCTGTTTAAAGTAGCCTCCTGGCAATAGTGCGAGGTGCTGTCTTGTTTTCCTAACTATAGGAAGACAGAGCTTATATTCTAGGGGTGTGCATGTATACAATTTTGGTAAATATTGCCAAGAACTTTTCTAAAGTAATTGCACCAATTTACCCTCCTGACAGAAATGCATAAGACTTTGAATTGCTCAATGCCAACCTTGTTGCTATCAGCCTGTTTCATTCCAACATGTGCCATGGGTGGTTAGCTGTAATGCATTTTGGTTTGAAATTTTATTTCACTGATGGCTAATGAGGTTGCATTTTCATATATTTTCAGTATTACCCACTTGAATAGCATCTCTTCTTATTGATCTCAAAAGTACCCAAAATGTCAATCTACCGTCAAATGAGATTTGTCTTTTTTGGCATCTTTGTCTGCCTTCTTAGTTCTTTTCTCATTCAAATATTTTTTTTTCCTTTTTGGGAACTCACTTTGATTTCTATATAAATGTACTATGAAATAAGCTAACCCACAATTAACTTATAGCATTTCTTTTCTTCTCCTCTCCTCCCTGATCCCCTCTGGTTTCTGAGGAAAGGTGATGCTCAATTTCTCCTCCTCAAGTTGAAATGCTTTTGATAAAAGTTGGTCATAATTTCCAAAAGGAAATTTTAATTAGACACATATTGTATTATCTTTTGTATACTGGACAAAAAAAAAAATAGAACAATGGGCCTAGCTGGTTTGACTCAGTGGATAGAGTCAATCTGCAGACTGAAAGGTCCTGAGTTCGATTCCAGTACAGAGCACACGCCTGGGTTGTGCGCTTGATCCCTAGTGTGGGGTGTGCAAGAGGCAGCCAATCAATGATTCTCCCTCATCATTGATGTTTCTAAAGCCCTCTCCTTCTCCCTTCCTCTTTCAAATAAATAAAAGTATATTTTTAAAAAAGAAAAATAGAATAATGATGGTGATAAAACCTAAACAGAAAATTAAGGACCTGTCAAGAAAAATAGTCCAGTTTTAGCACAAAAGATAAAGTTTGATAAAAATATTCACATGGGGAAAGCTAATCAGCAAATTGATACTAAAATAACATTCAAAGGAGAAATGTCAATTAAATGCAGTTAATTGCTCTTATCACTCATTTGAAAGCATTTCTTAAAATGTTCCTGTTCCATACAAAATTGGGTGCTATTATTTAGAATCTGGGAACCTCACACATGGAATTTGCTTATGTAAATGGCACTTATTATAACAAACATGATTTCCACATTGTATATTAAATAGGAAGATTGCAGCAGACAGGTAAAGAACGGAGAACCAATATTTTATTAAATGTCAGAATGGATCAAATTGATCCTCCAAAAGAAATTATCAATAGGATCCTGAATGCCTAGATTGTAACATTCCACAAAACAACCTAAAAACTCACTGAATAAATAACCTGTAAAATTTGGCTAAACAGTGATTCTCCCTCATCATTGGCTAAACAGTGTCACCTCATAAATTCAATTTTAAAAGACAAATATTTTATTATTTATCTACACAAAATCAATTGACCTAATATGAGAGAGATTTATTACTTGAGATGTATAGGGTATTTCTGTTTTAATCAGGAATCTTCGTTATATGAAAATTGCCTTTGTACTCCATGTTACTACATGTACAAATCACATAATATATTATCTTTTTAAAATAGTGAGACTTTTATTTTCTTATGATTTTCAGCATGCTCTGCAAAATATTTGTACTTATGTCTGAAACGTTATGTTACAATTTTTTTCTGTTTAGGAGGCCTATTTAATATTTTCATTAATAATCTCTTAAAATATTTTATTTATTTGCTAAGATAGCTTTTCAATATACCACTCAAAAGTGAAGACATTACAAACATGGAAGAGTTTATTTCAATTAATGGATAGGTATTTATATGTGACTTATTAGAATAAGTTTTTTTTTTAAAAGAGGGATGAAATATAAGAATTGGACTTTACAAAATGCTATAATGCAGATATGTACACACATACATTTTTAGGGAATAAAAGCTGAAAAAAGACCACATTATGTATGCATGTATAAATATTTATAAATTTTGTACCTCTACATAATTATGTACTTATGAATCTTGTATAAGAATATGTGCTTATTTCCAATTAAAACCTGAATGTTATAAAGTGAAAGTGTGTTTTGACTATCAACCCCAAGTCAGTTATGGCCAAGCTTTTTTGTTGTTGTTCCAACATGTCACTGTATACACATTAGATACTCATTTGATATATTTTTAAATATAGTAATGGTAGTTTTAAGAAGAAAAACTATGGAAAAAATGAATAGGTCTTTCACAAAACTTCTATTATCCTTTATTTTCTGTTTTAGTTCAGTTAAAATTCTATACTAATTTCACTAAGCATAGATTAAGAGGCCACATAATCACATACAAAATCACTTATTGCAAAGCTTATGATCCCTGCCTTCCTTGCACACATAATGGTCTTCCCCACTTTGCAAATCTAATCATTGCATCATCATGGACTTTTTTCAAAATTACCTGTTTACACTAATGGCTATTGAGCTACAAAGGGCACATTCTGCGATGGGGACCCTTCGTCCTCAGAGCCAAAGAAGAAAACTCATCGAGAGAAATGGCACTAGTGGGAATGGATGAACGCTGGTTCAGACACCGGGAACATCAACATCCCGAGGCTACTTATTAGATAAACCCCATGACGTCAATAATGACACTAATAATAGCGCTGACCTATATAGAGCTTTGTTTTTTCAAAATTGATATGAGTACATTAATGAAAGAATGTTTAGATTCATATTAAAGTTACTGATTATACTAATTTTTGATCACCTGCTGTTTCCTCTTGCTTTCTACTTTCTCATTGTATGTAACTCTTGCCCTGATGCATCTTTCCATCCTAACCCATAGTCATATGCCAGCTCTAAGATTCAAAGAATGAGACTACCAACTGAGCTTTGGAGAGGAAAATACTAGTGTATTTTAAAAACATATTTCTTTTCTGACAGCGGATATGACTTAATTTGGAAAACAAAGAGTTTTGAAGAGTGAATCAGACTGAACAGAAAATGTGGTGTGTTGTGAGGTTGTATGGAGCTGATACCTAAAGGAGCTGGTGTGTATTAATGAGCTCCACTTAGCCAGGGGCCAGGCCTGCCAGCACCAGATACCCAGTAGATCCCTGCAGAAGCCTCCAGTATAATCATTAGACATGCTGGCAGGCATCAGCCCTTTCCAACTATCAGTTATATTCATGGGCAATTTGGAGGGGCTGCTATTCTAAAGAGAACCAAAGGAAATGTCCTGTATGAGATAGAAAACAGAATAACAGAAGCAGTAATGAAGAAATTATAACATTATTGGGGGAAAAGTATAAAGCCCTAGCCAGTTTTTCTCAATGGATAGAACATTGGCCCTTGGACTGAAAGGTCCTGGTTCTGTTCCAGTAAAGGGCATTAACCTCTGTTGCAGGCTCAATTCCAGCCCTGGTTGAGGTAACCAATTGATGTGTCTCCCTCACATTGATGTTTCTCCCTCTGTCTCCCTCCCTCTATTCTGTTCTCTCTAAAAATCAATGGAAAAATATCCTCCGGTGAGGATTAACAACAAAAAAGAAAAGATATTTTTAAAAAAGGAATGGTCAACCTAATGCCACAAAGAGAAAGAGAACAACATAAGTGTGCAAAATTAGAAAAATCAAGGGAAAAGCAACTACAGACACAAAGGAAATTCTTAAAAATCATAAGTATTTTTCACAATTTGAAATGATTACAATTAAAATATGAATTAAAATGATAGTTTCTACAAAAAATATAACATTTTAAATCTATGTGTGTGTGGGGGGGGAAACTCTGCTTTATAATAGTAAAAATCAAGTATATGTAGATATTCAAATAAAAACATAAAGAAATCAAAATGATTAACTTAATATAGTAGTTAGAATTAATACCAAAACATTGCAGGAGACAAACTTTATCCTGCTAAATAACACAATTCACAATTAAAACACATTATACTTATTTTGCTAATATGAGGGCAACACTTCCTTAAAGCAGAAGACCTAAGATACAAACAAACAAACAAAAACCACAGGAGATTTCAATGCATTTTATTCATCCAACATGAATCAAGAGGACAAGAACATATATTAGTAGAAAAAACTGAAAAACTAAAGAACCTAATCAATAATGTGGATCTAAAAGATTGTTTGTGAACTACAATTGTCACTAAAAGAACATAAGTATAAATAAATTTTATAGAGTAGTCATAATATAGCAATATGTTTCTTTTTTTTCTTTTTGTTTTTATTAATCCTCATCCAAAATATTTTCCCCATTGATGTTTTTACAGAGACTGCAATGGAAGGAGTATAGGGGAGAGAGAGAGAGAAAGAAAAACAAACGTGAAAGAGATACATCGATAGGTTGCCTCCCACACACGCCCCAACCAGGGCCAAGAATCAAACTTGCAACCCCTTAACTCATGGGTCTGATGATGTAACCACTAAGTTACACTGGCAAGGGCAGCAATATGTTCTTAAGTCATTGAAGTAGAATTAGAAATCAATAACAAATTCCAAAATTAAATAGAAGCTTCCATTAGGAATTTTACTTTAAATCTTGATTTTAAGTAGCTGTTTTATAATGTGAAAAGAAGAATACAAACTGCACATTAATGTTTTCCAGAAAAGAGTGATAATTAAAACACTAATATCAGAACCTTTGAAATAAATACAAAGTGATGCTCAGAGAAAATTATATACCTTATATGATTATATCAATAAAAAGTAAACAATAAAATAATCTGGTAAAGTATGTAACTAAAATTATTGGAAGAAGATCTCAAATTAATGGATGGAAATAATAAAATAGTAAATATAAATGCAAAAATTACTGAATTAAGAAATATTAAAATTTTAAGACAGCTAAAAACTAAAAATCTAGGTTGTTTGAAACATAGAATTAAGATACCTAAATACATCTAACTTAATCATGAAAGAAATCACTAATCCACAAGTCATGAAATATTCAAAGAAATAACCACAGAAATGAATAATTTTTAAAGCATAAACTATTTTGAAAGATTCTGTTAACATTGAGAATATAAATTTAATGTCAATAGGTTTGTTAGGTAATAGTATTTTATTCAGTGAGAGATTCAATATTAGAAGGTAACTGTTAATGTCTTCAGAAGGAAACCTTGGAATGGAGTTCTAGTGTATGAGCTTTGATTTGAATAACTAGATCTTTGGGGGGGTTTTTTGTATTGCTGATAGTTGTCTGTTTTTAGTCTGCTGATAGTTGAGATATAATAGGTAGGGAAAAAAAGATGAAGTCTACATACAAATGTGATTTATAATATTATACCTAAACTAGAGGCCCAGTGCACAAAATTCATGCATGGAGGGGGGCCAGCCTCTCCAATATGGGATCACTCAAAGGTTGTCCATTTAGGCCTGATCCTATTCGGATCAGGCCTAAACGGGCAGTCGGACATTCTTTCACAATCCAGGACTGCTGGCTCCCAAACACTTGCCTGCCTGCCTTTCTGATTGTCCCTAACCACCTCTGCCTGCCAGCCTGATCACCCCCTAACCACTCCCCTGCCAGCCTAATTGGTGGCTAACTGCTCCTCTGCCAGCTTGTTTTCCCCTAAATGCCTACCCCTGCAATCTAGTTGCCCCTAACTACCCTCCCCTGCAGGCTTGGTCCCCCCTCCAACATCTCTTCCTTATAGGCCTGGGTCCCCCACAACTTCCCCCTCTGCTGACATGGTCACCCCTAACTGCCTTCCCCTGCAGGTTTGATCGCCCTCAACTGCCCTCCCTTGCAGACTGGGTCCCTCCCAACTGCCCTCCCATGCTGGCCATTTTATGGTGGCCATCTTATGTCCACATGGGGCAACCATCTTGTGTGTTGGAGTGATAGTCAATTTGCATATTATCCTTTTATTACGTAAGATAGAGGCCTGGTGCACAGGTGGGGGCCAGCTGGTTTGCCCTGAAGAGTGTCCCAGAGCAGGGTGGGGGTTCCCTTGGGATGTGGGGTGGCCTGAGCAAGGATCTGTGGTGGTTTTCAGGCCATCCACACCTCCCGGCAACCAAAGTGGAGGCCTTGGTATCTGGAATTTATTTATCTTCTACAATTGAAGCTTTTAGCCTGGAGTGGAGCCAAGCCTCCTGCTCGCTCCATGGTGGCAGCCATTTCTATTGTGATTTACTTATCTTCTATAATTGAAACTTTGTAGCCTTAAGCAGAGGCCAAGATAGGCCAGGGCTACAATAGCTTGGCTTCCTCCATCACCAGGGGCAACCCTAGCCTCCTGCTCTCTCCAGCTCCTTGGCTGTCATCATTTTTGTTGGGGTTTATTTATCCTATCTAATAAAAGAGTAATATGCAAATTTGGCTGTACCTTCACCACAGCCACGTCCACCAGCGAATCACGAGCAGATTATGCAAATAAACCCCAACCAAGATGGCTGCCATCACTGAGAGCAGGAGGAAGGCTTGGGTTTCCCCGGCAACAGAGGAACCCAAGCTTTCAGCCTGCCATTGCTGGCCTAGGCCTCCACTCTAGGCTATAAACAGAAATGGCTGCTACCATGGAGCAAGCAGAAGGTTTGGCTCTGCTCCAGGCTACAAAGATTCAATTGTAGACATAGATTAATCCCAGATACGAAGGCCTCCACTTTAGTCGCTGGAGGCTGTGGCCAGCCTATAAATGTCCACAGACCCTTTGCCCAGGCTGACCCACACCCCAAAGGAATCCCCACCCTGATCTGGGACACTATTCAGGGCAAACCAGCTGGCCCCCACCCGAGCACCAGGACTCTATCCTGTCGAATAAAAGAGTAATTTGCAGATTGACCATTACTCCAACTCACAAGAGGGCTGCCCCCATGTGGTCAAAGATCTTGCCCCCATGTGGACACAAGATGTCCACCACACAATGGCCAGCAGGGGAAGGCCATTGAGAGGTACCAGGCCCTGCAAGGGGAGGGCAGTTAGGGGTAACCAGGCCCCCAGAGGAGGGGAGTTGGGGACAAACAACTTGTTTGGGGGCCAGCCAATATCAGGCTGGCAGGCAGAAGTGGTTAGGGGCAATCAGGGAGGCAAGCAGGTGAGCAGTTTGGAGCCAGCAGTCCTGGATTGTGAGAAGGATGTCCAATTACTTGTTTAGGCCCGATCCTGGAAGGATCCCTCAAGAGGTCCCAGATTGGAGAGGTTGCAGGCTGAGCTAAGGGACATCCCCCCCGCTTGTACATGAATTTCATGCACTGGGCCTCTAGTCATCTATAATTGAAACTATGTAGCCTTGAGTGGAGGCATGGGCCCTCCAGGATGTGTGGAAATCTTGGCTTCCTCCATTGCTTGGGGCAACCCAAGCCTTCTGCTCTCTCCATGGCTGCACCCATATTGGTTGGTATAATTTGCATACTTGCTTCTGATTGGCTGGTGGGCATGGCTTGTGGGTGTAGTGGTGGTGTGGTCAATTTGCATATTACTTTTTATTAGATAGGGTGCATTTCTCTTTTGAAATCCTATATAATAAAGAGGTAATATGCAAATTGACCCTGATGCCACACATAAGATGGCCATCCCCATGTGGACACAAGATGACCATTTAGAGTTTTAAAGACACATTTTACCAATCCTATCTAATAAAAGAGTAATATGCAAATTTGACCATACTTTTGCTACACTACCAGCCAATCGGGAGTGGGGTGCGTGGCAGAGCAGCACAAGGCGGGGGTCAGGGCCGAGGTGTGCAGGAGGCCGGTGGGGGGCAGGGCTGCAGCCCCACCCCTTGCATCATGCTACTCGGCCCCACACCCCCTCGCAAACGCAAGGCAGGGGGTGGGGCCGAGGTGTGTGCAAGGCAGGGGGCCCTGGCACGCAAGAGGCCTGTGGATGGCCAGGCCAAGCGGCACACGGTGGTGGAAGGGGCCCCATTGCAGCCCCAGCCCTATCCCCAACAGGAGGCAGGCAGGAAATCCCTGTCTGACCACCGGGGAAACAAATAGCTCTGATTCAGTCCTTTGGTCTGGGAGAAGTTGCATAGAGACTTGGGGAGCATGGTCTTCTTTCCAGGGATGTGTGCTGGCATCTTTGTGTTCCCAGGTGCCATAAAAAGTGGATTTCCATGACAAGTTTACTGCCTGTGGGGAACGAATCACACTGCATGTCCCAGAGGAGAAGGGCATGTGAGAAATCTGTCCACAGGCTCTTGCACTTCACTTGTATAAGAGACACATTGGCTCCAAATTAAAGGGGAAAAAAAAGGGCAAAGCAGTTTGCATCTTTGTTTCAGTCTTCACTGGAGAAAGGCTCTTTGGTGAACAATGAGGTATTACTCTGGGATTACTGAAACAAAGACAAAAACTGCTTTGGCTTTTTTTTGGGGGGGGGGGGGGGCGGGAGTTATCCTGTCGCTGTCCATGAACTGCAGCTTAATCACTGGGAACTAGTGTGGAGCAGCTGGTACTCTGCTCATTCCATGGGTTGTTTTCAGAGTTCCTGTTGTATTGTGTGGGATCTGGGCTCTCTCTGTCTCACAATGTGTCTCTGCAGCCATCTTTCAATACCAGCCTCTGAGGAGGAGGAGCCCCAGCCAGAAGTTTGTGAAACTCTTAAGGATTTGGGAGGCTGGCAAGTGTCTGCTGCTGTAAAAATAAATTTAGGAAAGAGAATGGATGACAAAGGATGAAGTAAATGAATGGCATTCTCTCCCCACTTTTTTTCCCTAGATCCAATTTTCTCATTTCCAAAAGCTGGAATATTATTATGAAACTCCAACACACAAGAGGGCTGCCCCCATGTGGTCAAAGTTCTTGCCCCCATGTGGACACAAGATGGCCACCACAAGAAGGACAGCAGGGGAGGACAGTGGGAGGTTCCAGATCTGCGAGAGAGGGCAGTTGTGGGCCATCAGACAAGAAGGGGAGAGCAGTTGGGAGGGATCAGGCCTACAAGGGAGGGCAGTTGGAGGCAATCAAGACTTAGGGGAGGGCAGTTAGGGGTGACCAAGCCAGAAGAGGAGGGAAGTTGGAGGCAAACAGGATAGCAGGGAGTATTTAGATACCAATTAGGCTGACAGGGTAGTGGTTAGGAAGTGATCAGGCTGGCCTACAGAAGTGGTTAGGGGCAATCAGGGAGGCAGGCAGGCGAGCAGTTTGGAACCAGCAGTCCTGGATTGTGAGAAGGATGTCCGACTGCTTGTTTAGGCCCGATCCTACTGGGATCCGACCTAAACGGGCAGTCAACATCCAACGAGGGGTCCCAGATTGGAGAGTGTGCAGGCTGGGTGAGGGACATCCCCCGCCCCCTCCTTGCATGAATTTCATGCACTGGGCCTCTAGTGTACTAATAATTGGTCAACATATACAGTATAATAGCAACATAAAAAATGTAATTTACAGCAAAAATATTTTTAAAAGTTCAAAACTGGTTCTAGTGTTATTTAGAGTATCAACAGAGAAGCAAACTAAATAAAAAATATAATCTATGTATGGTGAATTTAATACATAATTAATCATGCCAATTCTGACCAAATTTTGGTGCAGAATTTACACAACTTTGTTCAAGACCACTATGTAAAATAAAAAGGGAGGAGAGCCTGGAGGAAAATGTCATCCATATAGATGAATTATAATAATAAATGTAAAAGAAATAATTAAATTACCAAATCATTGTTTTGCTGCCATCAAGGTTGATTTAGCAAAGACTTACCCATGAATGCTAAATGTTTCAGTGAAAGCTTTATGATAAGCAATATAGTGTTATAGTTCAAAATATGTCTTCAAAAAATCACTTTTCATAATTATAACTTTAGAAAGAAAAAACCTGGTGGACAAGATATTTACATGATTAATTTAATTAAAGATTACATCACCAATAACGAAACAAATGTACATCATGAATCTTCGAATATAATGCACTGAGAATGGCACAGTGTTACTTTGTCAGGGCAGGAGGAAATGTAACTTACTATTTGCTTATAAGGCAGAGGTAAGAGGTATTTAGTGCAAGTGTTAATGATAGCAAAAAATAAAGCAAAAAATTTATTTTATTCTGGTTTTTAAAAATAAAATTGACAAGTGTGATAGTAAATGATTTAGGCTAAATTCAGACAATGTCTCTGAGTAATACTTCACATCAAGGATGTATGAGGTAGAGGTGGAGAATTCAGAAGGTAGGGATTTAATGAGGTTGTAGAAAGTTCATTATCTGATAGAATAATTTATCCCAAAATTGTAGATAAAGAAAACACTTAATTTCATGTGAGAATTTCTGAGTAGCTCTTTAAAAATTGTGTCAAAAAATTGTGTTCATCAGTTTTCAGTTCTGTTCCATTGGTCTGTGTTGTCTGTTTTTCTACCAATGCCTTGTTGTTTTTGTTATTGTTGCTTTCTAGTATAATTTGGATTCAGATAACTTTATAAAATTATAATTCCCCTCATGAATATGATATATATTACGAAGAATATATTGCTAAGTAGAATAAAGTTGAAGGCTATACAATTACTGATTTTAAAACATACTCTAAATCTATACTCATCAAACAAGTGCAATATTTGCAAGAAGTAGAAACATGTAACAAAACATAACAAAAGAAAATATGGCCCACATACATTATGATGAATTGATTTTATAAACATACCATACATATCCATGGAAAAGTGGTCTAAAAATAAAATATATGGAAAAAATTACTATAACCCCTAACACATACCACACAGGTTATATCAACTTTTAAATTAAATTAAAGGCCTAGTACTCAAACCGGAAATAAAAAAAGTCTGGGAAAAAAAAGGAGAAAATATGTGTTACCTTAGGGTAAGCTAAGTTTTTTAATAGAAAACTAAAACAGCAACTATCAAAAAGTGAAGAATGGTAAATCTAATTTTAGTGGTATTACAACATTCTGCCCTTCAATAGGCTCTGTTAAAAAAAAATAGAAATGAAACAAAGGCAGGAGAAATTATGAATATTTTAAATATCTAGCAAATATCTAACAGGAAATATTAAGAACTTAAAACTCAATTATTGGAATATAATACAATTAAAAAGTAAACATGTCACAAAATAAAGAAAAATGAGTAGATAATAAGCTTACACAAAGTTTATCAACTTTCAAGCACATGCAAAATAAAACTAAATGAATGCCACTTTTCCTTCATTAGAAGAACTAATATTTAAAATACCCTTAATAGTAAATATGCCAAAAAAGTTGAGCAATTGGATTTCCACTACATTGTCTAATGTTATATAAATTCACACAACCACTTATGAAAATATTGACATTTTGTTACAAAATTAAATTTAGTAACATATAATCAAGCAAATCCAATGCAATATTTTACCCAATCTACACCCACAATTAACTATATACTAGAGGCTCAGTGCATAAAATTTGTACATTAGATGGGGAGGAGGGTCGCCCAATTGGCCTGACACTCTCACAGTGCAGGAGCCTCGCAATTGATCGCCCTAAAAAGGTAGGACCCGCCACCAATCTGGGGCTCCTGATGAATTTCTCCAAAGAGGTAGGCTAGAGCCAGAGGTCCTGCCACTGTGCCAAGTTGAGCTGGGAGGCAGGACCCCTAGGACTCCCCAGGCAGGCCTCCAATGCTGAGCCAAGTGATCCCCAGGCAGGCCTCACTTGTAAAGCCTGGAGACCATGTCCTGGGAGCTGAGAGGAGGCAGGACTACTAGGCAGGCTCTGTGCTATGCACACAGAATCAAGCCCAGCCCTGCCCATCTGCACAACCCTGCTGTGCGCCCTGCCATCTTGTGACAGAGTGAGGAAATTACACCATGACAACCACTTAGGCTTTTATTAGTAAAGATACCTGCTCATAGGGACTTTAATCATAATAGCCAGAAAGTAGAAAAAGAACAAGAGTCTATAAACATTTGAATAAACAGCCTTATATATAAAAATCCAGAGGCTGTCATCACCTAGACTACCAGATGGACAAACCAAACAACAATCTGGTGGCGAGAGGAAGCTCCGTTCTGGCCCTGGTCTGGACACAGTGGCAGTGGGAGGAAGATCTGGGACTCTACTGGGGTGTGGCAGAACACTGGATCTCATGTGATTGGGGGCATGGCAGACCTTCAAACCACACCCTCACAGGAGGGAAGAGGGAACCCCAATATTCACAGAATCAGCCATTGGACAGCTTGCTGTCAGTAGCCTGCCAGGCAGGAATCTCATTCACCTGCACCCAGGACCCTGAAAGGAGGGAAAAGGGAGCTTCATTCCTTGCAGGAGAGGATGTTCTGAATCCAAGAATTGATTTGTCCTCATCTGAACCTGACCTTCAACTTAAATTGATTTGAAGACAGTTTCCTGTGATGCCAGCATTGTTATGACTATTAATAAATCACAAGGACAAACTCTACAGAGAGTAGGAATATTCCTAGCTGAACCCATTTTCCCACATGGTCAATTATATGTTGCTTTCTCTCCAGTTCAAAGAGCCTGTGATATTAAAGATATAAATACTTCATCACAGGGAAATCAGTCAATCACTTTGAAGGTGTTTTCACTCTTAATGTGGTATTAGAATAAGTTTATTCAATTAGAGATTAGAAATATTAGACTAAGTTTAATCAATTTATCAGTCATTGTATCATTGTTATTTTTACATCATGTTTTTGTTGTTATATGTTGTGATTATTTATTAATAAACTTATATATTATTTTCATATACATTTTACTAATTTTCTTTCATCTCTGACACTTCTATTATAAAAGGCAAATAGCAATATCAAACAATTATCTCTAATTAATTCCCTTCTAATGTGCACGAATTTTGTGCACCAGGCCACAATTGTGTGAGATAATCTAACAGAAAAAAAAATAGTATTCAACAATAAAGAAAATGAAGTCTATCTACTTGTCACAGTATTGATTAAAATGAAAAAATATTTTATTAGTGGAAGAAGCTAGACACAAAGGTGTATATACTCTATTTTTTCATTCATATAAAGTTCTGGAAAAGATAAATTTATCATATATAAACCTAAAAATATAATTTGAAGGTTTGCTGGGATAGTTATGGTGAGGAATTTATAACTAAAGGGGATACTTAAGATAAAAACCCACAAGTGAAATTGATTTGTTCTTCTTAGTCTCTTATTATAGCTTTTGTTTTTAAAGTCTATTTTTCTCTGGTATAAGTATTGTTATCCCACCTTTTTGTTTGTTTCCATTTTAATTAAATATATTATTTTATCCCTTTACTTTTAGTTTGTGTGTTTCTTTCAATCTGAAGTGACTCTCTTGTACACTGCATATGAAAAGGTGTTGTTGTTGTTTTTAAATTTTTCAGCCGCTGTATGTCTTTTGATTGAAGCATTGATATTTAAGTAATTATTATAAATATGTATGTATTTCCATGTTATTATCTACATATTTTTTCTTTTGTTTTCTTGTTTTTTTAAAAAATGGCTCTTCAATCTTTCTTGACATGCTAGTTATTGATGATAAACTCTTTTAATCATAATGTGTCTTGGTGTGAGCCTCCTTGGATTCATCGTAGTTGGGATTCAGTGTGCTTCCTGGACTTGTATGTCTATTTACTTCACCATGTTAGGAGAGTTTTCTGTCATTATTTTTTCAAATATTTTTTCAATTATTTGCTCTCTCCTCTTTCTGGTGTCCCCACTATGCAAATATTGGCACACTTGAAATTGTTCCACAGGATCCTTATACGATCTTCAAGTCTTTTGGACTCTTTTGTAAATTTTGGTAGTTTGATTAGTTGTATTATGCTTCATTATCTTCCAAATTGCTGATTTGATCCTTGTTATATCTACTCTGCTGTTGGTTTTCTAAGAGGTATTCTTCTTTTCAGTTAGTGTATTCTTCATTCCTGACTAGTTCTTTTTGATAGTTTCCTTTTGATGTGGTTGAAGTTGTCACTAAGTTCAATGAGCATCTTCACAAGCATGATTTGAAATCTGTATATGTTAGTCTGCCTCCATTTCACTGAATTTTTTTTTTTTAGATTTCTTCTGTTCTTTTATTTGGGATCAGTTTACTAGTAATTGTCTCCTCCTTTTGGCACTTCATTTCTTTTGTTGGTTTCTATATATTAGGTAAAGCTGCTATACTTCTGGGTTTTAGTAGAAAGTCCTTATGCAATAGGTGTCCTGTAGGGCTCAGTGGTGGTCAAGGCCTCTCGGGTATGCTTCTCAGTGTAGGATGCTCACATTATTATGTTGTAGTTGAGTTATGATTGCTGTTGGCATCACTGAGAGGGAATCACCCTGGAGCCAATGAGCTGCAAGGAGTGGGTGGAAATATAATGGAGGAGCTGCTATGAGGGGCCAACTGCACAGAGTTGGACTCACTTCAGTGCGCCTTTGGTATTTGCCGAGGTCATTCCTCAGGGAATCACCTGTGGTGGTGGTTCTGTCACCCTTTGCCATGGTCTGAAGCTGTTCCCCTAAAGCACTGCACCTGAGGCCTCCCAGGAAGTCCAGGGCTAAGATCAACTACCCCTGGTTTCTTACACCGGGCCAATTGCCATGAGTTACAGAGTGAACTACAGATAGCTGCTACTTGTGTGGACAGCAAAGCTGTCCAGCAGAGGCCAAGCTGCAAACCAAGGCGGGCTGCTGCTAGTGCTAGACCTGTGGCTGCTTAGCAACAGGTACAGGGAATGCAGAGATCTGTTGCTACTTGAGAGATTTTAGGAAATCCCAAAGCAGGAGACAAGACAGACTGTTTGCAAGGAGGAGCCAATGAAAATGACTTGGAGAGTACTGCAAGTTGTGTGGGATGATGTCTCACCAGCATGGGGAGACAATGTCGTAGCTGTGTGATTTTAAATATGTTTTTACTTGTTTGGATTAGGAATATCAAAGCTGTGGTTGAGAAGAGTGTTGGTAGAGTAAGGGCAATAAAAGCCTTGGTAATACTCATGATGGTTCCATTTGGATATGTATCTAATATTTAACATTTTGAATATGCTGGAAATGCAAACTTGAATGAATAAAGATAAATAAAGGTAGATCAGATAGTTTGATAAAAATAAAAAGCGACTTTGTTTCAAATAAGTACTGATGTTGTGCTTTGTTATGTGAATAGCACATGCTATACTAATACTTGTATTCATACTCATTGTAATGCCTTCATCAACGTATAGTGCATCATTGCTTCCCTTTTTAATTTCTTTTAACAAAAATACCTTCATAAAAACCTGATGCTCTACTGCTGAAGTTTAGGAATTAAAGATATTTTTTCCTCTAAATTTAGTGTCTAAATTAACATACTACTTCTACTTATAAGTTTTCTAATAGGCACAGAAAAATTTCTATTTTTCTATTATAGAAATCATTGGATAGGAATGAAATTATCAAATTAGACTGACATTAAATTAATTATTGTCATCTATATCCTTTTAAAAATGTATTTATTATCTCAATTAGCAATAGCTAAATTTAATTCTAGAATATGAAGTATTTAAGTATTTATAATATTTTTTAAAAGTATAGATTATACTTATTTCAAATGATGAGGATTTTAAGTATTGTATAATTATATTGTCAGACTATTATAAATAACATTTTGTAGTTTATATCCATGGTAAACATAGAAATCTTGAAAGAGCTTTGAACATTTTATTATAAACATACATATTGCCAGTCTTGGCAAAGTGTGGAATTTACATATAGTTACATATATACTACGTTATTTACATTTCTTATGATACCTTAAATTAAAGGGGTAAAGGTTTGAATCAAAAGCAAAGAACTAAAATAAAATCATGTTCAGGAAAGACATAGAAAACTTACTTGCTACTATTCCTCAACTCTATAGTTCCAAAGTGAAACTGCTCTTGAATTCAATACCTTAAAATCTGAGTACTTCTAAACACTCAAATGCATAACAAATAAAGAATACCAACTATCCAAACGAAAAGAAATCTGTCTTAGAGATCATACAATGTCATCTTAGAGTACAATAACATAAAGAAAACTAGAGGCCTGATGCATAAAATTTGTGCACAGTTGAGGTTCCTAGGCCTGGCCGGCAATCAGGGCCAACTGGGGCCTTCTGGATGCCAGTCAGAGTCTTCCTTTTTTCCACCCCACCCCCTGGTGGTCAGTGCACATCTCAGCGAGCAATTGAAATCCAAGTCTCTCAGTTGAACTGCTAAGGGGACAATTTGCATAATACTCTTTTATTAGATAGGATAGTTGTGAGGTCAGTGTTGCCTGATATGAAAGATATAATGTCAAAACAGTAAATATTCTGGAATGAAAATTAGAACCAAAAACATTATGACCATATTGTGATTTTTCACCTTATTTTCTATGAGAACTTTGTCTGAGGCTATGATGGGACCATATCTAATTTTAACATTCAAGGAGAGCAAAGATCTTTGGGGAGATAATGGGACATTAAAATAAGACATTCAATTCTCATATCTTGATTTACCCTAATGTAAGAACATTTTTCAGGAAAATTAGTCAGATAAAATTCTTCAGTGACTGCTCAAGTAAATTCACGTTTTAACCCCATTCAAATATTCTTATCTCTTGGTACATTCTCTCTATTTATTGTTAAATGGGATAGAAGCATACAAGCCAAAAAGAATTTTTCCATCACTGCTAAAATTAATAAAATTGTACATGAAAATTAAAATACTTTCAGATAACACATTGAGGCTATAAGTAATAACCAATACCAGCCTGACAGGAGAAGAAGTTGGCTTCATAAATTTAAAATAATAATAAATTAGTAAATATTGAGGATTCAGTGTATGATATGCACATAGTTAGGTACCTAGATAGTTATGGTACATACATTACCTAGTAAATCTTCAAAGTTCTATAAATTAAGTTCTATTTTTACCCTCATTTTATGGAAACTTAAAGAAGTTATTTACTAGTCAACTGCCTGTTATCATTGTCATTATACCTAATACATTATAGAAACTATGTTATCTTACTAGATTACAGGAATATTCATATAGTAATATGGGGAAGAATCTTTATGTATCATTATAAAAATTGATAAGGAGGTGTTTTAATTTTTTATAACTCATTGGGAGTAAAAAAGAAAGAAGTCTTTTCCAATGAACATGTACATTCACTCCACATATAAATGCCCAGCATAGGGTCAACCCTAATATAAAAATGGGATTTTGTTTTGGCTTTATAATATACTCAATATGAATTCTTAATAACTTTAAAACATTTTATGTAACTTTATATTGAGTATTTCCTATCTAATTAAAGAGTAACATGCAAATGTGACCAAAACTTGCCTCCTAATTGGTTATGCTACCATCTGATTGCAGCAGGGGGCAGAGGAGGGGGTGGAGCAAAGGGTGGGGTGGACCAAAGGGTGGGGCAGGGCGAAGGGTGGGGCAGGGCAGAGGGTGGGAAAGGGCAGAGGGAGGGGCAGAGTGGGGGCATGGCCAGCACACAGTGGGTGAGGCTGGCAGGGGTGTGGCCACAGTGCAGTGAAAGCAACCACCACCCTAAAAGGGTGGCCCACAGGACACTTAAGTGCCAGCCCTCCTTAAGCTTATGGTGCCTGAATCACATGCAAATGAGCGCTCAGGGTCTTTGCATGCCTTCTAGCCCAGCACCCACTATGGGAGTGGGAACCTGCTGCCAGTCTCTGGGGTGTGTGGAGACCCAGGTGGCCATCACAAGGTGGAGAATATTCATGGTGCTCTTGGTTCTTGCAGGGTGGGGGGGGCAGGAATTCTGGGAAATGTAGTTCTCTTGACAGACCCACTGTAGGAGTAAGTTTGAAGTACTGAGGGGGCGGGGAACGTGGAAGCAGCAGGGTGGGGTGGGCCGGGCTGGGTGGGGGCTTTACGCCTTGGGCTGGCGGGGGGCTCCACAGGTGGAACGCGTGTGGGGTCTGCTGGGAGGCTGGCACCCAATAGCCCCTGTATCAGAGACACAAACCCACAGGGGGGCTGGTACCCAGCACCCACAAGTCTGCCACCCAGTTGCTGGAGCTGCAAAGGCCGAATCAGAGACATAAACCTGCATGGAGGACAGCACCCAACTGCCCCCAGATTGGAGATACAAACCAACAGAGAGGCTGGCACCCAGCAGCTGCAAATCCTGCCATGGCGGCGCTGGGGCTGTGAGGGGCTGGATCTGAGACACAAACCAGCAGGGAGGCCAGCACTCAGCAGCCCCAAGCCCTGCCACTGCAGACCTGGGGCTGGGAGGTGGAAGGGGTGTGGACTAGAGATACAAATCAGCAGGCCTGGCACCCAGCAGTCTCAAGGCCCGATGCCTAGGCACTGGGGCTGCTACAGGTGGGGGGAGCAAGGCGGGTGGGGGCAGCTGAGACACAAACCCACAAGAAACCTGTGGAAAGGGAGATAAACTATCATAACTTTATCTCCCTTTCCTCAAGATGAGAAAACTCTCCCTGGATTATTTAGTGATGTGGCCCACACGTTTCTACATACACAGGGTATATTATGACCACTCCCAGAATGCCATCTCCAGGGAATAACCTACTGCGGCAAATCATCTGAGAGAGGGAACAGGCTTTTGTTGGGTTTATTCTGAAGGTCAGAAAACATGTCATTACCCAACATATGCTTTATTGTTATATTGATGATTTTGAGCTACATATTCTTGAAAAACTGCAAGTACATGCAGAGGATTTCACTGAAGTCTCCTGATCTGTCTAAAATTGGACCCCCCCTAAAAGAGCTTAAATGTCATAGGTCCCCTTTATGGGAGAAGTGTCATCAGGCAGAGAAGACTGACTCCTGTCACAGGACATAACACCCAGACTTTGTAACAAACTATTTCTCTCCACCCCCATTCATCTTTCCTAAAAATAATTTACTCTACTCTAAGAGGACTATATCTCCCGTTCCTTTTCCCTAGGAAGAAGGTATTTAAATCTGCATTCTAAGCCAGCTTGGGGAGTTATTCATTTTTCTCTAAGATCTCCCATATATACATGAGGTACACATGTTGATAAACGTTTGTTTTTATCTTGGCGATCTGTCTTTCATTACAAGGGCCTCCACTAAGAACTCAGAAAGGTAGAGGAAAACTGTTTTTTCTTCCTCCATAATTCAATCTCAGGAAATCAAGTTCCCAGCTGAACAATGAGGTTAGCTCAAGTATCAAGCGCTCCCAGCTGACGGGAGGGAAGCTTCTAGGGAGAAATCAATGATATTGGCATCAAAGTGGAATGGAAGGCACATGCATGTTTGATGGTGGGAGTTTAAAGTGATTCAACATTTTTGGAGGATGACTTGGCAAATTTGATAGAAATGTTCAAGGTACATCCAAGAGTCTTCTTCTAGGAATCACATCTGCTGAGATAAAGCACAAGCACTTAAGCCCTGGTCAGAACCCAGGATGTTACTGCGCACTCCCCTTCCATGATAGGAAAACCTGGGAACAACTTGCATTTTTAGGACAAGGTAGCATCTATGCTAATAAAAGGGTAATATGCCAATTAGACTGAACATCTTCCTGGCGACCTTCTAGATGTCCTTCTAGACATCCTTCCCAACAAAGCCATGTTAGTAGGGCCAAGGCAGAGGAGGTTAGAGGCAATCAGGCAAGCAGGACAGAGCTGTTAGGGGGACCAGGCCAGCAGAGGAGAGCAGTTAGGGCAAACAGCCTGTCAGGGGAGAACAGCTAGCAGGCAGGTGAGTGGTTAGGAGGCAGAGGCCAGAGGGGTCCCAGATTGGAGAGGGTGCAGGCTGGGCTGAGGGAATCCCCCGAGCTCCCACCCTTGTGCACGAATTTTGTTCACCGGGCCACTAGTATAATATAAGAGGCCAAAATTCTTTCTGGAAAAATAATTATATTCCAAAACTTGTTACCACAATATAAGGTATAAGAGCTGCAAACTAAGCCTTGAGACCTGAAGCTCCCACAGATTTAAAATGACTAAATAGTTAACGAACTCAACATTTGAGTAAATTAGGATAACCTCCATTCTATGAATTGGAGTCACACACTATTTTTTCTCTCATTGTGGACCACATATGATTGCTATGTATGCTTCTATCTTTTGCTAGTCATGTTATTCTACAGATAACAATATGCATTCTGGCTTATCAAATCTTAATAGCACTTGATAGTTTTTCATGTTATATAAAAATGAAAGAAGTTAAAATATTTTTTTTCATTTTTCTTGACTTGTTACTATGACCTATATTTTAATTATATTGCTATTTTACACAGTTGATCTACTCTTTCCAATACTCTTATTCCTCTCAGCATCTCCACATTCCAATATTGTATAACAATACAAAAAACTAAATGAATCCAGCAGAAGATGAACTGATAAAGATGGGATTTTATTTATACACAGAGATTTTTCTGTCTGAAAAATCATGCGAACACATTTTAAAACAGCGCAAGTGCCCTGGTAAGTTTGATTCAGTGGTTAGAGCTCTGGTCTGCAGACCCAAGGGTCATGGTTTGATTCCCTGTCAAAGGCATGTATTTCTGTTGCAGGGTTCATCCCTGCCCATGGTAAGGGAATGTGCAGGAGGCAAGCAATCCATGTCCTTTATATATCTCTCTCCCTTTCTCCTCCCTCCCCTCTACTCTCTCTAAATAAATCTGAAAAAATATCATCAGGTGGGTATTAAAAAAATAAATAAAAATAAAAAACAGGCCAACTTTCATCCTCCTGGTGAAGTGATAACCACCCTGGTAAATAAATCGGTCCCCATAGCAAAATCTAGGATCTCTCTCTCTCTCTTTCTCTCTCTCTCTTTCTCTCTCTCTCTCTCTCTCTCTCTCTCTCCCTCTCCCTCTCTCTCTCTCTTTCTCTCTCCACCTCAATCTCATTCTCTTAGGTTTATATAACCAAGGGGTGGGGAATCTTTTCATGCCAGGGGCCATTTGGATATTTATGTATTTGTAACATTGCAGGACATACAAAATTATCAACTTAAAAATTAGCCTGCTATATTTGGTCAGACATTTAATTAACTCACCCCTAATTCCTTGGCAGGGACAGACCAATTATTTCATGGGCCTTTTATAGTCTGTGGACCACACATTTTCACCCCTGATATAAGCAATGAAAATCTCCTCATAATAGGAGGAAATAAAAAGTTTACCAAGTACCCTTTAATATGTCTCTATACTTTCTAACTAATATTTTATTTTAAAAGCTATTTGTTATTTTTAATGTTCCTTATATTTTTACAAATCTAAAATAGTAATGAGGAGAGAGGGAATCAAGATGGAGGCATAGGTAAACACCTATCTTGCTGCCACACACAGCCATTTCAAAACTACAACTTAATGAAAGAACAAACACCATCCGGAATCACTGGAAAGCTGGCTGAGTGAAAATTCCACAAATAAAAGTGAAGATAAGACACTATGACTCAGAAGCGTGGAGGCGGACAGCATTGAAGATACATGTAGAGAGAGGTTTGGAGCATGCACCAGCAGATTGTGTTGGTGGCTGAAAACCCAGCTGGTTTTCTCGAGCAAGGGATGACAAAGAGGTCCCACTCAACTGATTCCCTAGCTCCGGGCAAAGATCAGGTAACCCACAATCATACGGGTTAAAAACTGGACAGTGGGGGGGCACGTCGAAACTCGGGAACCCACAATCATATGGGTTAAAAACTGGACAGTGGGGAGGCACGCCGAAACTCGGGCACTGCAAGCATCTGCAAGCTTTTGGAGAGGGCGAGCTTCTGCAGAGTGTGCATGAACTTGGAAACAGCACATCTGCTTGACCACGTAAAGAACACTCGTGACTTACTCTCTCGTTTGGGAAACTGACAGACTACATTGTTTTACAACCCTGGGTGAGACGTTGGGTGTGCAGACTCATTTGGGGAGAGGTTGAATTCTCTGGCAGCTGCTGGAGCTCAGCAGCAGCTTGCTCTCAGAGGTGCTGGCAGCCATTCCCACCCAGCACAGAGTCCCTGGGGCAGTATAGGGTGGAGCTAACACTGTCTGTCTGGCCCGGAGACTCTGCCAATCAAACCTGAGCACGGCTGAACATCATTGAGAATTGGTCTGGAGTTCAAACCCTCCTAGTGCTAACAATGATTAATCTAGGCTTATCTTCAACAAGATGTGCACCCCATATCCACCTCAGCTAACTGGGGAGCCTGAGCCACTGTACCTTAGAGGACATCTACCATACAAAGCTAATGGACCCACTCAGGAAAGCAGTCACCATGCAGAGACATGGAAAGAAATCAGGTGTGAAAGAAATGGAGGAAAAAAGAAAAAGACTGGACATAGAATTCAAAACCACGGTAATAAGTCTTTTCAAAAGCCTCCTAGAAAAGGCTGAAACCTATAAAGAAATAAACAAGACCTATGATGAAATGAACAAGACCTACAAGGAAATGAATGAGACTTACAAAAATATGAAGGAGACCCTCAAGGATATCACAAAGGACCAACCAGAAATTAAGCATACACTGACTGAAACAAAAAATATTATACAAAGACCTAAAAGTACTCTAGAGGACCACAAGAACCAAGTGAAAGATTTGAAATACAAAGAGGTAAAATCCACTCAGCTGGAAGAGCAAGAAAGCAAAAGAATCCAAAAAATTGAAGATAGTGCAAGGGGCCTCTGGGACAACCTCAAGCATACCAACATCCGAATTATAGGGGTGCCAGAAAAAGAGAGAGAGCAAGACAATGAAAACCTGTTTGAAGTAATAGTGACCGAAAACTTCCCACACTTGGTGAAAGAAATTGACTTAGGAGTCCAAGAGTGCACCAAACCCCAATATATAATAACTCTAAGAGGATCACACCAAGGCACATCATAATTAAAATGCCAGGAGCAAGAGACAAAGAGAGAATATTAAAAGAGCAAGAGAAAAACTGTTAGTTACCTATAAGAGAGTACCCATATGATTGTCAGTAGATTTCTCAACAGAAACGATGCAGGCCAGACGGGAATGGCAAGAAACATTCAAAGTGATGAATAGCAAGAATCTAGAAACAAGATTACACTATCCAGCAAAGCTATCATTCAGAATTGAAGGTCAGATAAAGTGCTTCACAGATAAGAAAAAGCTAAAGGAGTTCATCACCACCAAAACAATATTATATAAAATGCTGAAAGATATTCTTTAAGAAGAGGACGAAGAAAAAGATAAAAATATAAATAATGAACAACAAATACACATCTATCAACAAAAAAACATAAAAATCAAGTGATAGGCTGATGAATAGGATAAACTGGTGAATATAACAGAACCATGGACATAGAGAGGAAATGGATTGACAATTCTTGTGGAGAAAAGGAGTGTGGGAAGTGCAGCAAGAGACTGGACAAAAATCATGCAACTATGGGAGAGGACAGTGGGGCAGGGAGGAAAGGATGGTGGGTGCGATGGGTACAGGGTATAGGGGAGCAAAAGGTGGAAAAAAGGGAGGACAATGTAATTAATAAACTGAACAATAAATATTTTTTTAAAAAAGCTAAAATAATGATTGCATGTTAGCATCATCATTATTATCATCTCTAAAGCAAGAAATGGGTTACATGCACAGTAGATAATATTTCGAATACATCTTTCTACAAAAAAGATAAACACATGGCCAACATTCCCATGAGAAGATGTTCAACATGACCTGTCAGCAGGGAAATGCAGATCACAACCCCTACTGTTAGCATAGCCAACCCACCAAAACAACAACTATCCTATGATCCAGCCATTCCATATCTGGATACATATCCAAAAGACTTGAAATCAGGTTATCAAAGACATATTTTCAGCCTAATCTTCATTGTAGAATTATTCATAACAACCAGGATAGGAAAAAAAGTAAATGGGTCCATCAAAGTATGAAATGATAAAGAAGATGGGATTTTATTCACACACACAGAGAGTAGAATATTATCCTACCTAATAAAGAGGGAGTATGCTAATTGACCCTCATGCTATCTCAAAGATGACAGAGCCCACAGCCACAAGATGGTGGCGCCCGGTCCCCTAAGCACCATCAGGTGGTTCTGGCTTGCAGCAAGGCCAGTCCCCTCCACACCCCAGCAGGCCTGGCCACACCATGCACCTGACTTTGGAGTCCCCCAGTCCCTTCATCCCCCCAGATGCCAAGGGTCATGCTGAGGCACAGGAAAGCCTCAGATGGCACCTGCCCAGAAGCCCAGAGTTGCCAGAGGCACAGATAACCAGTTCTGGCTGAGGTTTTCACTGTGGGCAGTGGCAACAACAAAGGTGTGATGGGGTGTCACCTTCCTCTGGTCGCCAGGTCACCTCCCGACCCTGAGGGCTCCTGGAATGTATAATAGAAGCCTAATATGCAAATCGACTGAACTGCAGAATGAAGAGTGGAACAACCAGTCACTATGACACACGCTGAGCACCAGTGGGTAGATGCTCCATGTAGGAGCGGTCCTCAGCCCAAAGGCCCCCAGCTCCAAACCTGCTGCCCCGCACCTGCTGTACACTTCAGCATTGTGTGATGGAATTATGAAGTTAGGGTTAATTTGCATATTACCTCTTTATTGTATAGGATTTCTATAATAGACATAAATATGTTTTGATTATATTTTCAAAAGAAGAAAATACCTTTAAGAGACAATGGATCAATCCCTTGGTTGTAAAACCCTTTAATATGGGTTACTGGGTTATTTCTCTATAGGTGTCTGATACAGAGCTCCGGGCCAGTTGAGATTGATATGGAATAAGTAGTTCTTGAAAGCAAGGGGGCATGAGTGTATGAGGGGAAGTGAAGAGAAGAGGAAGAATAGAAGCAGGAATTCTGGCTGCAAAAATGAGACAAACTCAGCAAAGAGCAATAAGAATATAGAGGTAGCATAAATAGTGTTTTAGAGAAAGATCTAAAGAGTTGTGAGAACTTCTTTAAAGGACTGAAGTGAGGACAGGATTTTGAAAATGTGAAGCAGAAATTGGTTTCAGGTTAGGGAAACTGGTCTGTTTACTAACAGGCAGACAGACTCTTTCCAACCTACTGAGCGACTAATCAGGGAGATTCCGTCCTCACAACACACGTTAGTCCTCAGGATTGGAGATTCTTTGGAGGCACGTTTCCATTCTCTTTGCCCCCTCACCGTTATATCTAGGAGCTACTTCCCAGTTAAAGTCTCAGAATCTCAGGTGACTTCCAACTCAACGGTAAGAGAAAGATAATTAACTCCCAAAATCCTAGTGATGGTTTTAACAAAGTAATGTCTTCTGTGACTCCAGATGAATAACAGCAGAGCTTATACATAATTCAAGGGCCACCTTTAATTATTTAATTTGATGTGAGGATGATTCAAATAAAAAGTGTCTTCCATTTAAATACACAAGTTTAAAGACATAATCATGTCTCTATTTTGGGCATTATCTCTGTTTAATATGGATTCACTGTAAACACATGGTGATTTCTTAAAATTTAATATATTACAATATACTTCAAAATATGTATGCGGTGCAATGAAATGCAGACTTTGTGAGGTCCTTAAATTAATCAACTTAGAAATATTTTAAAGTCTTACTCTCTAATAGACAGCTATTTTCCAATAAAAATGAAAGTTTGAAGTTTTGCAGTATTTAGAAATAGACTTGATGGTAACATACACTAGGTGTGGATTATTTTCAATAGGTGGAGTTACACATATGATATATATATATATATATGCGACTTGATATTTATTCTATTTTCTTACATTGACAGGAAGCTTCAAATCTTGATGTCAAATTTGGTGAGGGTACTAACCTCATAAATATGTTTATGCTTAAAAATGTTGAATTTCATGCCAAAAAAGAGCATTTGCGGAAGTTTAAATTCATTATTTTGAAGAAAAAGTTATCAAACACTTTGGGAAGCTTATGGTGAACGTGCTCCATCTCAAGATATTTGTGAAAGCTGGATTACATGCTTTAAAAGTGATGAGTTAGATGTGAAACACAAAGAACATCCAGGTGAGCCAAAAAAAGTTTCAAGACCAAAAATTATAAGTATGTCTGAGGAGGTGCTTGGACAGGGGCACATCCAGTGACCTCACTTCTTGACAATGGAGCCCAACAGCGCCTGGAACCCTGGTAACCAGGCAGCCACATTCTATAACTGCCCTTCCCAGCTCACTCGGACAGAGACAGTGGAGAGGAGAGCCATGTTCTCCTGTTGTCTCCCCGTGTCCCGAGGGCGATGCCTCAAAAGAGGCAGAGATCAGAGTGTGTTTAGTCGTGTCCGCCGCTGGATGCGGACTCAGGGCAGAGGACGCCTGTGGCCCTTTTCCCGGCGGAACACAGAGGTAACACAGGAGGATTGTTCAGGCCAGGCCACCACCATGATCCCACCTGAGCAGCCAAATGTCCCTTCCCAATGTGTTTGGGGGATAAAGGGCGTGTTCATATGGGGAAGGTCTGTCCAGAACAGGAACTGGCTAGGTTCAGGGCTCAGGACCAGTCATGTTCACACCCCAGGTAGAGGCTGGCAGGGTGGTTGTGGAGTGTGGGTGGCACCCTGTGCCTGAGGACTATTCTGAGCCCTGGAGGTGAGTCTTATTTTACCTAAGAGCATGTCTGTGTAGACACAGGGCTGGACCCGATCTGGGAGCAAAAGGCCCAGTAGACAGAAGCAGCAGTGACCAGGGCCAGGTTTAAGCCCTCCCTGTCAGCTACCCATCACTGTCATTGCAGAATTCGACCCACGGCAAGGAGGGGCCAAACCTGGTGAGAGAAGAGCAGCAGCTGGTCCATGACGACCCCCGCCGCAGGCCCAGCAGGAGGGGCCAGAGGAAGCCTGAAGTGCGGGAGGCCACCTGGGGATCTGGGGAGCCAGGGCCCATGAGTGCAGGGGGAAGGAATCCTCAACCTGAGCCTCCCAGGCCCCACCAGCCTGCAACCTTGCACCTGCTTGGTACCAACAGAAGGATGCCAATTTTCAACTGTGTCCTAGACTGCTGTGCCTGTGGTAATCATCCCAGGCCAGAAGACCTGGAGCCCGAGGAGGCAGAGTCCCAGGGTGAGAAGGTCGGGTGATGGGGGTGGAATTGGAGATCCCTGTGAGCTTATGGGGAGGGATTGTTGCCAGACACACAGGGAGTACCCCTAAAGCCTGGCCAGGAGCAAAAACAGGTCTCAGACCACACACCTGCTAGACATTCGGGGCGGGGGGAGGGGGGAGCGTCCTGTGGTGCATCCTGCACTCTGTGTTCTGTGTTTGGGGTGCTCAAGGGAATACTGGCACATGCGTGACATTTTCTCCTCTCATCACTCTAGCACCAGCCCAGAGGGCAGATGTGGCTCCTCCTGTAACAAGTAAAGTCCATCCTGAGGAGCTGGGGGCTGAGCTGGAGGTGTGTGGACCTCCAGGCCCTGTGCCAGCTCCAGCAGCCTCTCCAGCAGCAGCTTTGGAGCCAGGGCTGGCCCCAGACCCAACTGAGGCCACAGCAGCCCTGGAAGAACCCTGCCCAAGACCCTTGGTGGTTCCTGCTTCCGCAGAGGGCCTGCCTGTGGAGGAGCCAAATGAAGCGCCGCTTATTGAAGGCGCTCAGCCTGCCCCAAGGGAAATGCCTTTTTTCCCCCCACTGGGTGATGTTCCCCTTTCGTTTAGTCTTGTTTTTATAATTTTAATTTTTCCATGGCGTGAAGTCTTTTTTGAAGTTTTACTGAGTTTTCAGTTTTGGTTAAATTGGGCTTCTCTTTTTGTATTAACTTTTATTTTTGGCTATGTTGTCCCAAAGTGTTTCTTCTTCTTTGAAAAATAAAGTTATGGTTCTATTTTAAATGGTGCCACTCCTGATCATGAAGTACATTCACGATGCTGCGCAAGAATCACCACTGCCCTCCAGAGGCATTGCACACACCAGTCCATCTCAGAGATGCCCCGCCTCCCTGAAGGGGACATATACACTGTGAACACTGGGGAGAGAGTACTGTCACCGTAAGATTGACAGGCTTCTTGTCTAGTGGGGACCAGTCCTGGGGACAAAGTGAGGCAGCAAAGGCGCCAGCAAATTTTCTAGGTAGCAGTGGGGAGTCCCCTCCTCTGGGAGAACAGTGTTCAGGACCTGTCAAAGTCTTACAGGTGCTCAACCCCGCGCCCCCCCCCCCCCCCCCAGCAGTGCTCGCCCTGAGAGGTCACCTCAATGACAAGTTTTCAAAGATGCATTTTTGAACTACCCACCATGCAATGATGAAACTGCAGGAAATTTGAGAGGGGATGGGCTCTCACACTCCTGTCCACATGGATGAGGAGGGAAGCTGAGTTGCTGCCAAAGTGGGTGCAGGGGCCTCTATATGCTGCCAAATTAAGAGCTCAGGGTTCCTTTCACATGAATTGGAATTTGATATCTTAAAAGAAAATATTGACTTACTAGAAGAAGTACCTCTAATCTCTGACTATTTTTCTGATAATCAAGAATTTAATGTAAAGAACACTAATTTTTAATTCATATTTAGTCTTTCTATTTTGATTTAGTTGGGTTTCAAGCCATAGTTCAAACCTAATTTATTCATTTATTTGATTACTAGGTCAAAACCTCTTTGTAGAAATATGTGTTTTCAAATATTTTGTGGAATGTAAGAGCACTTCCTTTTTTTTATTGATAAAGGTATTACATATGTGTACTTATCCCCTTTGTCCCCCTTAAGCCCCACTCATGCCTTCACGCCCCTGATGTCTGTCACCATTTGTTAGGCTTATATACATGCATACAAGTCCTTTGGTTGATCTCCCACCCCACTTATCTCCATGCTCCCTTACCTTCCCTATTAGATTTAATGGTCTGATTGTTGCTTCTCTGTCTCTGGATCTATTTTTGTTCATCAGTTTACGTTGTTCATTATATTCCTCAAATGAGTGAAATCGTGAGATATCTTTCTCTGATTGGCCTATTTTGCTTAACATAATGCTCTCCAGTTCCATCCATGGTAAGAATTCCTCCTTTTTAGTATGGAGTTTCCTCAGAAAAACTATAAATAGAACTCCCAGTTGACCCAGTGATCCCACTTCTAGGAATATATCCCAAGAATCTAGAAACATCAATCAGAAAGAATATATGCACCCCATATGTCCATAGCAGCACAATTTATCATAGCTAAGGTTTGGAAGCAGCCTAAGTGCCCATCAGCAGATGAGTGGATTAAAAAACTGTGGTACATCTATACAAGGGAATACTACACTGTGGTAATAAAAGAACACATCCTTAAAGCAAAAAATTATTTTTCATACTTAACCAAAATGAATATGCCATTTAAAAAAATTTTCATACTTATGAGTTTAATTTTTGCTTAGTTTCTGGCCCAAGTGAAAGTTCTTTTAGCCATAAGAAATCAGATTCTGGCTACTTCAAAGACAAGTGTGACATTTGAACTATTCAGAGCATATATTTGAAAATAATTGAATATGGTCAATAGAATAATTCTTCTTGAACCCGTTTTTGCACATGGTCAATTATATGTTGCTTTCTCTCGAGTTCAAAGAGCTTGTGATGTTAAAGTTAAAGTTGTAAATACTTCATCACAAGAGGAATTAGTCAATCAATTTGAAGGTGTTTTCACTCTTAATGTGGTATTTTTTTAATAGCTTTATTGTCCAGTTTATTACTTACATTTTTCCCCAATAGCTCCCCTCCACCCAGTACCCATCCCACTCTATGCCCTCACCTCCCCCCACCCTCTGTCCTCTCCCATAGTTGCATGACCTTTGTCCAGTCTCTTGCTGTACTTCCTGCACCCTTTTTCTCACCGAGCATTATCAGTCCATTCCCTCTCCATGTCCATGATTCAGTTCTATTCCTCATTTTATCCTGATCATCTGGTTGTTAATTCACTTGATTTTTAGATTCATTTGTTGATAGATGTGTACCTGTTGTTCGTAATGTACATTTTTACCTGTTTCTTCTTCCTCTTCTCAAATAATACCTTTCAGCATTTCATATAGTGTTGGTTTGGTGGTGATGAACTCCTTTAGCTTTTTCTTATCTGTGAAGCACTTTATCTGACCTTCAATTCTGAATGACAGCTTTGCTGGATAGAGCAATCTTGGTTGTAGATTCTTGCTGTTCATCACTTTGAATATTTCTTGCCACTCCCGTCTGGCCTGCATCGTTTCTATTGAGAAATCCGCTGACAGTCGTATGGGTGCTCCCTTATAGGTAACCAACTGTTTCCCTCTTGCTGCTTTTAATATTCTCTCTTTGACTTTTGCTCTTGGCATTTTATTTTTTATTTTTATTTTTTAATTATTTTTTTATTGATTTTTTTGCAGTATAATAGTAGTACATGTTTTCCTTTCCCCCTCCCCCTTATCCTCCCCCCAGCCTCCCCCACCCCCCAGCACATATCCCCAGCTTCCCCCCCTCCCCGCCCCAGTGTCTTTCATTCATTGGTTATGTTCATATGCATGCATACAAGTCCTTCAGTTGATCTCCCCCCGCATCTGCCTCCCATCCACCCAAGCCTCCCCCTATAGCTTGACAGCCTGTTCAAGGCCGTTCTGCCTCTATATCAATCACTCTCGCCTGTTTCTTTTCTTCAAAAATATCTTGCCTCTGCATACTAGAAATAAATGTATAAGAACAAAAAGTGTTTCAGTCTCGGTTTCAATGTCCAACTTTTCTGAGTCCCAGTTTCAGTGTCAAATAATTCATTATGTGTATAAGTCAGCAATGGTATCCAGATGGTGGACACATCGTGTCAATGCAAGATCCATCCTCTCTGGTTTGGTCCTGGGCTGCCTGCAGACATGCACAGCTGCCGACTGCTAGCATGACAAGGTGTCGTCAGTGTCCCCCATCTCTGGACCGTCCTCGTGACTGGAACAGATCCATCAGTTCCTCACCGTCGCAGGAACCCACATGGTCTTGGAGTTGTTCTCTGAAAACACACAAACACATTCTCGACCAAAAGTTAACAAAGGGATCCTCTATGCAAAATAGACTTGGGATTCTTTTTAATTTTTGCCTAAATGATATTCCTTTGGCTTATTTTGACACCATGTGTGTTTTTTCATGGGTGTCCTGCAATTGTTTTTACAAATGGAATTTACTTTACTGGAGTAAGAATTTTCTAGATGTATTTTACTTACTCGATATATTTTTTTTTTCCCCTTACATGATGTTACCCCGCTGTCCCCTCCCCTTTTTTGATTAATGGGGATTTTTGGAAATTTTCTATTGCAGTCTTGATAATTTTAAATTTTAATTTTTGCACACAAAGTGACTGCTTTAGGTTCTTTGGATGTTAGGCAATTTTACAGTGAGATGAACTACTAATAGATTTTTTAGTTAATGTTTTAGGAAAAGCTTTTTGTCCAGTACACTATAATTTTCTTGAGTATTCTCGTATTTCACTTGGCCAATTTAAATTAATCTGAAAACTTGATTACTATTTTCCTGTCAATTTTAATACTCAAGCAGAAATCTTAGTTTACCCTGTGAATACTAGTGGAAAGGAATATTTGCAATTTTGAGTAGGTCCCGAGCATTCCTGGTAATAGACTGAATTTAGATATAGAGCAGCTATTGCTGGCTGAGTCTCTGTCTGCCGCCTGGGTCCCCGTATGAGTTGTGTGTGGGAGGCGAAGCAGCCGTGGGGGTAGGAGACCTCCCTTAGGAGGGTTGAGAATTCAAACCCCTGAAAGGTTTGTGGATGAGGGTCTGTGCCCCACCTCTGTTGACCTTTTAGTTCTCTCCTGTTGGCCCCTCTGCGACTGGGCCTGTCTTAGGTTGTTCCTTCCCTGAGGAATCTTACCCGTCTCTGGCTAACCAGCCATCCTCCGGGGCCAAACAGGGTGATGTGAGGTTCAGTTCTGTCTCCTTTGTAGTCTATGCCCCCCTGTGGCCTCCACGTCCAGTACCTGCCTTGGGGTCCCCTCGCCTGCTGGCGGGGTCCCGGTACTGATCACATATCTCGGGGGACGGAGGTTTCTTCTCCAGAGAGGGCCCAGCTCACACCATTGGTCGAGATACAGATCCATGGTGCCAGCTGCCCAAAGGCTTCAGCCTCAGCTGGAACTGAAAACTCTGGCATCAGCTGTGTGTATTTGGATAGTAACAAGAAGGTCCCTCTTGGCAGAAAGGGCAAGAAGGGCCAATATAGAATGCTCGGATGCCTTCCCAGTGCCTTAATTCCTTCTGAAAGGGATTAATTTCTTTCCTATCCTTTTTTAAGTTGCTGCTCAACATTCAAAGAATTAGTTTGTAAGTTTATTTGGGATAATTGTATAATATGCTGTTGTCAAATATCAAATATTATAATGACATTGTAGAATAATATCATGTAAGGGTATTATGGTGTCATGGGAGGTTAAGCAGGGCCTAGCCTAAGGACTGGTCTCCATAGGATATGACAAGCTCTAGGCCATGTCAATTCAATGTCAGACTAGCTGCCATTTTTTTTTATAATTTTATATAAACTTTGTCAGGGATGTAAAAACACAAATCACTTACCTCAGTTCAAGAGTTCAAGTATATTGACTTTTCCACTTACTCTCACCACCTGCCACTTACCCTGAGGTTTGACATTCTGATGGACTTTTCTCAGTCTCTGGATCCATTCTTGTTCATCAGTCTATGTCATTGATTGTATTCCTCAAATGAGTGAGATCATGTGATATTTGTCTTTCTCTGCCTGGCTAATTTCACTTAGCATAATGCTCTCCAAATCCATCCATGTTGTTACAAATGGTAGGAGCTCCTTCTTTTTTTCCGCGGCGTAGTATTCCATTGTGTAAATGTACCATAGTTTTTTGATCCACTCATCTGCTGATGGGCACTTCGGCTGTTTCCAAATCTTAGCTATGGTAAATTGTGCTGCTATGAACATAGGGGTATATATATCCTTTCTAATTCGCCTTTCTAATTTCTTGGGGTATATTCCTAGAAGTGGGATCACTGGGTCGAATGGGAGCTCCATTTTTAGTTTTTTGAGGAATCTCCATACTGTTCTCCACAGTGGCTGTACTAGTCTACAATCCCACCAGCAGTGCACGAGAGTTCCTTTTTCTCCGCATCCTCGCCAGCACTTGTCGTTTGTTGATTTGTTGATGTAAGCCATTCTGATAGGTGTGAGATGGTACCGCATAGTCGTTTTGATTTGCATCTCTCGGATAATTAGTGACTTTGAGCAAGTTTTCATATGTCTCTGGGCCTTCCTTTTGTCTTCTTTTGTGAAGATTCTATTTAGGTCTGTTGCCCATTTTTTTATTGGATCATTTGTCCTCCTTTTATTGAGTTGGGTGAGTTGCCTGTAGATGCTTGAGATTAAACCTTTATCACTAATAACATTTGCAAATATGTTCTCCCATACAGTGGGTTTTCTTGTTGTTTTGTTGATGGTTTCTTTAGCTGTGCAAAAGCTTTTGATTTTGATGTAGTCCCATTTGTTTATTTTCTCTTTAGCTTCCATTGCCCTCGGAGCAGTATCATCAAAGAAGTTCTTTTGGCATATGTCTGAGATTTTTCTTCCTGTAGATTCCTCTAATATTTTTATGGTTTCCTGTCTTACGTTTAAGTCCTGTATCCATTTTGAGTTTATTTTTGTGTATGGTGTAAGTTGGTGTTCTAGTTTCATTTTTTTGCATGTATCTGTCCAATTTTCCCAACACCATTTATTGAAGAGACTGTCTTGACTCCATTTTATGTTCCTGCCTCCTTTGTCAAATATTAATTGAGCATAGTGGATTGGGTTGATATCCGGATTCTCTATTCTATTCCATTGATCTATATGTCTGTTCTTGTGCCAGTACCAGGCTGTTTTAAGAACAGTAGCCTTGTAATATAGCTTGAAATCAGGTATGGAAATCCCACCGACTTTGTGCTTCTTTCTCAGGATTGCTGTGGCTATTCGGGGCCTTTTTATGTTCCAGATAAATTTTTGGAGAGTTCTTTCTAGGTCTGTGAAATATGCCATTGGTATTTTAATGGGGAGTGCATTAAATTTATAGATTGCTTTGGGTAGTATGGACATTTTAATTATGTTGGTTCTTCCAATCCATGAACATGGAATGTTCTTCCACCTGTTTACATCTTCCTCTATCTCTTTTTTCAGTGACCTGTAGTTTTCCATAAATAGATCTTTTACCTCCTTAGTTAAGTTTATTCCTAGGTATCTTAATTTTTTTGGTGTGATGGTAAATAGGATTGCTTTTTTAGTCTCTCTTTCTGTAAGTTCACTATTAGTGTATAGAAATGCCATAGATTTCTTGGCATTAATTTTGTAGCCTGCTACATTGCTGAACACATTTATTAAGTCTACTAACTTTTTTATGGAGTCTTTCGGGTTTTTTATGTACAATATCATGTCATCTGCAAATAAGGATAGCTTAACTTCTTCTTTTCCAATTTGGATGCCTTTTATTTCTTCTTCTTGTCTAATTGTAATGGCTAACACTTCCAGTACTATGTTGAACAGGAGTGGTGAAAGTGGGCAACCCTGTCTTGTTCCTGTTCTTAGGGGAAATGGTTGTAGTTTTTGCCCATTGAGTATGATGTATGCTGTGGGTTTATCATATATGGCTTTTATTATGTTGAGGTATGATCCTTCTATTCCTACCTTATTGAGAGTTTTTATTAAGAAAGGATGTTGGATTTTGTCAAATGCTTTTTCTGCATCAATTGATATGACTATGTGATTTTTATCTCTCAATTTGTTTATGTGATGTATCACATTTATTGATTTGCGGATATTGTACCATCCTTGCATTCCTGGGATAAACCCTACTTGGTCGTGTTGTATGATCTTTCTGATGTACTGCTGGATCCGATTTGCTAGAATTTTATTGAGGATTTTGGCATCTATATTCATGAGGGATATTGGTCTGTAATTCTCTTTCATTGTGTCATCTTTATCTGGTTTTGGTATTAGGGTGATGCTAGCTTCATAGAAGGAGTTTGGAAGTGTTCCATCCTCTTGAATTTTCTGGAATAGTCTGAGGAGTATAGGTTTTAGTTCTTCCTTGAATGTTCGGTAAAACTCCCCTGTGAAGCCGTCTGGCCCTGGGCTTTTGTTTGCTGGAAGCTTTATGATGACTGCTTCAATTTCTTCCACAGTTATTGGTCTATTGAGTTGTTTAGATTCTTCTTGATTGAGTTTTGGGAGGTTATATTTTTCTAGAAACATATCCATTTCCTCCAGGTTGTCCAGTTTGTTGGAGTAGAGTTGTTCATAGTATTTTTTAACAATCCTTTGTATTTCAATGGGGTCTGTTGTTATTTCACGTCTTTCATTTCTGATTTTATTTATTAGGGTCCTCTCTCTTTGCTTCTTGGTGAGTCTGGCTAGAGGTTCATCAATCTTGTTTATCCTTTCAAAGAACCAGGCCTTGGTTTCGTTCATCTTCTGTATTGTTTCTTTGGTCTCTATGTCATTTATTTCTGCTCTGATCTTTACTATTTCCTTCCTTCTGCTTACACTGGGCTTTTCTTGTTGCTTTCTTTCTAACTCTTTGAGTTGTTGGGTTAGATAATTTATTGCCGCTGTTCCTAGTTTTTTGCAGTAGGATTGTAGAGCTATGAACTTCCCTCTCAGAACTGCTTTCACTGTGTCCCATAGATTTTGGATTGTTGTGTTATCATTGTCATTTGTTTCCATGATGTTTTCTATCTCTTCCTTAATCTCTCTAGTAACCCAGTCATAGTTTAATAGCATGCTGTTTAGTCTGCATGTGTTCGATTTCTTTGGATTGTTTCTATTGTAGTTGATTTCCAGCTTTATGCCACTGTGATCTGAGAATATACTTGATATGATTTCTATCTTCTTGAATTTGGAGAGACTTTGCCTATGACCCAATACATGGTCTATCTTTGAGAATGACCCATGGGCACTTGAAAAGAATGTATATTCTGTGGCTTTGGGGTGAAATGATCTGAAGATGTCAATTAATTCCATCTGGTCCAGTGAGTCATTGAGAATTGATGTTTCTTTATTGATTTTTTGTTTAGAGGATCTGTCCAATGGTGATAATGGGGTATTAAAGTCTCCTACTATGATTGTATTGCTGTCTATCTCTCCCTTGATGTCCTCTAGGAGTTTTTGTATGTATTTGGGTGCTCCTGTATTGGGTGCATATATGTTTACAAGAGTTATTTCTTCTTGTTGAATTGCTCCCTTTAGTATTATGAAGTGGCCTTCTTTATCTCTTGTAATGTCCTTCACTTTGAGATCTAATTTGTCAGATGTAAGTATGGCTACCCCAGCTTTTTTTTCATTTCCATTCGCCTGAATAACTTTTTTCCAACCTTTCATCCTCAGTCTGTGTGCGTCTTTTTTTCGGAGGTGGGTTTCTTGTAGACAGCAGATACATGGGTTGTGTTTTCTTATCCAGTCTATTACCCTATGTCTTTTGATTGGAGCATTTAAACCGTTTACATTTAAAGTTATTATTGATAGGTGCTTATATGTTGCCATTTTTGTTCTTTGCCCTGTGTTCCTTCTTCGCTTCCTATTTCTTTTTACAGCAGATCCTTTAGCATTTCTTGCATTGCTGGTTTGGTGGTGACGAATTCCCTTAGTCCTTTTTTATCTGTGAAGCTCCTGATTTGACCTTCAATTTTGATTGAGAGCCTTGCTGGGTACAGTATTCTAGGATTCAGACCCTTCCTTTGCATGACTTTGTAGATTTCATTCCACTGCCTTCTGGCCTGATAGGTTTCTGTTGAGACATCACTTGTTAGTCTGATGGGTGTTCCTTTGTAGGTGACTTTCTGTCTCTCTCTGGCAGCTTTTAAGATTCTTACTTTGTCATTGGTCTTTGCCAATTTAATTATAATGTATCTTGGCATACGTCTTATGGGGTTTATTTTGCTTGGGACTCTGTGAGCTTCTTGGATTTGTGTGGGTTTTTCCTTTCCTATACCAGGAAAGTTTTCTGTCATTATTTCTTCCAACAGGTTTTCTATTTCTTGCTCAGTTTCCTGTCCTTCTGGAAGCCCAATTATACGGATGTTGTTTTGTTTCATGTTGTCCCAAAGTTCTCTTAGGCTCTCCTCCTGCTTTTTAATTTTTTTTTCTAGAAGCTGCTCTACTTGGTTATTTTTTCCTACCTGGTCTTCTAGCTCACTGATGCGATACTCTGTTTCTTCTAGTCTACTCTTAATACTTTCTATTGAGTTCTTTACTTCAGCAATGTCACTTTTCATTTCTTCTTGGCTCCTCTTCATTTCTTCGTGGCTCCTCTTCATTTCTTCATGGCTCTTCATCATTTCTTCCTGGGTCTTCCTCATTTCTTCTTGGTTCTTACTCATATTATCAAATTTGTCTTCCATTCTTTTCAGCCACCTTATGACCATTTCTCTGAATTCTTTCTCTGACAAGTTGTTAACTTCCATTTCATTTACCTCCTTTTCTGGCGAGCCTTGCTTTTCTTTCATATGTGGGCTCTTTCTTTGTCTTCCCATGGTCTCTCTTCTCTGTGTATGTGGTTATGTAGTTCTCACTCTCCTGCGTTGATTTAAAGGCACAAAATACAACACAACCAGGTGCAATGCACCAGGCACTGAACCGGAATGTAGTCAAAGTAATTGTAATTCCAAATAAAGGTGACCGCCAGAGAAAGGCAAATTCGGTGATAGGTGGGAAAAAAGAAAGAGAACCTCCCCAGACCCACACAGACACTCACACACCCACACTCACACAAAAAAGAAAGAGACCCCCCCCACTCACATACACACAAAAAAAAGAAAGACAGGAATGCCAAAATGATAATGGGAAAAGGGGGAGAAGAAAAAAAAGAAATAGAAGGAGTAAATTATAAATGTGGGGTGAAGACTCCTATAGGACAGCCCCTAATCCAAACCAAAACCTGCAACAAGTACTTGGAGATTGATACAAATTACATACAACTACTAATATCAAGAGAGGTGAGGGAACACAGAAGCAAAAATCTATCTCAAAGACAATGCAGATGAGGACAACAAAACAAGAAACAACACCAAAAATAAAAATAACCCCCCCTACAAAACAAACCAAAATAACAGAATAAGCAAATCAATCTCATAAACCTGCTTAAAAAATCAATATAATCAACAGTCAAGTAAACAACAACAACAGGACAGGGCTAAAAACACTTTAAGATAGTGAAGTCAGAGAAGCTAGAGGTATCTATGCACTTGGATTAGGTGGTTAGAGATTAGATATATCAGTGGGGTGTAATTTTAACAGTGGGTAAGGGGAAAGAATTAGATAAATCTAAAGCGGGAAAAGTGTAAGGGAAACAAGGCACTAAATAGGGAAAGGTTAGCCAGAGAGTGGTGGTATAAAGGTGAAGTTGAGGTATAGTAAAAGATACTAAAGTGTAGATGAAAATAGACTGTATTCCCAAGGTCGAAGAGAAAATATAATCAATTCTCTGTCACATAAGAGTCAATTTGTGATTTGGCCCCTGGGTGGCAGTGTTTCTAGCTTGACTTCTGGGTCTATTGGTCCTCTTTATCCTGAACTAAACAATACTGCCTCTCTAATGGTGACTGCTGTTTTAGCAGCCGGAACCCTCCCAAAATCTTCCGGGCTTCCCCCCTCTGTCAGGTCTAAACCGATTGCGCTCCAGGGATCAACTCTGCCACCAGCTCCAAGGGCCCTCTCCCACGTTCACCAGCTTCAACAGCCACAGATTTTATTTCAGGTGCAGATCTCCAGGTTTTGAGTTCCAAGGTGCAGATCTCGCAGACTGCCAGCCCCCTCAGTTTCGCGCGCAAAGTATCCCCAGGGAAATCTGACCTTTCCGTGCTGGAGTTTAGAGCTCCCTGGGCTCTGTGCGCCTCCACGCTACCTGGGCGCCGGTGCTCCGGGAGCCCCAGAGGTCCCGCCGGTACCGCGTACGGCAGCTGTATGTTTTCCGGCTCCTCTCTTCAAGATGTCGCGGCCCGCCTCCGGCATTTTAATTATGATGTGCCTTGGTGTGGTCCTCTTAGGGTTCCTATATATTGGGGTTCGGTGCACTTCTTGGACTCCTAAGTCAATTTCTTTCACCAGGTGTGGGAAGTTTTTGGTCACTATTTCTTCTAGTAGGTTTTCATTATCTTGCTCTCTCTCTTTTTCTGGCATCCCTATAATTCTGGTGTTGGTATGCTTGAGGTTGTCCCAGAGGCCCCTTATACTATCTTCAATTTTTTGGACTCTTTTGGCTTTCTACTTTTCCAGCTGAGTGGATTTTGCTTTTTTGTATTTCAAATCTTTGACTTGGTTTTTGCGGTCGTCTGGACTGCTTTTAGGTCTTTGTATAATATTTTTTGTTTCAGTCAGTATATGCTTAATTTCTAGTTGGTCTTTTTTCATATCCTTGTAGGTGTTGTTCATTTCTTTGTAGGTGTTATTTATTTTGGCATAGTTTTCATTAATTTTATCCACCTTATCTAGTAGACTCTTCATAAACCTAATTACTGTGGTTTTAAACTCTATGTCTAATCGTCTTTTTTCCTCCATTTCTTTCACAGCTGAGTTCTTTCCTTTTCTCTGCATTGTTGTTGCTTTCCTGAGTTGGTTCCTTAGCGGTGTGTGATAGGTGTCCTCTAAGGAACCAGTGGCTCAGCTTCCTTTGCAGCGTGCACCGTCAGCCTTAGGTCCGCCCTGCTTGGCGCGCAGTTTGCGTCTAATGGGCGCGCTCCCTCGGGCTTAGGTCCGCCCTTCCTGGCTCCCCCCCATTTCAGGTCTATGGGGCTCGTGGAGTCAGCTGATCTGTGCTTATCTGTGCAGCTCACGGGTCTCGGTGTTGGGTGGCTATGTAAATCCACCGCCTCTCCCCGTTGCCAGACAACTCTGCCTCTCCCTAAATGTGTCTGCACAGTCAAAGACTCACTCGGGTGTAAAACAAAGCAGTATGGTGGTCTCCAAGCAAGTGAGTTGCGCTTTCTCTGCCTGCGTTCTCTGCCCGGTTGCGCACTCCAATTTACTTGTGCACTCTCCCCAAACACACAGACCTCAGCTGCGCTGGGGATCCTCCTTTCCCCGACCTGGGAGCTCACCTGGAACTGGGGGGTCGGTGCTGTGGGAGACCTCCGCCCTCCTTGCTGGAGAAAACCAGCCGGGCCTGCTGTCTGCCGCCCGTCCCTCACAGATCTCTCACGCTCTGAACCTCAAAGCTGCACACCGCTGCTCCCGAGTCACCGCCTTTACTCTCATGTGCGGAATTTCCCCTCAGCCAGCTCTCCGACGATTTCTGGATGCTGTTTGTTTCATTGCTAAGTTGTAGTTTCAGAATTGTTGCGTGGACAGCTAGATAGGTGCTCACCTATGCCACCATCTTAGTTCTCTCTCTTAATGTGGTATTAGAATAAGTTTATTCAATTAGAGATTAGAGATATTAGAATAAGTTTAAACAATTTATCAGTCATTATATCAGTGTTTTTAAATGATGTTTTTGTTGTTTTTATATCATGTTCTTAATTTTATATCATGTTGTGATTGTTTATTTATTAATAAATTTACATATCATTTTCATATACATTTTACTAATTTTCTTTCATCTCTGACATATCTATCTATTTTAAAAGGCAAATAGCAATATTAAAATATTTCCTCTAATTTTTTTTTAATGTGCATGAATTTTATACATCAGTCCACAAGTGTTTGATATAATCTAACAAAAAATAATATTCAACAATAAAAAGAATGAAGTCCATCTGCTTGTCACAGAATATATGAATATGAAAAAATATTTGATCAGTGGAAGGATCAACACACAAAAGAGTATATACTCTATTTTTCCATTTATATAAAGTTCTGGAAAAGATAAACATATCATATACAAAGAGAAACATATAATTTGAAGTTTTGCTGGGATGGTGGTGGTGAGGGATTTATAACTAAAGGGGTTACTTAAGATAAAAACCCAGAAGTGAAATTGATGGATTTTTCTTAATCTCTTATTATAGCTTTTGGTTTTTTTGTTTTTGTTTTTTGTTTTAATTTTTATTGTTCAGTTTATTAATTACATTGTTCCCCCTTTTTTGTCCCCCTATTGCTCCCCTCCACCCTGTACCCATCCCACCCTCCACCATCACCTCCCCCTCCCCACTGTCATCTCCCATTGTTGTAAGATTTTTGTCCAGTCTCTTGCTGTACTTCCCACACCCCTTTTCTCCCCAAGAATTGTTAAGTAATGGATGTGGTAGTAGCAGTAGCCAACCCTTTCAAGAGACATGGATAGAGATGTTTGGCATTATAGGAAGAAATGGCAGATCATTTTGTGTCCTATGTACTGAAATGGTAGTAGGCAGAACGTGGAATATAAATAGATATTTTGAAACTAATCATTGTCAGCTCTTGAAAAAAGTGAGGATGAAAGGAAGCAATACATTTCCAGGCAGCTACACTTTTATAAGAGCCAATTTAATTTATAAAAAGCTCTACAAATTTACCATCTGCAAGTTTGAGCATTGCTTACTCCATAGCTCAGCATGGAAAAGCACTCAGAGAGAATTTATTAAAGAAACTCTTCTAATATGTGCACCAGTTTTATTTCACGATATGCAGAATAAAGATGCAATTATTAAGAGAATATATGAGTTACCACTCAGTAGAAATATCATAAAAGACTGAATAATGAGACTGAACACAAACATACAACATCAATTACAGATAGACATAATTAATTGTAAATATCTTTGTCTCTCTTGATGAAACTACTGATGTCACATCACATGCTCAGTTGGCCATTATTGGTTAATATTCTGATGGTCTCACAATGAGAGAAGAGGTGATAAAGTTAGTATTAGTGCCAATAAGTACATCAGGAAGTGAAATATGTAAGGTTGTTATACAAACGTTCCATGACCTAAGCATTGGCATCTCTAAAGTTGTGTCAGTGACCACAGATGGGGCACCAAACATGATGGAAAAAAAGTCGGATTTGTCAAATTGTTTATGGAAGCTATGGGACATCCAATTGTGCCTTTTCATTGCATTATATATCAGGAGGTTTTATGTGCCAAGGTAGGATTCACCCGCTTAAACGACTTAATGTCAGTTGTTACAAAAATAGTTAATTTAATAGCTGCTCGCCGCTTCACAGTGAGAATTTTCTGCACTTTTACTGGAGGTTGATTCACCTACAGTGGACTGCTCATGTACAATAATGTAAGATGGCTGAGCCGAGGCAAAGTTCTTGAGTGCTTTGTGGAGTGCTTTGAAGAAAATAATTTATTTATTGACGATAATGATCTGGGAAACTTTTCTCAGCTCAACGATGATAAGTGAGACAACATCCTGATATTTTTTACAGATCTCTCTGTTCATATTAAAGAACTGAACTTAAAGTTACAAGTTTTGACAAAAGTATTGACGTTATGTTTGGATACATAAAAGCTTTTAAAGTAAATTTTAAAAGCTTTTAAATCTTAAAATTTTCAAGTGAGATGTAGAAACTAAAACTTATAAGTATTTTTCTTGAGTAACAAAGTATTTTGAGAAGGCTAGTGCACCTGTACAAAATGAAATGGAACCCTTGCACATAAAATACCAGCACGTTTTAGACTCGTTACTTGACCAGTTCAGTGATAGATTTAATCAATTTAGAAGCCTAGACCAGACCATAAAAATAATTAAGTATCCTGATGTAGTAGTCTACAGTAGTTTGGAATTAAATGGTTTCCAATGGATGCAAATTGATGATTTGGAGATGCAACTTGCAGAATTTCAAGATAGCATCTGGGCTCACGTGTTTATTGACTTGAGGTCAAACCTTGAGAATCTGGAAAAGTGCTGCTTGGTGAATCAAGACGAGTGCCACTAGGAACAGGAAATTTGGAGTGCCTGGAATCGATTACCAGACACTTTTAGCATCCAGAAAAATATAGCAATGGTTTTACTCACAAGTTTTACCTCTATGAACTTTTGTGAAATCTTATTCTCAATGTTAAATAATATAAAACCAATGAAAGAAACAGATTGACAGATGAAGTTAGTAGCACTTGGTTGGGCTTGAAGTGTACAAAATACCAACCTTCAACTGAAGTTTTAGCCAATGAAATTTAGCAACAAAAATGTCACTGATAGGCAGGTTAGTTAAAGAATTCCCCCTCCCCCTCACTTATCTTAATTCACGGCATCCCAAACAATTTAAATAATATCAACAGCAACAAAATAAACCGACTGACAGATGAACAAAGAAGTCACTAAGCAGGTAAGTTAAATAATTAGTTTTTGGCTTATTAAATACAGTTATATATTACAATTATACATTTTTGTTATTTAAACTATAAATATCACGAAATTATGGTTTTGTTCTTGAAACGACACACCACCTGAGTTATACTTGGATTTTTGGTGAATTTTGACACACCAAGCTCAAAAGGTTGCCCATCACTGCTCAAGTGGTTACTGAAAATTCTTTGCTCCTACATACCATAGTCTGGACTGGGACCTGGCGCTCATCCCAATCACTCAGCACTCTAAGTGGGTGTAAGTGGTGGCTGCCACCTAGAATTGTCCCTAAGGGTTTCTCCACTTCCCCCTGCTCCTGAGGGCAATCAAGGCAGCAGCCACTCCTCACATCCTCTGTGATTGACAGCCCCAATTGCTTCGTGCCATCAGTTAGTGCGAGCGGTGGCAGCAGGTGCAGGGCTGCCAGCAGACAGGGGACCAGAGGCCACGTGGGGAGGGACCAAGGCCTGCCTCTGTACCACCACAGCATTGTGGCCAACAGTTCCTTTCAAGTGCACAAGTTCATGCACTGGGCCCCTAGTATTTCCATAAAACTAGAGAAATATTTCCAAGTTTTTTTGTTTGTTTGTTATAACTATTGAGTAGTATTCCAATGAGTATTTAGAGCATATGATATCTTAAAAGATTCCTAATTATATTTATTTTTAGGTTTTGCTTCTAAGAATACTATCCTATATCATAAAAGGGTAATATGCAAATTGAACCTAACAGCAGAACGACTACTTGACCAGTCACTTTGAAGTACACTGACCACCTCTTGGTCTCTTTCTCTGGCCAGCAAGCTCTGATCACCCAATAATGAACAGGGAACTGGGGGTGGGCAGTGGGGGTGTAGCTGGTGCCAGTCTAAGGCCCCTGCCCTACCAGTAACCCCATAGAGGTAAATCCATGGCCTGGGCAGGGCCAGTAAGCAAGCAGGAATGGACGACCTCTCAGTCCCTTCTGCCAGCCATTAGGTTCTAATCACCCAATGGAGAGCAGGGAACTGAGGGTGGGTGGCAGTGTGGGGAATGGCTGGAGAGTGGGCAGAACATCTGACTTCTTGGTTTCTACCCCTGGCCAGCAAGCTTCGATCACCCAATGATGAACAGGGAACCAGGGGTGGTGGCAGTGGTGGGCAGGGCCAGTTGTGGGCAGCTACAGATGACCCTGATTGCAGGCCAGGCCTGGCACCGTACCCAGGCAACAATTTCATGTGCCGGGCCTCTAGTAACAATTAATGATGTATAAACATAATTTTGTATGTATGGGTAGAACCATAGAATAATCTTCAGAAGGAAAGTTGTGAAATAAAGGGAAATTTTAATTGTTAGATACTGTAGGAGATAAATTCCTCTTAATAAGGTTTATGTCATTTTACATTTCCAAAAGCTATGTTTGAGAGTGTACATTTTTTTCACAACTTTACAAAGAGAACACACTGTCAATTTTTGGGTTTCTGTTAATCAGACAGGTAAAAAATGATTTCTCTTTGTAATTTTAATTTTTGTTTATTTAATCATAAGCAGTTGAGTAAGTTTTTACATCTTTCACTAACTTTGATATATTTTAAGACGCGTCTACTGATCTGCTTACGCAATAGCACAATGGATTGTTTGACCCGGTGTCATTGATGTCTAAGAGCCATTTGTTTACAAAGACCGATTCTTTGTGATAGTGGTTTCTATTTTTTTCTCAGTTTGTTATTTATTTTGTGATTAGTCTCTTTCCTAAAAGTCATATAAAATGTATAATTTTATGTACCCATATATATGAATATTTAGTTAATTATGGGTTTTTAGTAATTTTTAGAAATATATGTCCTACTTTAATTTCTAACAAAATTTATATTTTATTTCATTTTTTTACCTATTTTTATTGATTTCAGAAAAGAGGGGAGAGGGAGAGATAGAAACATCAATGATGAATCATTGATTGTCTGCTTTTGCATGCCCCTCACTGGGGATCAAGCCCACAACCCAGGCATATGCCCTTGACCAGAATCAAATACAGTATCCTTCAGTCTGCAGGTTGACTCTTATCCACTGAGCCAAACTGGTTAAGGCAATATTTTAGATGTTTATGATTTTATTTTTAATACATGTTTTCCACCACTGCTGATTTAAAAATTAATGTCACCAGTGATTAGAAATTCTAATTTATTAAATATTAAGTTGTCATAAGTGTGTAAATGCATTTTTATAATTTGAATTCTGTTCCAATATTTGACTATTCATTTGCTAGTACCATGTAATACTAAATTGAGCTAAGACACTTCCACTCCCTTTGCTCTCTGATTTTGAAAAAAGTGTTTTAAAATGTTTTTGTTAGGCCCTGGTCAGTGTGTCTGTTTAATGGTTAGAGTGTCAGCTCACACACTAAAGGATTATGGGCTTGATTCCCAGTCAAAAGTTCATACTTGGGTTGTGGGTTCACTACTTATACCTGGAATGGGGCTTATGTATGAGGCAACCAGTCAAAGTGTCTCTCTTACCTGTCTCTCTCTCTCTTTTTTTCTCTCTCTTTTTCTCTCTCTCTCTATCTCGCACCCCCCCCCCCACACCCCATCTCCCTTCTACTGACTCTAAAAAGCAGTAGAAAAAATATCCTCAGGTAAGGATTAAATAAAACAAAAATGTTTTTATTCATTTTCTTTATGAAGTTAAAATTTTTCTAATTTCAGAAAGATCAACCTTGATAAATATACTGGGTTATATTTGAATGTTTCCTCCTATCTAACAAAAGAGTAATATGCAAATTGACAACCATACCAAGACATAAGATGGCTGCCCCCATGTGGACAGAAGGTGGCTGCCACAAGATGGCCTGCAGGGGAGGGCAGTTGTGGGCCGTTAGGGGGAAGAGGCTGGCAGAGGAGGGCAGTTGGGGGGACCAGGCTTGAAGGAGAGAACAGTTGGGGACAACCATCCCTACAGAGGAGGGCAGTTGGGAGCGACCAGGCTGGCAGGGGAGGGAAGTTAGGGGCGATCAGGCCAGCAGGAAAGCAGTTAAGAGTCCAGGCCAGCAGGGTGGAGACCAGGCCAGCAGAAGAGGGCAGTTTAGGGGGAACAGGCCTGTAGGGGAGGACAGTTGGGGATCCAGTCCTACACGGAAGAGCAATTGGGGGGGGGGAACAGGCTGGCAGGGGAAGGCAGTTGGTAGGGACAAGGCCTATAGGGGAGGACAGTTGGGAGGGACCCAAGTCTGTAGAGGACAGTTGGGTGGTACCAAGCCAGCAGGGGAGGTCAGTTGGGTGGGACCAATCCTTCAGGGGAGGGCAGTTGGGACCAACAGTTCTGAATTGTGACAGGGATGTCTAAGTATCCAGTCTGATCAGACATCTTTCAAGGGGTCCCAGATTGAAGAGGGTGCAGGCTAGGCTGAGGGACACCCCACACCCATGCATGAATTTCTTGTACCAGACCTCTAATTAATTAAGAGATAAATGACATTTTTGTAATGTTTATTCTTTCCATTAGAATTTATGAACAGCTTTATATTTGTTCAATGTGATATTGGGTTACTCAGAAGTTTTATAAAGTTAATTCTTTTTAATCTCTACAATATTTTCTGTTGAGTTTATATATAGATGTTTTATCTTTTTAAAAATAAAGACATATGTTATTATTTTTCATTTCATTTTCAAATTAAATTTATAGAGGGAGCTATGATGTATGTGTAATAATTTTAAATTCCACTAATTTACTCAGCCTATTTATGGTAGCAAATTTTAACTTATTATCTTTGATATATATATAATAAAATTGTAATTAGGAGTATTAATAAATGTTTACAGATTGGATATTAATAAAGGATGAATAAATTGAGACTTGACTTGGGGTGGTAAATCCATATACATATGAAATATACTGAAAATGTATTCTAGAATTATACACCTGAAATCTGTATAATTTTATCAATCAGTGTCACTCAAATAAATTCAATAATTAATTAATTAATACCAAAATAATAAATTAAATGCTTGTACACATTGATACTTACATTGCATCTTTTTATTAGCTAAAGTTCATAGTCATTATCTTTAATATTTATTTTTCTTATAAAAAAGTTGAGTATAGTTTGAGTCACTTAAGAGTCATTTGCATTGCATTTCTTTTTTTAAAAATATATTTTATTGATTTTTTATACAGAGCGGAAGGGAGAGGGATACAAAGTCAAAAACATCGATGAGAGAGAAACATAGATCAGCTGCCTCTTGCACGCCCCCTATTGGGGATGTGCCCGCAGCCACGGTACATGCCCTTGATTGGAATCGAACCCGGGACACTTCAGTCCTCAGTCCAACGCTCTATCCACTGAGCCAAACTGGTCTCGGCTGCATTGCATTTCTGTTCCTGTGAACTATTTATTAATTTCTATAGTTTATGTCTTCAAACCACTTCACATTATGTTAATGCTATTTGCATGTCTACATTTAGAAGGTAAGTCTATAGTAGGAATATTAGTTCTTGAGGGTCATAGGTTATAAAATGTCTTTTCCCAATTAGATTTCTCTTTACTGTGCTTATGATTTATTTTGCCATGAACTTTTAACATTTTTAATGTTAGTTTATCAACTTTATACATTTTTCTTCTACTTACTACTTCTGGAAGGTTTAGTATAGTATAGTAGCTTTCAAAGATGTTCCATCATCTTTTATTCCCTCATAACAATAAAAAAAATGAAATTCATTTTCCCCCCTTCAAGCTTAGTTGAAAAATTAACTAACAATATAATAGCCAATAAAGTATTAGCAAAGGTAACTGATGCAAGCAGAGGCTGAAAAATGCTTGTACTGAGACCCAGATAGGCCTGGACTAGCTGGCTTGATGATGAGAGACATACTCTCCCAGTATTCATATACATAAGGATACGGACATCTGAAACCAAGTAACTGATCATCTGAGTGCAGACATATGATCAAACCAAACTCAGATCAGGCCCAAGAAGGTAAAACTGACCAGCAGAATTAAATAAACACTCTCTTCTGTTCCACTCATTGATCCGTCCATACATGTGTCAATAACATCATTGTAACTATGTAAGCTTTAAAATACACATTAATGTCTGGCAGGGTTTCTTTCTCACTCTTATTTTTCAGTTTCTTTCTACTTCCTTTTTTGCATGTTCTTCCAAATAAGGTTTGTAATCAATATATCTAACTTCAGAAAAGCTGTGATGATTTAAATGTTTTGTATTTAATTATAAATTGCCTCATGAAAAACTAATATATTTTAAAACTTTATATTTAAGAAAATGAGCTAACTGTCTTTCTACTTGTTTGAATTTCCTTTGTTTCGGATCTCTGGATAAGATATATAATTTTTCTTGTATAGGTCTGAGATATCTTATTATGGTCACCTCTTTTTCTTTTTAATATGACTCCATTTTCACCACAACAAGATGTTCTATAGACACAAAATATATGAAAGAGACAAAAAACTTTCAATATATATTTTTTACTAAAATGAAAGGAAAAAAATAAACCTAAGATAAGATAATTATTGAAAATTAAAAGAAAAAAGGAATATACAAGCAATACTCAGATTTTTTTAAAAATCTCATTTAACTTTAGGATGTTCTGATACTCAAAATAGGATAAATTATTTTGAATATCATATAGAATCAAAAATTATGTTGGGAATATTTTTCTGCTTCTTTTTAAGCGAGAGAGCAAGCACTATTTACATAGTATTTTCTTTAAAATGTTCAGCCCCAACTATGTTTCTGCTCATTAGTTTGTCCTCATATAGTAAAAAAATTATTAGATAGAATGAATGGCCTTATAATAATAGCTATAATATATATTCTGCTATAGTAAACTTAGATATAAACATTCGCATTCCATAGCAGATGGTATAGTCTCAGCCCATAATAGTAATTATGGAGGCATTTTGTACCATTATGGGTAAGCAAACAAGTATTAAATAGCTTTAGTAATGCATTTGTGACAAAAATAAAACACAAAGCATTTCTGTCCTAATGTGTCAGTTATTACACATAAAACTCATTGCCATTGACAATAAAATTTTGGATTGATAGAACTCTATAATGTGACCATGCACATGGGAATTACACTCACCATTAATCATGTATAATGTTAGAATAGAGCAATTTCACATTGAGTTTGTTGAGTTTGTTCCGAATTACATGTTTCTAATGACCATTGATTTTTACTATATTTCATGTGCCTAACAAAGAAGACAGCTATATTTTCTATTATACCTATTAACCAACCACATGTTTCATCTGAAAAATCAATAATCAACTATATAAAAGGACATCCTGATAAAATACACTGGCATAATATTATCAAATTTCAGAGTTTTAGTTATGCATGAGAAATAATAATGAAATCATTCACACTTGAGTTTAAAATTACATGAATAAATAATGGCTGCATTTCCTTTGATAAATCATACATTGAAAACCATTATTAACCAATGTATCCAGACATTTTGCTAAGATGTTAAGGTATACAAAGATAAACACACAATTTATTTCCTTACAGAACTTTCAGTCTAAAAAAGTAAATTTTAAAACATATGTTATGTGTTAATGTAGTAAATACAAATAGTTTTCAATTAAAATGCATTATTTTCTTTCCATTATTATCAGTTAGTTATATACTGTGTAATCTTGAACTGTTGGCCTTATGGAAATGAAAATTATTCTCAATTAGTTATTTGAAATTTACAAACATTAGTAGAAAAGCACAAGCAACATAGAAAGAAAAGAAAAAGTGAACCAGGCAAAACATTGTGTTGTACAATATATATTACAAATTTCAAAGTAGATCCAAAGACATACAGACTGTCCAATCTCAGAGAGGAGGCAAAGGTGGGTGTCTGGGTGTAAAGAAATTAACCAAAGAACTTGTATGCATATATGTATAATGGACGGACACTGACAATAAGGTGGTGAAGACATGGGGAAGAGGGTAGAGGCAGGTTATAAGGAGTCAAAAAAAGGGAACATAAGTAATATTTTTAACAATAAATTCAAAAATAAAAAGTAAATTACAAATATAGACAATTTCACATTTAAGAATCTTTGCTTAATTTTCTTTCAGGTGTATAGTTTATATACAATAAAATATACTGGATGTTACTGCCTTTTTGAGATTTTACAAGTTAAAGATTTAAATTTGCTAGAAATTAGAATACCTCCTCAAAGAAAACACATGCACACATACATATATGATCATACTATTTAAAAATTATTCTGGCCAAAACCAGTTTGGCTCAGTGGATAGAGTGTCGGCCTGTGGACTGGAGGGTCCCAGGTTCGATTCTGGTCAAGGGAATGTACCTTGGTTGCAAGCACATCCCAAGTGGGGGATGTGCAGGAGGCAGCTGATCTATGTTTCTCGCTCATCGATGTTTCTAACTTTCTATCCCTCTCCTTTCCTCTCTGTAAAAATCAATAAAAATATATATTTTAAATAAATAAATAAATAAAAAATAAAAATTATTCTGGTTCTAAAACCAAGGACATGATGAGGACTTGCCAATAAAAAGAAATATACAAACAGAACTCACATTGCTACAAATGTTCATCTTTCTTATTTTGATAAAAGCCCATATTACATAGTTATGTATGCAAGTACCTGGATAGATAAGGTAGCAGAACTCTGAAGTCCTCTTATTTGTTAGAGTTTTCCTAATCAAATAGGAAACAGCATCATCAATTAAATGAGATTAACTGGGAAGCAGAATTAGTGATGGAGAAGATGTAAAAGATATGAACTAGTCCCCCCAGGAGAGTGGTGTAATGAACAAAAATAAAATAAGATTTTGGGTCGCTGTAAGGGCACACTTGTGATTGCCAGATTGCATTAAGGATACATTTTTACTTTTGTAAATATAAATTACAATGAGCAAGGCTGTATACTATTCTTTATTCAAGTTCTACTGCAGATATTTGGATGTTGATTAAGCAGAAATTGTATTTAATTAGTGTTGTTTTGTCAACTGAGCATACAAACTAATAATAGTTGTAAGTATATGAAAGCCAGTGATAATAACAATTGACCAGGACACTACAGTTTTTATTAGGAGTAAAAAAATATGTAAAATTGGATATAATGTAATAGACCTCATATATTCATGAAATAGAAGGAGGAAGGAAATCTTTAAATTTAGGAAGCTGGAGAAAATATATTCAAAATATAGAAGGTGATGACCATCAAGTGGAATGCATGCAGTTGTAATTATGAACAATGTGCTGCCATTTTTAAAGAAAAAAAATTTTAGGTATGACCACACAGTAACTGGTCCTGAAAGAATAAATAACCAGATCATAGAGTAAAACAAATACAAGTGCCTGAGTGTCCAGATTGTTAGAAGAACCTTCTACCTGTTACCAGAAAGCCACATGAGTCAGAGGGGACTCTCTCCTCTTTGGCTCTTGTCACACTTGAGTGAAAGAATTCAGACAAGTGACAGAAAGCAGTATTGAAATAAAATAAGTAAAATTATCAAGAATAAACTTGGTATAAAGCACAAGTGCGCAACTCAGCTAGTCTGGATGGGGGTTCAACGTGGGGGTTTAAGGGTTTTGTACTTTCTTCCCTAAAGGTATTGAAGTTCCTCTTCCAGATGGACAAAATTGCTATTTTAAATTTAATTCCAGTTAACAAATTCATGTCCATCAACATCCAAAACCAAACTTTAATCTTTCTTCCCTAAAACCTGCCTTTTTTTTTTATCACTTACAGTTTTCCCTTCTCACTTGATGGCAACTCCACTTTTGCACTTGTTTAAATGCAAAAGAATGAGGTGAAGTTATATTGATTTTATGTCTTTTAGAAACATGATCAATATTTCAGCAAAACCTGTGGTCACTGCTCTGAAAACATACCTAAACTCTAACCACTGATAATCACTCTGATTTTCTTGTTACAAGCCAATAGCAAGGTTTTTCCAGATTATCCTCTTTCTACCTTTTCTCCCCTATAGTCTATTCTCAACAGAGTGTCTCAATTGATATTTTATTTTTTAAATTCTTTATTGTTTAAAGTATTACATAAGTCTCCTTTTTCCACCATTCATCACTCCCCAGCCACCTCCAACTCTCAGCACATACCATCATCACCCACCATTGTCTGTGCCCATTGGTTATGCTCATATGCATTGCATACAAGTACTTTGGTTAATTTCTTACCTCCATTTCACCCTCTCCTGCCTTCCCTCTGAGGTTTGAAGGTCTGTTTGATGCTTCTATATCTCTGAGTCTATTTCTGTTCATCAGTATATGTTGTTCATTATATTCCACAAATAAGTGAGATCATGTGATATTTATCTTTCTCTGACTGGCTTATTTTGCTTAACATAATGTTTTCCAGTTCCATCCATGCTGTTGTGAATGGTAAGAGTTCCTTTTTTTTACAGCAGTGTAGTATTCCATTTTGCAGATGTACCACTGTTTTTTAATCCACTCATCTGCTGATGGGCTGTTTCCAAATCTTAGCTATGGTAAATTGTGCTGCTATGAACATAGGGATGCATATATCCTTTCTGATTGTTTTTTCTGTTTTCTTGGGATATATTCCTAGATGTGGGATCACTGGGTCAAATGGGAGCTCCATTTTTAGTTTTTGAGGAAACTCCATACTGTGCTCCACAGTGGCTGCACCAGTCTGCATTCCCACCAGCAGTGCACAAGGATTCATTTTTCTCCACATCCTCGCCAGCACTTGACATTTGTTGATTTGTTGATGATAGCCATTCTGACAGGTGTGAGATTGTTGTTTTGATTTCCATCTTTCTGATGATTAGTGACTTTGAGCATGTTTTCATGTCTCTTGGCCTTCTTTATGTCCTCTTTCGAAAAGTGTCTATTTAGGCCCTTTTGCACTTTAAAATTGTGAGCCAGTCAATGTCACTATTACACCTAAATCTCATAGTGATTCCTCCTTTTATGCAAAGAAAAAGCCAAAGTGGGTATATTAGGCTACAGAACCTACTTGATCAGCCTCCCATTATCTCACAAATTTAACCTCCCAGTACTTTCCTCCTGATTATTCCATCCCAGCCACCTTAGCCACTTTAATGTTACTTGAACAACCTAAGAGGAGTCCTTTCTGAGGCTCTGTGCTTCATCTATTTCCTCTGTCAAGATGCTCCTCTGAATATTCATGTGGCTAACACTCTGGCTTCCTTCAAATCTTTGCTTAAATCTTACCTTATTAGCAAAATCTTCCCTTCCCATTCTATTTAAAATGAAATGACATATACTGTTTCTCATCTCATTTCCTCATCCCAGTATTAATTCATCCTCCTCAAGTTTCCTAAAACATTTATTTTAATATAGTAAATTATGTATTCATGGCCTTATTCTTTATTGTATATAACAATTTAATAATAAACAGTAAACAGACTTCCTATAAATACAGAATCATTTAGAGTATGGGAACTTAGTCTTCTAACCTGACTATTAGATGATAAGGCCTTTACTGTCAATGTTTTGTAATTCTGAGAAATGTTTGCTGCTGTCAGGTAAATATATTCTATTGATGACAAAATATTTTTAAGAAAATATTTATTGTAAAAATAACAATTCCAATAAGGCATCATACACAGTACATCACATCAAACATTCCATGTACAGCCTCATATTAGATCATATGTTGAAGTTAGACATGACTTCCTTAAGTTAGGGATGGCCACATAACTAATTTTGAACAAGATTTGTAGACAGATACTATGTCTTCTCATGCTGTGATAATTGTGAACATTCTAGAGTGGAGAGAGTGATTCAGCTAAATAACATTGTAGAGCAACTTTCTTCTGCACCAACCTGCCTTGGTTATGTCCTGTGAGAAATAAAATATTTATTGTGCTAAGGTGCTTCATTCTCAGTGTTGTTTTCAGTGATAATATATACTGAATAATTCAATCAGGAAGACAAGAATGGTGGTATGTTTTCCCTTTGATGTTTTTAAGCCACAGTGCAAAACCACCTGTCAGAAACAATTTTTGTGCGGTTTATTTATTTACTTATCCTTACCCAAGAACATTTTTCCATTGATTGTTTTCAGAAAAGGAGGGGGAGAGACAGGGAGGAAAAAAATTGATATAAGAGAGACACATTTATTGATTGACTCCTGCACTCACCCAGTTGGGGGCTGGGGATCCAGTCTGCAACCAAAGTATATGCCTTTGATCAGAATCAAACCCAGGACCCTTCAGCTCATACTATCCACTCTATGACGCTCTTAGCCAAACTGGTTAGGGTTAGGGTTTTTTTTAATGTTTTGTTTTTGTTGTGTTTTGATGTGGTTTTTGGAAAAAATTTAAGCAGGTATACATACATATCAACCCATTTTATGAACTCAGATATTTGGAGAGGTATCTTGCTTCAAATCAAAATATGAATTGATAAAATCCAAAAAAAAAAATTTTGACCATAGGTTTAGTCATAAACTATCAAGAAATCACTTTCCTTTTCTGTCTCTGTGTTTGTATAAGATTTGAGACTGAGGAGTTGGAAAATAGAATTTTGGACTGATTTATTAGATATTAGAGGCTGGCTTCACGAAATTCATGCACTTGTGGGGTGGAGCCCTCCCGGGATGTCCAACTGCTGGTCACACATCCTTAGTGCTGCTGCGGAGGCGGGAGAGGCTCCCACCGCTGCTGCTTTGCTCACCACCCATGAGCCTGGCTTCTGGTTGAGTAGCGCCTCCCCTCCACCCCACCCATGGGAGTGCACTGGCCACCAGAGGACAGCTCCTTATTGAGCATCTGCCCCCTGTTGGTCAGTGCACATCATAATGACCAGTCCTTCTGCTGTTCAGTAGATTTGCATATTAGCCTTTTATTATATAGGATTATAACAAGTTCTAATACACATTCAATCTTATTAAATGTTTGCTAACCTAGAAAAATATAATGATTAATGATTTATTCTCTTTTTTGGGATGTTAGAGTAATTGAGTAACATATTAGTTGCCTGAAGGTCAAATTCATTTCACATATGAGTTTGGTTTGACTTGTAGAATTATAACCCAAACAATATTTGTAAACAAACAAACAAAATTATTGTTTCACGTTTTTAAAATATGCACACAAATATTTTTCTTCAAAATTAGAAAGTTCTTCCAAGATAACATTTAACTGGTCAGGACGTGCACACATTGCAAAAAATATGTACTATCTTTTTTACCCTTTTTAAATTGAATTTACTAGTATTGGTGTGATACTGGTTAACAAATAATTCAATAAAAGAAATGGGCAAAAGACCTGAATAAACATTTTTCCCAAAAAGACATACAGATGGCCAATAGATATATTAAAGGAATCTCAACATCACTAATCATCAGAGAAATGCAAATTAAAACCATAATGAGAAATCACCTTATACCTATCAAAATGGCTACCATCATACCTTACCTTTACATTATTATATGCAGCTTGCTTTATTTATTATATTTTTTCTACTGGACAATTGAAGATTGTCATCTCCTGAAATAGGGCATAAATAATTTGAGTAGTAATGTATGCTCTTTGTTGTGACATCAACAATAACAACACAATTTCATATTTACTTAATAATGGGATCCTTAAGTCCAAGAAACTGTGAAAAACTCTAGATATGGTTCAAACTAATAACTTATTTTGTGATTATACTTTTCTGACTTAATAATATAAAGGAGATAGAGATAGATAAGAACAAAAAATCTTTAATTAAAGGAATTATATCCAAAATTCAGGGATCTGTTTCAGACCATAAATTCAGATAATTAAGCCTTTGGTTTGATGAATGTTTAATAACTTAATTCGGTCTGCATGTGTTATTTAGGTATATTTTTTCTGATGACTATAAATAATTTTATCAAACAGTTTCTTAGGTCTTCAAGTTTTATGGTTTTAACAATAAAAGATCAACATTAGTATAAAAGTATTTCTTACATTTGAGAGATAGATTTCTCTGCACATTATAAAAAGAAATGAAAATATTGATATCTGGTCTTTACTCATTACCTCAATTAATACTTTCTGTCAGTCAAATGTTTTCATGTGCTTAGTCTGTGAAAGGCACTTTACTAGGTACCTAGGAGTATCAGTGAGCAAAAGAGAAACTCCTACATATAAATATTTATTTCTATGGGTCACAGCTAATTATATTATCTGGTTAAAGTTTTGAAAAAAATATAAGGATGTCATAAAATTAAAAAATCAACAGAAATTGAAAACATGCAATGAATAATGCAATGCAATTAAAAGCATCATTTAATTATTTTTAGTTTTTAAATAAATGCAAATGAATAGATGAATAAAAGGAAATCTTATAACCTATGAATTAAAGTAATGGATTGAGAGGAATAATATTAATAGTAAGGAGGAGGAGAAGAGAAGGAGGAATCCTTTTGATAGGTAGGTTAAAAGCCATTTTGTGATGTGCTTCTTTACCAACCTCCAAACGCACAACTTCAAAATAGAAAGTATTGACTTTTCTGACTTACAATGTGGAGCTAAATGAAGAAGAAATTAGGTAGAAAGTAAATAGATTAAGTAGCCATAAGCACTTGGAATAGTTAACATATTAGCCGCACTTCTAAAAATAGATTTGGTCTATGACTTCCATTATTTTACCTATTAAATATTTTCCCATTAAGTTAATTCAAATGTTAGTTATGCATAGTTAACTTCATTCATCAGTGGTTACTTAAGCAAGCAGAATTTGTATGGGCAGTGCTTTGCTGCATATGGGATGTAAGGGCCAAGAAATTTTATCTTAATTTATATCCAGATCCATAAATCTCTCCCCAGTTCACCTTTCACCAAATCAAAGGTCACCATAAATATATCATATGACCCATGTTTCTCTTCTCAAATAATATATTAGGTCATTAAATATTTATTACACAAATACTTTCTAGAGAACACAGTATTAAAAATGATACCAAATAAGATTGGTACATCCTGCCAAATAAATAAACGTACCATCTGCTTTCAGAAATCTCTCTTACAGGAAAGAAAACATATCCAAGCATGGCAAACCCTCTCTGTGCATGATGGCCAATTATCTTGACCATTTATTCACATCACACAATCCATTTCACACCAAGCATTTGCCAAACACTGAGTTCAGCATTAGAATTGTAAACTGAAAATACATTTCTTATGTACTGCTGTCAAGAAAAGCAGAACTTTCACTGTTTGACTTTTAACAAATAAGGAAAAATAACATAATAAATAGCCCAGCGATGTGGCTCAGAGGTTGAGCAATAACCTGTGAACCAAGAGGTCTCAGTTTGATTCCCTGTCAGGGCACATGCTTGCGTTGTGGTCTTGATCCCTAGTATGGGGCCTGTAGGAGGCAGCCGATCAAAGATTCTCTCTCATCAATGATGTTTCTAACTCTATCCCTCTCTTCCTTCCTCTCTGAAATCAATAAAAGTATATTTAAAAACAACAACAACAATAAATATATTAACTGAGTAAAGATGTTTACATAATCCAGGGAGCTCATAGGAAAGGGACCTTCTATATTAGTGAAGGAGTTAAAATAAATAAAACTTCACAAATATAGTGACATCAGATTAAAATTTATAATCAATAAAAGGGGTATTTTTATAATAAAATGCAACAACATGTACTGAAGGGTGGAATATTAAAGAGACTGACAAGCTTATAAAGAATTCAATCATGCATTATATTTTGAAAATATATATAAGGAAAGAAGAGGCAATTTCTGGACATTCAGAGCAGATCCTGAGAACTTTAAATGTAAAAGCTCAGATACTAGGAATTCTTGGTATATGAAAGTGGAACAGTTTGATACTTTCTTCAAAATTTTGCTTCAGTTTGTGTGTTTTTTATATTAACATTGTCTGGGACATGTTGATATACTAAGTAGAGTGAAAAATGTTTTAAGAGTTAAACGCTATATTCATTCAGATGGAAATGTATGGTAAATTATTACATATATGGGTCAATAGTTAATTAGTGAGCTGTATGCTAAAGACTAAAATTCAAGTCACAGCTTATACATGCTAAAGAAATCATGAATGAGAAACATTAGGGAGCATATAAAGGATACTGTTTCTCTATATTCTCTATCAAATAAAAAAGTGATATGCAAATTAACCATTACTCCACTACAGCCACAAGCCACATCCACCAGCCAATCAAGAGCAAGTATGCAAATTAACTCAAACAAGACGGCTGCAGCAGGATGCTCGGGTTTTCTTGGAAATGAAGGAAGCCAAGCTTTCTGTACACCCTGGCTGGCCCAGGCCTCCACTCAAGTCTACAAAGTTTCAGTTATAGAAAACAAATAAATCCCCCCAAAATGGCTGCCTCCAAAGAATGAGCAGGATGCTTGACTCTGCTCAAGGCTACAAAGTTTCAATTATAGAAGATAAATAAATCTGAGATACTAACGCCTCCACTTGGGTCACTGGGGGGCGTGGCCAACCTGCAAACCACCACAGGCCCCTCATCCAGGCCACCCCATGCCTCAAGGGAACCCCCATACTGATCTGGGACACCCTTCAGGGCAAATCAGCTGGTCCCACGATTGCACCAGGCCTCTATCCTAACTAATCCTATCTAAATAAAACAATAACAGGCAAATTGACCATCATTCCAACAGACAAGATGACTGCTCCCATGTGGGCACAAGATGGCCACCATAAGATGGTCAGCAGGGGAGGGCATTTGGGAGGGAACAGTCTGCATGGAAGAGCAGTTGGAGGCAATCAAGCCTGCAGGAGAGGGTAGTTGCAGGGGAGGTCAATTAGGGTTGACCAGGCTTCCAGGGGAGGGCAGTTAGGAGTGACCAGACCTGCAGGGGATGGCAGTTAGAGGCAAACAGGTTGGCAGGGAGCAGTTATGCATCAATCAGGCTGGCAGGGGAGTTGTTAGAGGGTGATCAGGCTAGCAGGCAGAAGCAATTAGGGGCAATCAGGAGGGCAGGCAGGAGAGCAGTTGGGAGCCAACAGTCCTGGATTGTGAGAGGAATGTCCAACTGCTCGTTTAGGACCAAGCCTAGCAGGACATCCCTCAAGGGGTCCCAGAATGGAGAGGGTATGGGCTGGGCTGAGGGACACCCCCACCCCCATGCACGAATTTTGTGCACCAGGCCTCTAGTCTATATAAATAAAAGCCTAAGCAACTATACAACCATCTGACCATTGGACCAGTAGCTGTGATACCCAATAACCAGCAGGGGGCACACATTCAATGCAGGAGCTGCAGAGCTGCAGTGACTTGGCAGCTGCGCTTCTTTGGTGATGCATCTGGAACCAGGGAGGAGGGAGCCTGATTCCAGGGTGCATAACCCGAGAACGGCCCTCTCGCAATCCAGGACCCCTTGAAGGGTATTGGAGAGCTGATTTGGCCCAATCCCCATAGACCAGACTGGTTTGCCCTGAAAGGTGTTCCAGATCAGGATGGGGGTTCCCTTGGGGTGTGGGGCAGCCTGGGAGAGGGGCCTGTGGTGGTTTGCATGCTGGCCACACCCCCTGGTGACCCAAGCAGATTAAGAAAAAGCTATTGTAAGGCCAGTCCAAGTATCCTGTATTTTAAAGGGCAGTTAACTTTGAAATTAAAAGTACAGAATAGCAGATTCCTAAACTCAGTGACCTTAACTGAATTTCTGAGGAACTCAACTATTATTATAATTATCATTACATTATATTAATTATGTTAAATAAGTTATGATAAATAAATTATATTCCATGTACAGAGAACAGAGTGGTGGTAACCAGAGGGGAAGGGTTTGAAGGGTACGTAAAATCAGTGAAAGGGTACAACTAATTGTGTGGTGATTAATGGTAACTAGACTTTTGGTGGAGCTCACACTGTAGTGTATACACATCTCAAATTATAATGTTGTATACCTGAAACTTATGTAAATTTGTTACATAACAATTTTACATCAATTAAAAAATGAAAGTGAGCATCAACAAATCAATGCCAATTTATTAAATTATTGACTTGCTTTGTTTTCTAAACAAATAGCTTAATTTTTTCAGCAACTTGAAGCATTTTTTTTCTGCTTTTAAACCCAGCCTCACTCTCAGCTTTACAAAAGCACTTCTCACCAGTTCCCCAGGAACTTAATAGACATGCTGTGAATAATATGTTCTTTAATTAACTATAGCACAGAAAACTAAGTTCAACAAAGCAGACTTCTTTATTGTCAAACATCAAACAGCTTTTAATTTTCTATACTGTGTTATGATACTCCCAGGGTGAGACCAGTTTGGCAGTGTTTTACAAATTTACTTAAAAACAAACAAACAAATAAAAACCTCTTATTGGATGAAGTAGCTCAGTCAAGTAACCCAAACTTTGTACCTGTACCATCCCTCAGACAGGAGACAGATAGAACATTTTTGTGGTGTCTCCAGCTCCAAACATGTGATCCAAGTTTAGTAACTGGTCTCTAATTTTAAAGCCCCGCTTTTTTCTGAATATATGAAAATTGGATTTTTTTAATCTAGAATCCCTGTCCTACAGATTCAACCTGGATAAATGAATAACACCAAGTCATTTAGAAGGGGAGTCTTGCCTCATATTTGTCCCTTATTTATCCTAAAACCAAAACTGTACAGTTTCTCAATATCTGAATACAGAGTATAATGCTTAATTTTGCCAGTCAATTTGACTAGACAAAGAAATGTCCAACATTATTTCTGGGTGTGTCTGTGGGGGTGTATCTGGAAGACATTAGCATTGGAAACAATAAACTCAGTAAAGAAGATTGTCCTAGCCAATTCAGGTAGGCATTGTCCAATCAACTGAAGACCTTAATAGAATAAAAAGGCAAGTGTGCTCTCAATTAGGGCTGAGACATCGATCTTCTCCAGCTATACTCCTGGTTTGGGGGCCTTCAGACTTAGGCTGGGACTTGAACCATTGGTTCCCTGGCCTTTCGGTTTGAATCGGGAGAACAGTTCCAGCTTTCTTGTCCTCCAGCTTGTAGGTATCAGATGGTTGATTATCCCCATTTTCATAATTGCAAGAGCCAATTCCTCATAATAAGTATCTTTACATATATATATATTTACACACACACACACACACACACACACACACACACACACACACACACACCATATCAGTTGTCTCTCTGGAGAACCCTGGCTAATATACAGACCTTCTTAATACATGTTATATTTCATAATAGTGCCATCTGGGCAATTTTTCATGACAACAATAATTATACTGGAACCCAATTGTTCTCAAGAGTCATCACCATATGATATCTATCCCCATGGATCTTGTGACCACCTCATATTATTTAATCTTTGATTTTAAAATTCAAATATCCAACTCTTTTTTTTTTAATTTCCTATCTTTGAAGAAACTTCAACACCTCCCTCACATCTCATTTCCTCTCCACCTAGGTTAATAAATATAGTTCCTTTTTATTTCCACCTCCCATAACATGCAAAATGTCCTTGCTTTAAAACAAATGAATTGGAATTAAAACTTTTGAAATAGTAGATTATTTTTCATTTTCTCCTGTATCAGTTACTGATCTCTTTAATAATTATTAATTTAAAAATTACAATTTGTCAGGTATTTCTCTAAGAGCTGGGAAAACAAAAGATTTATATTTCTGTACTCAGAGAGCTAAAATTTCAGTAAAGAAAGACAATATAAGCAAGATAAGTACAGTATATTAAACAGTTTTATGTTCTAAAGAGAAAAAACATAACAAGAGGGGATATGAAATGTGCAGGAGCAGGTTGAAATTTTAGGTAGAGTGGGCAGAGTACTCTTCACAGAGATGGTAAATTTGCATATTAATTTGAAGGATGTGAGGGAGCTGATCATGATAAAAATCAGTGAGAGGAAAAAAAAAAACTAAAAGGAACACCCTGTACAAAGAACTTGCTTAGTAAATAATGCCTTGTAGCTTTCCTAAACTATTTTAGTATAATCATGATAGAAAGAAAACCCTAAAATTTTTGAGAGGGAATAAAAGGTTTGGTTAAGAAGGAAAAATCAAATTAGACTATATAATTTTAAGTTAAATTTATTGGGGTGACATTGGTTAACAGGTTATATAGCTTTCAATGCAGATTCCTATGATACATAATCTGTATATTGTATTGTGTGCCCACAACCAAAGCCAAATTATCTTCCATCACCATGTATTTGGTTCTCTTTACTCTTTACTGTACCTCAACTCCTCTTCCCCCTCGTAACCACCATATTTTCTGTGTCCAGGGGTTTCAGTTTTTAATCTCATATATGAATGAAATCATATGGTTCTTAGTTTTCTCTATCTTATTCACTTAGCATAATATTTTCAAGGTTTGTCCATGTTGTCACAATGGCAGTATTTCAGTTTTCATGGTCTGGAAGAATCAACATTGTTATAATGGTTTTGTTACCCAAAGCAACACACACACACACACACACACACACACACACACACATCTAATGCAAACCCCATCAAAATCCCAATGTCATTTTTCCAAGCACACACACACACATCTAATGCAAACCCCATCAAAATCCCAATGTCATTTTCCAAGAAGTAGAACAAAATATCATCAGATTTGTATAAAACCACAAAAGATCCCAAATACCCAAAGCAATCCTTAGAAAAATGAACAAAATTGGAGGTATTATACTACCTGACTTAAAATTATACTAAGGTGCAATGATAATCAAAATAGCATTGTATTGTCAGAATAACACACACACAGACCAATGAAATTGAATTGAGAGCTCAGAAATAAAAGCACAGATAAATGAGCACATAATTTTTAATAAAGATGCCAAATACATACTTGGAGAAAATAAAAACTCTTCAATAAATGCTACCGGGAAAATTAGAAAGTCAACATGCAAAAATTGAAACTAAATTGCAGTTTAACCCCATGCACAAAAATTAATTCAAAATGGATCAAAGGCCTAAATATAAGACCAGAAACAATAAATTACATAGGAGAAAATATAGGTCTTATATTTAGGTCTTTGATCCATTTTGAAAGGGCTATGGAGGTGGATTTCATAGTAACAGAAAGGTGATATACCCTCTGGTACTCACAGAAAAATGTGATAGATTTGCTTGAAGAGTTTTTTGGGGTCTCAGGAATGTTGAAGACCAATTGGGATACAGGTGGTCCAGCTAATAGGGAGCTAGCTGAGTGGGAATCTTTCTTCTTCGGTGGGGTATATCTGCTAAGTGAAGGGGAGTTACAGTAAGCATTGGGAGCCCTATAAAGCTCAGAGGTCAACGTAGCCCATGGAATTCTACTCTTTAAATGCAGAGATGCTCTATTTACTATATCTTTCCTTTTCTCAATGTGTATAAACTCAGAGATGCATTTGTAGTATTTGGTGATACAGCTTTCATTGTTTTGACTTGTGACTTGAAGCTGCCAATTCTTTCTCTTTATTATTTTATATGTAGAGGTTTTCTACTGTAAAAATAACATTTTTTGTTAAACCATGACATTATATTTTTGTGTCTAAATTAAAACGTTTTTATCTCATTTTTTCTGTCTCCTGAATGACCTCTCTCCTTTTAAATATCTTCTGAATATTCTCTTTTCCAAGACTTGCCTTTGACGCCCTCATCTTTTCACTTTATCCATTTTTTTCGAATGATAATTCTCTTTATTTCTATCTATTTTTTAAAATGATTGATTGGTTTTAAAGAAAGAGAAGGGGGGACATTAATTTGTTGCTCCATTTTCTTATGCATTCATTAGTAAGTTCTTGGTATGCACCCTAACGAGGAATGAAACCCTCAGTCTTCTCGTATCTGGATGACGCTCTAACCAACTGACTACCTGGCCAGGGCTCTTTGTTTCTTATTTCAGTTAACAATAATGCTGAAAATTCTTAAATCTCTACTTTTCACAAGGTTGTGCTCACCTTTGCACTAATACAGTTTGTCTCATAGGCTTGTCAAAAACATTTATAAAACTAAAATCATATATTTTTTCCAAACAGTATTGATCACTGAGGAGTCAGGCTCCTGGTTAAAGGCTTATGTTTGGTTTTTTGAAGTCTGGTGAAGGGCAGTTAAAAAGGCTTTATCTAGCAGGCCTCAAGGGAGATGATGCCCTCCCGGGCTGGGTGCTTAGCCAATGTATTGCAATCATTGAAGGCAGTTTCAGTCAAGAACTCAGCCATCCCCTCCTACCTCTCCTTCTCTCCTCCTGCCCCCCAAGAACTTTCATAGCCAGTATTCCATCATTCCTAGGTCTTTATCTGAGACTTTGGATAGAGATCTTCCTAAGGCATTCTTTGCTGAGGCTTCCTTATAAAGGGACAAGGGGAGACCTTAAACTTGAAACCAAACACATTTCCCCACTCTGACTCAGTTCCCAGGACTTTTCCAGTCCTAGCCCCTCCCTACCCTACGGTCCATACAAATTCTACAACCTTGTTGTTCAAGCTCCATCAAAAGTGCAGTAACCCCCATGTCTATTCTGATCCACCTGACCCTCCACAGATGCACTGCTTCATGAGGGTAAATGGACAGGGGAAGTCAGTGCTTTCTCCAGCATCAGTTTCTTGCTAATACCTTTGCAGTGATTAAAGACTTAATTCTTTCATTTTGGGGCCTATTTTTTTATTTTATGTTTTTGTTAATCCTCATTAGGGATATTTTTTCATTGATTTTTTTGTGAGGGTCAAGGGAGGGTAGTGGGGGAGAAAGAGAGAGAAGAGGGAGAGAAACATCAATGTAAGAGAGACATATGGGTGGGTTGTCTTCCTCATGATGCCCAAATGGGGCCGTAAATTGAACCTGAAACCCAGGAACATGCCCTTGACTAGAAATAAAACCTATGACCTTCCAGTGCACAGACCAACGCTTTAACTGAATAGCCTAGCCAGGGCTGGCCTATGCTTCTAATTACTATACTGACAGCTGACAACTCAGTTTCTTCCCCAGCTCAGCTCTGCCCCTGACACTCACCTATAGCCTTTACTATATTTTATGCACCTTTACATATTTTCACCCAAGTTATACACCAGGAAATGTATTTGACTCACTATCAAGTGATTATGCCCTGTCTACTTGACTTCCTAAATACTCTTTTCTTGAAATATATGCTTTTCTCTTAAGCATTTTGAGAAAAACCTAATTTTCACTACTCTGTGTCATTTATCACCTGGCTACCTGAAAAGTATATTAAAATGTAGCCAGAATGATCTAGAAATCCATCTTCTTCACTGCAGCCATGCTCACAAAATTTAAAGTGAAAGACCAACCATCCCTTCTACTTACCCAAATCACTGCAATTGGATAAAATCTTAGCTTATATTGTGATTTTGAGATTTTTTTTACTCTTTCTGTCTCATAACTCACCAGTCTCTTCCATTTGTTTTATTCCTCAGAAGCATTAAACTTCCTTCATAGCTATAATATATACTTACATATTATTTATGTATATATTTATTTATTTAATTTTATATCTGTGGCTACACTCATGCTATCCTCATTGCTTAGGATATTTAACTGTCTCTTTAACTTAAAGACTTAATTCCATATATATCAAGTCTAGAAATAATACTTTCATCATTTCTCTGTGTAAAGCAAGACAGAATGATCACCAGTAAGAGGCTCTTGGTGCAACCTAGAACTTGAGGATCAACAAGATAACATCAGGGACCGCTGTGTCCAGCGGAATGTAAAGGAACTGGAGCAAATGGCAGCAGGGACCAAAAAGTGGAAGGAGAAAGGGACAGATTCTGCCCTGAAGCCTCTGGAGGGAGTGCAGGCCTATCAACATCTTGAAATTTATTTTCAACTTTTGGCTTTCACAAATGAATTTATGCTGTTTTGAGCACCATGATTGTGCTAATTTGTTATAATGGCAATGAGAAAATAATACAGAGTTCTTGGCCAAATTTAGCCAAATGTTTGATTTTGTATAGCCAGCAAACTAAGCATTGTTTATACATTGTAATTGTATGTGTGTTTGTTTACACTTTAAGTGGTTTAAAAATAATAATATTATTATTAATAATAACAATACTACTAATAATAATATTCTGTGGCACATAAAAGTTTTATGAAATTTAAATTTGTGTGTGGATGTGTTAATTGGAGTATATCCATGCTCATTCACTTACATACTGTCTATGGCTGCTTTTGTGTTTAGCAGCAGAGCTGAGCAGTTCTCACTGAAACCATAAGGCCTGCAAAGCTGAAAATATTTATCAGGCCCTTAACATAAAAATGTGCTGTCCCCTGTACTGAATTATTTCATAAATTTCATTTATTATGTCTGACTCCTCCATTAAATTATGAATTCCTTGAAAACCAAGATTTCATACGCAGTCCAATTTAAATAAATATTTAAAGACTCACTAAAAAAATGAAATTTTTTGCTGTCTCAACTATAAAACACCTCATAACCACTATTTACGTACCAAAGTATCTACATATTACTTATTTATAATTTTTCACTACATTAAGGCCTTGTCATTTTTAGTCTTCATATTTTATGAAAGTAACTAAAAATCAAAATCTTTCAGCAAAAATATCTATAATATCAAAATATCCTGTGGATATGTAGTGGATAAAATTTGAGATTATTAAAAATGGCATTACTGAAATCGATTTGACTCAGTGGGTAGAGCATGAGGACTGAAAGATCCCAAGTTTGATTCTAGTCAAGGGCATATACCTTGGAGGCAGTTGATCGATGTTTCTCTCTCATCGATGTTTCTAACTTTCTGTCCCTCTTCCTTCCTTTCTGTGGAAAATCAATAAAATATATTTTTAAAAATGGCATCATGATCATAAAGATAAAATAATAGAAACAAAAACTAAATGTGAAATCTTTAAAAGACAACATCAGTAAGAAAAGTGGCATTGTTCCTATGTTGAGAATTGTTAAAATTACACATAAATTATGTTTAAAGACCACAGTTTTCAATAAAATACTGATTTTTTAATTTGAATTGAGACTAATTGAGAGTTAAATATTTAAATTTTAAAATGTGGAGAGATACATAATAATTTTTAAAAGGGCATAAAATACTAGCTAAGATACAATATTATAATTTAATATATGATTGAAGAGTTCAGTTTATATTTCTGATATACATTGCTTTATCTCTAACTGACTTTTCCTAAGTGGGAAACTTATAATTGGGAGTTACTGAAGCACATATTCTTGAAGGTCATGAAACCCTAAGAATGCTGAGTGAGAAAACTTTCTCATAAAATACAGCTATTTCTGAAGTCAGCATAAAACCAAGCTTCATACTTTTACCAACTTATGAAGTTTAAAGGTTATGCTGCAAATGCAAGATGGACATTTACTTTTTTATAAAATACTTCTGAGGGTGGTGGGGAGTTAAACCTTGGTCCATAAGAATAAATAATAAAAAATTTAAAAACTTTAAATAAATATCATCTTAGTAGTTTCTAAGTTTAAAATTAGCAATAAACTTTTGAATTTAGAGAATAATAAGCGTATTTTTTGTTCATCTGCTCAAAGTGGGCTATGTGAAATTCCATAGGGGAATATGCATTAAACTCACAATTAATTTTATGTTATATCGTGTCTTCCTTGACAAGAATACAAAACCATCTCTTGTTACAGGAAGAATGGATTCTATTTGCACTTGATAAGAGGAGGTAAATTTTCTATTTTTAGTCAAACCATTTGCTCAAGAATACTGGAAAGTCAACTTTGGGCAGAATCACTGAGGTGCTAGAAAAGACTAGAGGCATCCTCCTGTTCATTTTACATGTAGTACTCCCCATTTTCTTCCTTATTTCTACCTAATCATATTTTATTAATGCACAATTAGTTTATATAAAACTAATCTGTTTTTCCAATGCTACTTAGAGTATCAATCAATCTTAAAGATACAACTTAGATTAAAAATAAGGCCATAGCTTATTGTGGGAAATAAGTATATGATAAATATTTAGTGTAGAATCCAGTTTTCATAAAAATTATAAATATCTGTATGTTTTAATAATGAATGGAACTGTGTGGTGCAGTGATTTGGCATTACTTGTGTAAGACAACCTGACTCAAATCCCAGCCAGAACAGTTCAAGTTATATGGGCAGATAAGATATATAAAATATGATCTTCAGAATCCTCAGTGAATTCACAATCCATTCTACAAATTGAGAATACTGGTCACTTACCTCACACTGTTATTATAAGTGTCAAAATTAAGTGGGCACTTAGCTTGCTGTCATATAAATTCAAAATTTTATTTACATGGAAAACAATCATCACTTACATTGTTATACTTGGTCTTTTTTGAAGGGTAGGCAATTATCAACATTTTATTTTTGGCTATCTTGTTGGACTCTATGGAAAAATATATCATAAAGCTTACATTAAACAAACTCATAAACACAATTTTAGCATTTAGTAATAATTGCTGATTAATATGGAATGCTAATGAGGATAAAAATATGGCTTCAATTTAACTTTTTTGGCTTTCCAGGGAGAGTATTCATTTTATAAAAATAAAACTTTCAGTTAAACATTTATTTTAAAAACTAGAGGCCCAGTACATGAATTCATGCACCTGTGGTGTCCCTCAGCCTGGCCTGCAGGATCGGGCCAAAACCAGCTCTATGACATCCCCCAAGGGGTCCCGATTGCAAGAGGGTACAAGGCTAGGCTGAGGGACCACACCAGTGCACTATTGGGTCCAGGGAGGGACATGGGAAGTTGGCCAGTCAGGGAGGCACTGGAGGAGGGCTCTAGGGCATGTCTGGCCTATCTTTCTTAGTCCAGATGAGCCAGACTCGGCAACAAGCTAACCTACCAGTCAGACCATCTGCCCCCTGGTGGTCAGTGCATGTCATAGAGAGCGCTTGAGTGGCCTTAGCATATCATTGATTGGTTGAATGGATGACGGATGACTAGATACTTAGTATTTTAGGCTTTTATTATATAGGATGTGTGCCTTCTGTTGCAAACACTGGGACAGAAAGATTAAAAGCACAAGTTCAATGTGGTTTTATTACTCTATGTTACAATGGTGAATAATTATAGGGAACTGCCAGGTATCTCAGTGAGAAGGTCTTAGACAGAAACTATTAAAGGATTTGGGGATAGGTTGGGTGGTTTTACAGAAAATCCAAGCAAGGATTCATAACTGTCAATTGTTTCTTGAGAGAGTGGCATATTGGCTATTTTGTGAGTGGCAGAGCGGCCCATTTTGTTTATAGTTAGACATATGAATAAAGTGGCCTGCTCTCATTTGGTCATGATTTTCGACTGTGTCAGAGATCACTATACTGGGAGACTGCTCTATGTGACAGGAGAATCATGCAGCTTTGGTAAGAGAAACTGATCATCAGGCAGCTTCTGGTCTTCAAGAACAGCTCTCTATTTTCTTTCTCTATATGGAGAATATAAGGATAATGATTAAGGAAAACATCTACAAAGGGAGTTCTTGATAATGTTAGAATTTAAAAAATTAATTTTTAATTATTAGGCCTTTTAAAAAATCAATAATTCCAAGTTCTTCGAATGATTTGAGAATGCTTTTCAAAAATGATTATGGAAATAAATCTATAAGAGGGAAATGTCACTTGAATTAGATTTTCCTGGAAGAAAAGACAAATCAAAGCAAAAACAATTACATATTTTCATTATATAAAGGGAAGATATATTTTGTTGATTATCTTCTACTTTTCCCTCCAGAACTTTATCCTTGTCCATCCTGCCTCATATTCCCAGGAAACAGCCTGGATTGTTGTTCTAGGCACTCCGAATTCCAGGTAATATTGGCAATGGGCAGCTCCAAAAGCAGATCAGCAGTAAGCAGAGTGAGGTCAGGCTGTTTACTCACCCATTGTTTTCTCCAGGTGCTGGGTGTGTCCCTGGACCAAATGGAATACCTTCTTGCAGAACAACATATGCTCAATCTGATTTTCCATATCTGCTCCCACCATTTGTCCCTTTTGGCCAGGAGTGTCACACACTCATTCTTCTTATCCAAGATCTTACATACAATGTTCTTTGTGGTTTTCCTATGCTTTGCTTTGCTTGTTCCTGTGTGTCTACCTTTCTCATTCACCTCTCTTCAAAGCATTCTATTTAGGGTAACAGCTATGTCTGCTATGATGCAGATTGATACAAAAAATCCTACTTTATCACATATATTTCAAATAAAGTTCTCACATTGATTTCATTCCATTGGTTGATATATTTTTCAACAACAAAATGTGGAAGATATATATGCTTTCGAAATTAAAATTTTGAATTAATTTCTTATTTAAGATCCCTATTTTTTATATACTAGCATGGGTAATAGTATGTGATTTACTTTTATCTAGAACAATTATGGGAATTATTTATATTAAATATTTTACAAATAACTCCATTGTGCTTTGTTCTCTGCCCTCCAGTTTAACATTTGTAATATACTTTTCATTTTTTACCACAGTTTCACTTATATTTTGCATTAAAATAAGCAGGGAGGATTTTGCTACACCTCACATTTTTACTTTCAAATTCGAATACCGTGTCTTCAATCAATGGATAAGATGCACATTCAATTAAAATACTCTCATGTAATACGTCATTAAATCTGAAGCAAAGGAGCAAAACATCTCTTTCTTTTATTGACCTTCCCCAGAACCATCAATATATACCATCTCCGCTTGAAAGGCTGCAGGGTGCTCAATGATAAATAAAGTATACTCAAGCGCATGCCAGTCAGGAAAGCTGACTATTTCCAGTGGTTGATGGGGCCATAAAAGTTTGATGATTCTGCTATCCCTGTCAGAGACTTGTGTTTTACAGAACGCCTATACTGGAGCTGAGAGAAGAAAAGAGCTGCTGGGTTTCCAGTCAGTGAGATCATTGGGAAACCAGGAAATGCAGAGGTTATGTGCCACAGAAATTTGTGCAAGAAATTAAAGTAGAGCATAATTATGTAGGACAGACAGAGACTAGTTCAAAGATTTATAATAGTAGTTTTGTCTTTTCTTATATAATGTAAATCAAAATCTTTCAATATAATTTATTTAATTGATTTTTTGTGGGCAACAATTATTTCTGTCACTAAAAAGTTCAAAAAATTAAGTTGAAATAAATAATAGATGTTAATTACAGCATAGAAAATATAGTCAATAATATTTTAATAACTATGTATAGTTCCAGTTGGGTTCTAAAAATATTGAAGGAAGCACTTTATGAAGTAAGTGTATGATTGTCTGACCATTAGGTGATACACCTGAAATTGACACAAAATAATATCAAATATAAATGAAACTAAAAAACAAAATTTCAAAAATAATAAATATGTGGTTGAATACAGCATTGAAGCAGGAAAAAAGGAAGTTAATAGAAATTAACAGAATATTCAAGTGCAAGTTTTCAATATCTTCAGATATTTTTACGGCTTTGTAAATGAAAAAATACACTTAAAATGGTGTCATTTGGTCTAGGGGCAGTACTAATAATCCTGATAAGATAAAAACTAAGTGACACTAAACTAATTAAGAAATGTCATAATCTATCCCAAAAGAAAAATTTATTTTAAGAAAATATGTCCAAAGGTGATGAGTTAAGGTGTGCAGCTGCAGAACATTCATTTCTTATTCTGTGAACTGTGCCTTTTATCTAAATCCAATAACTGTTCTCTGCATTAATATTGCTCATTTTCTAAGTTTTCTTTCACATCTATGCAAATTTAAGCAATTATTCTTAATGTATTGGACTCATTATCAGAAGAACTTAACAAATAGTGAAATGGTTCCAGTTTTATATTAATACTAGAGGACTGGTGCATGAAATTCATGCATGGGTAGGGTCCCTAGGCCTGGCTGGTGATTGGTCCTTCTGGATGCCAGGAGGGATCGTCCTTCATTCTTCACCAAATCCTCAGACATGCTTATAATTGTTGGTCTTCAAACCTTTTCGGCTCACCTGGATTTTCTTTGTGTTTCACATCTAATTCATCACTTTAAAAGCATATAAGCCAGTGTTTACAAATATCTTGAGATGGAGCAGATTCACCATAAGATTCCTGAAGTGTTTGATAACTTTTTTTCCAAAATAAAGTAAATAATTAAATCTTCCGCAAATGCTCTTTTTGGGCATGGAATTCGACATATTTAAGCATAAACATATTTATGAGGTTAGCACCTTCACCAAATTTGACATGAAATTCTGAAGCTTCCTGTCAATACAAAATATAAATATCAAATTGCATATATATCATATGTGTAACTCCACCTATTGAAAATAATTCACACCTAGTATATGTTGCCCTCAACTCTATTTCTAAATACTGCAAAACTTCAGACTTTCATTTTTATTGGAAAACAGGTATATATTAGGGAGTAAGACTTTAAAATATTTCTAAGTGATTAATTTAAGAACCTCACAGGGTCTACATTCCACAGCACTGCATACATATTTTGAAGTATATTGTAATATATTAAATTTAAAGAAATTACCATCTGTTTACAATGAATCCATATTAAACAGAGATAATGCCCAAAATAGAGACATGATTATGTCTTTAAACTTGTGTATTTAAATGGAAGACACTTTTTATTTGAATCACCCTCACTTCACCTTAAATAATTAAAGCTAGCCCTTGAAATATGTGTAAGGTCTGCTGCTATTCATTTGAAATCATTGAGGACATTACTTTGTTAAAACCATCACTAGGATTTTGGGGGTTAAGTATCTTTCTCTTACCATTGACTTGGAAGTCACATGAGATTCTGAGACTTTAACTGGGAAGTAGCTCATAGATATAACGGTAAGGGGGCAAAGAGAATGGAAACATGTCTCCAAAGAATCTCCAGTCCTGAGTACTAACGTGCGTTGTGAGGACGGAATCTCCCTTATTAGTCGCTCAGTAGGTTAGAAATAGTTTGTCTGCCTATTAGTAAAAAGACCAGTTTCCATAACCTGAAACCAATTTCTGCTTCACACTTTCAAAATCCTGCCCTCATTTCACTCTGTTAAAGAAGTTCTCACAACTCTTTAGATCTCTCTCTAAAACACTATTTTTGCTAACTCTGTATTCTTGTTGCTCTTTCGTTGAGTTTGTCTCATTTTTGCAGCCGGAATTCCTGCTTCTATTCTTCCTCTTCCCCTCACTTCCCCTCACACCCTCATGCCCCTTGCTTTCAAAAACTAGTCATTCCATATCAATCTCAACTGGCCCTTTCAGTGAGCTCTGTATTAGACACATATGGAGAAATAACCCAGTTACCCATATTAAAGGGTTCTACCACCAAGGGGTTGATCCATTGTCTCTTAAAGGTATTTTCTTCTTTGGAAAAGTATAATCAAAACATATTCATGTCTATTATAGAAATCCTATATAAAAAAGAGGTAACATGTAAATTAAACCTGACTTTGTAACGCCATCACAAGATGGTGAAGTGTACAGCGGGTGCAAGGCACCTGGGGCAGAGCCTGTAGCCTTTGGGGTGGGGGAAAGCTCCTACATGGAGCATCTACCCACTGGTGGTCAGCGTGTGTCATAGTGACTAGTTGTTCCACTCTTCATTCTGCAGTTCAGTTGATTTGCATATTAGGCTTTTGTTATACAGTCCAGGAGCCCTCAGGGTCGGGAGGTGACCTGGCGACCAGAGGAAGGTGACACTCCATCACACCTCTGTTGCTGCCACTGCTCACAGTGCAAACCTCAGCCAGACTGGTTATCTGTGCCTCAGGCAACTCTGGGCTGCTGGGCAGGTGCCATCTAAGGCTTTCCTGTGCCTCAGCATGACCCTTGGCGTCTGGGGGGATGAAGGGACTGGGGGACCCCAAAGGCAGGTGCATGGAGGGGCCAGGCCTGAAGGGGGGCAGGGGCTGGCCTTGCTGCATGGCAGCCCCTCTGATGGTGCTTAGGGGACTGGACACCACCATCTTGTGGCTCTGGGCACCGTCATCTTTGTGATGGCATGAGGGTCAATTAGCATATTCCCTCTTTATTAGGTAGGATAATATTCTACTGTGTGTGTGTGTGTGTGTGTGTGTGTGTGTGTGTGTGTGTGTGTGAATAAAATCCCATCTTCCTTATCAGTTTATCCTTTGATGAACCCATTTACTTTTTTTCATTACTTGGTTATTATGAATAATGCTGCAATGAACATTTGGCAGCAAATATGTCTTTGATAGCCTGATTTCAATTCTTTTGGATATGTATCCAGATATGGAATGGCTGGATCATATGAAAGTTGTTGTTTTGGTGGGTTAGCTATGCTAACAGTGGGGGTTGTGATCTGCATTTCCCTGCTGACAGGTCACGTTGAACATCTTTTCATGTGAATATTGGCCATTTGTTTATCTTTTTTGTAGAAAGGTGTATTCGAAATATTATTTAATGTGCATGCAATCCATGTTCTTGGTTTACAGATGATGTTAATAAAATTGGTAACATGCAATCATTATTTTAGCTTTTTAAAAAATAGGGAAAATTAAAAATAACAAATTGCTTCTAAAATAAAATATTAGTGAGAAAGTATAGAGACATATTAAAGGGTACTTGGTTAACTGTTTTTATTTCTTCCTATTAAGAGCAGACCTTCATTGCTTATATCAGGGGTGGAAAATGTCTAGTCCACAGGTTATAAAAGGCCCATGAAATAACTTGGTCTGTCCCTGCCAAGGAATTAGGGGTGAGTTAATTAAATGTCTGACCAAATATAGCAGGCTTTTTTTAAAGTTGATAATTTTGTACGGTCTGCGATGTTACAAATATATAAATATCCAATGGCCCCTGGCAGGAAAAGGTTCCCCACCCCTTGCTTATATAAACACAAGAGAAAGAGAGGGAGAAGGGAAGGGAGAGGAATAGGGAAAGGGAGAGGGAAAGAGAGAGAAAGAGAGAGAGAGAAAGAGAGAGAGAGAGAGAGAGAGAGAGAGAGAGAGAGAGAGAGAGAGAGAGAGAGAGAGAGAGAGAGATTTTGCTATGGGGACAGATATATGCACCAGGGTGGTTATCTCTTCACCAGGAGGGTGAAAGTTGGCCTGTTTTTTATTTTATCTATTTTTAATACTCACCTGAGGATATTTTCTCACTGATTTCTTTAGATAGAGTAGAGAGGATAGAGAAAGGGAGAGAGACCTATAAAAGACATGGATTGCTTGCCTCCTGCACATGCCCCTACCGTGAGTGGGGATGGAGCCTGCAATAGAAATACATGCCTTTGACAGGGAATCATACCCATGCTCCTTGGGTCTGCAGACCATGCTCTAACCACTGAGTCAAACTGACCAGGGCAGTTGGGCTGTTTTTAAAGGTGTTCATGTGATTTTTCAGACAGAAAAATCTATGTGTATAAATAAAATCCCATTTTCTTTATCAGTTCATCTTCTGCTGGACTCATTTAGTTTTTTGTATTGTTATACAATATTGGAATGTGGAGATGCTGAGAGGAAGAAGAACATTGGAAAGAGCAGATCAACTGTGTTAAATAGCAATATAATTAAAATATAGGTCATAGCTACAAGTCAAGAGAGATGAATAAAATTAATATATTTTAACTACTTTCACTTTTATATAACATGTAAAATTATCAAGTGATATTAAGGTTTGATAAGCCAGAATGCATATTGTTATCTGTAGAAAAACAAGACTAGCAAAAGATAGAAGCATACTTACTAATAAAATGTGGTCTACAATGAGAGAAAAAAGGAAGACAGGTAGTGTGTCATCCCAATTAATATAATAGAGATTATCCTAATTTTAATCAAATATTGATTTCGTTAACTGTTTTTCTCATTTTAAATCTGTACGAGCTTCAGGTCTCAAGGCTTAGTGTACAGCTGTTATACCTTATATTGTGGTAACAAGTTTTGGAATAGCATTATTTTGCCAGAAAGAGTTTGGCCTCTTGTATTGTAAGTACTCAATATAAAGTTACATAAAATGTTTTAAAGTTAGATATTACGAATTCATATTGAGTATATTATAAAGCCAAAACTAAATCTTATTTTTATATTAGGATTGATCCTATGCTGGGCATTTGTTTGTGGAGTGAATGTACATGTTCATTGGAAAACACTTCTTCTCTCTTACCCCCAAACAGTTATAAAAAATTAAAACACCCCCTATCAATTTTTATAATGATACATACAAATTCTTCCCCTGATTAATATATAAATATTGTAGTAATCTAGCCAGATAACACAGTTTCTTTTTTAGAAAATATATTTTATTGATTTTTTACAGAGAGGAAGGGAGAGGGATAAAATGTCAGAAACATCGATGAGAGAGAGACATCGACCAGCTGCCTCTTGCACGCCCCCTACTGGGGATGTGCCCGCAGCCAAGGTACATGCCCTTGCCAGAATCGAAGCCGGGACCCTTCAGTCCACAGTCCGATGCTCTATCCACTGAGCCAAACCGGTCTCGGCGATAACACAGTTTCTATAATGTATTAGGTATGATGACACTGATAACAGGCAGTTTACTAATAAATAACTTCTTTAGGTTTTCATAAAATGAGGATAAAAATAGAACCTAATTTATAGAACTTTAAAGATTTACTAGGTAATGAACATACTATATCTATCTAGGTACCTAACTATGTGCATATCATATAGTAAATCCTCAATATTTACTAATTTATTATTATCTTAAACCTTATGAAGCCTACTTCTTCTCCTGTCAGGCTGGTATTGGTTATTACTTATAGCCTCAATGTGTTATCTGAAAGCATTTTAATTTCTATGTGCAATTGTATTAATTTTAGCAGTGATGGGAAAATTCTTTGCGGCTTGTATGCTTCTATCCCATTTACCAATAAGTTGAGAGAATGTACCAAGAGATAAGAACATTTGAATGGGGTTAAAATGTGAATTTACTTGAGCAGTCACTTAAGAATTTTATCTGACTAATTTTCCTGAAAACTTTTCTCACATTAGGGTCAATCAAGATATGAGAATTGAATGTCTTATTTTAATGACCCATTATCTCACCAAAGATCTTTGCTCTCCTTGAATGTTAAAATTAGATATGGTCCTACCATACAATGGAGTCTTCAGCAATATTTATTGGAAACAGTGATGCTTTCCGTGGTCAAGAGTTTGTACATTAAGCAGTAAGATTTGCCTTTCACTTCACATGATCCACTACCGCAGATGGCACGTCCGAAGCAGCATGTTAAACCTCTGAAACAGTCTGTACAGCTAGATAAATAGAACTCTCCATAGAACTCAACAGGACTCGAATGACTGATACCAAAAATAACACCACCACTCAAAAACTGACACACAGCACTGTACACACGAAATGAAGAGGAGATAGAGGGGACAGATAAAAGTGATGACTGAATGGAGAAATAGTTTTGCATATGCAGCCACACTTTCTAAACTACTAAGCACAAACATCATCTTTACTTGGTCCTCACCGAGGGCAGAATATGCACAAATGATGTTCAAATAACACAGGTGAATGTGGAAAGAAAAGGTATGTACTATTTCTTGGTCTAGGAACTAGTAGAAAAAATGGTTTCTAGTGGTTTTCTTCTTGTGTCTCTGTGCCAAATGGATTCATGAAGCACACAATTTGTAAATAAAGTGGAAATGAAAGTATTGTTCCCCCTTTCCTGTACCTTCAGAAATGCCCTACACACACACACACACACACACACACACACACACACACACACACAGAGTTTCTTTATAGCGGGACATTTAAGCTTGGAAATGGATCTCTTCCCATTTTCTCATATAGAGTTTCCTCTTGTCAGCCCCTCCCACAATATATGGATTGCTAATTATCTTAGAAATAAAATGGGAATCCCCTCTGGCTTGAACAGGGGGAGGAAGGGAAATAGGTTGTGCCTCAGGAACAGGCATAAGTGGGAGGAACAGAGGTGAACATTTCCAGAGAAGGCTTTGAATCCACACTCAACACTTTCCTGTTGGCATCAAAGGACTAACTCAGACTAGAAGGCAGTTGCTGGTGAGGGAGGCTTTCTTCCACAAAGCTAGTCACCCAGAGCGGGTGGGTACACTCATTACATGGTCCAGAATGTAATTTCAAATGCTTGCACTTAGCACTTAGACTTGGAACAAAACAGGCTATTATGAGTAAAGTCCCTATGAGCATGTATCTTTATTAATAAAAGCCCAAGAGGTTGTCATGCTGTAATTCCCTCACTCCTCACAAGGTGGCAGGGCACACAGCAAGCTCCTGCAGGTGTGCAGGACTGGGCTTGATGCTGCCTGCATAGCACAATACCTGCCTAGTAGTAGGGCCTCCAACCAGCTCCAACAGAGACTGGTCTCCAAGCTCTAGGAGTGAGGCCTGCCTGGGGATCACTTGGCTCCAGATAGCTAGGCCTGCCTGGGGAATCCTAGAGGTCCTGCCTCCCAGCTCTACGTGGCACAGAGGCAGGACCTCTGGCTCTGGCCTACATCTTTGGGGAAATTCATCAAGGAGACCCAGATGAGTGGGCAGGGTCTACCTCTTTAGGGCGATCAATTGCGAGGCTCCTGCACTGTCACAGGGTACAGGCCAGCTGGGCGACCCCCCTCCCCACCTAGTGTACAAATTTTGTGCAGTGAGCCTCTAGTATATAGTTAATTGTGGGTGTAGATTGGGTAAAATATTGGATTGAATTTGCTTGTTTATATGTTAGTAAATTTAATTTTGTAACAAAATGTCAATATTTTCATAAGTGGTTGTGTGAATTTATATAACATTAGACAATGTAGTGGAAATCCAATTGCTCAACTTTTTTGGCAAATTTAGTATTAAGGGTATTTTAAATATTAGTTGTTCTAATGGATGAAAAGTGGCATGCAATTAGTTTTATTTTGTATGTCCTTGATGACTAAAGATGTTGATAAACTTTTCATAAGCTTATTGTCTAACCATTTTGCTGTATTTTGTGACATGTTTACTTTTTAAAATTGCATTATATTCCAATAATTGAGTTTTAAGTTATTTTTTGCCTATTAAATATTTGCTATATATTTAAAATATTCATATTTTCTCCTGCCTATGTTTCATCTCTATTTTTCAATAAAGACTTTTGAAGGGCAGAATGTTGTAATACCACTTTAATTAGACTTATCATTCTTCTCTTTTTGATAGTTGCTTTTTTTAGTTTTCTATCTAAAAAATTTAGCTAACCTCAAGGTAACACATATTTTCTCCTTCCCCAACCCCCAGACTTTTTTATTTCCAGTTTTGTGCACTAGGCCTTTAGTTTTTTGTTGTTGTTGTTGTTAATTTCTTTATTGATTAAGGTTTTACATGTGTGTCCTCATCACTCATTACTCATTCCGATCCCCTAACCCCCCTGCCACCAATTATGCCCTTGCCCCCCTGGTGTCTGCATTCATTGATTAGGATTATATCTATGCATAAAATTCCTTTGGTTGATCCCTTCCCCTTACTCCCACCCTCCCCTACCATCCCTCTGAGGTTTGACAGTCAATGCTTTTCTGTCTCTGGATCTGTTTTTGCTCATCAGTTTATGTTGTTCATTGTATTCCATAAATGAGTGAGTTCATGTGATACTTATCTTTCTTTGACTGGCTTAGTTCACTTAGCATAATGTTCTCCAGTTTCATCCATGCTCTAGTTTGAAGCAGACACCTTTTTCTTCTTCTTAAAGAATACCTTTGAGCATTTCATATAATACTGGTTTGGTGTTGATGAACTCCTTTAGCTTCTTCCTATCTGTGAAGCTCTTTATCTGACCTTCAATTTTGAATGATAGCTTTGTTGGGTAGAGTAATCTTGGTTGTAGGTTTTTGCTATTCATCACTTTGAAAATTTCTTGCCACTCCCTTCTGGCCTGCATAGTTTCTGTTCAGAAGTGGCTGAGAAACGTTTTGGTGCTCCCTTGTAGGTAATTAAGTGTGTTTCTCTTGCTGCTTTTAATATTCTCTCTTTGTCCTTTGCTCTTGGCATTTTAATTATGATGTGTCTTGGTGTGTCTTCTTTAGATTCCTTTTGCTTGGGGTTCTGTGCGCTTCCTGGACTTGTAGGTATATTTCTTTCACCAGATGGGGGAAGTTTTCAGTCATTATTTCTTCAAATATATTTTCTGTATCTTGCTCTGTCTCTTCTTCTGACACTTCCATAATTCTGATGTTGGTATGTTTGAAGTTGTCCCAGAGCCTTCTTACACTATCCTCAAATTTTTGGATTCTTTTTTCTTTTTTCTTTTTTTGGTTGAGTGTTTTGGGCCTCTCGGTATTTCAAATCTTTGACTTGATTCTTGTGTTCCTCTAGTCTGCTGTTGGGTTTCTGTAAAATATTTTTTATTTCAGTCAGTGAATGTTTAGTTTCTAGTTGGTCCTTTTTCATATTCTTGAGGTTCTTGCTGAGCTTATTGGCTTTTTCTAGGAGCCTCTTGAAATACCTTATCACTGTGGTTTTGAACTCTATATCCAGTCGTTTGTTTTCCTCCATTTCTTTTGTTTGCAATCTTTTTCTTTCTCTTCCCATTTTCACTGCTTCCCTGGATTGGTTGGGTAGCTTTGTGTGCTAGATGTCTCGTCCTCCCCTGTTACTTGAGGTGTACACTCTTGGTGCACCCCTGTGTGGACTGTGTATACAGCCTTGTTGCAGATAAGTCTTGTTTGTCTTTGGTATCACTGGGAGGAATTGACCTACAAGCCAACTGACTGTTAGGATCAGCTATGTCTCCTCTAGGTGACAGCCTTCTGTGCCTGGACTTGCAAACTTGCCAAAGTCTCTGTGCTCAGTTTGGATGGGGTGGAGTTTCTGAGTGGGAAGGGGTTTCAGGGTGGAGCAGACAGCCTTGATTTCCAGTCAGCCCTGGTCCACAAGGTCGCCAGGTCCTAGCATCTGCAGGCAATCACCGCAGGCACCTCTGTGAGAAAGGCGCACTCATGTTTTGCCTGCCACCAGAACGTCCAGTCCCCAGTGGATCCAGAATCTCAGATTTTCGCCTGGCACTTGGGTTCAGTGCAATTGGAACTCCTTTTCCCTTCCATCAGACAGCAGCCACACAGTCAACAGTATGCCCTCACCATGAGCACTTGTGTGCGCCCCTGGAGTTCTGCCTCTGGCTGGAGATCCTTTCTCCCAGCAGACACAGCCAGTGACCTGTTTGTCCCCTCTGTGCGCACTCACATGCATGGAAGTCTGCCGCTGGCTGTTTCCCTGGGATTCCACCCACAATCCAGGTTCTCCCCATAAGGGCCTGGGTCCCCCAGGTTTTGAGGGCAAACCGAACTGGGTTCAGCGCAGCCTGGAGTTTTTGTGTCCTTTCCACCAGAGCACCCCTGCCAGCTTCAGACACCCTGTCCTCTCGCGTCTGCGAGTCTCCACCTTACTTGGGGTTTGCAGAGGCTCTGATTATCCGTGTGCACTTCTATGACCCTCCAATTTCTGATCTTCCAGTCAGCCAGCCTTCCCGTGGTTTTGGACCGTGTCCGTTCTGTCCTTCAGTTCTATTCTCATAATTGCTGTGTGGGTCGATAGCCTAGGTGTTTACATATGCTGCCATCTAGGTTCTCCCTGTGATTTAGTTCTCCCTGGCATTTAGTTTTGATATAATATTTGACATAACCTGTGTGGTATGCATTAGGGATTATAGTAATTTTTTTCATATATTTCATTTTTAAGACCACTATCCCATAGATATGCATGGTATGCTTTTAAAATCAATTCATCATAATGTATGTGGGTCATGTTTTGTTTTGTTACATATGTTGTTATATGTTTCTACTTCTTGCAAATATCACACTTGTCTGATGAGTATAGATTTAGAGTATGTCTTAAAATCAGTAAGTGTACAGTCTTCCACTTAGCAATATATTCTTGGTAATATATACCATATTCATGAGAAGAATTATAATTTTATAAAGTTATCTGACTTCAAATTATACTAGAAAGCAACAACAACAAAAACAACAAGGCATTGGGAGAAAAACAGGAAACACAGACCAATGGAACAGAACTGGATACTGGTGAACACAATTTTTTGACACAACTTTTAAAGAGCTACTTTTCTTAAAATATCCATTGCTAATAATTATCTTGATTAGAAATTCTCACATGTAATTAAGTTTATTCTTTATCTACAATTTTGGGATAAGTTATTCTATCAGATAATGAACATTCTACAACCTCATTAAATCCCACCTTCTGAATTCTCCACCTCTACCTCATACATCCTTGATGTGTAATATTACCCAGAGACATCGTCTGAATTTAGCCTAAATCATTTACTATCACACTTGTCACTTTTATTATTACAAACCAGAGTAAAATATTTTTTTTTGATTTATTTTTTGCTATCATTAACACTTGCACTAAATACCTCTTTTTAAAAAAATATTTTTTTATTTTTATTTTTTGCAGTAAAACGTAGATTTAATAGTAGTACATATGTTTTCTTTTCCCACTCTATTATAATTAGTGACTTTGAGCAAGTTTTCATATGTCTCTGGGCCTTCCTTTTGTCTTCTTTTGAAAAGATTCTATTTGTGTCTCTTGCCCATTTTTTTATTGGGTCATTTGTCCTCCTTTTATTGAGTTGTGTGAATTGCCTGTAGGTGCTTAAGATTGAACCTTTATCACTGATAACATTTGCAAATATATTCTCCCATACAGTGGGTTTTCTTGTGTTTTTTTTTATTATTATTATTGATGGTTCCTTTGCTGTGCAAAAGTTTTTTATTTTGATGTAGTCCCATTTGTTTATTTTGTCTTTAGCTTCCATTGCCCTTGGAACAGTATCATCAAAGAAGTTCTTTCAGGCATATATCTGTGATTTTTCTTCCTGTGGATTCCTCTGATATGTTTATGGTTTCCCATCTTATGTTTAATTCCTGTATCCATTTTGAGTTTATTTTTGTGTATGGTGTAATTGGTGGTCTAGTTTCATTTTTTTGCATGTATCTGTCCAATTTTCCCAACACCATTTGTTGAAGAGACTGTCTTGACTCCATTGTGTGTTCATGCCTCCTTTGTCAAATATTAATTGAACATAGTGGTTTGGGTTGATATCTGGGTTCTCTATTCTATTCCATTGGACTCTATGTCTGTTCTTGTGCCAGTACCAGGCTGTTTTGAGAACAGTAGCTTTATAATACAGCTTGAAATATGGTATTGAAATCCTACCGACTTTGTGCTTCTTTCTCAGGATTGCTGTGGCTATTCGGGGCCTTTTTTTTATTCCAGATGAATTTTTGAAGAGTTCTTTCTAGGTCTGTGAAATATGCCATTGGTATTTTAATGGGGAGTGCATTAAATTTATGTGCTTTGGGAAGTATGGACATTTTAATTATGTTGATTCTCCCAATCCATGAGCATGGGATGTTCTTCCACCTGTTGACATCTTCCTCTATCTCTTTTTTTAGTGTCCTGTAGTTTTCCGCAAATAGGTCTTTTACCTCCTTAGTTAAGTTTATTCCTAGGTATCTTATCTTTTTTGGTGTGATGGTAAATGGGATTGCTTTTTTAGTCTCGCTTTCTGTAAGTTCACTATTAGTGTACAGAAATGCCATAGACTTCTTGGCATTAATTTTGTAGCCTGCTATGTTGCTGAACTTTATTAAGTCTATAAGTTTTTTATGGAGTCTTTCGGGTTTTTTATGTACAATATCATGTCATCTGCAAATAAGGATAGCTTTACTTCTTCTTTTCCAATTTGGATGCCTTTTATTTCTTCTTCTTATCTAATTGCAATGGTTTATACTTCCAGTACTATGTTGAACAGGAGTGGTGAGAGTGGGCAACCCTGTCTTGTTCCTGTTCTTAGGGGAAATGGTTGTAGTTTTTGCCCATTGAGTATGATGTTTGCTGTGAGTTTATCATATATGGCTTTTATTATGTTGAGGTATGATCCTTATATTCCTACCTTTTTGAGAGTTTTTATCAAGAAAGGGTGTTGGATTTTGTCAAATGCTTTTTCTGCATCAATTGATATGACTATGTGATGTTTACCTCTCAATTTGTTTATGTGATGTATCACATTTATTGATTTGCGGATATTGTACCATCCTTGCATTCCTGGGATAAATCCTACTTGGTCATGGTGTATGATCTTTCTGATGTACTGCTGGATCTGATTTGCTAGAATTTTATTGAGGATTTTGGCATCTATATTCATGAGGGATATTGGCCTGTAATTCTCTTTCATTGTGTCGTCTTTATCTGGTTTTGGTATTAGGGTGATGCTAGCTTCATTGAAGGAGTTTGGAAGTGTTCCATCCTCTTGAATTTTCTGGAATAATCTGAGGAAGATAGGTTTTAGTTCTTCCTTGAATGTTTGATAAAACTTCCCTGTGAAGCCGTTTGGCCCTGGGCTTTTGTTTACTGAAAGCTTTTAATGACTGCTTCAATTTCTTCCACAGTTATTTGTCTATTGAGCTGTTTAGATTCTTCCTGATTGAGTTTTGGGAAGTTATATTTTTCTAGAAATATATCCATTTCCTAAAGATTGTCCAGTTTGTTGGAGTAGAGATGTTCATAGTATTTTTTAACAATCCTTAGTATTTCGATGCGGTCTGTTGTTATTTCACCTCTTTTATTTCTAATTTTATTTATTAGAGTCCTCTCTCTTTGCTTCTTGGTGAGCCTGGCTAGAGGTTCATCAGTCTTGTTTATCCTTTCAAAGAACCAGCTCTTGGTTTTGTTGATCTTCTGTATTGTTTCTTTGGTCTCTATGTCATTTATTTCTGCTCTGATCTTTGTAATTTCCTTCCTACTGCTTACACTGGGCTTTTCTTGTTGCTTTCTTTCTAACTCTTTGAGTTGTTGGGTTAGATAATTTATTGTGGCTGTTTCTTGTTTTTTTGCAGTAGGATTGTAGCACTATGAACTTCCCTCTCAGAACTGCTTTCACTGTGTCCCATAGATTTTGGATTGTTGTGCTGTTGTTGTCATTTGTTTCCATGATGTTTTATATCTCTTCCTTGGTCTCTCTAGTAACCCAGTCATTGTTTAATAGTATACTGTTTAGTCTCCATGTATTTGATTTCTTTGGATTGTTGCTAATGCAGTTGATTTCCAGCTTTATGCCACTGTGATCTGAGAATATGCTAGATATGATTTATATCTTCTTGGATTTGGAGAGACTTTGCCTATGACCCAACACATGGTCTATCTTTGAGAATGACCCATGGGCACTTGAAAAGAATGTATATTGTGTGGCTTTGGGGTGAAATGATCTGAAGATGTCAATTAATTCCATCTGGTTTAGTGAGTCATTGATGATTGATGTTTCTTTACTGAATTTTTTGTTTAGAGGATTTGTCCAATGGTGATAGTGGGGTATTAAAGTCTCTTACTATGATTGCATTGCTGACTAGCTCTCCCTTGATATCCTCCAGGAGTTTTTTTTTTTAATGTATTTGGGTGCTCCTGTATTGGGTATATATATGTTTACCAGAGTTATTTCTTCTTGTTGGATTGCTCTCTTTAGTATTATGAAGTGGCCTTTTTTATCTCTTGTTATGTCCTTCACTTTGAGATCTAATTTGTCAGATATAAGTATTGTTACCCCAGCTTTCTTTGCATTTTCATTTGCCTGAAGAACCTTTTGTCATCCTTTCATCCTTGGTCTGTGTGTGTCTTTTTTTCGGAGGTGTGTTTCTTGTAGACAGCAGATACATGGGTCGTGTTTTCTTATCCAGTCTATTACCCTATGTCTTTTGATTGGTGCATTTAATTCATTTACATTTAACATTGTTATTGATAGGTACTTATATGTTGCCATTTTTGTTCTTTACCCCTGTGTTCCTTCTTCACTTCCTATTTCTTTTTGCAGCAGACCCTTTAGCGTTTCTTGCATTGCTGGTTTGGTGGTAATGAATTCCCTTAGTCCTTTTTTATCTGTGAAGCTCCTGACTTGACCTTCAATCTTGATTGATAGCCTTGCTGGGTATAGTATTCTAGGATTCAGACTCTTCCTTTGAATGACTTTGTAAATTTCCTTCCATTGCCTTCTAGCCTGATATGTTTCTGTTGAGAAATTACTTGTCAGTCTGATGGGGGTTCCTTTGTAGGTGACTTTCTGTCTCTTTCTCTGGCAGCTTTTAAGATTCTTACTTTGTCATTGGTGTTTGCCAATTTAATTATAATGTATCTTGGCGTACGTCTTATGGGGTTCATTTTTCTTGGGACTCTGTGAGCTTCTTGGATTTGTGTCGGTTTTTTCTTTCCTATATCAGGGAAGTTTTCTGTCATTATTTCTTCCAAAAGGTTTTCTATCCCTTGCTCAGTTTCCTGTCCTTCTGGAAGCCCAATTATATGGATGTTGTTTTGTTTCACATTGTCCCAAAGTTCCCTTAGGCTCTCCTCCTGCTTTTTAATGTATTTTTTTCTAGAAGCTGCTCTACTTGGTTATTTTTTTCCTACCTTGTCTTCTAGCTCACTGATGCGGTCCTCTGCTTCTTCTAGTCTACTCTTAATACTTTCTATTGAGTTCTTTACTTCAGCAATGTCACTTTTCATTTCTTCTTGGCTCTTCTTCATTTCTTCTTGACTCTTCTTCATTTCTTCCTGGATCTTCCTGATTTCCTCTTGGTTCTTCTTCAATTCCTCTTGGTTCTTACTCATATTGTAAAATTTGTCTTCCATTCTTTTCATCCACCTTATGACCATTTCTCTGAATTCTTTCTCTGATAGGTTGCTAGCTTCCATTTTGTTTACCTCCTTTTCTGGTGAGGCTTGTTTTTCTTTCATATGTGGGCTGTTCCTTTGTCTCCCCATGGTTTCTCTTCTCTGTGTATCTGGTTATATAGTTCTCACTCTCCTTCATTGATTTAAAGGCACAAAATACATACAACACAACCAGGTACAATGCACCAGGCACTGAACAGGAATGTAGTCACAGTAATGGTAATTCCAAATAAAGGTGATCACCAGAGAAAGGCAAATTCAGTGATAGGTGAGAAAAAAGAAAGAGAACACCACCCACACACACACACACACAGACACTCACACATCCACGCAAACAAAAACAGAAAGCAAACCCCTCCACACACACACTCACAAAAAGAAAGACAGAAATGTCAAAATGATAATGGGAAAAGGGGAAGAAGTAAAAAAAAAGGGGGGGAGTAAACTATAAATGTGGGGTGAAAACTCCTATAGGACAGCCACTAATCTAAACAAAAACCAGCAACAAGTACCTAGAGATTGATACAAACTACATACAACTACTAATATCAAGGGAGGTGAGGGAACACAGAAGCAAAAATCTATCTAAAAAACAATGCAAATGAGGACAATAAAATAAGAAACAACACACACAAAAAAAAAAAACCCCTAAAAAGCAAACCAAAATAAAAGAATAAGCAAATCAACCTCACAAACTGGCATAAAAAATCGATATAATCAACAGTCAAGTAAACAACACCAACAGGACAGGGATAAAAACAATTTAGCATAGTGAAGTCAGATAAGCTATAGGTATATATCTACTTGGAGTAGGTGGTTGAAGATTAGATATATAAGTGGGGTGAAATTTTAACAAGGGGTAAAAAGAAATAATTAAGGCAAATCTAAAGTGGGAAAAGTGTAAGGGAAACAGGGCAGTAAATAAGGAAAGGTTAGCAAGAGAGTGGTGGTATAAAGGTAAAGTTGAGGTAGAGTAAAAGATATTAAAGGGTAGATGAAAATAGACTGTAGAAAACTATTCCCAAAGTAGAATAAAGAGAAAATAAAATCAATTCCTTGTGTTACACAAGAGTCAATTTGTTATTTGGCCCCTGGGTGGCAGTGTTTCTAGATTGACCTCTGGGTCTATTGGTCCTCTCTAGCCTGAACTAAAATCTCGCTGTCCCTGTGGTATTCAATACTGAATTGTGTGGGTGGGCTTCTCCAGAGCTGCCTCTCTGATGGTGACTGCTAGTTTAGCAGCCAGGACCCTCCCAAAATCTTCCGGGTTTCCCTCCTCTGTCAGGTCCAAATTGGTTGCCCTCCAGGGATTCCCTCTGCCACCAGCTACAAGGGCCCTCTCCCACGTTTACCACCTCTAACAGGTATTTCAGGCACATATCTCCCAGCGTTTAGTTCCAAGGCGCAGATCCCTGCTCTGCCAGCTCCCTCGATCTTGTGCCCAATGTAGCCCCAGGGGAAATCTGACTTTTCAGTGCTGGAACACAGAGCTCCTTTGCACTAAATACCTCTTAACTCTGCCTTATAAGCAAATAGTAGGTTACATTTCCTCCTCCCCTGGAAAAGTAATGCTGTGCCATTTTCAGTGCATTATATTCTAAGGTACGTGATGTACATTAGTTTCATTATTGATGATGTAATCTTTAATTTCATTAATTATATAAATATCCTTTCAACCAGATTTTTTCTTTCTAAAGTTATAAAAAGTGATTTTGAAGACATATTTTGAACTATAAAACTATCTTGCCTATCATAAAGCTTTCACTGAAACATTTACCACCAAACATTCTTGAGTAGGTCTTTGCTAAATCAACCTTGATGGCAGCAAAACGATGATTTTGTAATTTAATTTTTTCTTTTACATTTATTGTTATAATTTATCTATCTGGATGACATTTTCCTCCAGGCTCTCCTACCTATTTTTTTTTATGTGGTGGTCAAAGTTGAACAAAGTTGAACAACTTGAACAAAGTTGTATATATTCTGCACCAAAATTTGGTCAGAATTGGCATGATTCATGTATTAAATTCACCATACATAAATTATATTCTTGTATTTAGCTTGCTTCTCTGTTGCTAATCTAAATAACACTAAAAACAGTCTTGAACTTTTAAAATTTTATTTGCGGCAAGGTACATTTTTTATGTTGCAGTTATACTGCTATATAGAGCAATTATTAGTACATTTGTAAAATGTGTCTTTGAAACTTTAAATGATTCTTTACTTAAACTCAAATAGCTTAGAAATTATTTGTTTTAATTGTTTGTAGATATGTATAAACTCTCATATAGTCATCTTGGATAAACAAATTGTATAGTTCATGAAACATATTTTTATAATTTTATATATCTTCTGAGGATACTTAGATTATCTAATTATTATTATTATTATTTATTGAAATGATAAATCTTTTCAGCAACAAGAGTATTTCTATAATTTATCTGTTTACCTAAATTCTTACAAGTAGTACAGTAATGGCACCCCAAAGATGGACATAATCACTTGTGAACATAACTTACAGGGAAAAATAGGACATTGAAGACATGATTAATGTTAAGGAACTTCAGATGGAGAGATTATCCTTGTAGGCCCTTATTAAACACAGGTTCCTAAAAGCAGAGAACTTTTTCCTGAGGTGAGATCCCAGGAGAGAGATTCAGCTTTTCAAGCAAGACGGAGGAATGCCTTCAAGAGCCAAGGAATGCAGATATCCTCAAGAAGAAAGCTCTTCAGGCAGAGGAAGGAGATTTAGGTCAGAAAGGTAAATCTACATGAATACAGGAAGAGTGTCAGAGAAGAAATAAATAGAAACAATATAATGTATGGTACTCTTCTTATTATTAATCTAATATGTAACTGTTTAAATAAACCACAGTAACATGTAAGTGCTGAATGTTTATATCACCACAAATTGGTATGTTGAAGCACTAATCCCCAATGTGATTGTATTTAGAGAGGGGGCTTTTGTGAGGTAATCAGGACTAGATGAAGTAATGAGAGCGGGGCCGTCATAGTGGCATAAATGTTGTTGTAAAACAAGGAGACAGAAATCTTTCAGCCATGATGCTATGGCAAGCAGATGGCTAAAGCAGCTCCTGTCAGACATCTAATCTTCTGACCTTGGCCTTTCCTGCTTCCAGAACTGTGAGAAACGAATGTTTGTTGTTTAATCCACCTAATCAATCAAATTGTATTATATCAGTCTACACTAAGATAATAACACTGATTTTGATTATTATACTGTATGTATGTATAATAGAAATGAATGACGAAAATATCATAAAGAAGGATGGGAGAGATATTAACACTCTATCATAATGTACTAGAGACCTGATGGCCAAAATTCGTGCATGAGTAGGCCTTCCTTCCCCCTGCTGCCAGCATTTGCTTCCCTCTGGCTCCTAGGATCCAGGCTATCTTCAAAGCCCCAGCTTTATCCAGAAGACTGACCAGAGGGTGTCCAGTCTAATTAGCATATTACGCTTTTAATATTGGAGGCGAGATATCCCTTCCAGGATGTTAGCCATCAATCACAGGAGAGGAGCCAGGCCTTTTCACATCTCCACATTTCCTACCACTCTTGATGTGACTGTAAATCTTTCATCTTTTGTAAATCCTTCATTTTATGACTTCTGATCAGACAGTCTTCAGTTGCTTATTCTGGCTGACTGTTTTATTGTTTTAGTTATAATTCCAGTTTGGTCTCAAGAGGAGGTTAATATAGTTTTCACCCACTCCCCTGACATTTTAGCTCCTGCCTGGGTCTTTTCTGTTATCTTGAACTCAAATTGGTGATTTGATATTCTGTTCCATCTAACCTGCTGTTGATTTCATGTAGTGTGTTCATTTCACATATTGTATTCTTCATCTCTGACTGTTCTTTTAATAGTTTATTTGTTGTTGTTTTTTATGCTTACTATCACTTTGTTTAAGTTCACACTGAATTTATACATTTTTCTCCTAAGTTCCCTGAGAACCTTTACAACCATTGTTTTGAACTCTGTATCTGGTAGACTGTTTTCCTACATTTCATTTAGGTTTTTTTTTCCCCTGGGGATTTCTCCTTTATTTCATTTGGGTCATATTTATTTATCTTTTCATTTTTGCCATCTCTCTGTATTTGTGTCTGTGTATTAGGTATGGTGTATAATATGGTAAGTGTCTTGTGGGTCTTATTAACAAAGTCTCTCTCGTCACCTGACCTGGCTACCTCATGAATGTCCCTAATCCCAACCCCAACAATATTATCACCAACCTAAACAATTACCTTCAATGAGATGATAGACTAGAAATATTCAATGAGATAGACTGGAAATATACAGAAATAAATATTCCCACTTACACCATGCCCACATGTTTTAAAGTTTCCCATATAAAATAAAAGGGATTATATATACCTCTTTCACAGTGAGAATAGTCATAAGACTAATTATGAACAGGCATGACATGTTTATGAATTTCCAAACACTATACATCCAAATTTCTATAAATAATTTAAAAAGTTGGTTTTCCTCCATTTTAAATTTAATTATCATACACTGTATAAGTTGCCTGTTGATAAAAGGAGAGAATTGGTGGGGTTTTTAGAAACCAAAGGACATATTAAAAACCAAGATAAAAATTCCATCTACGAGGGCATAGAACAGAAGTTGAACCTCAGCCAGGTGAATATTATTCTCCCAAAAGTACACATGAGAAAAAAATTTCTGTTGACCATATTCAATTATTTTCAAATATATGATCTGAATAGTTCAAATGTCATACTTGTCCTTGGAGTAGGCGGAATCTTATTTCTTATGGCTGAAAGGACTTTCATTTAGACCAGAAACTAAGCAAAAATTAAACTGTTAAATATGGAAATTCACTAAAATAACATTTTCAGTTTGGTTAAGTAAGAAAAATATTTTTTTTTACTTTAATTTTTTACCGCAGTGTAGTATTCCCTTGTATAGATGTACCACAGTTTTTTAATCCACTCATCTGCTGATGGGCACTTAGGCTGCTTCCAAACCTTAGCTATGATAAATTGTGCTGCTATGGACATATGGGGTGCATATATTCTTTCTGATTGATGTTTCTAGATTCTTGGGATATATTCCCAGAAGTGGGATCACTGGGTCAACTGGGAGTTCTATTTATAGTTTTTCTGAGGAAACTCCATACTAAAAAGGAGGAATTCTTACCATGGATGGAACTGGAGAGCATTATGTTAAGCAAAATAGGCCAATCAGAGAAAGATAGATATCTCACGATTTCACTCATTTGAGGAATATAATGAACAACGTAAACTGATGAACAAAAATAGATCCAGAGACAGAGAAGCAACAATCAGACCATTAAATCTAATAGGGAAGGTAAGGGAGCATGGAGATAAGTGGGGTGGGAGATCAACCAAAGGACTTGTATGCATGTATATAAGCCTAACAAATGGTGACAGACATCAGGGGCGTGAAGGCATGAGTGGGGCTTAAGGGGGACAAAGGGGATAAGTACACATATGTAATACCTTTATCAATAAAAAAAAGGAAGTGCTCTTACATTCCACAAAATATTTGAAAACACATATTTCTACAAAGAGGTTTTGACTTAGTAATCAAATAAATGAATAAATTAGGTTTGAACTATGGCTTGAAACCCAACTAAATCAAAATAGAAAGACTAAATATGAATTAAAAATTAGTGTTCTTTACATTAAATTCTTGATTATCAGAAAAATAGAGATTAGAGGTACTTCTTCTAGTAAGTCAATATTTTCTTTTAAGATATCAAATTCCAATTCATGTGAAAGGAACCCTGAGCTCTTAATTTGGCAGCATATAGAGGCCCCTTCACCCACTTTGGCAGCAACTCAGCTTCCCTCCTCATCCATGTGGACAGGAGTGTGAGAGCCCATCCCCTCTCAAATTTCCTGCAGTTTCATCATTGCATGGTGGGTAGTTCAAAAATGCATCTTTGAAAACTTGTCATTGAGGTGACCTCTCAGGGCGAGCACTGCTGGGGGGTGGGGGGGGGTTGTGCACCTGTAAGACTTTGACAGGTCCTGCACACTGTTCTCCCAGAGGAGGGGACTCCCCACTGCTACCTAGAAAATCTGCTGGCGCCTTTGCTGCCTCACTTTGTCCCCAGGACTGGTCCCCACTAGACAAGAAGCCTGTCAATCTTACGGTGACAGTACTCTCTCCCCAGTGTTCACAGTGTATATGTCCCCTTCAGGGAGGCGGGGCATCTCTGAGATGGACTGGTGTGTGCACTGCCTCTGGAGGGCAGTGGTGATTCTTGCGCAGCATCGTGAATGTACTTCATGATCAGGAGTGGCACCATTTAAAATAGAACCATAACTTTATTTTTCAAAGAAGAAGAAACACTTTGGGACAACATAGCCAAAAATAAAAGTTAATACAAAAACAGAAGCCCAATTTAACCAAAACTGAAAACTCAGTAAAACTTCAAAAAAGACTTCACGCCATGGAAAAATTAAAATTATAAAAACAAGACTAAACGAAAGGGGAACATCACCCAGTGGGGGGAAAAAAGGCATTTCCCTTGGGGCAGGCTGAGCGCCTTCAATAAGCGGCGCTTCATTTGGCTCCTCCACAGGCAGGCCCTCTGCTGAAGCAGGAACCACCAAGGGTCTTGGGCAGGGTTCTTCCAGGGCTGCTGTGGCCTCAGTTGGGTCTGGGGCCAGCCCTGGCTCCAAAGCTGCTGCTGGAGAGGCTGCTGGAGCTGGCACAGGGCCTGGAGGTCCACACACCTCCAGCTCAGCCCCCAGCTCCTCAGGATGGACTTTACTTGTTACAGGAGGAGCCACATCTGCCCTCTGGGCTGGTGCTAGAGTGATGAGAGGAGAAAATGTCACACATGTGCCAGTATTCCCTTGAGCACCCCAAACACAGAACACAGAGTGCAGGATGCACCACAGGACGCTCCCCCCTCCCCCCGCCCCGAATGTCTAGCAGGTGTGTGGTCTGAGACCTGTTTTTGCTCCTGGCCAGGCTTTAGGGGTACTCCCTGTGTGTCTGGCAACAATCCCTCCCCATAAGCTCACAGGGATCTCCAATTCCACCCCCATCACCCGACCTTCTCACCCTGGGACTCTGCCTCCTCGGGCTCCAGGTCTTCTGGCCTGGGATGATTACCACAGGCACAGCAGTCTAGGACACAGTTGAAAATTGGCATCCTTCTGTTGGTACCAAGCAGGTGCAAGGTTGCAGGCTGGTGGGGCCTGGGAGGCTCAGGTTGAGGATTCCTTCCCCCTGCACTCATGGGCCCTGGCTCCCCAGATCCCCAGGTGGCCTCCCGCACTTCAGGCTTCCTCTGGCCCCTCCTGCTGGGCCTGCGGCGGGGGTCGTCATGGACCAGCTGCTGCTCTTCTCTCACCAGGTTTGGCCCCTCCTTGCCGTGGGTCGAATTCTGCAATGACAGTGATGGGTAGCTGACAGGGAGGGCTTAAACCCGGCCCTGGTCACTGCTGCTTCTGTCTACTGGGCCTTTTGCTCCCAGATCGGGTCCAGCCCTGTGTCTACACAGACATGCTCTTAGGTAAAATAAGACTCACCTCCAGGGCTCAGAATAGTCCTCAGGCACAGGGTGCCACCCACACTCCACAACCACCCTGCCAGCCTCTACCTGGGGTGTGAACATGACTGGTCCTGAGCCCTGAACCCAGCCTGTTCCTGTTCTGGACAGACCTTCCCCATATGAACACGCCCTTTATCCCCCAAACACATTGGGAAGGGACATGGGGCTGCTCAGGTGGGATCATGGTGGTGGCCTGGCGTGAACAATCCTCCTGTGTTACCTCTGTGTTCCGCCGGGAAAAGGGCCACAGGCGTCCTCTGCCCTGAGTCCTCATCCAGCGGCGGACACGACTAAACACACTCTGATCTCTGCCTCTTTTGAGGCATCGCCCTCGGGACACGGGGAGACAACAGGAGAACATGGCTCTCCTCTCCACTGTCTCTGTCCGAGTGAGCTGGGAAGGGCAGTTATAGAATGTGGCTGCCTGGTTACCAGGGTTCCAGGCGCTGTTGGGCTCCATTGTCAAGAAGTGAGGTCACTGGATGTGCCCCTGTCCAAGCACCTCCTCAGACATACTTATAATTTTTGGTCTTGAAACTTTTTTTGGCTCACCTGGATGTTCTTTGTGTTTCACATCTAACTCATCACTTTTAAAGCATGTAATCCAGCTTTCACAAATATCTTGAGATGGAGCACGTTTACCATAAGCTTCCCAAAGTGTTTGATAACTTTTTCTTCAAAATAATGAATTTAAACTTCCGCAAATGCTCTTTTTTGGCATGAAATTCAACATTTTTAAGCATAAACATATTTATGAGGTTAGCACCCTCACCAAATTTGACATCAAGATTTGAAGCTTCCTGTCAATGTAAGAAAATAGAATAAATATCAAATCGCATATATATATATATATCATATGTGTAACTCCACCTATTGAAAATAATCCACACCTAGTGTATGTTACCATCAAGTCTATTTCTAAATACTGCAAAACTTCAAACTTTCATTTTTATTGGAAAATAGCTGTCTATTAGAGAGTAAGACTTTAAAATATTTCTAAGTTGATTAATTTAAGGACCTCACAAAGTCTGCATTTCATTGCACCGCATACATATTTTGAAGTATATTGTAATATATTAAATTTTAAGAAATCACCATGTGTTTACAGTGAATCCATATTAAACAGAGATAATGCCCAAAATAGAGACATGATTATGTCTTTAAACTTGTGTATTTAAATGGAAGACACTTTTTATTTGAATCATCCTCACATCAAATTAAATAATTAAAGGTGGCCCTTGAATTATGTATAAGCTCTGCTGTTATTCATCTGGAGTCACAGAAGACATTACTTTGTTAAAACCATCACTAGGATTTTGGGAGTTAATTATCTTTCTCTTACCGTTGAGTTGGAAGTCACCTGAGATTCTGAGACTTTAACTGGGAAGTAGCTCCTAGATATAACGGTGAGGGGGCAAAGAGAATGGAAACGTGCCTCCAAAGAATCTCCAATCCTGAGGACTAACGTGCGTTGTGAGGACGGAATCTCCCTGATTAGTCGCTCAGTAGGTTGGAAAGAGTCTGTCTGCCTGTTAGTAAACAGACCAGTTTCCCTAACCTGAAACCAATTTCTGCTTCACATTTTCAAAATCCTGTCCTCACTTCAGTCCTTTAAAGAAGTTCTCACAACTCTTTAGATCTTTCTCTAAAACACTATTTATGCTACCTCTATATTCTTATTGCTCTTTGCTGAGTTTGTCTCATTTTTGCAGCCAGAATTCCTGCTTCTATTCTTCCTCTTCTCTTCACTTCCCCTCATACCCTCATGCCCTCTTGCTTTCAAGAACTACTTATTCCATATCAATCTCAACTGGCCCGGAGCTCTGTATCAGACACCTATAGAGAAATAACCCAGTAACCCATATTAAAGGATTTTACAACCAAGGGATTGATCCATTGTCTCTTAAAGGTATTTTCTTCTTTTGAAAATATAATCAAAACATACTTATGTCTATTATAGAAATCCTATACAATAAAGAGGTAATATGCAAATTAACCCTAACTTCATAATTCCATCACACAATGCTGAAGTGTACAGCAGGTGCGGGGCAGCAGGTTTGGAGCTGGGGGCCTTTGGGCTGAGGACCGCTCCTACATGGAGCATCTACCCACTGGTGCTCAGCGTGTGTCATAGTGACTGGTTGTTCCACTCTTCATTCTGCAGTTCAGTCGATTTGCATATTAGGCTTTTATTATACAGTCCAGGAGCCCTCAGGGTCGGGAGGTGACTGGCGACCAGAGGAAGGTGACACCCCATCACACCTTTGTTGTTGCCACTGCCCACAGTGAAAACCTCAGCCAGAACTGGTTATCTGTGCCTCTGGCAACTCTGGGCTTCTGGGCAGGTGCCATCTGAGGCTTTCCTGTGCCTCAGCATGACCCTTGGCATCTGGGGGGATGAAGGGACTGGGGGACTCCAAAGTCAGGTGCATGGTGTGGCCAGGCCTGCTGGGGTGTGGAGGGGACTGGCCTTGCTGCAAGCCAGAACCACCTGATGGTGCTTAGGGGACCGGGCGCCACCATCTTTTGGCTGTGGGCTCTGTCATCTTTGAGATAGCATGAGGGTCAATTAGCATACTCCCTCTTTATTAGGTAGGATAATATTCTACTCTCTGTGTGTGTGAATAAAATCCCATCTTCTTTATCATTTCATACTTTGATGGACCCATTTACTTTTTTTCCTATCCTGGTTGTTATGAATAATTCTACAATGAAGATTAGGCTGAAAATATGGCTTTGATAACCTGATTTCAAGTCTTTTGGATATGTATCCAGATATGGAATGGCTGGATCATAGGATAGTTGTTGTTTTGGTGGGTTGGCTATACTAATAGTAGGGGTTGTGATCTGCATTTCCCTGCTGACAGGTCATGTTGAACATCTTCTCATGGGAATGTTGGCCATGTGTTTATCTTTTTTGTAGAAAGATGTATTCGAAATATTATCTACTGTGCATGTAACCCATTTCTTGCTTTAGAGATGATAATAATGATGATGCTAACATGCAATCATTATTTTAGCTTTTTTAAAAAAATATTTATTGTTCAGTTTATTAATTACATTGTCCTCCCTTTTTTCCACCTTTTGCTCCCCTATACCCTGTACCCATCGCACCCACCACCCTTTCCTCCCTGCCCCACTGTCCTCTCCCATAGTTGCATGATTTTTGTCCAGTCTCTTGCTGCACTTCCCACACTCCTTTTCTCCACAAGAATTGTCAATCCATTTCCTCTCTATGTCCATGGTTCTGTTATATTCACCAGTTTATCCTATTCATCAGCCTATCACTTGATTTTTATGTTTTTTTGTTGATAGATGTGTATTTGTTGTTCATTATTTATATTTTTATCTTTTTCTTCGTCCTCTTCTTAAAGAATATCTTTCAGCATTTTATATAATATTGTTTTGGTGGTGATGAACTCCTTTAGCTTTTTCTTATCTGTGAAGCACTTTATCTGACCTTCAATTCTGAATGATAGCTTTGCTGGATAGTGTAATCTTGTTTCTAGATTCTTGCTATTCATCACTTTGAATGTTTCTTGCCATTCCCGTCTGGCCTGCATCGTTTCTGTTGAGAAATCTACTGACAATCATATGGGTACTCTCTTATAGGTAACTAACCGTTTTTCTCTTGCTCTTTTAATATTCTCTCTTTGTCTCTTGCTCCTGGCATTTTAATTATGATGTGCCTTGGTGTGATCCTCTTAGAGTTATTATATATTGGGGTTTGGTGCACTCTTGGACTCCTAAGTCAATTTCTTTCACCAAGTGTGGGAAGTTTTCGGTCACTATTTCTTCAAACAGGTTTTCATTGTCTTGCTCTCTCTCTTTTTCTGGCACCCCTATAATTCGGATGTTGGTATGCTTGAGGTTGTCCCAGAGGCCCCTTGCACTATCTTCAATTTTTTGGATTCTTTTGCTTTCTTGCTCTTCCAGCTGAGTGGATTTTACCTCTTTGTATTTCAAATCTTTCACTTGGTTCTTGTGGTCCTCTAGAGTACTTTTAGGTCTTTGTATAATATTTTTTGTTTCAGTCAGTGTATGCTTAATTTCTGGTTGGTCCTTTGTGATATCCTTGAGGGTCTCCTTCATATTTTTGTAGGTCTCATTCATTTCCTTGTAGGTCTTGTTCATTTCATCATAGGTCTTGTTTATTTCTTTATAGGTTTCAGCCTTTTCTAGGAGGCTCTTGAAAAGCCTTATTACCGTGTTTTGAATTCTATGTCCAGTCTTTTTCTTTTTTCCTCCATTTCTTTCACACCTGATTTCTTTCCATGTCTCTGCATGGTGACTGCTTTCCTGAGTGGGTCCATTAGCTTTGTATGGTAGATGTCCTCTAAGGTACAGTGGCTCAGGCTCCCCAGTTAGCTGAGGTGGATATGGGGTGCACATCTTGTTGAAGATAAGCCTAGATTAATCATTGTTAGCACTAGGAGGGTTTGAACTCCAGACCAATTCTCAATGATGTTCAGCCGTGCTCAGGTTTGATTGGCAGAGTCTCCGGGCCAGACAGACAGTGTTAGCTCCACCCTATACTGCCCCAGGGACTCTGTGCTGGGTGGGAATGGCTGCCAGCACCTCTGAGAGCAAGCTGCTGCTGAGCTCCAGCAGCTGCCAGAGAATTCAACCTCTCCCCAAATGAGTCTGCACACCCAACGTCTCACCCAGGGTTGTAAAACAATGTAGTCTGTCAGTTTCCCAAACGAGAGAGTAAGTCACGAGTGTTCTTTACGTGGTCAAGCAGATGTGCTGTTTCCAAGTTCAGGCACACTCTGCAGAAGCTCGCCCTCTCCAAAAGCTTGCAGATGCTTGCAGTGCCCGAGTTTCGGCGTGCCTCCCCACTGTCCAGTTTTTAACCCATATGATTGTGGGTTCCCGAGTTTTGACGTGCCCCCCCCACTGTCCAGTTTTTAACCCGTATGATTGTGGGTTACCTGATCTTTGCCCGGAGCTAGGGAATCAGTTGAGTGGGACCTCTTTGTCATCCCTTGCTCGAGAAAACCAGCTGGGTTTTCAGCCACCAACACAATCTGCTGGTGCACGCTCCAAACCTCTCTCTACATGTATCTTCAATGCTGTCCGCCTCCACGCTTCTGAGTCATAGTGTCTTATCTTCACTTTTATTTGTGGAATTTTCACTCAGCCAGCTTTCCAGTGATTCCGGATGGTGTTTGTTCTTTCATTAAGTTGTAGTTTTGAAATGGCTGTGTGTGGCAGCAAGATAGGTGTTTACCTATGCCTCCATCTTGATTCCCTCTCTCCTCATTACTATTTTAGATTTGTAAAAATATAAGGAACATTAAAAATAACAAATAGCTTTTAAAATAAAATATTAGTTAGAAAGTATAGAGACATATTAAAGGGTACTTGGTAAACTTTTTATTTCCTCCTATTATGAGGAGATTTTCATTGCTTATATCAGGGGTGAAAATGTGTGGTCCACAGACTATAAAAGGCCCATGAAATAATTGGTCTGTCCCTGCCAAGGAATTAGGGGTGAGTTAATTAAATGTCTGACCAAATATAGCAGGCTAATTTTTAAGTTGATAATTTTGTATGTCCTGCAATGTTACAAATACATAAATATCCAAATGGCCCCTGGCATGAAAAGATTCCCCACCCCTTGGTTATATAAACCCAAGAGAATGAGATTGAGGTGGAGAGAGAAAGAGAGAGAGAGAGGGAGAGAGAGAGAGAGAGAGAGAGAGAGAGAGAGAGAGAGAGAGAGAGAGAGATCCTAGATTTTGCTATGGGGACCGATTTATTCACCAGGGTGGTTATCACTTCACCAGGAGGATGAAAGTTGGCCTGTTTTTTATTTTTATTTATTTTTTTAATACCCACCTGATGATATTTTTTCAGATTTATTTAGAGAGAGTAGAGGGGAGGGAGGAGGAAGGGAGAGAGATATATAAAGGACATGGATTGCTTGCCTCCTGCACATTCCCTTACCATGGGCAGGGATGAACCCTGCAACAGAAATACATGCCTTTGACAGGGAATCAAACCATGACCCTTGGGTCTGCAGACCAGAGCTCTAACCACTGAATCAAACTTACCAGGGCACTTGGGCTGTTTTAAAATGTGTTCGCATGATTTTTCAGACAGAAAAATCTCTGAGTATAAATAAAATCCCATCTTTATCAGTTCATCTTCTGCTGGACTCATTTAGTTTTTTGTATTGTTATACAATATTGGAATGTGGAGATGCTGAGAGGAATAAGAGTATTGGAAAGAGTAGATCAACTGTGTAAAATAGCAATATAATTAAAATATAGGTCATAGTAACAAGTCAAGAAAAATGAAAAAAAATATTTTAACTTCTTTCATTTTTATATAACATGAAAAACTATCAAGTGCTATTAAGATTTGATAAGCCAGAATGCATATTGTTATCTGTAGAATAACATGACTAGCAAAAGAGAGAAGCATACATAGCAATCATATGTGGTCCACAATGAGAGAAAAAATAGTGTGTGACTCCAATTCATAGAATGGAGGTTATCCTAATTTACTCAAATGTTGAGTTCGTTAACTATTTAGTCATTTTAAATCTGTGGGAGCTTCAGGTCTCAAGGCTTAGTTTGCAGCTCTTATACCTTATATTGTGGTAACAAGTTTTGGAATATAATTATTTTTCCAGAAAGAATTTTGGCCTCTTATATTATACTAGTGGCCCGGTGAACAAAATTCGTGCACAAGGGTGGGAGCTCGGGGGATTCCCTCAGCCCAGCCTGCACCCTCTCCAATCTGGGACCTCTCTGGCCTCTGCCTCCTAACCACTCACCTGCCTGCTAGCTGTTCTCCCCTGACAGGCTGTTTGCCCTAACTGCTCTCCTCTGCTGGCCTGGTCCCCCTAACTGCTCTGTCCTGCTTGCCTGACTGCCTCTAACCTCCTCTGCCTTGGCCCTACTAACATGGCTTTGTTGGGAAGGATGTCTAGAAGGACATCTAGAAGGTCGCCAGGAAGATGTTCAGTCTAATTGGCATATTACCCTTTTATTAGCATAGATGCTACCTTGTCCTAAAAATGCAAGTTGTTCCCAGGTTTTCCTATCATGGAAGGGGAGTGCGCAGTAACATCCTGGGTTCTGACCAGGGCTTAAGTGCTTGTGCTTTATCTCAGCAGATGTGATTCCTAGAAGAAGACTCTTGGATGTACCTTGAACATTTCTATCAAATTTGCCAAGTCATCCTCCAAAAATGTTGAATCACTTTAAACTCCCACCATCAAACATGCATGTGCCTTCCATTCCACTTTGATGCCAATATCATTGATTTCTCCCTAGAAGCTTCCCTCCCGTCAGCTGGGAGCGCTTGATACTTGAGCTAACCTCATTGTTCAGCTGGGAACTTGATTTCCTGAGATTGAATTATGGAGGAAGAAAAAACAGTTTTCCTCTACCTTTCTGAGTTCTTAGTGGAGGCCCTTGTAATGAAAGACAGATCGCCAAGATAAAAACAAACGTTTATCAACATGTGTACCTCATGTATATATGGGAGATCTTAGAGAAAAATGAATAACTCCCCAAGCTGGCTTAGAATGCAGATTTAAATACCTTCTTCCTAGGGAAAAGGAACGGGAGATATAGTCCTCTTAGAGTAGAGTAAATTATTTTTAGGAAAGATGAATGGGGGTGGAGAGAAATAGTTTGTTACAAAGTCTGGGTGTTATGTCCTGTGACAGGAGTCAGTCTTCTCTGCCTGATGACACTTCTCCCATAAAGGGGACCTATGACATTTAAGCTCTTTTAGGGGGGGTCCAATTTTAGACAGATCAGGAGACTTCAGTGAAATCCTCTGCATGTACTTGCAGTTTTTCAAGAATATGTAGCTCAAAATCATCAATATAACAATAAAGCATATGTTGGGTAATGACATGTTTTCTGACCTTCAGAATAAACCCAACAAAAGCCTGTTCCCTCTCTCAGATGATTTGCCGCAGTAGGTTATTCCCTGGAGATGGCATTCTGGGAGTGGTCATAATATACCCTGTGTATGTAGAAACGTGTGGGCCACATCACTAAATAATCCAGGGAGAGTTTTCTCATCTTGAGGAAAGGGAGATAAAGTTATGATAGTTTATCTCCCTTTCCACAGGTTTCTTGTGGGTTTGTGTCTCAGCTGCCCCCACCCGCCTTGCTCCCCCCACCTGTAGCAGCCCCAGTGCCTAGGCATCGGGCCTTGAGACTGCTGGGTGCCAGGCCTGCTGATTTGTATCTCTAGTCGACACCCCTTCCACCTCCCAGCCCCAGGTCTGCAGTGGCAGGGCTTGGGGCTGCTGAGTGCTGGCCTCCCTGCTGGTTTGTGTCTCAGATCCAGCCCCTCACAGCCCCAGCGCCGCCATGGCAGGATTTGCAGCTGCTGGGTGCCAGCCTCTCTGTTGGTTTGTATCTCCAATCTGGGGGCAGTTGGGTGCTGTCCTCCATGCAGGTTTATGTCTCTGATTCGGCCTTTGCAGCTCCAGCAACTGGGTGGCAGACTTGTGGGTGCTGGGTACCAGCCCCCCTGTGGGTTTGTGTCTCTGATACAGGGGCTATTGGGTGCCAGCCTCCCAGCAGACCCCACACGCGTTCCACCTGTGGAGCCCCCTGCCAGCCCAAGGCGTAAAGCCCCCACCCAGCCCGGCCCACCCCACCCTGCTGCTTCCACGTTCCCCGCCCCCTCAGTACTTCAAACTTACTCCTACAGTGGGTCTGTCAAGAGAACTACATTTCCCAGAATTCCTGCCCCCCCACCCTGCAAGAACCAAGAGCACCATGAATATTCTCCACCTTGTGATGGCCACCTGGGTCTCCACACACCCCAGAGACTGGCAGCAGTTCCCACTCCCATAGTGGGTGCTGGGCTAGAAGGCATGCAAAGACCCTGAGCGCTCATTTGCATGTGATTCAGGCACCATAAGCTTAAGGAGGGCTAGCACTTAAGTGTCCTGTGGGCCACCCTTTCAGGGTGGTGGTTGCTTTCACTGCACTGTGGCCACACCCCTGCCAGCCTCACCCACTGTGTGCTGGCCATGCCCCCACCCTGCCCCTCCCTCTGCCCTTTCCCACCCTCTGCCCTGCCCCACCCTTCGCCCTGCCCCACCCTTTGCTCCACCCCACCCTTTGCTCCACCCCCTCCTCTGCCCTCTGCTGCAATCAGATGGTAGCATAACCAATTAGGAGGCAAGTTTTGGTCACATTTGCATGTTACTCTTTAATTAGATAGGAAATACTCAATATAAAGTTATATAAAGTGTTTTAAAGTTATTAAGAATTCATATTGAGTATATTATAAAGCCAAAACAAAATCCTATTTTTATATTAGGATTGACCCTATGCTGGGCATTTATATGTGGAGTGAATGTACATGTCCATTGGAAAAGACTTCTTTCTTTTTTACTCCCAATGAGTTATAAAAAATTAAAACACCTCCTATCAATTTTTATAATGATACATACAGATTCTTCCCCATATTAATATATGAATATTCCTGTAATCTAATAAGATAACACCGTTTCTATAATGTATTAGGTATGATGACAATGATAACAGGCAGTTGACTAGTAAATAACTTCTTTAAGTTTCCATAAAATGAGGATAAAAATAGAACCTAATTTATAGAACTTTAAAGATTTACTAGGTAATGTATGTACCATAACTATCTAGGTACCTAACTATGTGCATATCATACAGTGAATCCTCAATATTTACTAATTTATTATTATTTTAAATTTATGAAACCAACTTCTTCTCCTGTCAGGCTGGTATTGGTTATTACTTATAGCCTCAATGTGTTATCTGAAAGTATTTTAATTTTTATGTACAATTTTATTAATTTTAGCAGTGATGGGAAAATTCTTTTTGGCTTGTATGCTTCTATCCCATTTAACAATAAATAGAGATAATGTACCAAGAGATAAGAACATTTGAATGGGGTTAAAATGTGAATTTACTTGAGCAGTCACTGAAGAATTTTATCTGACTAATTTTCCTGAAAATTTTTCTTACATTAGGGTAAATCAAGATATGAGAATTAAATGTCTTATTTTAATGTCCCATTATCTCACCAAAGATCTTTGCTCTACTTGAATGTTAAAATTAGATATGGTCCCATCATAGCCTCAGACAAAGTTCTCATAGAAAATAAGGTGAAAAATCACAATATGGTCATAATGTTTTTGGTTCTAATTTCCATTCCAGAATATTTACTGTTTTGACATTATATCTTTCATATCAGGTAACACTGACCTCAAAACTATCCTATCTAATAAAAGAGTATTATGCAAATTGTCCCCTTAGGAGTTCAACTGAGAGACTTGGATTTCAATTGCTCGCTGAGATGTGCACTGACCACCAGGGGGTGGGGTGGAAAAAAGGAAGGCTCTGACTGGCATCCAGAAGGCCCCAGTTGGCACTGATTGCCGGCCAGGCCTAGGAACCTCAACTGTGCACAAATTTTATGCATCAGGCCTCTAGTTTTCTTTATGTTATTGTACTCTAAGATGACATTGTATGATCTCTAGGACAGATTTCTTTTCGTTTGGATAGTTGGTATTCTTTATTTGTTATGCATTTGAGTGTTTAGAAGTACTCATATTTTAAGGTATTGAATTCAAGAGCAGTTTCACTTTGGAAATATAGAGTTGAGGAATAGTAGCAAGTAAGTTTTCTATGTCTTTCCTGAACATGATTTTATTTTAGTTCTTTGCTTTTGATTCAAACCTTTACCCCTTTAATTTAAGGTATCATAAGAAATGTAAATAACGTAGTATATATGTAACTATATGTAAATTTCACACTTTTCCAAGTCTGGCAATATGCATGTTTATAATAAAATGTTCAAAGCTCTTTCAAGATTTCTATGTTTACCATGGATATAAACTACAAAATGTTATTTATAATAGTCTGACAATATAATTATACAATACTTAAAATCCTCATCATTTGAAATAAGTATAATCTATACTTTTAAAAAATATTATAAATACTTAAATACTTCATATTCTAGAAGTAAATTTAACTATTGCTAATGGAGATAATAAATACATTTTTAAAAGGATATAGGTGACAATCATTAATATAATGTCAGTCTAATTTGATAATTTCATTCCTATCCAATGATTTCTATAATAGAAAAATAGAAATTTTTCTGTGCCTATTAGAAAACTTATAAGTAGAAGTAGTATGTTAATTTAGACACTAAATTTAGAGGAAAAAATATCTTTAATTCCTAAACTTCAGCAGTAAAGCATCAGGTTTTTATGAAGGTATTTTTGTTAAAAGAAATTAAAAAGGGAAGCAATGATGCACTATACGTTGATGAAGGCATTACAATGAGTATGAATACAAGTATTAGTATAGCATGTGCTATTCACATAACAAAACACAACATCAGTACTTATTTGAAACAAAGTCGCTTTTTATTTTTATCAAACTATCTGATCTACCTTTATTTATCTTTATTCATTCAAGTTTGCATTTCCAGCATATTCAAAATGTTAAATATTAGATACATGTCCAAATGGAACCATCATGAGTATTACCAAGGCTTTTATTGCCCTTACTCTACCAACACTCTTCTCAGCCACAGCTTTGATATTCCTAAACCAAACAAGTAAAAACATATTTGGAATCACACAGCTACGACATTGTCTCCCCATTCTGGTGAGACATCATCCCACACAACTTGCAGTACTCTCCAAGTCATTTTCAGTGGCTCCTCCATGCAAACAGTCTGTCTTGGCTCCTGCTTTGGAATTTCCTAAAATCTCTCAAACAAGTAGCAACAGATCTCTGCATTCCCTGTACCTGTTGCTAAGCAGCCACAGATCTAGCACTAGCAGCAGCCCGCCTTGGTTTGCAGCTTGGCCTCTGCTGGACAGCTTTGCTGTCCACACAAGTAGCAGCTATCTGCAGTTCACTCTGTAACTCATGGCAATTGGCCCGGTGTAAGAAACCAGGGGTAGTTGATCTTAGCCCTGGACTTCCTGGGAGGCCTCAGGTGCAGTGCTTTAGGGGAACAGCTTCAGACCATGGCAAAGGGTGACAGAACCACCACCACAGGTGATTCCCTGAGGAATGACCTCGGCAAATACCAAAGGCGCACTGAAGTGAGTCCAACTCTGTGCAGTTGGCCCCTGCGTAGCAGCTCCTCCATTATATTTCCACCCACTCCTTGCAGCTCATTGACTTCAGGGTGATTCTCTCCCAGTGATGCCAACAGCAGTCATAACTCAACTACAACATAATAATGTGAGCATCCTACACTGAGAAGCATACCCTAGAGGCCTTGACCACCACTGAGCCCTACAGGACACCTATTGCATAAAGACTTTCTACTAAAATCCAGAAGTATAGCAGCTTTACCTAATATATAGAAACCAACAAAAGAAATGAAGTGCCAAAAGGAGAAGACAATTACTAGTAATCTGATCCCAAATAAAAGAACAGAAGAAATCTAAAAAAAAAAAAATTCAGTGAAATGGAGGCAGACTAACATATACAGATTTCAAATCATGCTTGTGAAGATGCTCATTGAACTTAGTGACAACTTCAACCACATCAAAAGGAAACTATCAAAAAGAACTAGTCAGAAAGGAAGAATACACTAACTGAAAAGAAGAATACCTCATAGAAAACCAACAGCAGAGTAGATATAACAAGGATCAAATCAGCAATTTGCAAGATAAGGAAGCATAATACAACTAATCAAACTACCAAAATTTACAAAAGAATCCAAAAGACTTGAAGATAGTATAAGGATCCTGTGGAACAATTTCAAGTGTGCCAATATTTGCATAATGGGGACACCAGAAAGAGGAGAGAGCAAATAATTGAAAAAAATATTTGAAAAAATAATGACAGAAAACTCTCCTAACATGGTGAAGTAAATAGACATACAAGTCCAGGAAGCACACTGAATCCCAACTACGATGAATCCAAGGAGGCTCACACCAAAACACATTATGATTAAAAGAGTTTATCATCAATAACTAGCATCTCAAGAAAGATTGAAGAACCATTTTTTAAAAAAACAAGAAAACAAAAGAAAAAATATGTAGATAATAACATGGAAATACATACACATTTATAATAATTACTTAAATATCAATGATTTAATCAAAAGACATACAATGGCAGAAAAATTAAAAAACAACAACTCCTTTACATATGCAGTATACAGGAGACTCACTTCAGATTGAAAGAAACACACAAACTAAAAGTAAAGGGATAAAATAATATATTTAATTAAAATGGAAACAAACAAAAAGGTGGAATACCAATACTTATACCAGATAAAAATAAATTTTAAAAACAAAAACTATAATAAGAGACTAAGAAGAACAAATTAATTTCACTTGTAGGTTTTTATCTTAAGTAACCCCTTTAGTTATAAATTCCTCACCATTACTATCCCAGCAAACCTTCAAATTATATTTTTAGGCTTATATACGATACATTTATCTTTTCCAGAACTTTATATGAATGAAAAAATAAAGTATATACACCTTTGTGTCTAGCTTCTTCCACTGATAAAATATTTTTTCATTTTAATCAATACTGTGACAAGCAGATAGACTTCATTCTTTTTATTGTTAAGTACTATTTTTTTTTGTTAGATTATCTCACACAATTGTGGCCTGGTGCACAAAATTCGTGCACATTAATTAGAGGAAATAGTTTACTATTGCTATTTGCCTTTTATAATAGAAGTGTCAGAGATGAAAGAAAATTAGTAAAATGTATATGAAAATAATATATAAGTTTATTAATAAATAATCACAACATCATATAACAACAACAAAAACATGATGTAAAAATAACAATGATACAATGACTGATAAATTGATTAAACTTAGTCTAATATTTCTAACCTTTAATTTAATAAACTTATTCTAATACCACATTAAGAGTGAAAACACCTTCAAAGTGATTGACTGATTTCCCTGTGATGAAGTACTTATATCTTTAATATCACAGGCTCTTTGAACTGGAGAGAAAGCAACATATAATTGACCATGTGGGAAAATGGATTCAGCTAGGAATATTCCTACTCTCTGTAGAGTTTGTCCTTGTGATTTATTAATAGTCATAACAAATCCTGGCATCACAGGAAACTTCTTCAAATTAATTTAAGTGGAAGGTCAGGGTCAGATGAGGACAAATCAATTCTTGGGTTCAGAACAACGTCTCTTGCAAAGAATGAAGCTCCCTTTTCCCTCCTTTCAGGGTCCTGGGTGCAGGTGAATGAGATTCCTGCCTGGCAGGCCACTGACAGCAAGCTGTCCAATGGCTGATTCTGTGAGGAATGGGGTTCCCTCTTCCCTCCTGTCAGGGTGTGGTTTGAAGGTCTGCCATGCCCCCAATCACATGAGATCCAGTGTTCTGCCACACCCCAGCAGAACCCCAGATCTGCCTCCCACTGCCACTGTGCCCAGACCAGGACCAGAAGGGAGCTTCCTCTCGCCACCAGATTGTTGTTTGGTTTGTCCATCTGGTAGTCTAGGTGATGACAGCCTCTGGATTTTTATATATAAGGCTGTTTATTCAAATGTTTATAGACTCTTGTTCTTTTTCTACTTTCTGGCTATTATGAATAAAGTCCCTATGTGCATGTATCTTTACTAATAAAAGCCTAAGTGGTTGTCATGGTGTAATTTCCTCACTCTGTCACAGATGGCAGGGTGCAAAGCAAGCTTGTGCAGGTAGGCAGGGCTGGGCTTAAAGCTGCATGCATAGCACAGAGCCTGCCTAGTAGTCCCACCACCTTCCAGCTCAGAGGAGATAGGTCTCCATGCTTTACAAGTGAGGCCTGCCTGGGGTTCACTTGGCTCACCTTAGCAGGTCTGCCTGGGGAATCCTAGAGGTCCTGCCTCCCAGCTCTACGTGGCACAGAGGCAGGACCTCTGGCTCTGGCCTACATCTTTGGGGAAATTCATCAAGGAGACCCAGATGAGTGGGCAGGGTCTACCTCTTTAGGGCGATCAATTGCGAGGCTCCTGCACTGTCACAGGGTACAGGCCAGCTGGGCGACCCCCCTCCCCACCTAGTGTACAAATTTTGTGCAGTGAGCCTCTAGTATATAGTTAATTGTGGGTGTAGATTGGGTAAAATATTGGATTGAATTTGCTTGTTTATATGTTAGTAAATTTAATTTTGTAACAAAATGTCAATATTTTCATAAGTGGTTGTGTGAATTTATATAACATTAGACAATGTAGTGGAAATCCAATTGCTCAACTTTTTTGGCAAATTTAGTATTAAGGGTATTTTAAATATTAGTTGTTCTAATGGATGAAAAGTGGCATGCAATTAGTTTTATTTTGTATGTCCTTGATGACTAAAGATGTTGATAAACTTTTCATAAGCTTATTGTCTAACCATTTTGCTGTATTTTGTGACATGTTTACTTTTTAAAATTGCATTATATTCCAATAATTGAGTTTTAAGTTATTTTTTGCCTATTAAATATTTGCTATATATTTAAAATATTCGTATTTTCTTCTGCCTATGTTTCATCTCTATTTTTTAATAAAGACTTTTGAAGGGCAGAACGTTGTAATACCACTTTAATTAGACTTATCATTCTTCTCCTTTTGATAGCTGCTTTTTTAGTTTTCTATCTAAAAAACTTAGCTAACCCTAAGGTAACACATATTTTCTCCTTTTTTTTCCAGACTTTTTTTATTTCCAGTTTTGTGCACCTGGCCTTTAGTTTTGATATAAAATTTGATATAACCTGTGAGGTATGTGTTAGGGGTTATAGTAATTTTTTCCATATATTTTATTTTTAAGACCACTTTCCCATGGATATGCATGGTATGTTTATAAAACCAATTCATCATAATGTATGTGGGTCATGTTTTGTTTTGTTACATGTTTTGTTACATGTTTCTACTTCTTGCAAATATCGCACTTGTCTGATGAGTATAGATTTAGAGTATGTCTTAAAATCAGTAAATATACAGCCTTCAAGTTTATTCTACTTAGCAATATATTCTTGGTAATATATATCATATTCATGAGGAGAATTATAATTTTATAAACTTATCTGAATCCAAATTATATGAGAAAGCAACAATAACAAAAACAACAAGGCATTGTTAGAAAAACAGGCAACGCAGACCAATGGAACAGATTTGAAAACTGTTGAACACAATTTTTTGACACAATTTTTAAAGAGCTCCTATTCTTAAAATATCCATTGCTAATAATTATCTTGATTAGCAATTCTCACATGAAATTAAATTTCTTCTTTATCTACAATTTTGGGATAAATTTTCTATCAGATAATGAACATTCTACAACCTCATTAAATCTCTACCTCCTGAATTCTCCACCACTACCTCATACATCCATGATGTGTAATATTACTCAGAGACATCTTCTGAATTTAGCCTAAAGTGTTTACTATCACACTTAACTCTTTTTATTATTACAACCCAGAGTAAAATAAAATTTTTTATTCACTTTTCACTATCATTAACACTTGCACTAAATACCTCTTAACTCTGCCTTATAAGCGAATAGTAGGTTACATTTCCTCCTCCCTTGAAGAAGTAACACTGTGCCATTCTCAGTGCATTATATTCAAAGGTACCTGATGTACATTTGTTTCATTATTGATTATCTAATCTTTAATTACATTAATTATATAAATATCCTGTCAATCAGGATTTTCCTTTCTAAAATTATAATTATAAAAAGTGATTTTGAAGAAATATTTTGAACTATAAAACTATCTTCCTTATCATGAAGCTTTCACTGAAACATTTAGCATTCTTGGATAAGTTTTTGCTAAATCAACCTTGATGGTAGCAAAATGATGATTTTGTAATTCAATTATTTCTTTTACATTTATTATTATAATTCATCTATATGGATGACATTTCCCTCCAGGCTCTCCTCCCAAAAATTGTATGTAGTGGTCTTGAACAAAGTTATGTAAATTCTGCCCCAAAATTTGGTCAGAATTGGCATGATTAATGTATTAAATTCAACATACATAAATTATATTTTTCTATTTAGTTTGCTTCTCTGTTGCTACTCTAAATAACACTAGAAACAGTCTTGAACTTTATAATATATATTTTCTGGAAGGTACATTTTTTATGTTGCTATTATACTGTATATATAATCCAATTATTACTACATTGGTAAAACATGTCTTTGAAACACTAAATAGTTATTTATTTAAATTCAAATAGCTTAGAAATTATTTGTTTTAATTGTTAGTAGGTGTGTATAAACTCTCCTAAAGGCATCTTGGAAAAACAAATTGTACAGTTCATGAAATATATTTTTATCATTTTATATATCTTATGAGGATTCTTACATTATCTTATAATTATTATTATTATTTATTGAAATGATAAATCTTTTCTATAATTTATCTGTTTGCCTAAATTCTTACAAGTAGTATAGTAATGGCACCCCAAAGATAGCCATAATCACTTGTGAATATAACTTACAGGGAAATAAAGGACATTGAAGACATGATTAAGGTTAAGGAACTTCAGATGGAGAGAATATCCATGTAGGTCCTTGTTAAACACAGGTTCCTAAAAGTAGAGGACTTTTCCCTGAGGTTAGAACCTGGGAGAGAGATTCAACTTCTTGATCAAGATGAAGGAAGACCTTCAAGAGCCAAGGAATGCAGATATCCTCAGGAAGAAAGCTCTTCAGGCAGAGGAAGGAGATTTAGGTCAGAAAGGTAAATCTACATGAATACAGGAAGAATTTCAGAGAAAGAATAAGGGAAGGCAATACAACATATGGTACTCTTCTTATTATTAATCTAATATGTAACTGTTTAAATAAACCATGGTAACATGTAAGTGCTGAATGTTTATGTCACCACAGATTGATATGTTGAAGCACTAATCCCCAATGTGATTGTATTTAGAGAGGGGGCTTTTGTGAGGTAATCAGGACTAGATGAAGTAATGAGAGCGGGGCCCTCACAAGTGGCATAAATGCTCTTGTAAAACAAAGAGACAGAAATCTTTCAGTCATGATACTATGGCAAGAAAATGGCTAAGGTGGCTCCTATCAGACATCTAATCTTCTGACCTTGGCCTTTCCTGCTTCCAGAACTGTGAGAAACAAATGTTTGTTGTTTAATCCACCTAATCAATCAAATTGTATTATATCAGTCTACACTAAGAAAATAACACTGATTTTGATTATTATACAATATGCATGTATAATAGAAATGAATCACCAAAATGTCATAAGGAAGGATGGGAGAGATATTAACACTCTATCATAATGTACTAGAGGCCTAATGGACAAAATGCATGCATAAGTAGTCCTTCCTTCCCCCTGCTGCCAGCACTTGCTTCCCTCTGGCTCCTAGGATCCAGGCTATCTTCAGAGCCCCAGCTTTATCCAGAAGACTGACCAGAGGGTGTCCAGTCTAATTAGCATATTACTCTTTTAATATTGGAGCTGAGATATCCCTTCCAGGTTCTTAGCCATCAATCATGGGAGAGGAGCCAGGCCTTTTCACATCTCCACATTTCCTACTACTCTTGATGTGACTGTAAATCCCTCATCTTTTGTAAATCCTTCATTTTATGACTTCTGATCAGACAGTCTTTAGTTGCTTATTCTGGCTGTTTTATTGTTTTAGTTATAATTCCAGTTTGGTCTCAAGAGGAGGTTAATATAGTTTTCACCCACTCCCCTGACATTTTAGCTCCTGCCTGGGTGTTTTCTGTTATCTTGAACTCAAATTGGTGATTTGGTCTTCTGTTCCATCTAACCTGCTGTTGATTTCATGTAGTGTGTTCATTTCACATATTGTATTCTTCATCTCTGACTGTTTTTTAAATAGTTTCTTTGTTGTTTTTCTATGCTTGCTATCACTTTAAGTTCATACTGAATTTATTCATTCTTTCCCAAAGTTCCCTGAGAACCTTTACAACCATTGTTTTGAACTCTGTATCTGGTTTTCCTATATTTCATTTAGTTCTTTTCCTAGGGATTTCTCCTGTTATTTCAGTTGTGTCATATTTATTTATCTTTTCATTTTGTCATCTCTCTGTACTTGTGTCTGTGTATTAGGTAGGCTGTATAATATGGTAAGTGTCTTGTGGGTCTTATTAACACAGTCTCCCTGGTCACCTGACCTGGCTATCTCATGAATGTCCCTAATCCCAACCCCAACAATATTACCACCAACCTAGACAATGACCTTCAATGAGATGAAAGACTAGAAATATTCAATGAGATGATAGACTGGAAATAGGCAGAAATAAATAGTCCCACTTACATGATGCGCACATGTATTAAAGTTTCCCGTATAAAATAAAAGGGATTATATATATCTTTTTCACAGTGAGAATAGTCATAAGAATAATTATGAACATCCATGACATTTTTTTGAGTTTCCAAACACTATACATCCAAATTTCTATAAATAATTTAAAAAGTTGGTTTTCCTCCATTTTAAATTTAATTATCATACACTGTATAAGTTGCCTGTTGATAAAAGGAGAGAATTGGTGGGTTTTTTAGAAACCAGAGGTCATATTAAGAACCAAAATAAAAATTCCATCTACAAGGGCATAGAACAGAAGTAGAACCTCAACCAGATGAATATCATTCTCCCAAAAGTACGCATGAGAAAAAAAATTTTATTGACCATATTCAATTATTTTCAAATATATGCTCTGAATAGTTCAAATGTCATACTTGTCTTTGGAGTAGGCAGAATCTTACTTCTTATGGCTGAAAGAACTTTCATTTAGACCAGAAGCTAAGCAAAAAATAAACTATTAAATATGCAGATTCTTTAAAATAGCATTTTTGTTTTGGTTAAGTAAGAAAAATATCTTTTACCTTAATTTTTTACCGTAGTATAGTATTCTCTTGTGTAGATGTACCACAGATTTTTAATCCACTCATCTGCTGATGGGCACTTAGGCTGCTTCCAAATCTTACCTATGATAAATTGTGCTACTATGAACATAGGGATGCATATATCCTTTCTGGTTGGGGTTTCTATTTTCTTGGGATATATTCCTAGAAGTGGGATCACTGGGTCTACTGGGAGTTCCAGTTATAGTTTTTTTGAGGAAACTTCATACTAAAAAGGAGGAATTCTTACCATGGATGGAACTGAAGAGCATTATGCTATGCAAAATAAGCCAATCAGAGAAAGATAAATATCACATGATCTCACTCATTTGAGGCATATAATGAAGAACAAAAACTGAAGAACAAAAATAGATCCAGAAACAGAGAGGCAAAAATTAGACCATCAAATCTAATAGGGAAGGTATGGGAAGGAGGGATTAAGGGGGAGAGATCAACCAAAGGACTTGTTTGCATGCATATAAGCCTAACTAACCAATGGTCAAAGACATCAGAGGCATGAGGGCATGAGTAGGGCATGAAGTGGGTCCAGGGGGTAAGTTCACATATGTAATACCTTAATCAATAAAGAAAAAAAAAGATGTGATTTTATATTCCACAAAATATTTTGAAACACATATTTTCACAAAGAGGATTTGAAATAAATGCATAAATTGGGTTTGAACTATGGATTGAAACACAAATAAATCAAAACAGAAAGACTAAGCATGAATTTTTTAAAAAATGATTTTTTTACATGAACTTCTTGATTATCAGAAAAATAGTCAGAAATTAGAGGTATTTCTTCCAGTAAGTCAATATTTTCTTTTAGGATATCAAATTCTCTTTCATTGTCTTCTTTTCAATTCATGTGAGAGGAACCGTGAGCTCTTAATTTGGCAGCATATAGAGGCCCCTGCACCCACTTGGGCAGCAACTCATCTTCCCTCCTGCATGTGCACCAGGATTGGTAAAGACCATCCCCTGTCAAATTTCCTGAAATTTCATCATTGCATGATGGGTAGTCTCAAAAATGCATCTTTGAAAACTTGTGCAAGAATGTCATTGAGGTGACCTCTCAGGGTGAGCACTGCTAGCGGAGGTTGTGCACCTGTAAGACATTGACAGGCCCTGCACACTGTTCTCCCAGAGGAAGGGACTCCCCACTCCCTCGAATATCTGCTGGCACCTCTGCTGCCTCCACTTTGTCACCAGGACTGGTCCCTACTAGACAAGAAGCCTGTCAGTCTCATGGTGACAGTGCTGTCTCCCCAGTGTTTACAGTGTGTATGTCCCCTTCCGGGAGGCGGGGCATCTCTGAGATGGACGGGTGTGTGCACTGCCTCGAGGAAGACAGTGGTGAAGCTTGCACAGCATCGTGAATGTACATCATCATCAGGAATGGCACCATTTATAATAGAACCAAAACTTTATTATTTAAAAGAGAAAATACAATGGTAAAATGAAGCCCAAAACCAGAAAAAATAAAAAAAATAAAAGCAAAATTTGCCCAAAACTCCAAATCCATGAAAATATCAAAAAACAAAATACGCCATGGAAAACATAAAAACAAAACAACAATAATAACCGACAGGGGAATATCACCCAGTAGGGGGAAAAGAGGCATTTCTCTTGGTGCAGGCTGAGCGTCTTCAATAAGCGGCCCTTGGTTTGGCTCCTCCACAGGCAGCTCCTCCTCTTAAGCAGGAACCACCAAGGGTCTTGGGCAGGGTTCTTCTTCCAGGGCTGCTGTGGCCTCAGTTGGGTCTGGGGCCAGCCCTGACTCCACAGCTGCAGTTGGAGAGGCTGCTGGAGCTGGCACAGGGTCTGGAGGTCCACACACCTCCAGCTCAGCCCCCAGCTCCTCAGGATGGACTTTACTTGTTACAGGAGGGGCCACGTCTGCCCTCTGGGCTGGTGCTAGAGTGATGAGAGGAGAAAATGTCACGCATGTGCTAGTATTCCCTTGAGCCCCCCAAACACAGAACATAGAGCGCTGGATGCACCATAGGATGCTCTGCCCCCCAAAGTCCAGTGGGTGGTCTGAGACCAGTCTTTGCTCCTGGCCAGGCTCTAGGGGTGCTCCTTGTGTGTCTGACAACAATCCCTCCCCATAAGCTCACAGGGATCTCCAATTCTACCCCCATCACCCGACCTTCGCACCCTGGGGCTCTGCCTCCATGGGCTCCAGATCTTCTGTCCTGGGGCAATTACCACAGACACAGCAGTCTATGACACAGTTGAAAATTGCCATCCTTCTGTTGGGACTGAGTGGTTGTCAGGCTGCAGGCTGGTGGGGCCTGGGAGGGTCAGGTGGAGGATTTCTTCTCCCTGCAATCATGGGCCCTGGTTCCCCAGACCCCCAGGTGGCCTCATGCACTTCAAAGCTCTGGTACACCCGCCCCCTCATGCTCGGCCTGGGGCAGGGGTCTTCATGGACCAGCTGCTGCTTCTCTCTCACCAGATTCGGTCCCTCCTCGGCGTGGGTAGAACTCTGCAATGACAGTGATGGGTAGCTGACAGGGAGGGCTTAAACCCGGCCCTGGTCCCTGCTGCTTCTGCACATTGGACCTTCTGCTCCAAATCAGGTCCAGCCCTGTGTCTACACAGACATGCTCTTAGGTAAAATAAGACTCACCTCCAGGGCTCAGAATAGTCCTCAGGCACAGGGTACCACCCACACTCCATGACCACCCTGCCAGCCTCTACCTGGGGTGTGAACATGACTGGCCCTGACCCCTGAACCCAGCCAGTTCCTGTTCTGGACAGACCTTCCTTGTGTCAACACTCCTCCAGCCCCAACTCCCCTAAACCCATGGGGAGGGGACATGGGGCTGCTCAGGTGGGATCAGAGTGGTGGCCTGGCCTGAACAATCCTCCTGGTTCACCTTTGTGTTCCGCTGGGAAAAGGGCCATAGGCGTCCTTTGCACTGAGTCCGTATCCAGCGGTGGCCATGACTAAACACACTGTCATTCCTGCCTTTCTTGATGCATCTGCCTCGGGACACGGGAGACAACAGGAGAACATGGTGGGCTGTCCACTGTCTCTGTCCGAGTGAGATGGGAAGGGCTGTTATAGAATGTGGATGCCTCGTTACCAGGGTTCCAGATGCTGTTGGGCTCCATTGTCAAGAAGTAAGGTCACTGGATGTACCCCCTGGGTGAGCACACATCATAATAAGCGCTCAAACTTCTGGTCTCCCTGTCAAACTCCCGAGGGTACAATTTGCATGTTAGGTACACACACACACACACACACACACACACACACACATACTAGAGGCCCAGTGCACAAAAGTCATACACAGGTTGGGTCCTTAGACCTGGGTCCCTAGGCCTGGCCAGGAATCAGGGTCTTTTGGGGCTTTCCTTCTCCTGGCTGCCTTCATTCCATGCTGCCTTCTGGTGGTCAGCACAAGACATAGCAAGCAGTCTAATTCCCAGGTGGTCGAACTCCTGAGGGGACAATTTGCATGTTAGCCTTTTATTATATAGAATTATTAGATACATCAAAGTAAAAATTCTGATAGTACTTTGAGTTTGTCACCTGATTTATGAAATGAAAGTGATGTTTTTGAAAGTTTATCAAAGTTGAAAATATTCATTATTATGAATGTATTTTAAATGTTAACTGAGCCTTTTAATAATGTATACACATTATTGGTTTTGCAGTGATGATATGAATATAAATTTTAATATAGCACAGTATTGTGCCTTAAAAATTCCCCAAAAAGTATATTTTTAAATTAGCAAACATACTGTTAGAGTGTGGAATTTTTTAGCACTATTCCCATTCCAGAGTGGCCTTGGACTATGCCCCAGATAGAGTTCTCATTGCTGACATCAGGCCAGGTCTTGATATATGGTCTCATGGCCCCTTCCCATCACATAGGCCTTGCAAGATAGAAAACTTTCAGCTTTCTGAAGAACAGGATGACCCTGTGAGTGGCATGATGACCCTGTGGGTGGCATGGTAGTCAGTGGCATGACTCTGATATTGCTTGGGAAAAACTGTTTTATCTTGGGTTGCTTGCTCTGCAAAAACAGGATGTGGTTAATGTGCTTAAAATGGTCCTACACAAAAGGTCACTGCTGTCCTCTGGTCTCCCTGTGTGGAGAATGGCAGAGCAGTCACTAGGCCAGCTAATAAAGGGTCTCTAGATTTTAATTTGATCTGGGCTCCAGTGATCATTCACTTGCATCTGCTCTACAACACTACTGGGCAGAATTATATTTGGAATTGGTTGTAAAATGCCCTTCATTTATATTACACCCAAAACCAAGAATTATATGACATAATTAAAAAATAGACACTCTAATTTGCAAAAACATATATGCAGATAATTTATATATCACATGTGAATATACATATGTAATGTATAAATAATACATATATTAATTTTATATATGTGTGCATACATAGTCACAAATATGTAAACATGTATATAGAAATTAAACTGCAAAAGCTGCTATTTGAAAACAATGCCAGCAGGGTAGAGATGGCATGGGACTAACCAGCAGTGGAAAAGTACAAAAACATGAATAAAATATATATAAAAATCACTGAAAACATTTATAAAACAACAAAGGCGGACAGAAGTTGAGGGTCAAAATCCTAGAGGGAGGCTAAGACATTGATGAGCTCTGAGTTCCCTGTTGCTTTTTTCCTTTTGAGCCTTTAGCTGATTTTCAGCACAGAACACAGGGGCCAACAGAGAGCAGCAACCTCGCATTTGCAGCAGTTCCTGGGCTAAGAAAGCAATCACTGAAATTTATGGCTTCCAAACCGCCAAGAAGGCAGGGCAATATCCTAGGAGAAAAGAAAACCACGTAAAAATAACCCAAACGTTCTGAGTACAGTATTGCTATTAGATATTTTTCAACTTTTACACTATCCCACCACAGATAATAACACAGATAAAGAAGGTGTAAAATAGCTGCTAAGAACCTAAAAAGCTAAGCAGAAATTCAGCAGCCTCACGGCTCCAGGGAGACAAATATAACATTCAGGGGTCACTCAGAAGGGCCCATTATAAACACCCCTTTCAGATAGGAAACTTGAAGGTATTAAGCTCTATGTATAAGCACACAGTCAAGTACGTTCCGCATCCAACTGCATAACAAACATTTTTCCTCTTCTCTCCTAATGATGAAAAAGTAATTCTATAGAGGAAAATTATAATAGTCAGATATCTCTTTTATATACAACTTCTGAGAATTTATTCAAATACAAAAAAAACATGACGAGAGCCAAATGACAAAACAAAAGTAGATGGATAAAATAATAGTCCATACCCACAACTAATAAACATAGTGGAGTAATCAGAAACAAGAGTTGAAAGTGATTATAATTTAAATATTTAAGAATATTGACAGAGTTTTACTATATAATTGCCTATATGAAGTTATCCCTAGAGTAAGTACTTAGTATATAAAGGTTAATTCTCTAGTAGATCTTTAAAATGTTTACACATTAATTCCAAGCATATCCTCTGGGGGTAGTTTATAACAAGTTTCTTTATATTTAAACACAAAATTTCTTCTCAGGCACATGTTTGACACAGAGAGTTTGATATTTAATATTCTTCATTCAATATTTTAAAAATGGGAGAATATTTTGAGACCAAACATATTAGTATGGATTTCAGGGGAAAAAAATGTCAGGTTTCCTTAGGGGGTGGGGAAACAAAAGAGATCAATGTCTTCTAGACACAACAGGACATTTTTATCAACTGCAGCCTCCAGCTCTCTTTTGCACGCAGAATAAATCTACCCCTGGTTTGTATTTTCTCCCATCATAATGTATTATTTAAAACTCTTTATTTTTCATACAATTAGAATACAAGGCTATTTAATAAGCTATTTTAATTGAAAAAGGGATTGATTTTATATATCGGTTTCTAGAAGGAATATATCAGTAATATAGATACAGAACTCTAAGAAAATTATGCAGCTCACTCCAAATAAAAGTAAATATATGCAACAATATGAATGGATCTAGAAGGTATTATGCTAAGTGAAATAAATCAAAGAAAGAACGAGAAATACTGTACAATTTCACTTACATGTGAAATCTAAAAAGCTAAACAAATGAACAAACATAATTATAGAGTCACACAAAGGAAAACACAACTGCTGAGTCCAAAGCTACAAGCCCTTCACTAACGCTCCAGTTTAACATAGTTCAGGGAATTTTCATTGTTTTTCTTCCCAGTTGAAAATATCTTCCATTCATGCTTCTAGGTTATATTCATGAAAAAGAAAAGAAAGCAAGAATCACATTAGATCAGGCAATCTATAATAATAAAAGCATAATATGCTAATTAGATTGGACAGCTGAACAACCTTCTGGACATCATTCTGGACATCCTTCTGGAAAAGCCATGCAGCAGGGATGGATTCAGTTAGGGGTGATCAGGCAGGCAGGCGAGTGGTTAGGCTCTAACAGGTAGGCAGGCAGGTGTGCGGTTAGGAGCCAGCAGTCCTGGATTGAGAGAGGGTGCAGGCTGGGCTGAGGGACCCCTGTGCATGAATTTCATATATCAGGCCACTAGTGAAACTATAATTGTCTAGACACAATTTGGTTGCATTTGCATTTTTTACCAACTTGTTAAATTTCAATTTTACCCGAAATAAGGACAATCCTGCACAATTAGCAGCTCAGTGAAGCTACTCTGAGGAGGAGATATTGAATAAAAATGTGTAGCAGACTGTAAAACTGAATCTAAAAGGGCATTTTATACATATACTTAAATCAAAATAATACAATATTTTAATTTTACCAGTCACTGGGTGCTTTAAAAATAACAGCTTTTTATTGAAATATAGAACACATGTATTTTATTTATAAAATTTAAAAGGCACTTAATTGAAATTTGTATTCAGCTATTTTTCTATATATATCTATCATGGTTTTCTCTATGGTATAGGAATTCATTGATTATAAATATTAAAGATTTCCATAGGCTTGTGAATATTTATGTATTTATTTTCATTTTAATTTAAAACTTGACAGAATGAGTCTCATAAATTTCCCCCATTAAATAGTTAGAAAATATATAAGGAAATAACAAAAATTCTATTGAAAATATTTTCTTTCATTTTTATTTCATAAATCATTGAGGTTTTAAAACCCAAACCAGAGGATTGTAAAAATCTATGAATAACATGTAGAAGTAGATCAATTTATCTAGCAAGACAAACTTTAACCTTCAGGTTTTCCAAATGGACATTATACATGATTTATAGCTTTCCTAAGCAAGAAATATATTTAGTTGACAAAATTGTTACCATACTTCTGTGTGAGCATAATTTACATTCCTGGAGAAAACAAAGCAAATTAATTGTTTTTACCCTGTGGCATAGTTGTATTACAGTCAGTATTTTGTAGTTGTACTTCTCTTGTTAACAATATAATATCATAGTTTTAGTTCATGGTCATTCCACCAAATATTTTCTGAGGACATTATAGGAGATTCTTTGCTTTGAAAGAATTTGCAATCAAAATTTGATAATGCAAGTAACATTATAAGCATTTCTGGCAAGCATTCTTCCTAAATTGATACTGAAAAATTTCTAAGAGGGTAAAGTTTTATGTATTGTGAGCATTTAAAATGAGTCATATATAAATATTTAAATTATATATATATACATATATTAACACAATAGTGAAACAATTAAGTTAATACAATAATGATATTGTGTTAACTATTAACTTATAATCATAGTAATAAATTTTTAGAAAATTATACTATATCTTACTACGTAATTATTGTGTATAATAAAAGGCTAATATGCAAATAGATTGAATGTTGGAACAATCGGAACTGAAAAGCCAAAACAACTGAATAACAGGTCTCTATGACATGCACTGGCCACCAGGGGGCATCTCTGGAACATGCCAGGCATCAGCCATGGCATGATGTGGAGTAGGTGAACGGGGGTGCCAACCAAGGTGGGGTGCTGGTAGCTGTCATCAGGGCGAGCCTCTGGTGGTTACTGAAAAATCTTTGCTCCTGCTGGGCGTTTGCACTTACTTTTGGTGCTGCCCCACTCGCACCCACTACTAGTACATGGCGCTGACCCCGATTACTCAGCACCATTAGCAGGTATGAGCAGTGGCTGCCAGCCCCAATTGCCTCTTAGGGCTTCTCCCCCTCCCATTGCTCCTGAAGGAAGATCGGGGCCTGCAGCCACCTCTCATACACACTGCCAGTGACTGCCCTGCTCACACCTGTTGCTGGTGTTGGAGCCAATGCTCACACCCACTGCTGGTGCCCAGCACTGGTCCCAATTGCTCAGCAACTATCAGTGGGTGCAAGCGGTAGTTGCTGGCCCTGATCACCTCTGAGGGCTTCTACACCTCCCACTGCTCCTGAGGTGTGATCAAGGCAGCAGCTCCCACTTGCACCACTGACAGTTCTGGCCCAACTCACACCTACTGGTGGTGCCAACCTCTATTGCTTCATGCTATCAGCACATGGGAGTAGTGATGGTGGGAGCAGAGCTGCAGACAGACAGGTGACTGGGGCCACGATGGGAGAGGCCGGGCAGAGGCACAGAGGATAGGATGAAACCCTTCCCTGTGACTACCTCAGCCTCGCAGCCCACAGTTCCATTCAGTGCACAAATTCATGCACTGGGCTCCTAGTAATATATAACGTAATAACATATACCATATTTATATTATAACTATCTACACTTACAATAATAAACTTAATTGATATGATCACAATAAATATAATGAATAATATATGTATTAATAAACATGTATTTATTGCTATAAATACATACAATTATTATGTGTGCATGCATTTAAATTTTTCAATATCTACTTTTATACTGAAAGGCATTTAGGTTGTTTCCAAAATTTGTGCTCAAATAATGCTGATATGTTTGTAGGTGTGTAGTAGAACTATAGAATCATTAATGAGAAAGTTATACAGCTTCCAGGAGTGATCCTTTCAAGGAAAGTGGAAGGGGATGTGAGAGGTCAGTTTCCCTTACTTCAATCAGTATAATATATTCATTTATAACATATATCAAATGCCCTCTCTCTCTCTCTCTCTCTCTCTCTCTCTCTCCACACACATACACACACAAACACATATATACATACCACATATTTTTGTAACTGTGATTGCTTACTTAAACTTAACTTAATCTCTTCCTTGCCATTAATTATATTTAATGTATTCATAAAAACATTTGTTTTAAGTACTTTAGATTTAACTTACTTTAATGCATTTTATATCTACTCTAAATTAATGAGTTCTCTATCATGTGAATAAAAGTTGCTGTTAAAAATGATGTTATTATTTATACAAATTTTAATGAAACTAGATAGTTTTTCTTTTCCTGTGTTGCAAATAAAAGATAATTTTCTCCATAAGATGTGATTGCATCTAACGTGGAAGAGGAGAACTTCAATTTAATAGTAAGTTTTATTCTTGACTGAGAGATGCCTCATAATAACAGTAGACATGGTGAAGAAGAAGAAAAAGTTGTATAACTGTATAACTTTTTTGTGAAAGGCCAAGATTTAGAGAATAATATAGTGGAGCTTATTGGGCAACTTGTGAAATTTCATGATTTATTATGCAGTTCTCCAAAGCTTATCGAGTGTCCCTTTTGTCACACATTATGATTTACTGAGTAATACAGAAGTGCTTATCACATAACTTGACAGCGAAATTCTGATTTACTGTGAAATAGTTGCTCCAATCTGTTTTTATAATGAAAAGAGTTTATCTAATGTTTCCTAATTATAGACAAGCTTCATTAGACTCTTCATTTTCAAAGCAAGTAGCATCTCCTAGAAAGCTTTGAATACTTATTTTGTAAGAGGAAAATTTTTCCTCTTAAAATGATCATTTATTCTAATTTCTAGGAGCTTTTGAGTTATAAATTGGCCTTAAAAGAAAGGCTGTTGCTACTTTATTTAATAATGTGCCATGATAACAAATCAATTGACATTTATTTTTAAATAGACTAAAGCTCAATTTTCCTAAAAACAATGAAGTTATTATCTTTGAAAGCATGTTTCTAATTATTTTTACAAGTCTTGGCTTAACTGTTTCTTCCTTTTTTATTTGTCATTAATAAAAGCCTTGAGAATTAATTCTACAGTTAGAATAAGGGTAAATTTACAACTTGCTGCAAAAGCGAGGCATGCTTTGATAGTATGTTGGTGTGCCTTTTTTGAACAAATCAATGTAGAAATTAAATAACATGGAATGCTATTCTGATTTGTAAATTATTTCTTTTAGTTGAAGTAATTTTTATTATTCAACTTTACATACAGTTCCTAGCTATCAATTAATAAGAAATATGTGAATTATCCTTGAAAGAATCAACAATTTTAATGTTTAATTTCACTTACCAAAAAACTAACCTATGCAAATTTGCTTCATTTAATTTAATTTATGCATATGCATAGATAGTATCAAATTATGAAAATAATTAAAAATCCCATTTACCATTGCAACAAAACAATTAAGATTCCTAGGAATAAATTTAACCAAAGAAGTAAAGATCCTATACTCAGAAAATTGCAAGACACTGAAAAAAGGAATAGAGGAAAACATAAACAAATAGAATATACTGTGTTCATGTATTGGTAGAATCAACATTAAAATGTCCATACTACCCAAAGCAATCTATAGATTCAATGCAATTCCCATTAAAATACCATTGGCATGCTTCAAAGACCTAAAACAAACTCTCCAAAAACTCCTATGGAATAATAAAAAAAAAAAGACCTTGAATACGAGCAGCAATCTTGGGAAAGATGAAAAAAGTTAGAGGGATCACAGTACCAGATACCAAGCTGTACTACAAAGCCACTGTTCTCAAAACTGCCTGATATTGGCACAAGAATAGAAATATAGACCAATGGAACAAAACAGAGAACCCAGAGAAGCCAGAGATTGACCCAAGCTATTATGCTCAATTAATATTTGACAAAGAAGCTGAGGATGTTTCTTCAATAAATGGTTTTGGGAAAATTGGACAGATATATTCCAAAAAAAAAAAAAATGAAACACAACCACCAACTTACACCACATACAAAAATAAACTCAAGATGGAAAAAAGACTTAAACCTAAAATGAGAAACCATAAAAATCCTAGAAGAAGCCATAGGTGGCAAAATATCAGACATATGTTGTAGCAATATCTTTACTGATACAGTTCCTAGGACAATGGAAACTAAGGAGAAAATAAGCAAATGGGATTACATCAAAATAAAAACCTTTTGCACAGCAAAAGAAATCACCAACAAAACAACAAGAAAGCCTACATCATGGGAGAACATATTTACTAATGTTATCTCTAAAAATTTATTGGGAACTCATACAATTTAACAAAAGGAAGATAAACAATCTAATCAAAAAATGGGCAAATGACCTACTTTTCAAAAGTAGATACTTTTCAAAAGAAGGCATACAGAAGGCCAAGAGACATATGAAAACATGCTCAAAGTCTCTAATCATCTGAGAGATGCAAATCAAAACAATGAGGTACCATCTCACACCTATTAGAATGGCTGTCATCAACAAATCAACAAATGACAAGTGCTGGAGAGGATGCAGAAAAAAAGAAGCCCTTTGCACTCTTGGTATAGCCACTGTGGAAAACAATATGGCATTTCCTTTAAAAAAATTAAAAATGGAACTCCCATTTGACCCAGTAATCCCACTTCTAAGAATATATCCCAAGAAAACAGAAACATCAATCAGAAAAGATATATGCACCCCTATGCTCATAGCTAAGATTTGGAAACATCCTAAGTGCCCATCGGCCTATGAGTGCATTAGAAAGCAGTGGAACATATACACAATGGAATACTATGCTGCTGTTAAAAAAAAGGAATTCTTACCACTTATAACAGCATGGATGGAACTGGAGAGCATTATGCTAAGTGAAAAAAGCTGGTCAGAGAAAGATAAATATCACATGATCTCACTCATTTGTGGAATATAAGGAACAACAAAAACTGATGAACAAAACTAGAACCAGAGACATAGAAGCATCGAACAGACTGTCCAACCTATGAGAGAAGGCAGGGAGTGAGGGGGTAAGAAATGAACCAAAGGACTTGTATGTATCCAGCTGAGCATAACCAATGGACACAGACGGAGGGTGGGAGGGACGTGATGCCATGTGCTCAGGGTGTGGAGGCTATCAGTGAGAATTCATTGGGGAGGAGGGGGGAGAGACTATGTAATACTTTATTTTATTTATTTATTTATTTTTTAATTATTTTTTATTGATTTTTTGCAGTATAATAGTAGTACATGTTTTCCTTTCCCCCTCCCCCTTATCCTCCCCCCAGCCTCCCCCACCCCCCAGCACATATCCCCAGCTTCCCCCCTCCCCGCCCAAGTGTCTTTCATTCATTGGTTATGTTCATATGCATGCATACAAGTCCTTCCGTTGATCTCCCCCCGCATCTGCCTCCCATCCACCCAAGCCTCCCCCTGTAGCTTGACAGCCTGTTCAAGGCCATCCTGCCTCTATATCAATCACTCTCCCCTGTTTCTTTTCTTCAAAAATATCTTGCCTCTGCATACTAGAAATAAATGTATAAGAACAAAAAGTGTTTCAGTCTCGGTTTCAATGTCCAACTTTTCTGAGTCCCAGTTTCAGTGTCAAATAATTCATTATGTGTATAAGTCAGCAATGGTATCCAGATGGTGGACATATCGTGTCAATGCATGATCCATCCTCTCTGGTTTGGTCCTGGGCTGCCTGCAGACATGCACAGCTGCTGACTGCTAGTATGGCAAGGTGTCGTCAGTGTCCCCCATCTCTGGACCATCCTCATGACTGGAACAGATCCATCAGTTCCTCACCGTCGCAGGAACCCACATGGTCTTGGAGTTGTTCTCTGAAAACACACAAACACATTCTCGACCAAAAGTTAACAAAGGGATCCTCTATGCAAAATAGACTTGGGATTCTTTTTAATTTTTGCCTAAATGATTTTCCTTTGGCTTATTTTGACACCATGTGTGTTTTTTCATGGGTGTCCTGCTATTGTTTTTACAAATGGAATTTACTTTACTGGAGTAAGAATTTTCTAGATGCATTTTACTTACTCGATATTTTTTTTTGTCCCTTACATGATATTACCCCGCTGTCCCCTCCCCTTTTTTGATTAATGGGGACTTTTGGAAATTTTCTATTGCAGTCTTGATAATTTTAAATTTAAATTTTTGCACACAAAGTGACTGCTTTAGGTTCTTTGGATGTTAGGCAAATTTACAGTGAGATGAACTACTAATAGATTTTTCAGTTAATGTTTTAGGAAAAGCTTTTTGTCCAGTACACTTAGATTTTCTTGAGTATTCTCGTATTTCACTTGGCCAATTTAAATTAATCTGAAAACTTGATTACTATTTTCCTGTCAATTTTAATACTCAAGCAGAAATCTTAGTTTACCCTGTGAATACTAGTGGAAAGGAATATTTGCAATTTTGAGTAGGTCCCGAGCATTCCTGGTAATAGACTGAATTTAGATATAGAGCAGCTATTGCTGGCCGAGTCTCTGTCTGCCGCCTGGGTCCCTGTATGAGTTGTGTGTGGGAGGCGAAGCAGCCGTGGGGGTAGGAGACCTCCCTTAGGAGGGTTGAGAATTCAAACCCCTGCAAGGTTTGTGGATGAGGGTCTGTGCCCCACCTCTGTTGACCTTTTAGTTCTCTCCTGTTGGCCCCTCTGCGACTGGGCCTGTCTTAGGTTGTTCCTTCCCTGAGGAATCTTACCCATCTCTGGCTAAACAGCCATCCTCCAGGGCCAAACAGGGTGATGTGAGGTTCAGTTCTGTCTCCTTTGTAGTCTATGCCCCCCTGTGGCCTCCACGTCCAGTACCTGCCTTGGGGTCCCCTCGCCTGCTGGCGGGGTCCCGGTACTGATCACATATCTCGGGGGACGGAGGTTTCTTCTCCAGAGAGGGCCCAGCTCACACCATTGGTCGAGATACAGATCCATGGTGCCAGCTGCCCAAAGGCTTCAGCCACATCTCGAACTGAAAACTCTGGCATCAGCTGTGTGTATTTGGATAGTAACAAGAAGGTCCCTCTTGGCAGAAAGGGCAAGAAGGGCCAATATAGAATGCTCGGATGCCTTCCCAGTGCCTTAATTCCTTCTGAAAGGGATTAATTTCTTTCCTATTCTTTTTTAAGTTGCTGCCCAACATTCAAAGAATTAGTTTGTAAGTTTATTTGGGATAATTGTATAATATGCTGTTGTCAAATATCAAATATTATAATGACATTGTAGAATAATATCATGTAAGGGTATTATGGTGTCATGGGAGGTTAAGCAGGGCCTAGCCTAAGGACTGGTCTCCATAGGATATGACAAGCTCTAGGCCATGTCAATTCAATGTCAGACTAGCTGCCATTTTTTTATAATTTTATATAAACTTTGTCAGGGATGTAAAAACACAAATCACTTACCTCAGTTCAAGAGTTCAAGTATATTGACTTTTCCACTTACTCTTACCACCTGCCACTTACCCTGAGGTTTGACATTCTGATGGACTTTTCTCAGTCTCTGGATCTATTCTTGTTCATCAGTCTATGTCATTGATTGTATTCCTCAAATGAGTGAGATCATGTGATATTTGTCTTTCTCTGCCTGGCTAATTTCACTTAGCATAATGCTCTCCAAATCCATCCATGTTGTTACAAATGGTAGGAACTCCTTCTTTTTTTCCGCGGCGTAGTATTCCATTGTGTAAATGTACCATAGTTTTTTGATCCACTCATCTGCTGATGGGCACTTCGGCTGTTTCCAAATCTTAGCTATGGTAAATTGTGCTGCTATGAACATAGGGGTACATATATCCTTTCTAATTCACCTTTCTAATTTCTTGGGGTACATTCCTAGAAGTGGGATCACTGGGTCGAATGGGAGCTCCATTTTTAGTTTTTTGAGGAATCTCCATACTGTTCTCCACAGTGGCTGTACTAGTCTACAATCCCAACAGCAGTGCACAAGAGTTCCTTTTTCTCCGCATCCTCGCCAGCACTTGTCGTTTGTTGATTTGTTGATGTAAGCCATTCTGATAGGTGTGAGATGGTACCGCATAGTCGTTTTGATTCCCATCTCTCGGATAATTAGTGACTTTGAGCAAGTTTTCATGTGTCTCTGGGCCTTCCTTTTGTCTTCTTTCGTGAAGATTCTATTTAGGTCTGTTGCCCATTTTTTTATTGGATCATTTGTCCTCCTTTTATTGAGTTGGGTGAGTTGCCTGTAGATGCTTGAGATTAAACCTAATCTCTAAACCTATCACTAATAACATTTGCAAATATGTTCTCCCATACAGTGGGTTTTCTTGTTGTTTTGTTGATGGTTTCTTTAGCTGTGCAAAAGCTTTTGATTTTGATGTAGTCCCATTTGTTTATTTTCTCTTTAGCTTCCATTGCCCTCGGAGCAGTATCATCAAAGAAGTTCTTTTGGCATATGTCTGAGATTTTTCTTCCTGTAGATTCCTCTAATATTTTTATGGTTTCCTGTCTTACGTTTAAGTCCTGTATCCATTTTGAGTTTATTTTTGTGTATGGTGTAAGTTGGTGCTCTAGTTTCATTTTTTTGCATGTATCTGTCCAATTTTCCCAACACCATTTATTGAAGAGACTGTCTTGACTCCATTTTATGTTCCTGCCTCCTTTGTCAAATATTAATTGAGCATAGTGGATTGGGTTGATATCCGGATCCTCTATTCTATTCCATTGATCTATATGTCTGTTCTTGTGCCAGTACCAGGCTGTTTTAAGAACAGTAGCCTTGTAATACAGCTTGAAATCTGGTATGGAAATCCCACCGACTTTGTGCTTCTTTCTCAGGATTGCTGTGGCTATTCGGGGCCTTTTTTTGTTCCAGATGAATTTTTGGAGAGTTCTTTCTAGGTCTGTGAAATATGCCATTGGTATTTTAATGGGGAGTGCATTAAATTTATAGATTGCTTTGGGTAGTATGGACATTTTAATTATGTTGATTCTCCCAATCCATGAACATGGAATGTTCTTCCACCTGTTTACATCTTCCTCTATCTCTTTTTTCAGTGTCCTGTAGTTTTCCATAAATAGATCTTTTACCTCCTTAGTTAAGTTTATTCCTAGGTATCTTAATTTTTTGGTGTGATGGTAAATGGGATTGCTTTTTTAGTCTCTCTTTCTGTAAGTTCACTATTAGTGTATAGAAATGCCATAGATTTCTTGGCATTAATTTTGTAGCCTGCTACATTGCTGAACTCATTTATTATGTCTACTAACTTTTTTATGGAGTCTTTCGGGTTTTTTATGTACAATATCATGTCATCTGCAAATAAGGATAGCTTAACTTCTTCTTTTCCAATTTGGATGCCTTTTATTTCTTCTTCTTGTCTAATTGCAATGGCTAATACTTCCAGTACTATGTTGAACAGGGGTGGTGAAAGTGGGCAACCCTGTCTTGTTCCTGTTCTTAGGGGAAATGGTTGTAGTTTTTGCCCATTGAGTATGATGTATGCTGTGGGTTTATCATATATGGCTTTTATTATGTTGAGGTATGATCCTTCTATTCCTGTCTTATTGAGAGTTTTTATCAAGAAAGGGTGTTGGATTTTGTCAAATGCTTTTTCTGCATCAATTGATATGACTATGTGATTTTTATCTCTCAATTTGTTTATGTGATGTATCACATTTATTGATTTGCGGATATTGTACCATCCTTGCATTCCTGGGATAAATCCTACTTAGTCTTGGTGTATGATCTTTCTGATGTACTGCTGGATCCGATTTGCTAGAATTTTATTGAGGATTTTGGCATCTATATTCATGAGGGATATTGGCCTGTAATTCTCTTTCATTGTGTCGTCTTTATCTGGTTTTGGTATTAGGGTGATGCTAGCTTCATAGAAGGAGTTTGGAAGTTTTCCATCCTCTTGAATTTTCTGGAATAGTCTGAGGAGTATAGGTTTTAGTTCTTCCTTGAATGTTCGGTAAAACTCCCCTGTGAAGCCGTCTGGCCCTGGGCTTTTGTTTGCTGGAAGCTTTATGATGACTGCTTCAATTTCTTCCACAGTTATTGGTCTATTGAGTTGTTTAGATTCTTCTTGATTGAGTTTTGGGAGGTTATATTTTTCTAGAAACATATCCATTTCCTCCAGGTTGTCCAGTTTGTTGGAGTAGAGTTGTTCATAGTATTTTTTAACAATCCTTTGTATTTCAATGGGGTCTGTTGTTATTTCACCTCTTTCATTTCTGATTTTATTTATTAGGGTCCTCTCTCTTTGCTTCTTGGTGAGTCTGGCTAGAGGTTCATCAATCTTGTTTATCCTTTCAGAGAACCAGCTCTTGGTTTCGTTGATCTTCTGTATTGTTTCTTTGGTCTCTATGTCATTTATTTCTGCTCTGATCTTTACTATTTCCTTCCTTCTGCTTACACTGGGCTTTTCTTGTTGCTTTCTTTCTAACTCTTTGAGTTGTTGGGTTAGATAATTTATTGCCGCTGTTCCTAGTTTTTTGCAGTAGGATTGTAGAGCTATGAACTTCCCTCTCAGAACTGCTTTCACTGTGTCCCATAGATTTTGGATTGTTGTGTTATCATTGTCATTTGTTTCCATGATGTTTTCTATCTCTTCCTTAATCTCTCTAGTAACCCAGTCATAGTTTAATAGCATGCTGTTTAGTCTCCATGTGTTCGATTTCTTTGGATTGTTTCTATTGTAGTTGATTTCCAGCTTTATGCCACTGTGATCTGAGAATATACTTGATATGATTTCTATCTTCTTGAATTTGGAGAGACTTTGCCTATGACCTAATACATGGTCTATCTTTGAGAATGACCCATGGGCACTTGAAAAGAATGTATATTGTGTGGCTTTGGGGTGAAATGATCTGAAGATGTCAATTAATTCCATCTGGTCCAGTGAGTCATTGAGAATTGATGTTTCTTTACTGGTTTTTTGTTTAGAGGATCTGTCCAATGGGGATAATGGGGTATTAAAGTCTCCTACTATGATTGTATTGCTGTCTATCTCTCCCTTGATGTCCTCTAGGAGTTTTTGTATATATTTGGGTGCTCCTGTATTGGGTGCGTATATGTTTACAAGAGTTATTTCTTCTTGTTGAATTGCTCCCTTTAGTATTATGAAGTGGCCTTCTTTATCTCTTGTTATGTCCTTCACTTTGAGATCTAATTTGTCAGATATAAGTATGGCTACCCCAGCTTTTTTTTCATTTCCATTCGCCTGAATAACTTTTTTCCAACCTTTCATCCTCAGTCTGTGTGCGTCTTTTTTTCGGAGGTGGGTTTCTTGTAGACAGCAGATACATGGGTTGTGTTTTCTTATCCAGTCTATTACCCTATGTCTTTTGATTGGAGCATTTAACCCGTTTACATTTAAAGTTATTATTGATAGGTGCTTATATGTTGCCATTTTTGTTCTTTGCCCCTGTGATCCTTCTTCGCTTCCTATTTCTTTTTACAGCAGATCCTTAGCGTTTCTTGCATTGCTGGTTTGGTGGTGACGAATTCCCTTAGTCCTTTTTTATCTGTGAAGCTCCTGATTTGACCTTCAATTTTGATTGAGAGCCTTGCTGGGTACAGTATTCTAGGATTCAGACCCTTCCTTTGCATGACTTTGTAGATTTCATTCCACTGCCTTCTGGCCTGATAGGTTTCTGTTGAGAGATCACTTGTTAGTCTGATGGGTGTTCCTCTGTAGGTGACTTTTTGTCTCTCTCTGGCAGCTTTTAAGATTCTTACTTTGTCATTGGTGTTTGCCAATTTAATTATAATGTGCCTTGGCGTAGGTCTTTTGAGGTTTATTTTGCTTGGGACTCTATGAGCTTCTTGGATTTGTGTGGGTTTTTCCTTTCCTATACCAGGAAATTTTCTGTCATTATTTCTTCCAACAGGTCTTCTATTCCTTGCTCAGTTTCCTGTCCTTCTGGAAGCCCAATTATACGGATGTTGTTTTGTTTCATGTTGTCCCAAAGTTCTCTTAGGCTCTCCTCCTGCTTTTTAATTTTTTTTTCTAGTAGCTGCTCTACTTGGTTATTTTTTCCTACCTGGTCTTCTAGCTCACTGATGCGATACTCTGTTTCTTCTAGTCTACTCTTAATACTTTCTATTGAGTTCTTTACTTCAGCAATGTCACTTTTCATTTCTTCTTGGCTCCTCTTCATTTCTTCATGGCTCTTCATCATTTCTTCCTGGGTCTTCCTCATTTCCTCTTGGTTCTTACTCATATTATCAAATTTGTCTTCCATTCTTTTCAGCCACCTTATGACCATTTCTCTGAATTCTTTCTCTGACAGGTTGTTAACTTCCATTTCGTTTACCTCCTTTTCTGGTGAGCCTTGCTTTTCTTTCATATGTGGGCTATTTCTTTGTCTTCCCATGGTCTCTTTTCTCTGTGTATGTGGTTATGTAGTTCTCCCTCTCCTGCGTTGATTTAAAGGCACAAAATACAACACAACCAGGTGCAACGCACCAGGCACTGAACCGGAATGTAGTCAAAGTAATTGTAATTCCAAATAAAGGTGACCGCCAGAGAAAGGCAAATTCGGTGATAGGTGGGAAAAAAGAAAGAGAACCTCCCCCAGACCCACACAGACACTCACACACCCACACTCACACAAAAAAGAAAGAGACCCCCTCACACACATACACTCACAAAAAAGAAAGACAGGAATGCCAAAATGATAATGGGAAAAGGGGGAGAAGAAAAAAATAAATAAAAGGAGTAAATTATAAATGTGGGGTGAAAACTCCTATAGGACAGCCCTTAATCCGAACCAAACCTGCAACAAGTACTTGGAGATTGATACAAATTACATACAACTACTAATATCAAGAGAGGTGAGGGAACACAGAAGCAAAAATCTATCTCAAAAACAATGCAGATGAGGTCAACAAAACAAGAAACAACACCAAAAATAAAAATAACCCCCCCTACAAGACAAACCAAAATAACAGAATAAGCAAATCAATCTCATAAACCTGCTTAAAAAATCAATATAATCAACAGTCAAGTAAACAACAACAACAGGACAGGGCTAAAAACACTTTAAGATAGTGAAGTCAGAGAAGCTAGAGGTATATATGCACTTGGATTAGGTGGTTAGAGATTAGATATATCAGTGGGGTGAAATTTTAACAGGGGGTAAGGGGAAAGAATTAGGTAAATCTAAAGCGGGAAAAGTGTAAGGGAAACAAGGCACTAAATAGGGAAAGGTTAGCCAGAGAGTGGTGGTATAAAGGTGAAGTTGAGGTAGAGTAAAAGATACTAAAGTGTAGATGAAAATAGACTGTATTCCCAAGGTCGAAGAGAAAATATAATCAATTCCCTGTCACATAAGAGTCAATTTGTGATTTGGCCCCTGGGTGGCAGTGTTTCTAGCTTGACTTCTGGGTCTATTGGTCCTCTTTATCCTGAACTAAACAATACTGCCTCTCTAATGGTGACTGCTGTTTTAGCAGCCAGAACCCTCCCAAAATCTTCGGGCTTCCCCCCTCTGTCAGGTCCAAACCGATTGCGCTCCAGGGATCAACTCTGCCACCAGCTCCAAGGGCCCTCTCCCACGTTCACCAGCTTCAACAGCCACAGATTCTATTTCAGGTGCAGATCTCCAGGTTTTGAGTTCCAAGGTGCAGATCTCCCAGACTGCCAGCCCCCTCAGTTTCGCGCCCATAGTACCCCCAGGGAAATCTGACCTTTCCGAGCTGGAGTTTAGCGCTCCCTGGGCTCTGCGCCTCCGCGCCACCTGGGCGCCGGTGCTCCGGGAGCCCCAGAGGTCCCGCCGGTACCGCGTACGGCAGCTGTATGTTTTCCGGCTCCTCTCGTTCAAGATGTCATGGTCCGCCTCCGCGCGCCTCCTCGCGCAGTTGGCTCAGGGAGAGAACCCAGCAGTACTGGGGCCGCTCAGGCTAGGGAGGCCAGCCCAGCAGTCCTCTATCTTCTCTTGGAGCACAGCTGTCCCCCTAGTCGCGGACAAATGCTCCCTGCGCGACTTTCAGCTGCTCCCTCCCTCTGCCCTGTGAGCAGATTCAGATCGAATCCCTCCGTTCGGCTGCCATTTTTTCGAGACTATGTAATACTTTAAATAATAAAGAATTTAAACTAAAAGTAAAACAATTGAAATAAGTATGTATGTGCTAAATATACCATGAAAGTCATTGATATTTTATGAAATGCCTCCCAGGCACCACACAAGATACAGAAGCTTATTTTTAAACATGAATGCATGTATAGTGAGAAGGTATTAGATCTTTCTGCATTACAGAGGAAAGAGGAAGGGTAAGATCTTTGGGGAGATTTTATAGCTAGAAATAAAAGAAGTAACTATTCAAAGAAGACAAATAATAGTTATAGACCCAAGGGCAGAATCTAGAGGTAGAGTATCTTTGTCACCCTACGTGTGGGCTGATGTTAACTGTTTTTGGTCCTTCTGGCATGTCTGTTCTTTTCCTGGTAGCCAATGGGAAATTTTATTTGAAGCTCAAAAATTATTATATAATAAAGTTAATTGTGAAAAAATAATTTTCAAAAAATCAAAAAGCAAACCCAAAACAATCAGACCCAAAGAATAACATCAACAGCTAAAGAAATATCTTCCCACAAATGCAGTCAGTAGCCTAATTACATAGACATAGACTCAATTAATAATGGCATAAAAACTGTAAGATAGAACATGTATAGGAAAGGGTTAGTATATAGAATATGGATAATAGTATTAAATGAAAAGAGAGGGAGAACACCAAGATGGCGGCATAGTTGAACACTTATTGTTCTGCCCCGCGCAACGATTTAGGAACTACAACATAACAGCAGAACAGACAGCACCCAGAATCGCCAGAAAGCTGGCTGAATGAAAACTCCACGAACTGGAGTGGAGGTGGGACACTGAGACTCAGGTGCTGCGGGAGCGCAGCCCTTCAGACAGAAACAGATTAGGAGCCGTCCTGGTCGCGCGCACGCACGGGATGGAGCTGGAGCAACACCCCAGGTCCCACTGCCCGGATTCCCCAGTGCCAGGCGAGGTCCGTCCCACTGCCCAGATCCCCCAGAGCCAGGCGAGGTCTGCCAAGGTCCGGGGGACGCACCCTGGAAGCGGGGCACGGCAAAGGCTCCTGAACTGCGAGTTTCCGAGAAAGGGTCGCGCAAACCTGCGACTTGCCCCCTGGAAACTTGTCTCCTGGTCCCAGAAACCATCTATTTTACAATCCTAGGCTAGACTTTTGGTGTGCAGGCACATTTGGGGACAGGCGGAGTGGTCTGGGAAGGGGAAGAGACTAGTGGCTTTCTCTTGGAGATGTCTGCAGCCATCCCCATCCAACAGAGACCCGCGCGCGCGAGCACCGCATAGGACACAGCTGACGCTGACACTGCTGCACAGCTCAGAGACTCCGCCCATCCAACCTGAACACAGTCTCCCTTCACAGCCAATTGGCCTGGAGGTCAAACCCTCCTAGGGCTAACAACAACAAGCTGGGTTTAAATTCAAAAATACTGAATACAACCCATAAAGGATTGCAGTAAGAGCACCCATCTCAGGTAACTGGGGAGGCTGAGCCACTGTCCCTTTGAGGATATCCACCACATAAAGCAGCCACCATGCAGAGACATGGAAAGAAAGCAGGTGTGAAAGAAATGGAGGAGAAAAGACGACCAGACATAGAGTTCAAAACCACGGTTATAAGGCTTTGCAAGAGGCTCCTACAAAAGGCCGATCAACTTAATGAGAATTACCAGGAAATAAACAAGACCAACCAGGAAATGAATGAGACTTACAAGGAAATGAATGAGAATTACAAGGAAATGAATGAGACCCTCAAGGAAATGAACAAGGCCTCTGAGGATATGAACCAGACCCTCACGGATATGAAAAAGGACCAACTAGAAATCAAGCTTACACAGACTGAAATAAAAAATATTACACAAAGTCCTAAAAGCAGTCCAGAGGGCCACAAGAACCAAGTCAAAGATTTGAAATACAAAGAAGCAAAATCCACTCAGCTGGAAAAGCAAGAAACAAAAAGAATTCAGATAATTGAAGATAGCGTAAGGGGCCTCTGGGACAACCTCAAGCATGCCAACATCCGAATTATTGGGGTGCCAGAAAAAGAGAGAGAGCAAGTTAATGAAAACCTACTTGAAGAAATAGTTACTGAAAACTTCCTCCACCTGGTGAAAGAAACTGAATTAAAAGCCCAAGAAGTACACAGAACCCCAAAATATAGGAATCTAAAGAGGACCACACCAAGACACATCATAATTAAAATGCCAAGAGCAAAAGATAAAGAGAGAATGTTAAAAGCAGCAAGAGAAAAACAGTTGATTACCTATAGAGGAGCACTCATACGATTGTCAGCGGATTTCTCAACAGAAAAGATGCAGGCCAGACGGGAGTGGCAAGAAATATTCAAAATAATGAAGAGCAAGAATCTACAACCAAGATTACTCTATCCAGCAAAGCTATCATTCAGAATTGAGGATCAGATAAAGTGCTTCGCAGATAAGAAAAAGCTAAAGGAGTTCATCACCACCAAACCAGTATTATATGAAATGCTGAAAGATATTCTTTAAGAAGAGGAAGAAGAAAAAGGTAAAAATATAAATTATGAACAACAAATACACATCTATCAACAAATGAACATAAAAATCAAGTGAATTGATAGGCTGATGAACAAGATAAACTGGTGACTATAACAGAAACATGGACATAGAGAGGGAATGGACTGACAATTCTTGGGAAGAAAAGCGTTGTGGGAAGTACAGCAAGAGATTGGACAAAAATCTTGCAACAATGGGAGAGGACATTGGGGAGGGGAGGTGAGGGTGGAGGGTGGGATAGGTACAGGGTGGAGGGGAGATATAGGGGGATAAAAAAGGGGAAACAATGTAATTAATAAACTGAACAATAAAGAAAAATATATAAATAAATAAATAAAAATGAAAAGAGAGGGACTTTTCAAAATGGCAGCAGATTAAGAAGAAGCTACACTGACATTCTCTCAGGACCAAACTGGAATTACAACTAAAATATAGAAAATCCATTCTGAATAATCAACTGAAGATTGGCTGGAGAGAACACTATATTACAAAGAACAGAAAGTGTCACCCTTCCTCTTTCCTCTCTAATGCACATAGATGCTGATAGAAAGTATGGAAGACAAGAGGGCTGCCTAGGCTCCCACAGACAGTAGCTGAAATTCCAGAGGGCTATTTCCTTGTGGGGGTTTCCCACTGAGAACTCTGGAGTCTAACCCCCAAGCTAGGATCCCCAGCCCAGAGCACTAGAAATGAGAAAGGTGCCTACATAACATCTGGTTGTGAAAAGCAGCAGCGTTGCTGTTTGCCAGGGAGAGATGGCTGGAAATTCTGGCACCCTCTTAAAGGGCCAACTCACATTTCGTGAACAGCCACTCATCTTGGGTTCTGGCAGAGGGAGGACAAGAATGGGTTAGAGATGTGTGAGGATATTCCAGAGTTGGAGGCACTGGAATTAGAGCTCGGAAAGCAGCCTCCCACTTCCCTGTGCTGTGCCATCCTCCATACTATGGAAGAAATCTTTCTTGAGCAGACTTTTATCATTCAGGCAGCTTTTGTCAGGTGGAAGAAGCAATGGCCCTACCCTGTTGGAAAATCCCTGGCCCTGTGGAGTTTTTTAGACTCATTAGGAAACTGAGAATAACAATTAACCTGCAAGCAGAGGTAGAACTCTGGATATTTTGAGTCTTTGTCAAATTAGATTGGGACCCTAGGCTAGGAAAAGCAGACCTTGGTGCATATCTTGGTCTGCTTTCAGACCCAGCAGAGACCATACAAGGTGTGGATTGCTGATAGCTCTGGACAGGGTATTCGGGCCTAATCACAAATAATGTCTGACCACCAGGTTCCCTTAAAAAGATTGAGAGTTATTGCAGATCTAATACATAGAAAAACAAACAAACAAACAAATAAGCACCAAAATAGAAAGACAAAAAAAGTCTCAAATGAAAGAATATGAGAATTATCCAGAAGAGCTAAATGAAATGGAGACAAGAAATTTATCAAATATAGAGTTGAGAATAATGATTACAAAGATAATTAACAGCATGAGAAAAAATATAGAAACTTGAAAAAAAAGAGCAGTGAGAAATGAAAAATGACATAAGAGTAATAAAGAGCACATTGAAAGGAATAAACATCAGATAAGGTGAAGCCATGGATCAGATCAGTGAATTAGAAGGCAGGGTAAAAAAAGAAATCACTCAATCAGAGAACAAAATGAGATAAAATTTAAAACCTGGAGGATAGTTTAAGGGAGCTGTGGTACAAGGTGAAATGAAACAATATTCACATCATGAGAGTTCTAGAAGATAAAGAAAATGCGCAAGAGATAGAGAACCTGTTTGAAGAAATAACCACAGAAAACTTCCCTAACCTCGTGAAGGAAAAAGTCACACAAGTTCAGGAGGTGCAAAGAGTCCCAAGCAAGAAGAACCCAAAGAGGACCAAGCCCAGACAAATCATAACTAAAATATCAAAAATTGAAGACAAAGAGAGGATCTTAAAGCAACAGAAAATAAATGTTTTACTTACAAAGGACCTTCCCTAATACTGTCAGCTGATTATTCATCGGAAATTCTTTAAACCAGAATGGAATGGCAAGAAGTGTTCAAGGTAATAAAAAGTAGGGGTCTAAAACCAAGATTATTATATCCAACAAGGCTATGATTCCAAATAGATGGTGAAACAAGGAGCTTCCCAGGAAAACAAAAGGCTAAAGGAGTTTGTCACCACCAAACTAGAACTGCAAGAAATGCTAAAGAAAGGGACTGCTGCAATGAGAAGAAAGAAAGGGAGAAAGAAAGAAAGGAAGAAGAAAGAAAGAAAGAAAGAAAGAAAGAAAGAAAGAAAGAAAGAAAGAAAGAAAGAGAAAGGCATAAAAAACTAAAAAGGTAATAAATAAGTACATATCAATAATAAACTCAAATTGATTAAATGTTCCAATCAAAAAACATAGTGTAGCTGAATGGATACAAAAACATGTCTCAAGTATATGCTCTCCAGAAGAGACTCACCTCAGAACAAAAGACTCACACAGGATGAGAATGAGGAATGTAAAAAATTTCCCATGCAAATGAAAACGAACAAAAAACTGGAGTGTCAATATTCATATCTGAAAAAATAGAATTCAAAATGAAGGCCATCACAAGACAATAACAGTTACTACATAATACTAAAGGGATTGATCCAACAAGAAGATATAACCTTGATAAACATGTAAGCACCCAACATAGGAGCATTTAAATATATTTTTAAAATTTCTGGAGGACTTTAAGTGAGAGACTGACAGCAATGCAGATGTAGTAGAGGACTTTAACACCCCACTGATAGATAATCCAGACAAAAGATTACCAAGAAAACGGTGACGCTAGATTATACATTGGATCAAATGGATTTAATTGATATTTATAAAACATTTCATTCCAAGGTTGCAGAATATACATTTTTCTCAAGTTCACATGAGTCATTCTCAAAAATAGACTACATTTAGGACACAAAACAAGTCTCTACAAGTTTAAGAAGATTGAAATCATATCAAGCATCTTCTCAGATCCCAATGGCATGGAATTATAAATCACAGTAGAACAATCAAAAACTTTCAAAAATATGGAAGTTAAACAGCATGTTATTAAACAATCAATGGGTTACCAATATGTTCAAGAAAGAAATCAAAAATATCCTGGAAACAAATGAAAATAAATACACAACAAACCAAAATCTCTGGAACATAGCAAAAGCAGTTGTTAGAGGGAAGTTCATAACATTACAGGTCTACCTCAAAAAACAAGAAGAAAATTAATAAAGTATTTAATCCTACAACTTGAAGAATTAAAAAGAGGACATCAAGAAAAGTCCCAGCCGAGACCGGCTTGGCTCAGTGGATAGAGCGTTGGACTGCAGACTGAAGGGTCCCAGGTTCGATTCCGGTCAAGGGCACGTACCTTGGCTGCGGGCACATCCCCAGTAGGGGGCGTGCAAGAGGCAGCTGATTGAGGTTTCTCTCTCATCGATGTTTCTGACTTTCTATCCCTCTCCCTTCCACTCTGTAAAAAATCAATAAAATATATTTTAAAAAAAAAAGAAAAAAGAAAAGTCCCAAGTAAGTAAAAGGAAGGAAGTAATAAAGATTAGAGCAGAACTAAAAGACATAGAGACAAAAAAAAAAAAAAATCAATGAAACCACTAGCTAGTTCTTTGAACAGATAAACAAGATTGATGAACCATAACCCAGACTCATTGGACATTGAAACAGGCTCAAACATTTTTTGTTCTTATATGTTTATTTCTAGTATGCAGATGCAAGATTTTTTTTAAAGAAAAGAAATGGTGGAAAAATAGATACAGATGCAAAGAAGCATTGAACAGATTGTCAAACTACAGTGGGAAGGCGGGGGGGGGGGGAAGGGGCTGTAAGAGATCAACTGAAGGACTTGTATGCATACATATAAGCATAACCAATGGATACAAGACACTGGGGGGGGGGGGGCGGGGCAGCAGGTGAGGGCATGTGCTGAGGGGCAGAGGAGGCCAGGGGAGGTTTATGGGGAGAGGGGAAGGAAACATATGTACTACTATTTGTAATACTTTAAATAATTATATATATGAAATAAAAAGAGAACCCAAATAATTAAAACAGAAATGAAAGCTGTGAAATAACAACTGAGCATTACAAAAATACAAAAGATTATAGGAAAATACTATGAGCATCTATATACCAAAATGCTGGGCAAAGGAAGTGAAATGGACAAATTCCTATAAAAATATGATTTTCCAAAATTGAAATAGGAAGAATCAGTAAATCTGAATAGGCCAATAACAACTAAGAAAATGGAAGCAGTAATTTAAATTTTTTCTATTATGCTAAGTGAAATAAGCCAGTCAGTGAAAGATAAATACCACATGATCTCACTCATTTGAGGAATACAAAGAACATTATAAACTGTTGAACAAAAAATAAATACAGAAGCAAAGAAGCATTGAACAGGCTGTCAAACTACAGTGGGAAGGCAGGGGAGGGTTTGAGGAATAAGAGATCAGTTGAAGGACTTGTACATAAGCCTTTATTATTTTGCAGTATGATCGCTCTATTCTCACTTTGCTGAGAGTTTTTATGCACACATATAGCATAAACAATGGATGCAAGATACTGGGGGTTGGGGAGATTTTTGAGGGCAAGTGCCTGGGGGCAGGGGAGGCTGGGGACAGGTCAGTAGGGAATAAAAGAGACATATGTACTCCTATTTGTAATACCTTAAACAATAAAATAGATTAAAAAAAAAAAACTTCCAGCAAACAAAAGCCCTGGTCCAGGCAGCTTCTCAGAGGAGTTTTACCAAACATTCAAAGAACTAATACCAATCCTCTTCAAACTATTCCAAAATAATCCCATAAAAAGAAACACTCCCAACCCCTTTTTATGAAGCCAGCATTACCCTAATTCCAAAACCAGATAAAGACATGACAAGCCAGTATTCCTGATGCACATAGATGCTAATATCTTCAACAAAACATTAGCAAATAATATCAACAATATATTAAAAAGATCATACACCATGACCAAGTGGGATTTATCCCAGGGATGCAAGGCTGGCACAATATCCACAGATCAATAAATGCAGCAAATCACATAAACAAATTGAAAGACAAAAATAATATTTCCCACCTCCTGCCCTCATCTGCCTTGGCCTGGCACTGCCTGCATCTGCCGCCACCCCCACCCAGGTCCCAGGTTCCCCAGAGTCCCCCAAATTGATCGCCCTACAGAGGGTGACTTGGGCCTCCCTCTTTGGGATGAATGGGTAGCCTGCTAATTGATCACACCACCAGCCCACGGCTGGGGCTTCCCTCTGAGGGGCAACTGTGGGGTAATGGAGAACCTCTGCCCCCAACCAATTTTATCGTACCCACCTTGGCTGGCCTGGTGCCAGTGTGTATTATAGTGTGATCATCCAGACAGTCATTCTGCTGTTAGGCCATTTGGTTGATTTGCATACTAAACCTTTATTATTATAGATACTACCAAGCCACTATCATCAAAACAGCCTGGTACTAGCACAAGAACAGACATATAAATCAATGGAACAGAACAGACACCCCAGAAATTGACCCAAGCCATTACTCTCAATTAGTATCTGACAAAGGAGGCAAGAACATACAACAAGGCCAAGAGAGTCTCTTCAATAAATGGTGCTGGGAAAACTGGGCAGATACATGCAAAAAAAATGAAGCTAGATCATCAACTTACACCATACACAAGAATAAACTCAAAATGGATAAGACTTAAATGTAAGACATGAAACCAAAAAAATCCTAGAAGAAATTATAGGCAGCAAAAACCTAGGCATATCTCAGAGCAATATGTTTGCAGCTACATCTCCTAGGGCAAAGCAAACTAAAGAGAAAATAAACAAATGGGACTATATCAAAATAAAAATCTTCTCCACAGCAAATAATCCATCAACAAAATGAAAAGGGAGCTCACTGTATAGAAGAACATATCTGGCAATGATATATCTGATAAAGGGTTAATATCAAAAATATATAAGGAACTCATACAACTTAGCAAAAGGAGGACAAACAATCCAATTTAAAAATTAGCAAAGGGCCTATATAGATACTTCCCCAAAGTGGACATACAGGTGGCCAAGAGACATATGAAAAAATGCCCAAAGTCACTGAGATGCAAATTAAAACATGAGGTACCACCTCATACCTGTCAGGATGACTATCATCAACAAATCAACATGTTACAAGTGCTGGTGAAGATGTGGAGAAAATGGAACCCTAATACACTGCTAGGAATGCAGACTGGTGCAGCCATTATGGAAAACAATATGGAGTCTCCTCAAAAAAATAAATATAGAGCCTTCATTTGATCCAGTTATCCAAATTCTAGTAATATATCCTAAGAAACATTAAACACCAATCAGAAAGAATGTATGCACCCATATGTTCATAGCAACACAATTTATAACAGCTATGATTTAGTAACAGCCCAATTGCCCATCAATCAATAAGTGGATTTAAAAAAGCTGTGTGTGGTGCACTTACATTATGGAATACAATGTAGCAGTAACAAAAGAAGGATCTCTTACCCTTTGAGACAGTATAGAAGGACCTGGAGAGTATTGTGCTAACCAACATAGCAGATCAGTAAAAGACAAGAATCACATGATCTCACTCATATGTGACATCTAATGAACAAAATAAACTATTGAACAAATAGGTCCAGAGACATAGAAACAGACTAGGAACTGACTAATGAATCTTAGAAAGAAGGTGGGGGTGGGTAGGTGGGTGGGAGGAGATTAACTGAAAAATTTATAAGCATACTAGAGGCTCAGTGGATGAAATTCATGCACAGGGCAGGGATAAGGGGCAGTCCCCTCAGCCCAGCCTGCACTATCTCCAATCCAGGACCCCTTGGGAGATGTCCGACTGCAGTCAGACATCCATCTCTCTTACAATCCAGGACCATTGGCTCCTAACTGCTCACCTGCCTGCCTGCCTGATCACCCCTCACTGGCCCCCTGCTGAACTGGTTGCCCCAAAATGGCCCCCCACTGGCCTGGTCACCCCTAAATGCCCCTCCACTGGCCTTGTTACCCATTCCTGCCCCCCTCTGCTAGCCTGGTCACCCCTCACTGCCCCTCCTGCTGGCCTCGTCAACCCCAACTGCCCCTGCCCTTGCCGGACTGGTTGCCCCACACAGCCTGCTATTCCATCCTTTGGTCATCACTCGCTAACCCCCGTCAGCCTGATTGCCCCACACAACTGGCTGTTCAGTCGTTTGGTTGTCCCTCACTAACCCCATTGCTGGCCTAGTTACTCCACGCAGCCTGTTTGTTCAACTGGACTGTTTGGTTGTTTTGGTTGTGACAGTCACTTAGGTTTTTATATATATACTAGAGGCCCGGGTACATAACATTCATGCACTTGTGGGTCCCTCAGCCTCGCCTGCTCCCTCTCACAGTCCAGCACCACTGGGGGGATTTCTGTCTTCCAGCTTAGGTCTGCTCCCTTGTCTAAGCTGTAGGGAGGACATCCCCCAAGAGGTCCTTAGCACTGTCATGGAGATGGAAGAGGCTCCTGCCACTACTGCTGCACTCACAAGCCATGAGCCTGGCTTCTGGCTGAGCGGCACTCTACTGACCACCAGAGGGCAGTGCCTGCATCAAGCATCTGCCCCCTAGTGGTCAGTGTGCACCATAGTGACTCATTGTTCCACCATTTGGTTGATTTGCACATGAGCCTTTTATTTTATATACTAGAGGACCGGTGCACAAAATTCATGCACAGGGGAAGGGGATGTCCCTTAGTCCAGTCTGCACCCTCTCAAATCTGGGACCCCTCAAGGGATGTCCGGATGCCCGTCTAAGCCTGATCCTGGTAGGATCGGGCCTAAACTGGCAATCAAATATCCTTCTCACAATCCAGGACTGCTGGCTCCAAACTGTTCACCTGACTGCCTCCATGATTGCCCCTAACTGCTTCTGCCTGCCAGCCTGATCACCTGCTAACCACTACCCTGCCAGCCTAATTGATGTCTAACTGCTTCCCTGCCAGCCTGTTTGCCCCCCACTCCTCTCATCTGCCAGCCTGGTCACCCCTAACTGCCTTCCCCTGCAGGCTTGATTGCCTCCAACTGCCCTCCATTTCAGGTGGTCCCTCCCAAGTGCCCTCCTCTGCTAGCTTGATCACCCACAACTGCCCTCCCTTTCAGGGCCTGGAACCTCCCAATGGCCCTCCCCTGCTGGCCATCTTGTGGTGGCCATCTTGTGTCCACATGGGGGCAGCCCTCTTGTGTATTGGAGTGATGGTCAATCTGCATATTTCTCTTTTATTAGATAGGATAGAGGCCTGGTACATGGGTGGGGGGCAGCTGGTTTGCCCTGGAGAGTGTCCCAGATCAGGTTGGTGTTCCCTTGACGTGAGGGGCAGCATGAGCAAGGGGCCTGTGGAGGTTTGCAGGCCAGCCACATCCCCCAGGGACCCAAGCAGAGGCCCTAGTATCTGGGATTAATCTATGTCTACAATTGAAACTTTGTAGCCTGGAGCAGAGCCAAGCCTTCTGCTTGCTCTGGGGTGGTAGCCATTTCTGTTTGAAAATTTGTAGCCTAGAGTAGAGGCCTAGGCCAGCAATGGCTGGTTGAAAGCTTGGCTTCCTCCATTGCCAGGGAAACCCAAGCCTCTGTTCTCTTCAGCTCAGTGGCTGCCGCCATTTCTGTATCTTTTATAACTGAAACTTTGTAACATTAAGTGGAGGCCTAGGCAGGCAATGGCAGGTGGAAAGCTTGGCTTCCTCTGTTGCCATAGAAACTCAAGCCTTTGTCTTGCTCTCAGTGGCAGCAGCCATCTTGGTTGGGGTTTATTTGCATAATCTGCTCCTGACTGGCTGGTGGGTGTGGCTGTGGGCGTGGCTTGTGGGTATGACAATGGTACGGTCAAATTTGCATATTACTCTTTTATTAGGTAGGAGATTATATATATATACACATACATATATATATATTAAGAGCCTGGTGCACAAAATTTGTGCACTAGGGGTGGGTGATCCCTCAGCCCAACCTGTTCCTTCACACATACTGGGAGCCCTCAGGGGATGTCCTACTAACCACTCATCCAAACTGTAGGCCTTGGGCACCCAGTCATCGCCCTGCAATAGGGCTGATAGCTGGCTCCATCCCAGCCATATACCCCCACCCATGGCCCGGGCCTTCACCCCAGCCTGCTCGAGCCCAGATAGCATGCGCCTCAGCCTGCCCCCCGTGCCCAGGCCTTCTCCTTGATTAGTGCGCAATGGCCACCTCAACCCTGCCCCCCACCCCCCATGGCCCTGGCCACCTCAGCCCTGCACCCTTGCCTCAGCCACCTCGGCACCACCCACCCAGCCCTGGCCGCCTCAGCCCTAGCCCCCCCTGGCCCTGTCCATCTCGGCCCCACTCCTGCTCCTGATTGGCTGGTGGGTATGGCTGGTGGGCGTGGCTGGTGGGTGCAGTGAAGTACTGTCAATTTGCATATTACTCTTTTATTAGATAGGATAGATATACATAATCCATGAACATAGACAATAAGGTGTTGAAGGACTGGAATGGGGAAAAAGGATGGGCTGAAGGGGTTAGTTGGGGGGGGGGGGGAGTGTACATCTGTATCTTTCCTCAATAAAGGTAAATTTAAAAATAAATTAAAAGAGGATATTTTGTTTGATTTTTAAGAATTTGAAGACATGATACAAGAACTCTAAAACTAAAAAAAAAAAAAAAAAAAAAAAAAGGAAAAAAAGAAAAGACTAAATTCCCTTGAGATGCATGTGGGATAGGGCGATTGTCAAGAAACAAGATGGCAGGAATGGGGTGAAATACTTACCAACAATACATCTATGATCTCTTATGAATTTCTAATAAGAATGGTATTTGTGGTTATAACTCAATCATAGCCACATATGATATATAGGATTTATTTCTATTAGAATGCTTATCAAATCCACTTAGAATTCATATGTTTAATTATTTTGAAACTTTTTGTACTTGTTATGCCAATTAAGGAAAATTCCATTTCCCTGTAGCACATACACAGACGTACATAAACAATACACATTAGCACACACTTTTACACATACATTTATACAAAGTCAACTCAAATAGAAGCATATAAAATGTAAATTTTAGTGGTTGAAATTCAAAACCTTAGTCAAGTGTCCAAACAGGGTTAGATGAGCACGAATTTATGCTACTTAATTTCTATAAGCTATCTAAAAATGAAAGACTGATATACAGAATACACTTTATATACTTTTTGTTGTGTTTGATTTCAGTCTCATTTCGTTCTCCTATCCTTCACTGATTATTCCAATTATTTAAATCATAGGCTAATACAGATTAAAAGAATATTTTAGAAAAATTTTGAGGACAGGGTATGCTATAGAGGCCAAGCTTTTTTTTCTTTTTTTAAATCCTCACCTGAGCATATTTTTCTTTTGCTTTTCAGAGAGAGTAGAAGGTAGGAAAGGAAGGGGGAGAAGAAGGAGGGGAAACATTGATGTGAGAGAGACACATGAACTGGTTGCCTTCCCACACGCACCTAAACCTGGGGGATGGGGTGAGCTGTAACTCCTTGACCAAGAATCAAACTGGAGACCCTTTGGTGTGTGGGCCTATGTTCTAACCACTGAGAAACACTGCCCTGGACCAAAGGCCAGAGATTTTAAACCATTCTAAAATATAAATGTTTTAGAACCAGAGCCTGCCCAGGTCCCATTTAATGGCTCGTTTTACAGCATCACACCTGATAGATTCTGTAAAAGAATATACCAATTCAATCTCAACATATAATTCATACTTTACATACTGTGCACTATTGACATTACTCATTCAGAGCCAATTATAGAAAAATAGGCTTCAATATAGTCCAGCTTATACTGTGCTTCTTTAAAAAAAACTTTCAGAAATTATTTGTTTTATAGTTTTAAGTTATGGTGAATATAAAAGTAGGCTCAGTAGTAGTCTGTTTATAATAAAAACTGAAGGCCTCAAGGGGGTCATATACTCAATATCACTCAAATAAGTTATTGAAAAATAATGCTATTATTGCAGTAGAAAACATAGTCAACAAATATCTTTTATCTCATTTGGAATATGTGTAGTGCATTATATCATGCATTATTTTATCTCACAGCACAGAAACCATGTAAAGAGCTAAAACATTAAAAGCTTTATTATGCTGCTATTGATAAATTATGTACTATTAACTATGTGTTAGAGAAACATATTTTTATGAAGAGAAATAAGTATTCTATTCAGCAGAAATGTCCTTCTCCTCAGACTATGTACAACATTTGGCTTCTTGTGGTAGGCTTTTTAGTGAATCTGCTGAAATATTTCCAAGGGCAGTCAAAGTGAAATTGGAGGTTGCAGCGTTTTAATATTTCTTTGAACTTAAGCATGTGGAAGTACTCAGATATCCTCACATTCAGCAGCTCTCTCGTGGGCTGTTGTAGAGTGTAGGTCATTAATTAATTGTTCTCTAATTTGGCAATACAATGGTGAATGTTATATTAATGGCTTTACCAAATGTTGGGTGAAATATTAAACTGCTCTAAGATTCAGTTTTCAATTTTTATCCAACTTTAGCTGGAATATATACACACAAATTGTTGAAAATCATTAGAGACCAATGTGCAAGCCTTATGACTTTTTACCTTTTTTTTCTAGCATGGCAGAGTTGCTACATACCTATCTTGTATTCACTTTTGACCTAAGAGAAAAAGCAATATGTAAGAGAAATAGTCAAAAGAAATGTGAGGACTCCGAATAAGTTCTGATTTTGAGCTCTTGCACCCAACACCCCTGTTGTTTTTTAATCTATCTATGTACTAAAAATATAAAAATCACGGTAGCAAATTAGTACTAAAACTGAAAACATCTAAATTGGTTTGGCTAAGGGAGTAGAGTGTCAGCCTGCAGTCTAAAGGGTCCCAATTTAAATTCTAGTCATGGGCACATGCCTGGGTTATGTGCTTAACTCCAAGGAGGAGGTGTGCAGGAGACATCCAATCAATGATTCTCTCTTATCATAGATGTTTTTATCCCTCTCCTTTTTTCTCTAAAATCAATAAAAATATACTTTAAAAAACTGTAAATGAATTTAAGCATCATCATATGCCATAAACTTCAAGAAATGTAGTGCAAAAGTGACTGTATAGTGTGAATTACACAGTACCAATTGAAATGTTTATTTCCTGTGAAATAATTTTATGTCATATGAATTTATTCATTAATTCACCAGTCTTCACTGATTGGTGTTTCAGGAACTTTTCTAGGTACTATCAGTAAATATCTGTCCCAAGGGATAGATAGCTATAAATATAGGTAAATAGGTAACTAGATGGACAGACAAATGGATATTGAAAAGGGATAGGAAAAAAATTATGACTCAACAATTATAAGAGGAGCTAATCTGAATGCAGTCTAAAAGAAAAAAATACATACATTTGTAATAACAGTTGGCATACAATATTATCTTAGTTTCAGGTAGAAAATAAAAGAAGCATGATTATTTTGCTTGTTTCAGTAGACACTAATTCTGAAAAAGATAATAGTGTTTGGATTTCAAACTTCTTGGTTTTAATTTTAATTTATATTACAATAACAGTTTTAAATACTAGTATAGAGAGAGGAACCAAGATGGCAGCATAGATAAACACCCATACTGCTACCCCATACAACAAATTTAAAACTACAACTAAAAAAAAATAAATAAAAAAAAAGGAGAGTATTCAGAACCACCAGAAAGCTGGCTGAGTGGACATTCCACAAATAGAAGGAAAGATAAAAGGACACTGAGACTCGGGGAAGTTGTGGAGGGCAGAGTTGTGGAAATGCGCAGAGTCAGAGGTGTGAAGCCATGCCTGCGAGCGGATAGGGTGGGCAGCTGCAAACCCGGCTGGTTTTCTTGAACTGGGAGGGAGACAAAGGCATCCCACTTCACATAGTCCCAGTTCCCCGCAAGTCTCGGGGAACCCAGACTAATATGGGGTGAAACTAGACAGTAAGGAGGAAGCACACTGAAAATCGGGTGCTGCAAAGGCACATGAGCTATCCGAGAGGGAAAGTGAATGGCTCTATCATTTGAGAGGGGAAAGAAACAAACAAACCACCAAATTGCTTTGTTTTTCTGTTCCGGGTGAGTCTTTGGGTGTCTAGACTCATTTGGGGAAAAACTAGACTGTCCGGCAGTGGGCAGAGCTCTGAGCAGCTTTCTCTCAGAGGTGCCTGCAGCTGTTGCCACAGGACGCGGAGACACAGGAGCTGAGTAGGGCTGACGGGAAACCAAGGCTGTCTGCTCAGCCCAAAGACTCTGCCCCATTCAAGCTGAGCAGCAGCTCTCACAGCATAAACATAGCTGATCCTCACAGCCAATTGGCCTGGAGGTCAACCCCTCCCAGTGATACCAACAACAATATAGGCTTAACTACAACAAGACTGTGCAGCTCATAAAGGAGTGCATCAAGAGTATCCACCTCAGGTAACTTGGGAGCCTGAGCCACTGTCCCCTAGAGGACATCTACCACACAAAGTTACTTGACCAACTCAGGAAAGCAGGCAAAATCTAAAGACAAGCTAACAAATCACATGGGAAAGAAATGGAGAAAAAAAAAAACAAAAAACGACTGGACATAGAGTTCAAAACCACAGTTATGAGGTTTTTTAAGAGGCTCCTAGAAAAGGCCGATAAATTTAATGAGACCCTCGAGGATATGAGTGAGATTCTGGAGGATATGAAATAGGACCAACTAGAAATTAAGCATACACTGATTAAAATAAAAAATATTATACAGAGACCCAAAAGCAGACAAGAGGACTGAAAGAATAAAGTCAAAGATTTGAAATATAAAGAAGTAAAAATCACTCAGCCAGAAAAGCAAAAAGAAAAATGAATCCAAAAAAATTGAAGATAGTATAAAGAGCCTCTGTGTCAACCTCAAGCATACCAACATCCGAATTATGGGGGTATCAGAAGAAGAGAGAGAGCAAGATACTGAAAGCCTATTTGAAGAAATAGTGACCAAAAACTTCCTCCACCTGGTGAAAGAAACTGACTTAAAAGTCCAGGAAGCTCACTGAACCCCAAACAAAAGAAATCCAAGAGGACCACACCAAAACACATCATAATTAAAATGCTAAGAGCAAAAGACAAAGAGAGAATATTAAAAGCAGCAAGAGAAAAACAGTAGATACCTACAAGGGAGCACCCATATGATTGTCAGCTGATTTCTCAACAGAAACTATGCAGGCCGGATGGGAGTGGCAAGAAATATTCAAAATGATGAATAGCAAGAACCCACAACCAAGATTACTCTACCTAGCAAAGCTATCATTCAGAACTGAAGGTCAGATTAAGTGCTTTGCAGATAAGAAAAAGCTAAAGGAGTTCATCAACACCAAACAAGTATTATATGAAATGCTGGAAGGTATTTTTAAGAAGAGGAAGAAGAAGAAAAAGGTAAAGATAAAAATTATGAACAACAAATACATCTCTATCAACAAGTGAACCTAAAAATCAAGTGAATAAAAATATGATGAACAGAATAAACTGGTGAATATAATAGAATCAGGGGCATAGAAAGGGAATGTTCTGACAATTTTCATGGGAAAGAGGTGTGGGGGTGCGGGAAGAGACTGGACAAAAAGCATACACCTATGGATAAGGACAGTGGTGGGGAAGTAAGGGCAGAGGATGGGATGGGTACTGGGGGAGGGGAGCTATGGGAAGGAAAAGAACAACACTGTAATAATCTGAACAACAAAAATTTATTAAATTAAAAAATACTAGTAAATATATCTATATCATGATATAAGTATTAAATGTGTACTCAGGGAAAAGTATATAAAACCACTTATTGTAAGAAAATAATAACATGTCATCTTAAATTGTTCCAATAGTATATGTGTAACTAATTTAATGATGCATAAACAGCTAAGACAATGAAGAAAAGTGACTTTGTTCCTAGAAAGTTCAGGTTGATTTATACTAAGCAAAAAACCATAAGCAATCATTAGTAACATCTCATACATCTCTAACTAGAAGGTATTGAAATTCCATATAAAATATCAGGTAATATAAGAATGTAATAAAACACAACACTCAAATGAAAAACAATTGAGGAAAACTTCTAAACTTCTGGAACATAGTTGGAAAACATATTCAATATTTGGAGAGAAATTATGATGTTAACATTTTATAAATTGTGAAAAATATTTTATTTTTATGTATATTAGCTTTAAAATTTTCACAATGATTACATGAGGTTGGTATTTTTCCATCTTATTAGTAAACAAATATGTTCAGAAGTCAAAAAGTAATGCAAATTATTTGAGTATGAACAATGGAAAATCTAGAAATTCAGAAACCAAATCCAGAATCTTGAATCTAATTTCATGTTGACCTTTATTGCAGGTGCTATAATATACTTAAAAAAACTCAGCATGATAATGAAACTTTATTTTTTAAATATGTTCCATCATTTATTTATGAAATAATATACTTATTACTTTTCTTATCATTTTTTTAAATCTTGGATTTTAATTCCTCTGGTACTAAAACTTGGTTTTCACCTAAGAATATAGACTTGTAGCTGTTTTTTATCCTGAACTATTCACTTTTAGATCTAACAGCCCATGCACAGCTTTGTTGATGAAGGGATTAAAAAGATAGAATATTGTTTGAAAGAAGTTATGGACTTTCTACAAAAAGAATAACAATTTTAAACTCTTCAGAGTTTACTAATGTCAACTTCTATTTCCTGAGGTAATTCTGGCCCATTATATATTCCTGAATTCCTAAGATGAGCAACATCTTACTTACTTTTCATGTTGGAAATAAAGTATTTCTTGCCTTTAGCAATAATAAAATCTTTACAGAGAATGTTACATCCCACAGACTCAAAGCAGCATTACAAAATATAATTCCTTTAACCATGATTTAGTGCCTGTAGCACTGCAAAAGACTTAGAACTAATATATAAATTGTGCTAAAGAGGAGACAGGAAGCAACACAAAGAAAGGCTTGAGCTCTTATTTTAGTTTTTGGATAATGTTTCTACATTTAAAAAGACATGACATTCAACAATTAAGACTCTCACAAGGTTATTAAACCCTTTGGTATACCCAACACTTCTAAAAAGCAAGCAAAATTAGTAAAAGTAACAAAATCCATGGCTCCAAAAGACTACATAAAAAAACAGATACCAGAATTCAATTTAGAAAATAGATAAATTTCTAGCAATACTAGAACTATCTCTAGTCTAAAAGACCAGTAATGTCAGATAATATCGATTTTTTTCTGTTCAAATTAAGTGGTGCATCATATAACATCTGTGCCATGGAAAGGTTATACATGAAGAAAAATATTGATCATTTATCTTTGGAACTGATGAAAATTTGCAGGGTGGAGAAGGGAACATACCCCACTCATATCTAAAGTGTTCACTTCTCATGAACATAATCTTATTTTTTAACCCAAGTATACTTTTCTAATTCTATTGGTTTCAATGTGCACCAAAAGATGAAAACATTTGGGAAGTATTGTATTAACCTTTCTATGACCTGTTATGTGAAAAAGAATCCAAAGAACTCCTAAGTGAGAATAACCTCTGAAACAAATGAAAAATTATGAAGAAAGGTGAAACATATGTTGCTATGTCTTACCTACCACAGTATAGTAATTAAGACTATATGATTCAGAGGAACACCAAGATGGCGGCATAGGTAAACACCTATTGTTCTGCCCCGTGCAACGATTTAAGAACTACAACATAACAGCAGAACAGACATCGCCCAGAATCACCAGAAAGCTGGCTGAGTGAAAACTCCACAAATAAAAGTAAAGGTGGGACACTGAGACTCAGAGGAGCGGCGGCAGCGCAGCCTTGAAGACAGAAACAGGTTAGGAGCCGTCCTGGGCGCGCGCGCTGGCTGGGGCTGGAGCAGGACCCCCGGTTGGATTTCGCCAATGGGGAGGGCAGAGACGTCCCACTGCACAGATTCCCCAGTGCCAGGCAAAGTCCGAGGTCCAGGGGATGCACCCTGGAAGTGGGGCGCTGCAGAGGTCTTCTAGTCTGAGGAGAAACCCGGAGGCTGGGAAAAGAAGTTTGCGCCCAAGTGTCGCATAAACCCGCAACTTGCCCCCTGGAAACTTGTCTCCTGGTCCCAGAAACCATCTATTTTATAACCCTGGGCTAGACTTTGGGTGTGCAGACACATTTGGGGAGAGGCAGAGTTGTCTGGCAAGGGGTAGAGACTAGCGGCTTTCTGTTGGAGGTGCCTGCAGCCATCCCCATCCAACAGAGACCCGCGCGTGCGAGCGCCGCACAGGACACAGCTGACACTGAGGCTGCCGCACAGCTTAGAGACTCCGCCCGTCCAACCTGAACACAGTCTCCCTTCACAGCCAATTGGCATGGAGGTCAAACCCTCCTAGGGCTAACAACAACAAGCTGGGTTTAAATTCAAAAAGACTGTACAACCCATAAAGGATTGCAGTAAGAGTACCCACCTCAGGTAACTGGGGAGGCTGAGCCACTGTCCCTTTGAGGATATCTACCACATAAAGCAGCCACCATGCAGAGATATGGAAAGAAATCAGGTGTGAAAGAAATGGAGGAGAAAAGACGACAAGACATAGAGTTCAAAACCACAGTTATAAGGCTTTTCAAGAGGCTCCTACAAAAGGCCGATAAACTTAATGAGAATTATGAGGAAATAAACAAGACCAACCAGGAAATGAATGAGACTTACAAGGAAATGAATGAGACCCTCAAGGAAATGAACAAGACCTCTGAGGATATGAACCAGACCCTCACGGATATGAAAAAGGACCAACTAGAAATCAAGCATACACTGACTGCAATAAAAAATATTACACAAAGTCCTAATAGTAGTCCAGAGGGCCACAAGAACCAAGTCAAAGATTTGAAATACAAAGAAGCAAAATCCACTCAGCTGGAAAAGCAAGAAACAAAAATAATTCAGATAATTGAAGATAGCGTAAGGGGCCTCTGGGACAACCTCAAGCATGCCAACATCCGAATTATTGGGGTCCCAGAAAAAGAGAGAGAGCAAGGTAATGAAAACCTACTTGAAGAAATAGTGACTGAAAACTTCCCCCACCTGGTGAAAGAAACTGAATTAAAAGCCCAAGAAGTACACAGAACTCCAAAATATAGGAATCTAAAGAGGACCACACCAAGACATATCATAATTAAAATGCCAAGAGCAAAAGATAAAGAGAGAATATTAAAAGCAGCAAGAGAAAAACAGTTTGTTACCTATAGGGGAGCACCCATACAATTGTCAGCGGATTTCTCAACAGAAATGATGCAGGCCAGACAGGAGTGGCAAGAAATATTCAAAATAATGAAGAGCAAGAATCCACAACCAAGAATACTCTATCCAGCAAAGCTATAATTCAGAATTGAAGATCAGATAAAGTGCTTCGCAGATAAGAAAAAGCTAAAGGAGTTCATCACCACCAAATCAATATTATATGAAATGCTGAAAGATATTCTTTAAGAAGAGGAAGAAGAAAAAGGTAAAAATTTAAATTATGAACAACAAATATGCATCTATCTACAAATGAACATAAAAATCAAGTGAATTGATAGGCTGATGAACAAGATAAACTGGTGACTATAACAGAAACATGGACATAGAGAGGGAAGGGACTGACAATTCTTGGGGAGAAATGGGTAGTGGGAAGTACAGCAAGAGATTAGACAAAAATCTTGCAACAATGGGAGAGGACATTGGGCCGGGGGAGGTGAGGATGGAGGGTGGGATAGGTACAGGGTGGAGGGGAGATATAGGGGCATAAAAAAGGGGAAACAATGTAATTAATAAACTGAACAATAAAGATGAAAAAAATAAAATTTAAAAAAAGACTATATGATTCAGGTACAAATATAGACAAATAGATCAATGGAATAAAATGAAGAGTTCAGAGACATACCCATACATAAGTATAACCCTAGATATCTGATAATGTTGCACTGTATATCAGTGAGGAAAATATGGATTAAGAAAAAATTAATCTACACATGTAGTTAGTTAAATATGTAAGAAATTAGAATCCTGCTTTATGCTCTTATTAGAAATTAATTCAAAGTGAAATAAATACTCAAATAAGAAACATAAAACTAAAAATATTAAAGAAAATAATATAAGAAAATATAATTTTGGGATAGGAAATGATTTCCTGGAGAGTACACAAATCATAGAGAAAATGAATAATTTTATTACATTAAAATTAATAATATAATTTTATAAGATACCATAAAACAAATGAAGGATAAACTAAAAACAGACAGATAATATATAATATGTTCATATATATATATGTATATATATACACACATATATATAAACACACACATACAAACTGTTGGAAAAATGCTTAACAATTTGAGCAGCCATTTTTTAAAAAAGGAATAAGGAGTCAATAAACATATAAACAGAATATGATTATTAATTTTACATATTAATCAGATATTATTCATCTAGAAAATTGGTAAAATAAAATAAATATAAAATCAGAAAATAGCAAGTGTTGAAAAGAATGTGGAGCAAGTTAAGCAACTCATTCATTACTGGTAAATATATAAATTGGTACAAATATTTTAGGAAAACAGTATGGCATTCACACTAAATTTGAAGATATGCACATTCTACGACCTAACAATCTACTACTTGCACTTCGAAAAAAAAAAAAAAACAGTTGCCAATGTACATAGGAAAGGTTCATATAAATTTCCTTCAGTAGAGCAAACAACTCAATTGTCCAAGATTAGAACATATAAATGTATTTACATATTTCTTTCAGTCTATACAATGAATATGGCCAGTGTGAGTCGGTTGGTTGGTTGAAGTATTGTCTGGTACACTGAAAGGTCTCAGGTTTGACTCTCAGTCAGCGCACTTATCTAGGTTCCAGATTCAGTTCCTAATTGGGGTGAGTGTGAGAGGAAGCCCATCAGTGATTCTCTCACATTGATTTTCTTCTCTCTCTCTCTCTCTCTCTCTCTCTCTCTTCCTTTCTTCTCTCTAAAATGAATAAACATATCCTAAGATGAGGATTAAAAAAATAATACAGAGTTAAATGAAAACAAAGTATACAGAAAGATACATTTTTTTTATTTATGGAACCTTTTTAAAAAGAGAAATATACTTTTATGATGTATATATAGATGCTACAACTATGAAGAAAAGCAGGGAAAAATTTAACATAGTGCAAGATATCCCTTTTCTCTATTTGGATTACTGGTGATAGTGAAAGGGATAAATGATTACAAGGGCAAATAGCATTCCTAGGAGAGATGGATAATGTTTATGGCCAGAGGTTTGCAGCAAAAACAAAATATCTCATTAGTAATAGTCATTAATCAAATTGAGAAAGAAGTTTTGCATTCTAAACCTTTTTGCTACTGGGGTTAAAATATACAAATAAACACATTAATTCTTTTATGTGTAGATTTTTTTGTAAATCTACTACAGTTTTCTATTTCATATTTTTCCTTTTGAAGGCTACTCTACTAAAAATATTTAAGTTGATATCTGTTTGTAAAAACCAATCTAATTTCCAAGTGTGTCTATTAACTTGAAAATTGGAAGAGGAAGGTATGATGAAATGAGCACTTGTATTCTACCAAGAAAGAACATTTTATAAATTTATGTAGATAATTTTAACCATTACTTATCTTGGAATTACCTCTCTAACTTGAATACAAATGAGAGACCCAACTTCCTAAACAAATACAAGTATAAGTCCAACTATCTTATCAGGAACCTCAGGGTAAAAGATTGTTCTATTGGGAGATGCTAGGCATTACAATTCAGCCAGATACTTTCAAGAGGCAAATGAGTGGCTGGCTCTCCAAATTTTGAGTTGCACAATATTTACCAGATAAATAAGCAAATTCATTAGATACAAGGTATTCAAAGATATTTCATAAATCTAAGATGATGTCATGAAACCTGTCTTCACAACAAGCACCTAAGTTGAGTCCAATGCACCAACAATGGTCTACAACCACAGGACAAACGTATGCCAAATATATTAGACACAAGAAGGTAATGAGCAATTTCAAAGCAAAGAGCAAGAGCTTCCTCACTTTTGCTTTTTGTTTTGGTATCACTGATTTTTTTTTATATATATTTGGTTTGCCTGGTTCTGTAATTCTAATTAGTTCTGCTAAGTAGTCTTAGCCCCATTTTTTGGCAACAGCAATCTAATTCTTCTGACGCTGACATTTCTGATTTATACCTCAGGCCAGGATATAAGATGGCTCAGGAGGAAAATAAACAAGACACAGGAATTGTGGAATTAATTTAATTTAGCCACAAGATAGGAAAACCATGGAATTCTATGATTTTGACAGTGTTAGACTCATTGAAACTATTCAGTGATTGAGCGCAGTGGTTAAGCTAAACTCGCAGTGTTATGAAAGTGACTATGGGGCAACATTAAATCTGCTGTCAGATTCTGAGTTCATATAAAGGATTCCCTTTTTTAAAATGCTTCTGTATATAAAATAGATATTAAATCCGACATTTTGATGAAAAGTACACTAAGAAAATATACTTTTTAAAGGTACCATTATATGCTAGAAATTTTATATAAACCACTTACTCTATGCAAAATCTGGACAAAAGAAACTGAAAATAGTAAAGAAGCATGCAGGTTATAATGTGTTTAATAATCGGTAATGAAAATGCTTACATCAAGCTGATTTGACCACAAGTTTTATGCAGTAGCTACTAACTACTGTGATTTCCTGCCATCCAATTCATTATGAAGCACTTTTTTTTTCCAGAGTTGAATCCAAATATGGTACAGATTTTACTAAAATACTACATTAGGAAACATATAGCAATATGCCTGAGATATGTAGGAAAATGACCTGTTTTCTATTTAGTATGACTTATAGTGAAGTAAAGAGTAGGTCTGGTCCCAACAAAGGTTAAAGTTCCATACTTTTTTAAAAATATGTCATTAAAATTAGTCTTTATTGAGTAATTTCATGTATCAGGCTAAATCACAATTTAAATTTAATATTTTATATATCTTGGGTTACACTATCCTAGAAATATCCCTTTGTATATATGTCTAAGAAAATGACTCCCAAACATTATTCTGCTTAGAATGAGTAGGAAAGTTTATAAAAATGAATGGTCTTTTGCCCACAGTCATATTTTCTTTCATAAACATGGCCTAAGGTGAGTTCCAGATATTTGCCTTTTTAACAAGAACCCTGGGTGATTTTGAACTGGTGAGTGAAAAGAACTTTAAGAAAATTGACATTTTTTTGTCACAAAACAAAGTAAAAATATTTTGTTGTTTATATTTATTATGAAAGTTAACATCTCTCCTTTAAGATATAAATTTATTTTAAAGCTTTCAAAACTTTTAAGTTCCTCTTAAGATTTTGAAACAGAGGAGGAACTAAGATGGCGGCATAGGTAAAACACCTATCTTGCCGTCATACTCAACAATTTTAATACTACAACTTAACGAAAGAACAAATACCTTCCAGAATCACCAGAAAGCTCGCCGAGTGAAAATTCCACAAATAAAAGTGAAAATAAGACACTGTGACTCTGAGGAGCGGCGGCGAACAGCGTTGAAAGATTCGCGTGGAGAGAGGTTTGGAGCACGCGCAGCAGAGAGGGCGGGCGGCTGAAAACCAGCCAGTTTTCTTGAACAGGGAGACAAAGACATCCCACTGGACTGATTCTCCAGCTCTGGGCGAAGTCCAGAGAACCCACTATCACACAGGGTGAAAACTGGACAGTGGGAGGGCACGCCGAAGCTCGGGTGCTGCCGGGTCTGCTGGCTTGTGGAGAAGGCAGCTTGCGCGAACAGCTTGGCTGCGTGACAGTGCAGAGAGCGCTCTGCAACTCGCTCTCTCATTCGGAAAACCATCAGACTGCTTTGTTTTACGACCCTGGGTGAGACATTGCGCATGCAGACTCATTTTGGGAGAGTCTGAATTCCCCGGCAGCCGGTGGAGCTCCACAGCGGCTCTCTCTCAGAGGTGCTGGCAGCCATTGCCCTGGCACAGAGTCCCCAGGGCCGCATAGGGTGGAGCTAACACTGTCTGCTTGGCCCGGAGACTCCACCCATCCAACCTGAGCACAGCTGAGCTTCACAGACAATTGGCCTGGAGGTCAACCCTCCAAGTGCTAACAACAATTAACTGAGCTTAACTTCAGCAAGACTGTGCAGCCCATATCCACCTCAGGTAACCGGGGAGGCTGAGCCACTGTCCCTAGTAGGAAGTCTACCACACAAAGCTAATTGACCAACTCAGGGAAGCAGCCACCATGCAGCAACATGGAAAGAAATCAGATGTGAAAGAAATGGAGGAAAAAAAAAAGACTGGACATGGAATTCAAAACCACGGTTATAGGGTTTTTCAAGAGGCTCCAACAAAAGGTCGAGGCCTATAAGGAAATAAGCAAGACCACAAAGGAAATGAATGAGTCCTACAAGGAAATGAACAACACCCTCAAGGATATAAACGAGATCTGCAAGGAAATGATCAAGACCAACGTGGAAATGAATGAGTCATACAAGGAAATGAAGGAGACCCTCAAGGATATAAAAGAGACTCTCAAGGATATGAAAAAAGACCAACCAGAAATTAAGCATACACTGACTGAAACAAAAAATATTATACAAAGACCTAAAAGTGCTCTGGAGCACCCCAAGAACCAAGTTAAAGATTTGAAATACAAAGAGGTAAAATCCACTCAGCTGAAAAAGCAAGAAACCAAAAGAATCCAAAAAATTGAAGACAGTGTAAGGGGCCTCTTGGACAACCTCAAGCATACCAACATCCGAATTATAGGGGTGCCAGAAAGAGAGAGAGAGCAAGACAATGAAAACCTATTTGAAGAAATAGTGACCGAAAACTTCCCACACCTGGTGAAAGAAATTGACTTAGGAGTCCAAGAAGTGCACCGAACCCCAATATATAGGAACCCTAAAAGGACCACACCAAGGGCACATCATAATTAAAATGCCAAGAGCAAAAGACAAAGAGAGAATAATAAAAGCAGCAAGAGAGAAACAGTTGGTTACCTATAAGGGAGCACGCATACGATTGTCAGCGGATTTCTCAACAGGAACGATGCAGGCCAGACAGGAGTGGCAAGAAATATTCAAAGTGATGAACAGCAAGAATCTACAACCAAGATTACTCTATCCAGCAAAGTTATCATTCAGAATTGAAGGTCAAATGAAGTGCTTCACAGATAAGAAAAAGCTAAAGGAGTTCATCACCACCAAACCAATATTATATGAAATGCTGAAAGATACTCTTTAAGAAGAGGAAGAAGAAAAAGTTAAAAATATAAATTATGAACAACAAATACACATCTATCAACAAATGAACATAAAAATCAAGTGAATTGATAGGCTGTTGAACAGGATAAACTGGTGAATATAACAGAATCATGGACGTAGAGAGGGAATGGACTGACAATTCTTGGGGAGAAAAGGGTTGTGGGAAGTGCAGCAAGAGACTGGACAAAAATTTTGCAACAATGGCAGAGGACAGTGGGGAGAGGGAGGTGAGGGTGGAGGGTGGGATAGGTACAGGGTGGAGGGGAGCTATAGGGGGATAAAAAGGGGAAACAATATAATTAATAAACTGAAAAATAAAGATTAAAAAAATAAAAAAATAAACAGGAAAAAAAGATTTTGAAACAGAAATGTGCTGGCAGAAATTTATATATGATATTGTAAATTTGAAAAAACACATATCAATGTTGTTAAATCTTTAATATATCTTGCAGAGAAAAACTTTAAAGTTTTAAATTGTCTCTTGGTGTTACTAAATTTGGCTTATTCTATATAGCATATATTATTCTTTCTAGACGCTGTTATGATTAATTCACATATAATGCACTTTTTAATCCTTTCTAATGTATAATTAGAGAATATTATTGGCGTGATTAATAGATTGATCATCACAATGAATAATAAGCCCAACTAGGCAAATCTATGTGAAATTGTTAAATAACCAAAGATAAAAACCATCTTAAAGTCTTCTACCAAAGAGAAAAAATGACAGTGAAGTATTTTTTTTAAAAAAGCTGTTTTTTATGGTCATATTTTATTTTATTTTATTAATTGTATTGGGAGGACATTGATTAATAAGGTCTGATAGGTTTCAAGCGTACCTATGATATGTGATCTGTATGTTGCATTGTGTGCTCACTACTCAAAGTCAAATAATTTTCCATCACCATATATTAGCCCTCTTTACCATTTACTACACTATACTCCCTTCCTTCTGGTAACCACCATAGTATTGTCTGTGTCTATGAGTTTCAGTTAGATATCTCACGTATGAGTGAAATAGAATGGGTCTTAGTTTAGTTTTTTCTGACTGACGTATTTTGCTTAGCATAGTAATCTCAGGGTCCATCTGATAGGGGGGAGGAGAGGGTCATGTAGAGCCACAGCTGTCTAGTAATTATTCACCTTACTAAGATAAGATGTTTTCTTACAGACCCTTGGAAAATGGAAGACGAAATAAGGCTGTAAAAAGTTAAAACGCTTCCATGGGCCCATTACTCAGAAAAGAAATACATTTTGAGAACAAAGGACAGGACATACTTGATTTGGTTACTGTGCTCGGACCCCCTTTCAGGAGTTTGCCTCAGAGAACACTCACCATTCCCCAGTCCCAGGAACAGTCTAAGGTGTTTGTAACATCATAAAATATTAGCCCCCTTATATCGGACTTCGACCTTCTGAAGGCCGGACTGCCGCCCCGACTCTCCCCTTTCCCTGTGACACTTGCAGCTCTCAGCTGCAGGTATTCTCCCTCGTGCTATGTAATCAGCCAACAGGCCAGGGGAGTGGAGCAGAATTTCCAGGGTGAACAACTGCTCTCCCCACACTGCCTGGATTATTGTAATCAATGATCATATATGATTCAGTCCTCTCTCTGCTTAATTTGGCTCAAGTAGTGACAGGCAGCCTCAGATTCATCGTGTTCAGTATCACATCCATGTTGCTGCAAATGTAAGTATTTCAGCGTTTCTTATTGCTAAGTAGTATTCCATCATATATATGTACCATATCTCCTTTATCCAATCTTTTATCCAGGCTATCTTTTCAAAATTAAGTTTAAACAACAATGTAAAATAAAGATATGAAAAAATAAACAAAATTTTAAAAATCAATCTTGTGGTTTATATTCATTGACAATATCCTTCAGAAATTAGAGCTAAATAAAAACTATATCAAACATATGAAAATTGAGAGACTGAACTTTCAACACATTTGCACTGCAAGAAATGCTAGAAGAAATTCCCCTAGCTAAAAGGAGTTACATAAAGATGAATACTGGATCTATAACAAGGAATAAGTATTATCATGGAGGGTAAGTATTTGGATACATATGAAATAGTGTGCATATGACTATACATATCAACTCAAAACTACTAATATTTTAGAGCAAGTATTATACTACAAGTTTTACAACACATTTAAAAATAAAATATATGACAAAATAATTACAAAAAGTTTTGGAAAAGAAATAATTACACTATTGAAAAATTTAAATAATTTTTATGAATTAATATTACTTAAAGGTAAGCTGTGATAAATTAATAATATAAATTTTAATCTCTACAGCAGCCACAAAAATCACAAAGATAGCTAAGATATCAGTAGAGGACATAGAATGAACTATTAAAAACAATCAATTTACAAAAAATATATGCCAGAGAGAAAAAAAATAAGTAAGTGAAAAATTAATATTTAAATGAAATGTAACTATCAAAAATTACATTAAATATAAACATACTAAGTACACTGATTTTTTAAAAAGCTCAGAATGAATAAAAAGGCAAATACTAATTATCTTAGTTATAAGAAATATTTTAAATATTTAAAATACAGGAAAAAAAAGTTTGAAAACAAATATGCAATGCAAACATTAGACAAAAATCTTAGAATGGCTTCATTTATATCAATAAAAATATACTTTAATAAATAATATTAGCAGAAATAAAGAGGGCTATTTCATGAGAAGGGAATTCCATATACAAAGGGAACACTCAGCTGAAACCGGTTTGGCTCAGTGGATAGAGCATCAGCCTGCAGACTGAAAGGTCCCAGGTTCCGTTTTGGTCAAAGGCATGTACCTTGGTTGTGGGCACATCCCCAGTAGGGAGTGTGCAGGAGGTAGCTAATCAATGTCTCTCTTTCTCATCAATGTTTCTGACTTTCTGTCCCTCTCTTTCCCTCTCTGTAAAAAATCAATAAAATATATTTTTAAAAAAACACAAAGGGAACAATCATGAGAAAGAACAACACATTTGTATGCAAATGATAACATTTTAAAAATACATAAAACAAAAAAAGGGAGAAATACATAAATCTACAATCAACTTTGTTATTTTAACATTGTTCTTTCAGTAGTTTCAAAGTACCTCTAGAGAAAAATCAACAGGCAAGTAGAAGTGATGTCTGACAGTGGTTTGACCCTAATGATATTTTTATAATACTTCATCTAGCAATAGCATTAAAAGTTTTTACTCAAGAAAAATAAAAACTTGACTATCCAAAAGGACAATTTTTTTCACAATAATAAAAGTTGGAAAAATGACAAATATTCATCAAAATTGTTTTGGTGTATTCATATGATACAATACTACTAAACAATAAAAGGAACAAAGCACAGATATACATGCAACAAACTGTGCAATATTTTCTCTCTCCTTAGAAAGATCCTATTTAATAAAAGAGAAACATGCAAATTTGACCGTACCTTCACTATACTACCAGCCAATCAGGAGTGGGGGCATGGCCACAGCACAAGCACCTGGCCCCCCTGGGGGGGAGTCAAAGGAGCTGGGTGAGAGCGGCTGTCTCCAGGGATGGAGAGGAAGCCGTGCTTCCTGTATGTGGTGGAGCAGTCTGGGTGGGAGTGGCTGGCGACCCCCCAGGGGCTTGCTGGAAGAGGGGCCAGGGCACCTGGAGTCTGTGTCCAAGCCTCTGTGATGTGGCTGAAGCTGGAGGTGAAGGAGAAGAAGCAGTGGGCGCTAATGCTCTACAGTGGGCGCTGGCACAGCAGTGGGACCTCACCATCGGGCAGGTCAAGGAGAAGGAGCTGGGACTAAAGCTGCAGCAACAGCGGGAGCACTATGAGGCCACCATCCAGTGGCACCTGTCCTCCATCGACCAGCTGATCGAGGACAAGAAGACATTGGGGGAGAGGTGTGCGGCTGTGGTGGCCGAACTGAAGCAGAGCGAGCAGAGGCACCTGGACAGGGATGCCCAGCTGGCGCTGGAGATCAAGAACCTCAAAGAGCCAATGAGAATGACAAAGAAGGTCCGCAGGAGAAGTGGATGAACAAGAAGACCAGGAAAATCAAGGAGATCACTGTCAGAGGCCTGGAGCCTGAGATCCAAAGCTGATCGCCAAGCAGAAACAGGAGGTGAAGAAGCTGCGCAGCCTGCATGGCCCAGCACTACAGGCGCCAGGTGGAGGCGCTGCGGAAGCAGCTGGAGCAGGAGAAAGAGGTGCTGGCCCAGCAGGAGCATGCATGCACCCAGCAGCGCTTTGAGCAGCAGCTGTAGCAGGAACAGTGGGACCTGTAGCAGCTGCACCAGCGGCTCTACAGCAGGGGGCTGAGAAGAAGGAGCGGTTGGGCCAGCAGGCCGCCAGGCAGCGGGCAGAGCTGGAGTACCTGCAGCAGCATCTGGAGGAGAGCAGCACCGGCCAGGGCCCGGGCCCTGTGGGCCGAGCTGGGCAAGGGGCGGGAGGAGCTGGAGCAGCGGCACCAGATGGAGCTGCAGGAGGACCAGCTGGAGGCCTAGCAGCAGCTGTGGGAGGCCAACTGCACCCGGAAGAAAGAAGTGTGGCTGCTGAGCCAGGAGCTGGAGCTGATGGAGGAGATCTGGAGAGGCCGCGACAAGGACATCCCGCTGGTCATCCGCAGGCTGGAGGCTGGCATGACACAGGCCAGGAAGGAGAGTGACCAGGCCGCCCAGAGACGCATCAAACGCCTCTGAGACCAGCACGAGGCGGAGGCTGCGCGACCAGTGCACTGAGCTGAAGGAGCATCTGGCGGAGGCCGAGGGCCAGGGCGCGAGCCTGCAGGGCCTGGTGCGCCAGAGGGACAAGGCCCTGGCCAAAGCAAAGGCGGTGAACGAGCAGCTGGCAGGCGAGCGAAGCAGCCTGGCCCAGGTGCTCTGCCAGGAATTCGCTAACAGGCTGGCTGCTTCTGAGGAGGAGAACCAGCAGGTCAGGGCTGAGCTGCGTGCACAGCAGCGGTTGGAGCTGGAGCAGCTCCAGTGGGAGAAGCAGGCAGAGCTGGAGGATGTGCACGCCAGGGTGAAGGCGGCCCTGGCCAAGAAGGAGGAGGCCTTGAGCAGTCTCCGGAAGCAGCACCAGGCCTAGGTGAAGCAGCCGACCATCTGGAGAAGCTGCTGGAGAAGCACAGGCAGCTACTGCCCAGCGCCAAGTGACACCTTCTGCTCCCCCCACCCCCACCCCAGGCCCAAGACAGGGCAGAAGGGCAGCAGCAGCTGGTGGGATCAGCCAGAGGCCTTTTCCAGCCCTGGGCTAGGCCAGGCTGGGCTGTGAGTGGGGCCAGCCAGCAATGGCTGGGTGCCCAGGACTGGTAAATCTGCATATGCAGGCGGGGCAGGCAGCACCTGATGTAGATATGTTATAGTTATGACAGTATGTGATATCTATATTAATAAAAGGGTAATATGCTAATTAGACCATGAGACATTCCAGATGTCCTTCTGGACAAAGCCATTGTGGTGGGGCCAAGACAGAAGCGGTTATGGGTGATCAGGCCAGGAGAAGAGGGCAGTTGGGGGTGATCAGGTTGGCAAGAGGTTGCAGTTGGGGACAAGCAGACCAACAGGCAGAGTGGTTAGGGGAGATCAAGAAGGCAGGTAGGTGAGCAGTTAGGAGCCAGTAGTCCCAGATTGCAAGGGGGTGGTCCAACTGCCAGTTTAGGTCCCATCCCACAGGAGTCCCAGATTAGAGAGGATGTAGGCCAGGCTAAGGGACACACCCAACTCCCCCACCACCACCAGTGCATGAATTTCATGCACCGGGCCACTAGTAAATATATAAGTAGATATAAATAAGTGATGGATTAGGTGATAGATGATAGATACATAGATAGATAGATAGATAGATAGATGATAGATAGATAGATAGATAGATAGATAGATAGATAGATAGATAATAGATAGGTAATAGATAGACAGGTAACTCGACACTATTTCCTGCCTTCTGTGTTCTCCTGGAATTCACATTTCTCAGAATCTTTGCCAATAGTGTTCAGTCTTTATATTCCATCAGTGGAAACCAATCACACATAATAACAAGATAGAAAAGAAACAAATGTGAGCCACCACTCTAAGCATAAATGCAAAATATCCCGTCTAATTTCAGAAAAAAATTCCTTTACTTTTTAAACTTCTAACTACCTGAAAGAAGGGTTGAACTTAGAAAATAGAGGTGGCTTTATTGGCCTTTTTTCCTTCAAGTCTACCAGTAGTTTTATAAATTCTGAAAATCTTAATTACATTCATTTATGATTAAAACAGTTAAAGTAGTTTCCATTTTGTTTTGTTTTGTTTGTTTTGACTGGAGCTTAATAGATAAGATCCAAAAAATACTTATTTTAAATGTATAGATATAAATTTTTAATGTTATCAACATTTAATTTATAAATTATTTTCTTAAGTCATAATTTCATAGAAATATTTTATTAAGAAGCATTACTTCAATCTAGAAGGTATGCACTGGATATATAATTTATACTTTTCTTTTTACACACTGGTCTTTGTTTTATTAGAAATGGAATGAGAACACTAGTTTTTTCCCAAATGTCTCAGTGAAAAAGCTCTGTTATAGATCCTACCATAACTGAGAAGTAGAAGCTCCAAAGGAGCACAAAGGAGGATTCTGGCTTTTCTAAAACCATTTCCAAGTGATAAGCCTAGAATAATATAAATTCTACTTTTTCCTCAGAATTTTTTCCCCATAGATGAAATTATTATACTAAAAAATAATTTACAAAGAAGTGTTAAAATTATTAGCAAAGTTATCTTAATACTTCTCACACTTTCATTTTCCCTGTACTAACCAGAACAGCTAATTCTGAAGGAGCTCTTGCAGTTGAAAAAGCCTGAGAAATAGATGGAAAGAAAAAGACCCAAGGCTAATATATTTATTATCAGGTCAGGTTAAGGGAGATGATCCTTTGAATATTTAAACCCTACTCTTAGGTAATTCAACACAAAGCGAAAAATAGTCTGACCATGCCATATCACAGTATTGTAAACACAAAAGCCAAAAGAACCTGTTTAAAATGTAATTTAAGATTCCCATGCATCTCTGCAACCTCAAGTTAGTGTTAAGTTAGAACTGAGCTATTAATTATTAGCAACTCTAAAAAGTAGCTCAGTTGAAAATTAATCAATTTTTCATAGATATGTATTTATTGTTATTTTGTTCATATTTTTAACTTTTTTTCTTCTTCTTCTTAAAAAAGACCCTTCAACATTTTATATAATACTGGTTTGGTGGTGGTGAACACTTTTAGCTTTTTCTTGTCTTAGAAGCTCTTTATCTGATCTTCAATTCTAAATGATAGCTTTGCTTGGTAGAGTAATCTTGGTTATAGGACCTTGCTTTTAATTACTTTGAATATTTCTCGCCAATCTTTTCTGGCCTGCAAAGTTTCTGTTGAGAAATCAGCTGACAGTCACATGCGCACTCCTTTGTAGGTAGGTAACTGCTTTTTTCTTGCTACTTTTTAAAAATTTTCTTTATTGATTAAGGTATTATATATGTATCTTTTGCTGCTTTTAAGATTCTCTCTTTGCATTTAACTTTTGGCATTTTAATTATGACGTGTTTTCATGTGGGCCATTTTGGGTTCATCTTTTTTGGGACACTGCACTTCCTGGACATGTATGTCTATTTCTTTCACCAAGCAAGGAAGTTTTCCGTCATTATTTCTTCAAATAAGTTTTCTATTTCTCACTCCCCTTCTCCTTCCAGCATCCCCATGATGCAAATGTTGGTATGCTTGAAGTTGTACCAGAGGCTCCTTACACTATCTTCATATTTTGGGTTCTTTCCTCTTTTTGCTATTCTGATTAGGTATTGTTGTTGTTTTTTTTTGTTTGTTTGTTTGTTTTTGCTTCCTCATATTCCAAATCCCTAATTTAATGCTTGGCATCATCTACTGTTGATTCCCTGTAAATTATTCTTCATTTCACTCAGTGTATCCTTCATTTCTAACTGGTCCTTTTTTAATATCTTTGATGTTCTCACTAACTTTTTTCAAATTCTCATTAAGTAGCTTGAGTATCCTTATTACCATTGTTTTGAACTCTGAATCTAGTACACAGATATTTAAAAACAACTGAATCTAAAAATCAAAAACAAGGGGAGAAACTGCTGCCTCACACAAAAATTTCAAAACTAAAAGACAAAATGGACACCATATGGAACCACAGGAAAGCTGGCTAAGTAGAAATTCAACAACTAGAAGGAAAGAGAAAAGCACATTGAGACTTAGAGGAGCTGCAAAAAGCTAAGGTACAGAGTTGCATGGGCGCTTGGAGAAGACTGACTGCTGATGGTGTGGCTGGCTTTCTCAAGCAGGAGGGAGACGGAAGCTCCGAACTGCCCTGAACTCCAGTTCTGGGCAAGAATCTGCGAACCCAGACTCATTTGGGGACAGAACTGGACTGTCTGGCAGGAAGAAAAACTCAAGGGCAGCTTTCTCTCAGAAGTGCTTGCAGCAATTACCGAGGGACACTGGGACCCAGGGGTCACATAAAGAAGAGCTGACTGGAAGCCAAGGCTGACTGCTCCACCTTGAAACTCTGTCCTATCCAAGCTGAGTACAGAGGCCTTTGCAATTTTGCAAGTCTTGTCTCATAAGGGTGTCTCCAGCAGAGAAGTTCTCCCAGTGAAGACACAGCTAATCTTCACAGTCAATTGGCCCGGATGTCAATTCCTCCCAGTGATACCAACAACAATCAAGATTTAACTACAACAAGGCTGTGCATACAGTCCACAAAAAGTGCATCAAGAGTGTCAAACTCAGACGACTGGGGAGGCTGAGCCACTTGGCTCTATAGGACACCTAGCACGCAAAGCAACTCTGCCAACTCAGGGAAGCAGAAAAAATGTGGAGATAAAGAACAGATCACAAATGAAAGAAATGGAGGAAAACAAATAACTGGATAAAGAGTTCAAAACCAGAGTTATAAGGTTTTTCAAGAATTTCCTCAAAAAGGCCAATAAATTTAGAAAGACCTTCCAGGATATGAAAAAGGACCAAATGTAAATTAAGCATACACTGATTAAAATAAAAAATATTATACAGAGACCTAACAGCAGAAAAGTGGACCACGAGGATCAAGTCAAAGATTGGAAATAGAAAGAACCAAAAAAACACTCAACCGGAAAAGCAAAAAGAAAAATGAATAAAAAAATTTGAAGATAGTGTAAGGAGCCTCTGGAACAACCTCAAACATACCAACATCTGAATTATGGGGGTGCCAGAAGAAAAGAAAGAGCAAGATACTGAAAACCTATTTGAAGAAATAATGACTGAAAACTTCCCCCACCTGGTGAAAGAAATAGAATTACAGGTCCAGGAAGTGCACAGAATCCCAAACAAAAGGAATCCAAGAAGACCACACCAAGACACACCATAATTAAAATGTCAAGAGCAAAAGACAAAGAGAGAATATTAAAAGCAGCAAGAGAAAAACAGTTAGTTACCTACAAGGGAGCACCCATACGATTGTCAGCTGATTTCTCAACAGAAACTATGCAGGCCAGATGGCAGTGTCAAGAAATATTCAAAGTGATCAAAAGCAAGAACCTACAAGCAAGATTTCTCTACCCAGCAAAGCTATCATTCAGAATTGAAGGTCAGATAAAGAGCTTCACAGATAAGAAGAAGCTAAAGGAGTTCATCAACACCAAACCAGTATTATATGAAATGCTGGAAGGTATTTTTAAGACGAGGAAGAAGAAGAAAAAGGTAAAGATAAAAATTATGAACAACAAATACATATCTATCAAAGAGTGAATCTAAAAAACAAGGAAATAAAAAATATGATGGACAGAATAAACTGGTGAATGTAATAGAATCAGAGGCATAGAGAGGGTTTGGACTGACAATTCTCTGGGGAAAAGAGGTGTGGGAGGTGTGCGAAGAGACTAGACAAAAATCGTACACCTATGGATGAGGACAGAGGGGTGGGAACCGGGTAGAGGGAAGCTATGAAGAGAAAAAAAAAGGAACAATTGTAATAATCTGAACAATAAAAGATTTATTAAATTTAAAATAAATAAATAAACAAATAGATAAATAAATATCAAAAACAAGGAATCTAAAGAACAAAATAAATTGATAATCAAATAGAACCAGAGGCATGGAAACATGGCACGAACTGATGAATCTCAAAGAGAAGAGAGTAACCAAATATATATGCATAAATCTATTTATTATTGATGGATACAGACAATAAGGTGGTGAAGGCCTGGTGTATGGAAGGATCTTGGTGGAGGGGTCAATGGAGGCAATAAATGGGGATATATCTGTAACATTCTCAACAATAAAGATTTTTTTAAAATTGGTTAATCAGGGGAAAAAAACACACAAATACTATCTCAAAAACTAGTTCCCAGTGAAAAAGTGGATGTGAGGTTGGTTTTTTATGTTTTCCACAATTAATTATTTCCATAGTCACAGCTGATCCTCAGTCAGTTGGCCTGGAGGTCAATTCCTCCCAGTGATATCAACAACAATCAAGACTTATCTGCAACAAGGCTGTACACACAGTCCGCAAAGGGGTGCTCTAAGAGTGTCCACCTCAGGTAACAGAGGAAGCCAAGATGTCTAGCACACAAAGCTACCCTACCAACTCAGGGAAGCAGTGAAAATGCAGAGGAAAAGAAACAGATCACAAATGAAAGAAATGGAGGAAAACAAACGACTGGATATAGAGTTCAAAACCATGGTTATAAGGTTTTTCAAGAGGTTCCTAGAAAAGGCCAATAAATTTAACAAGACCCTCGAGGATATGAGTGAGACCCCCAAGGATATAGAAAAGGACCAACTAGAAATTAAACATACACTGACTGAAGTAAAAAATATTTTACAGAAACCCAACAGCAGAATAGAGGAACACAAGAATCAAGTCAAAGATTTGAAATACCAAGAGGCCAAAAACACTCAACCAGAAAAGAAAAAAGAAAAATGAATCAAAAAATTTGAAGACAGTGTAAGAAGCCTCTGGGACAACTTCAAATGTACGAAAATCAGAATTATGGGGGTGCCAGAAGAAGAGAGAGAGCAAGATAGTGAAAATCTGTTTGAAGAAATAATGACTGAAAACTTCCTCCACCTGGTAAAAGAAATAGACTTATAAGTCCAGGAAGCACACTGAACCCCAAACAAAAGAAATCCAAAGAGGACCACACCAAGACACATCATAATTAAGATTCCAAAAGCAAAAGACAAAGAGAGAATATTAAAAGAAGCAAGAGAAAAATGCTTAATAACCTACAAGGGAGCACCCATACGATTGTCAGCTGATTTCTCAATAGAAATTATGCAGATGGGAGTGGCAAGAAATTTTCAAAGTGATGAATGGGAAGAACTTAGAATCAAGATTACTCTACCCAGCAAAGCTATCATTCAGAATTGAAGCTCAGATAAAGAGCTTCACAGATAAGAAGAAGCTAAAGGAGTTCATTAACACCAAACCAGTATTATATGAAATGCTAAAAGCTATTCTTTAAGAAGAGGAAGAAGAAGAAAATGGAGGAAAAGGTGGCTGATTCAAACTAGAGCATGGTTGGAACTGCTGAGCATTATGCTAAGTGAAATAAGCCAGTCAAAGAAATTTAAGTATCACCTGATCTCACTCATTTATGGAATATAATGAACAACATAAACTGATGAACAAAAACAGACCCAGAGACAGAGAAGCATTGACTATCAAACCTCAGAGGGAAGGTAGGGGAGGGTGGGGGTATGAGGAAGAGATCAGCCAAAGGACTTGTATGCATGCATATAAGCCTAATCATTGGACACAGACACCAGGGGGTGAGGGCATAAGTGGTGACAAGGGCCAGGGGAGAGGATTGGAATGTGTAATGGGTGATGAGGACACATATGTAATACCTTAATCAATACATAAGTTTTTAAAAAACTATAAATAAATTAGGGGGAGATTTTATTGAGAAGAGGAAACTTGCCTGTTCACTTCACACACAACTTATATATGTCAGAAAATTTAAACACACTAATTGTAGTCTTGCAGTACCTTGCCTGGGTGATAATGAAATGCCCTAGAAAAAAAATAATAATAATAACATCATCTGTGTAGTATACTTGCCAAGAATGCATTACCTGAATTTAACTGTGAAAACAAAAATAAACAAAAAATAAAAATAAGGGAGGGATCCAAGATAGCTGTAGAATAAGGAGAAGCTACACCTATTCACTTCTGGCCCCAACCCTCCCCTAAGATTCTCACCTGCGGAAAAAAATAAAAAGAATAAAAAGCCCTCAGGACAAGACTCAGTTCAAGCTTGCTATAGGGCACTCCCATGCTCTTTCCCAGACAAAAACATTTTATTTCTTCCTAGACATGAGACTTGCTACCAGGGGAACAGTGGGCAGTGCATTTTGACCCAAGTTTACCTGCTAATCCTGTTTCTAAGCAACCCCCCGCCCCCACTTTTTTTTACTTCCCAGTAAACTAAAGCAACACCACCCAGGTTCACTTCTATCACTGTGACCTTCACTTCCCAGTGAGCTAACAGCAGCCCACCTTGGCTCACTTCTTTCCTATAACATTTCTAGAATCTCAAAGCAGAGCATCACCTTAGTTCTCCCCTGTTGTTTCTTCCACCCAAATGTCTCTCTTTGTTCCATGTCCCCAGCTTTAACAAATAAACTTTCAAACTCATATGGATACATGTTGTGAAATTTTTCCTACACGAAGTCAAGAACCCACACATTATAAGCCAACTTAAGGCAGACACACTCCCAGCTGTTCCCTGGCTGGTAACAGACACATATATAGTGCTCATGGATTAGAAGAAGTAATACCATTATAATGCCCATACTATCCAAAATAATCTATAGATTCAATATAATTTCTATTAAAATAGAATGGAATATTTCACAGAACTAGAACAAATATTCTAAAAAATTATATGGAACTACCAAAGACCCGGAATGACCTCAGCAATATTAACACAGTTGGAGATATCACAGTACCTGATATAAAACTATACTACAATCCCATTGTAATTAAAACAGCCTGGCACTGGCATAGGAACAGGCATACAGATCAATGGAACAGAACAGAGAACCCAGAAATAAATCCATGCCTTTATGGCCAATTAATATTTGACAAAGAAAGCAAAAGCATACAGTGGAAAAAACCGTCTTTTCAAAAATGGTGTTGGGAAAATTGGAAGGATACAAGCCAAAAAAAGAAACTAGACCACCAACTTACATATGCAAGAATAAGCTCAATATGGATAAAAGACTTAAATGTAAGTCATAAAAGCATGAAATTCTTAAAAGAAAACATAGGCAGTAAAATCTCAGACATCTCACATAGCAATGTTTTTGCTAATATACACTGAGTGGCCAGATTATTATGATCTCTGAATACATAAGAACCTGGCCACTCAATATGTATATTAGAGGCCTGGTGCATGAATTCACCCATGGGTGGGATCTGGCCAGCTTGGCCAGGGAGAGGAGATATGTTCAGTTGGCCAGCCTGCCTGCTGGTCAAACTCCAGATCGAGGGAACAATTTGCATATTAGCCTTTTATTATGTAGGATATATACTGAGTGGCCAGATTATTATGGTTCAGAGATCATAATAATGTGGACACTCAGTGTATCTTCTAAGGCACGGAAAACTAAGGAAAAAATAAACAAATAAGACTAAAAGGCTTCGGCACAGCAAAAGAAACCACCAACAAAATACAAAGAGAATCCACCATATAGGAAAACAGATTTGCCAGTGGTACACCTGATAAGGGGTTAATTTCCAAAATATATAAAAAATTTATTCAACTCAATACCAGAAAGACAAACAATCCAATTAGCAAATGGGCAAAGGACCTGAATAGACACTTTTCCAGAGAGAACATATCCAGATGGCCAATAAATATATGAAAAAAAAAATGCTCAATGTCCATACTAATCAGAGAGATGGAAATTAAAACCACATTGAGATATTACATTATACTTGTCAGAATGGCTGCCATCAATAAATTCATGAACAATGAGTGCTGTCCAGAATGTGGAGCAAGGGGAACACTAGTACACCATTGGTGAAATGAAGATTGGTGGAGCCATGTAGAAAGCAGCATGGAATTTCTCAAAAAATTAAAAATGGGACAATCTTTTGACCCAGTGATCCCACTTCTGGGAATATATCCTAGAAATCCTGAAATGCCAATCAAAAAAATATATATATGCATCCCTATGTTCATAGTAGTGTTATTTACAATAACCAAGATCTGGAAACAGTCCAAGTGTCCATCAGTAAATGAGTGAATAAAGAAACCGTGACACATTTATTAAGTGGAATACTACTTGGCAATAAAAAAGAAGGAAATCTTACGTTTTGGGACAACATGGATGGACCTGGACATTATTATGCTAAGTGAAATAAGCCAGCAAAGAAATACCAAATTATCTCACTTATATGTGGAATCTAATGAACAAAATAAACTGGCAAACAAAATAGAAACAGGCATGGATATATGGAACAGACTGACAGGTATCAGAATAAAGAAGGGAGTTGGGGACTGGATGGAAGAAGATGAAGGGATTAACCAAAAAAAACATATATGCATAAGTCATGGACACAGACAACAGTGTGGTAATGGCCAGAAGTGAGGTGGCAGAGGCTGGGTGGAGGTGTACAAGGGAGGAGGGGGGAAACAGGGACATCTGTAATAGTGTCAACAACAAAAATTAAATTAAAAAATAAATTCTAGAGAAGAGGCAAAAAATGAAAATATGGAATACTCAATTGCAAAAAGAGATTGCTGTATTATTTTAAAATGATAAATGATATAATTGGCAAAGAAATGTCATGTAAATGTTACAGATAAAAGGATACTAAGTAAACTAGTTAAATGTAGTGATTGACTGGATTCACTAATGTCTGGGGAAAATAATGCTGTAAAGGACATTACTTAGTAAAATGACAACATTGAAGTATGATTAGTATCTGATTTGAGGTATAAAGGTACGTGATACATATAATGCATAAACAGTTCAGAAAAAAATGTGTGTTTCTGTGTATGTGTAAGAAAATGAAAGAAGAAAAAAATTGCTAAAAACAATTGCTGAAACAAAAGATAAAATTACAATCAATATATCTATATAAATTGTATACATGCACTCTGTGTTATAAGTTACTTTTATAACTTATATCTAGATATATTAGAGGTTATTTTCAAGTAAAAACATTTTGAATATGTATGATTACATCTACTTTATGCAATAATAATATGTAAATTGTTACTGTGAAAGTCATAGAGTTTGTTGACCAGTGACACAAACTTCATGTCATTGGGTCCAAATAAAATTCCAGGTTTAGAACTCTTATTGGAGAAAGCCAGTAAAAAAAACTGTCTGCCTGAATCTCTACTTGAATACTTCCATTCACTCATGTGGGGACAGCTGAATAGGAAAAAAAAGAAGAAGAAACTGAAGGGAAACAAATACATTTGCTTGTTATTTTTATCTTTGACTTTGCTCTGGGAATATTTTTAAATGTATCCTAAACAATGGTGACTATACATTATATCACAATAGTCCATAATGCAATAAGCAAAACTAAAACACATCTACATTTTTAAATAGTCTTCATTCCAGGACAATAAACAAACAGACCTCTAGATGACAATAATAATAAAAAAACTTTTAAACTAAAACCAAAATGAAGAAATAAAATGTAGTCATTATACAAACATCTGGCCTTAAAGCAGTACTACTTTAAATTTCAGTTAGTTTGAGGCAGAACTTACCTGAATTTTCATTCCTTCTTCTAAAATACGTAAAGTAATGAAGCACAATAGGGAGTGAAAACAAATAAAAACAGAGAACATTAGCCTATTGTGGCAAAACATTAGTAAAAATATGGCATAATTATATCTTGACTTTACATTATACCTCCTAAATATTAATATTATCAATAATAAAAACATAAAACTTTTAATTATTTAATATGAGATCATGTAATTGCTATTAAAATGTTTATTGAATGAACCCCTTAAGTTGAAAGCTTACTCATATACTAGGGTGTTTGTTAAGACGTGTCTTCTTCTGCTTGTGGCTGCTGTTGGATGGCAGACGTTACCATGAAGCTGTGTGAATATCAGTTTTATGACTATATCTGCATATAGGAACACAATTTGAAAATGTGAATCATTTTCCCTCTGATAATCTAACTCCTATTCCCACTTTGTAGTTTCTCTTCAGTCTCACTTTAAGAAAATTCTTCCGAGATGTATTTTCTTAAGGGGACTCAGGGTGCACTTCTTGTCAAGGCAGTCAAATGGCATAGTCAGTGGATGGGAAATGATGGAGGTTTAGTCAGTAATGCCTTCAATACTCTGGAACTTCGGTGTCTGTAACAAAGACCAGGGCCAGGGAATGCCTTCCTTATAGTGATAACTGCAATGTGTGGGCCAGTTTCTTTATCTGTGTGACCTTTGCTATAGTTTCTACTGCCTAATCCTCTGCAGTTCTGTCATCCTAATGTTTCTAAGAGACCCCACTATTTTCCTACTAAATCTTTTTACTTAAAATTACATAGAGGTTTCTGTTGTTTGCAGCCAGTTGCTTCAGGAGATTTGAAACAAGGCCCTTATGACCTTAACTAAATTTAGCTTTGAATGCTAGCTTTAGAAATCATTTCTCGTTCTCTCTATTGCTCCCTGAGAGACCTAGCCTTTCCCTTAGATAATCAGTAACCCCCAAGGCAGCAGAAGACAGTAGCCTAGACATGACTGTGTTTCATAAGGTCTGGGCCTCTGGGAAGTTAAAGGAAACATTTTGATCTTAGTTATGTTAGCTCTTGAACCTTAAGATGGAACAACACCCTGTCTACTTTCCCATGAAAGCAGACAGGGACACCAGAATGGACTTCAGAGCTGCCCCCAAGACCTGAACAAATGATTATTTTACACTTTCAGCCAATCAGCTCTCAAACTTCCTAACCCATGGTGTCTTGTGATTTTGCACTGTATAATCTGTAACCTACAAATGCCATTGGGAAGTTCTGGCTATTGAATATTAGCTTCCTGTTCTCCTGAATGGTGCCATTCATAATAAAATAGCCAATATTTATCCACTCGCAATTCTCAGTATTCAGTGTCTGACTCTGCTAACACCTCCTGGGTGAACTATTGCTCTTCTGAGACAGGTTCTCTCTTCATCTTGTCTGAGAATGTCACATCAGCAGAACCATTCTTAAAGCCCCCATAAATGAAACACAGTGTAAAATATGGCATTATATCACAATTCTACTCATGATATTTTGCAAAATGTTAATGATTCACTATTTCAGTCATCCTTTTTACTATCTGTTGGTTTTATTATTTTACAACTTTAGCTGAGATTTTTTGGGTGTAATTTTATTTAGCCTCAGCTATCAAATTTTTAAATGCAATTTAATGTATTTATGTATTTGTATTCAGTATTTTATTACTTTAACTTATAATCTCAAAAAAATGTCACAAAAAAAGACATGAGAAGAACAGATAAAATAATACCATAAGCTTTAAGTTCTACTCTTACATATTTAGCTTTGCAATTTTCCTTATACCTTCCTAAATTAGATCTTTGATTAAGTAAACCCCATTAAGCTATAACTAATATGTCATATTTGTTATTATACTAGAGATCCAGTACACGAATTCATGCTTGGGGACCCTCAGGGTGACCTGCAGGGATCAGGCAGAAACTGGCAGCCCAATGCTGCCTGCCACTCCCAGTCACCCCGGCCCCTCTCTGGCTCAAGCCTAGTCAGTCCCAATCAGGCACCTGTCCAGTCCCTAGGAGTGGGAGGAATTGTGACGGGGATGCCATCAGCCCTCCAGGCAGGCTATGGGATGCCCTTGCCAGCCCAGAATCCAGATCTGTCTCATTGACATTCGGACCCATTGACAGGAGCCACCTGGTGGCTGCTTTTATATCATTTCTTTCCTTGTGAAATATCTAGGGAGGGGAAGCAGCTGCGGTGCTTGAGGCCAAGTTGCAGGAGGCTGGCGGTGCTGTTGGGATCATGCCAGTGGTGCTGGCCCATCAGTGCCCGGCCCATCCTCCAGACTTTGGATCTACTGGACTACTGAGGGAGGGAGTGGCTGCCACTGGGCTGGTGGGGCACTGGGAAGGGTCAGTCAGCTGAGCAGTGCTCCCACTGTGGGAGCACACTGACTGCCAGAGGGCAGCACCTTGTTAAGCATCTGCCCCCTGGTGGTCAGTGAACATCATAGTGACTGTTGTTCAGTCATTTGGTCACTTAGGTTTTTATATATATAGATCACATATTAAAATATATTATTATAAACATTACATTATTTGTTGTATTTCATTATATGTGTAATTTATATATTAGTAAAGCCATTACATATTTATATGCTATATAATTTATATGTTATATATAATAGTAAAAACCACTTTTATGGTTGTAAAAATAATACACAAAGGAGAGAGAGCTTAGTAGCTTTGTCCTGAATACATTTATTTAATTGATTGTACCTTTACACATCATATGTTCTATTGTCTAGGTTTTATTTTAATTTTGAGATATTATATACTCATTTCACTTAAAATGGAATAATAGTCCAAGATGATGGTGATACTTCTGTAGTGATACTATAGAATAACATTATATTAAAGATGATATTCAAAAATTTTTATCTGTACAGTGACAAATCAGCAAGTGTGACTCTTTCACATTAAGATCTGAAAAACTGTTTTCTGGATTTTATTGGTTTAAGAATACATTTTTCCTACTGTGTATGGCCTTTTTATCAGATTTTATCAAATTATTGTAATGAAGGCATCAAAACTTTAGTTTTTATACAAACACGGTGACAATTAAATTGTTACAATATTTCCCCTGAATATATTAATTTTTTTAATTTTTATAGTTCAGTTTCTTAATTACATTGTTTCCCTTTTTTCCCCCTATAGCTCCCCTCCACCCGGTACCCATCCCACCCTCAGCCCTCACCTCCTCCACACTGTCCTCTCCCATAGTTGCATGATTTTTGTCCAGTCTCTTGCTGCACCTCCCACATCCCTTTTCTCCCCAAGAATTGTCAGTCCATTCCCTCTCTATGTCCATGATTCTGTTATATTCTCCAGTTTATCCTGCTCATCACATTACTAATTCACTTGATTTTTAGGTTCATTTGTTGATAGATGTGTATTTGTTGTTCATAATTTATATTATTACCTTTTTATTCTTCCTCTTTTTATAGAAAAATTTTTAACAATTCATATAATATTGGTTTGGCAGTGATGAACTCCTTTAGCTTTTTCTTATCTATGAAGAACTTTATCTGACCTTCAATTTTGAATGATAGCTTTGCTGGATAGAGTAATCTTGGTTGTAGATTCTTGCTATTCATCACTTTGAATATGTCTTGCCACTCCTGTCTGGCCTGCATTGTTTCTGTTGAGAAATCAGCTGACAATCGTATCGGTGCTCCCTTATAGGTAGCTAACTGTTTTTCTCTTACTGCTTTTAATATTCTCTCTTTGTCTTTTTGCCCTTGGCATTTTAATTATGATGTTTCTTGGTGTGGTCCTCTTTAGATTCCTATATTTTGGAGTTCTGTGCACTTCTTGGGCTTTTAAGTCAATTTCTTTCATCAGGTGGGGGAAGTTTTCAGTCACTATTTCTTCAAGTAGGTTTTCATTATCTTGCTTTCTCTCTTTTTCTGGCACCCCTATAATTCAGATGTTGGTATGCTTGAGTTTGTCCCAGAGGCCCCTTACACTATCTTCAATTTTTTGAATTATTTTTGCTTCTTGCTTTTCCAGCTGAGTGGATTTTGCTTCTTTGTATTTCAAATCTTTGACTTGGTTCTTGTGGTTGTCTGGACTGCTTTTAGGTCTTTGTATAATATATTTTATTTCAGTCAGTGTATGCTTAATTTCTAGTTAGTCCTTTTTCATATCCTCGGAGGTCTTGTTCATTTCCTCATAGGTCTTGTTCATTTCCTTGTAGGTCTCAGCCTTTCCTAGGAGCCTCTTGAAAAACCTAATAACCGTGGTTTTAAACTCTATGTCTAGTCGTCTTTTTTCCTCATTTCTTTCACATCTTATTTGTTTCCATTTCTCTGCATTGTGGCTGCTTTCCTGAGTTGGCCCATTAGCTTTGTGTGGTAGATGTCCTCTAAGGGACAGTGGCTCAGACTCCCCAGTTACATGAGGTGGATATTCTTGCTGCAGCCCTTTATGGGTTGTACAGTATTGTTGTAGTTAAGCCCAGATTATTATTGTTAGACTAGGAGGGTTTGACCTCCAGGCCAATTGATTGTGAGGGTAAGCTGTGTTCAGGTTGGATGGGTGGAGTTTCCAGGCTGAGCAGGCAGCGTCAGCTCTGCCCTATGCGGCACCAGGGTCTCTGTGCCGGGTGGTAACGGCTGCACACACCTCCGAGAGAAAGCCGCCGCTGATTTCTACCCTCTGCCAGACAACTCAGCCTCTCTCCAAATGATTCTGCACCCCCAAAGTCTCGCCCAGAGTTGCAACACAATGCAGTCCGGTGGTCTCCAAACGAGGGAGCAAGTCACAAGTCCTCTCTGCGCGGTCGCACACTTCTATTCCCAAGTTTATGCGGAAACTGCTATTCCAAGTTTACACACACTGTCCACAAGCTCACAGACCTCCGCAGTGCCAGGCTTCAGCGTGCTTTCCCACTACCCAGTTCCAACCCATATGAATGTGGGCTTCCCAGACCTTTCCCAGAACTGGGGAATCAGTGCAATGGAATGCCTCCACCCTCCCCATTGGAGAAAACCAGCCGGGTTTGCAGCTGCCCGCCCTCTTCGCTGGCATGAGCACAGGACTCCAAACGCTGTGCTCCACCGCTCCTCTGAGTCACAGTGTCCTATCTTTAGTTTTATTTCTGGAATTTTCACTCAGCCAGCTTTCCAGTGATTCTGGATGATTGTTTGTTCTGTCATTAAGTTGTAGTTTTGGAATTGTTGTGTGGGGCAGCAAGATAGGTGTTTACCTATGCCTCCATCTTGGTTCTTCTCTGTATATTAAAATTTTTTATTAAATAAATAAATAAATAAATCATAACCTGTTTGGTTCAGTGGTTAGAGCATTGGCCCAAGGAGTTTCTGGTTCAATTCCAGTCAATGACACATATTTCAGTTGCAAGCTCAATACCAGCAGGAGGTAACCAATCGATGTGTCTCTCTTACATTAGTGTTTCTCTCTCTGTGTCTCTCCCCTTCCCTTCTACTCTCTCTGAAAATCAATGGAAAATAATATCCTCAGGTGAGGATTAACAAAACAAAAATAAGCTAAAGACAGACAATTAAATGAAACCAAAGAGACAGTATTCAAAGATGATGCATTTATGCAGGAAAGATGAGTAAATGTAATGTTATTGCCAAGATATTTATAATGTCAAAAACAACATTAATGCCAAACTTTATGCTATGAGAGAAAGAGCAATGTATGTTTTCCAACAATTCTTTTTCAAATGATACTGTAAGACATTTTATAATATAAATGATACAGAGTAAAGAATAATAGTTATCATTTGGTCATGGTAGTGGGCATTTCACTTTACAGTTTAATAAATCTGCTGACATACAGAATATGAACCAGCTCTTGGAATGTGTGTATGTCATATATAAGGGAAACTACTCTACAAAGTTTTTATTTATCAGTGAAACCCATCCTAGGGAAAGAGGTTTCTTTTTTGTGTTAGGCATTATTTTGAGTTGTAGTTCAGCTTGAGATAAATGCTTCAGGACAGAGCAATAGCTGTGTGTGAGGCAGGCAAGACATTCCTATAGAAACAGAAATTAAAACAGAACGCCAGTTCACACAACTGATTATTCCAAGGCAGTAATTGGTGACCAACTGCATGCTTCATCTGGATCAGTGCTGAAGGCAACATTTAACATTTCTGATATCCAATCATGACCACAGATTATATGCACATAGGACACTGTCAAAAAAAATAACAAGAAAAAATAGGACTTATGTTTTCATAATGAAGCACCATATCACGGGAAAAAGTGATCACATAGTTTTATGAGTAAGACCAGTTAATAACTTTTCTTTGAGTTTAAGTGATTCTTCAAAAAAGTAATCTCACTAACCATTCTCCAAATGAAACAAATATTCATTAGACTTCTAATAGACAAGAGGTCCGGTTCTCAAAATTCATGAACAGGTAGGGTCCTAAGCCTGGCCAGTGATCAGGGCCAATCTGTGGGGTGACCCACTGGGCAATCAGGGGAGGGCCCACTAGCACCTGCCTTGGCCGACCTGGTGCTGCCCACTCACTGGCCCTCCCCACCGCCACCACTGCCTGTTGCCTCCCTCTGTGGAGCAATCGGAGGGGCCCCCATTTTCACCCACTTCGGCTGGCCTGGGCTTGCAAGCTGGGAGCAGCTCCTGCATTGAGCATCTACCCCCTGGTAGTCAATGCACATGATAGCGACCAGTCATTCTGCCAGTTATTCTGCTGTTTGGTTGATTTGAATATTAGACTTTTATTATATAGGATTTGTTTTGAATGAAACATAAAATGCAATTATATTTCTTTTTATTGTGATTGTGTTTGGCTATAAAAAATATTGAAATGAGTATTCCTTAAGAAATGCTTCCATACTCACTAGGTCCATTTTTAAAAAAAATATTTAAACTCTAAGGGGGAAAAAAACTTTATTTCATACTTAAAAATATAAAATAGGTAACCCTACTCTAGTAGTAATACAGAGTGAGAAAGCTGACCTTCAGTTTTTCATCAAACTTTTATAGTTTGAAAATATTATTGAAATATCAACTATTATCTGATAGAAATCAATTACCATGATAAATTCAAACATATTATATTGTCTAATTTAAAAACTGCTTAATGTATTTTTTCTAAAAATATTGATCCTATATATGATGAATACCCATTTAATGGTTACTTAAGATTTTAGTAACAAAGTGATTAAGCTAACATAAATTATCTGGCCAATGTTTAATAATAGGCAACCTGAAGATGAAATGACATCAATAAAGAAGCTAACTATTATAGGAGACAGTGTCAACTCTGATTTGAGAACTTGTGAGTAGCAATATAGCTTGTATGTCCTAAGCAACTATAGTGATTTACATTTCGATTTACTTGAATAAATTCCTTACCAAACGTTTGTCAGCTCTAGAACTTTAACATTAAGTATTTCAGATAACACAATGGTTTATCACAATAGCTATATGGTGACAAGTAAGGAGCTTAATAAGTTATTTTCCAAATATTAAAAAAACCTGATATGCTACCTTTTCTTATTGACTGGGTAATTTAAAATAATCTGGACTTCAGAGGTAAAGTGTTTTTCAAAGATTTTAACATACTTTAATATTCTGCAAATAAAATGATGATTAATACAGCCTAGGATTCAAAGGAACAGATTTTGAAGGTATGACTACATTCGTCACTAGAGAAACTTCTCAGCTAGATGCCCTCCAGTTTTCCCAGTTGCCCATCTTGCATGTCTAGTAGATAAAGGGATCTTAATCTAAGTCTAAAACCACAAAGAGCTAAATTAGTAATGCAGGTAACTTATGTAAGTCAACAAGAGAAAGGCAGCAAACCCAAAAGAAAAATAGCAAAGGATACAGACAGGCAACACAAGATATAATATAATTGCCATGAAACTGAAATGAACTTTAAGTGCAATATGCACAATCCTATAGAGAAAGAGGTCACAATTGTTAGGTCCTTGTGTCTTTCATCTATTGACTGATACACTTTAATCCAAGTGGTGGGGTTGGTAAGGATAGAAAAATTATTCATATTTCTTGAATACTTATTCCTTTTAGGCTTTCTATAGATATATTTTTAAAATATATTTTTAGTGATTTCAGAGAGAAAGGGAGAGGAAGAGAGACATAGAAACATCAATGATGAGAGAGAATCATTGATTGGCTGCCCCCTACGCCTCCCTTCCCCCACTAAGGATTGAGCCCGCAACCCTGGCATGTGCCCTGCCTGGAATCGAACAGTGACCTCCTGGTTCATAGGTCAACGCTCAACCACTAATCCAAACCAGCTGGGCACAGATATACATTTTTTATACTTGATCTCATTCCCCTGCACAACTATATGAATTCAATTATATCATATCTATTTAGAGATAAGAAAATGGAAACAAGATTTTGTCATTTACCTGCAAAGAGAGGACTGTAAGTGATGAAACTGGACTCAGACCCAAGTCTGTCAGTCTCAAACCCTGCTCTCAACCAGACCACTCTCCTCCCTGAAGACTCTCGGTGAAAATAGAAGATACTCAACATATCATGAGAATAACCAACAGATTACCAGGTTAGACATGAACATAGATGCTGCCTGATCAGCATCACATTAAACAAATGATACAATTTACTTGTTTCCTCAGAACCTGAAGGACTTTAATGAGAGTTTTAAATGAAGGGGACTTTGAGACAATTTACAGAACCGGTAGCTGGATGCTAAGAAGTGCCCATTTGTAGACCGTGTAGTGAGCATCTTTTTACATTCCACATCTGTCTATTTGCTTTGTGCTGAAAATAAATGAATATTTCCATTTGTTTGGATTCATCTTTTAAAATGCGCCTTTTCCTGAAGAGAAAGATATGTTTTCTTGGCATGTATAGTGTAACATGCTTTGCACTTAATGGTTATTCAATAAATATTTGATGTTGGCTTAGTAGGTAAAGGTGATGGTACCCTGAGTTGCCTTCTTTCAAGTCAAAACCATTGAACTCTTTCCAATCAAACAGACTACAAAGGTGTCTTGTCACCAAAAGCTGCTTAATTTGAAATTTCAAGCATTTTTAGTAGCACTTTAGTCTCTGTTTAAGATACCTTGCCCAGTCATTTAGTGGTTCAACAGTTTTCTGTCATGTTAAAATGTTCAACACATATTGTCAAAGTGATGAATCAGAAGGACAGTTTACAAGTCAGTCCCTAGAGTCTTTGCATTCCATCTTTCCAGCCAGCATAGAGTGATAGGCATCTGTTAAGATAACTAGTTCAAAAGCTAAGAAAACTTTGGCACAAAAAGAGAAAATATGAGCTAAGGCACTCAGTGGCCGATGAGTAGAATGGCTCCACAGCATTCACATAGGCAATTTACAGAATAAAATTTATGCCTCAAATCATCCTATCTAATTACAGGGTAATATGCAAATTAACCATTACTCCATCACAAAGATGGCATCACCTGTAGCCACAAGATGGCAGCGCCCAGTCTGCTCAGCCCTGCCGAGTCCCCCAGTCCTAGGGGGGTGGCCACTAAAAGCGGGCAGTGTGAGCAGCCTGGAGGAATGCTTGTTTCATTGCCTCAGTGATGAGGCAAGTATTCCACCCTGGCCACAGAGAGCCTCTGGGCAGTGTGTTCATGCACGCAGAGCCGCCAGGGCAGGATGTTTGAGTAACCACCATGGTGATGAGGCAAGCATCCTTCCCTGGCTGTGGAGGGTCTCTGGGCTGTGGAGAGTCTCTGGGCAGCAGGCAAGAAGCAGTCAGGTCCCGCAGAGAGCAGAGAACCTGGGGGAGTGGGCCTAAGCCATCACAGCTCCTGATTGGAGAGATCTTACCTGAGGACTCCCAGATTGAAGAGGGTGCAGGTTAAGCTAAGGGATCCACCACCCCATACACGAATTTTGTACACTGGTCCTCTAGTTAATAATCTATGAAATGTAAATTAAATTAATAATGAGTTATCTCTTTATGTTTATTAGACCAATCATAGTTAGAAATATGGATAAGGCCAAGTGTTAGTGTAGATGTGGGGACAGAGGAACCTCCTCATTACTGATGTGCTACAGCAGCCTTTTTGGAGAGTATTTGCACTACTTAGTCAAATTAAGAATATATATACTCCAAACCCAGCAGTTCTACCCCTAGGTATTTATTTCAAGTAAAATCTCAAATGGATCTTTAAGAGCATGTTCATGAGGAGATGAAATGTTATTTGTATCAGTGGACAGTTGAATGCAAACTATGAATCCTGTCTTGAGAGGACTGTTAGATAAGATGTTGAGGACACACACTTTGGAGTACTAGCAGTTAGAAGGACTGAATTAGCTATACACACAGCAGCATGGGTGGATCTTAAAAACAGTGTTAGTGAAAAATACCAATGAGGTAGATAGTAAAATAGTCTTATATAAAAATACTCATAAAATTAAACACTTATATAATTATAGTCTCATATAATTAAAAATACAAAACAATACCTATTCTGCAATATCCTATCTAATAAAAGAGTAATATGCAAATTTGACTGTACCTTAGCCACACCCACAAGCCACATCCACACCCACGCCCACCAGCCAATCAGGAGCAGATTATGCAAAAAAAAAAAAACAACCAAGATGGCTGCCACCACTGAGAGCAGGAGGAAGGCTTGGGTTTCCCCGGCAACAGAGGAAGCCAAGATTTCTGCCTGCCATTGCCTGCTTAGGCCTCCACTCAATATTACAAAGTTTCAGTTATAAAAGATATAGAAATTGCTGCAGCTACTGAGCTGGAGAGAACAGAGGCTTGGGTTTCCCTGGCAACAGAGGAAGAAAAGCTTTCAGCCTGCCATTGCCAGCCTAGGCCTCCACTCTAGGCAACAAAGTTTCAAATAGAAATGGCTGCCGCCCCCGGAGCAAGAAGAAGGCTTGGCTCCACTCCAGGCTACAAAGTTTCAATTGTAGACATAGATTAACCCTAGATACCAGGGCCTCTGCTTGGGTCGCTGGGGGGTGTGGCCGGCCTGCAAACCTCCACAGGCCCCTGGCCCAGGCCGCCCCTCACCCCAAGGGACCCCCCACCCTGATCTGGGACACTCTTCAGGACAAACCAGCTGCCCCCCACCCATGCACCAGGCCTCTATCCTATCTAATAAAAGAGAAATATGCAAATTGATCATCACTCTACCACACAAGAGGGCTGCCCCCATGTGGTCAAAGATCATGTCCCTATATGGACACAAGATGGCCACCACAAGATGGCCAGCAGAGGAGGGCCATTGGGAGGTTCCAGGTCCTGCAAGGGAGGGCAGTTGTGGGTGATCAGGCCAGCAGGGAAGGGCAGTTGGGAGGGCCCAGGTCTGCAATGGAGGGCAGTTGGAGGCGATCAAGCCTGCAGGGGAGGGCAGTTAGGGGTGACCAGGCCAGCAGAGGAGGGAAGTTGGGGGCAAACAGGCTGGCAGGGAAACAGTTAGACATCAATTAGGCTGGCAGGGTAGTGGTTAGTGGGTGATCAGACTGGCAGGCAGAATTGGTTAGGGGCAATCAGGGAGGCAGGCAGGTGATCAGTTTTGAGCCAGAAGTCCTGGATTATGAGAAGGCTGTCCGATTGCACGTTTAGGCCTGATCCTACCGGTAGAGTCCTAGATTCGATAGGGTGCAGGCTGGGCTAAGAGACATTCTGCCCCCCTCCCCCCGGTACATGAATTTTGTGCACTGGGCCTCTAGTACATATATAAGAAAGCACATGTTAACACATTAGAATGGTTGACTAAGATGGGGATGGAAAATAAATCCTATCTAATAAAGAGGTAATATGCAAATTCAGCATCACTTCAACACACAAGATGGCCAGTTCATGTACGAGGAAAACAAGAGGAAATCCTAAGTCTTAAGGGTGGATGTGGGCAATCTCTCTTGTGGCTTCATGTGTGGTATTCATCTAACCAGAATATTCGCTGAGGTCTAGGAAGCATCCAGTAATGAGCTACTATGTGCCCACGGACACATGCAGGACTGGATCTGGGAAGAATACAACCTTGCATGGCCTCTGAGCTGCAAGAGGGGGACCTGCTACTCCTAAAGAAGAAGAGATTTTGGAAGTGAAGCAGGTAAAGAAAATCCTAGGAGATATGATGAACGGAAAAGAGCATTCAAGTCTAAAGGAGCAGTTCCTAGGACTTGTCTGATCCATTGAAAGGGTCAAGGAGCTCAGTCCTCATTCAGGAAAAGCCAGGCACAGTAAAGCAAAAAAAAAAAAAAAATCCTTCTTACTTCTGAAAACAGTAAAATTATTTATTGCCCACCTTCCTCCCAAATTAAGCAAATTACAAGGTCTAGAAAAACATAAAAAAGTGATATGCTCACTTGGGCACAATCACAAGCATATAATTGAGTATTAGTAGATTGAAAAAGATGATTGCCTGTTTCTTTTTTTAGCTTGGTTTTTCCCTTAACAGTTTTATATCAAATGTATTTTAATGTGTTTTTATTGATTTCAGAGAAGAAGGGAGAGGGAGATAGGAACATTGATGATGAACGAGAATCATTGATTGGCTATCCCTTGCATTCTCCCTATTGGGGACAAACCCCAAACCCGGACATGTGCCCTGACCCGGAATCAAACCGTGACCTCCTGGTTCAGAGGTTAAAACTCAGTCACTGAGTCACACTGTTTGGGCACATTAAATGTCTTATATTTGAGGCTGTATTTATCTTGCTAAAATAGATCATTAGGCTAAGAAAATATTCTAATTTTACTGGAATTATTTCTTAAGTAACTATTAATACTATTCTTATATAACTAACTCATAGACCTGCAGCTTCTTTTGAAATTTTCCCTGTCCTCCTTTGTGAGCTTATTCTAATCTCTGCCTGGAACTTGTAAACAGCTGTCTAGAATTGATGAGATGTCCCCATTTGGGTCCCAATCAGCTCAGTATCAGAACCTGTCAAGCTTAGGAGCTGAGTGTCACTGATGTAGGTAAAAATAACAATCTAAAACCTCACAGGCTCCCTCTAAAGATTCCCTATACACAGAGCTGAGATTTTAGGAGAGAAATGTTAAAGGAAAGTAATTACTAGAATAATAAGTTATACATGTGGTTAAAACACCAGATGTACTAAAAATAGTTAGTTTGAAACATAATATGCCAGATGCTTCCCCTAAATTTCCTCAAGCCTGCCTGGTCCCTCTCTGCCTCCATAAAGGGTAGAATTTGCCCCAACATGTTTTGTACCTTAGCAGAAATTCTTTCAAATAGATATTTCAGTGTGCTTATAAAAATTCAAATGAACAAGCTTCAGCATCACTTCTGTCCACAGAGCTTGGTCAGCCACTTGTTGAGACCAAAGAGCCTTCGGTTCCCCCAAATTGCCTGAGGTTGAAGGTGACCACTCTCCCACCCAACCGGGAAACCATGACCACCACTCCCCCTGAGTTAAGGACAGACACCCCCCAGCCCAGCCTTCCAGCTTTGTTCTACGGGCTCCCACTCCACCCAGCAGCAGCACCAACAGCAGTGGTGAAGCCCCAGAGGGAACCACCTATGAAAGCTGCCTGGCTTGGAAGAAGGTGGCTCAGAGGGCCTTCCAGTTTTTCTTAAGATTCACCTGCTGTGTATGCACCAAGAAGGAACGTCTCAAAAGAACAAAAGTCAAACCGGTGTGATCTTTAAAACTGTGGACTGTTAAGGCGAAGCCACAGTCAACTTGAAAGTGCAGAGCTCCAAGAAGGCCGGCCATGTGGAGTGGGAGATGAACCAGAGGTTGGAGGCAAACGGTTGCAGGTGAGAGCGGTGCCTGAAGCACACGGTGTGCAAGGTGGGAGGACTCGGTCCAGTGGACAATGGAGGTGTGCAAACTGCCGAGGCTTTCTCATTGCCTAGGCTTTCTCTTCACAGGATCCACATCAGGAGGGATCCAGCAGCACCTTCGTCTTCAGAAGCATCTTATCCACAAGGCCTGCTGAGCTTGTAGGACTGCCTGGAGCCCCCAGAGGTCAAGAGGAGAGGCTGTCCTCGCTGTGAGTCCATCCCTCAGGGCCGTCTGAATGAGATCAAAGACTGGACTTTTTCCTGGGTCCCTTCCCTCCCCTGCTCCTTTGCTCCCATGTTTGAGAGCTGCTTATTAAAATACTAGTGGCCTAGTGCATAAAATCCGTGCACATTAAAAGGGTATTACTTAGAGGAAATATTTTAATAGTGCTATTTGCCCTTTCTCTATAATAAAAGTGTGACAGATAAAAGGTAATGAGTACAATGTATATGAAAATAATACATAATTTCATTAATAAATAAATAATAACAAAATGATATAACAACAATAACACACTCATAATATAAAAACAACATTGATGCAAATAATGACTGAGAAAGTGATTAAACTTATTCTAATATCTCCCTGTATACCACATTAACAGTGAAAACACCCACTTTCAGAGTGCTTGACTAATTTCCCTTGGGATAAAGTATTTACAACTCTAACTATAACATCACATGCTCTTTGAACTTGAAAGAAAGCAACATAAAAACTGACCATGTGTGAAAACAGGTTCAGGTAGGAATATTCCTACTCTGTCTAGAGTTTGTCTTCGTGATTTATTAGTAGTCATTGCAAATGCTGGCATCAGGGGAAACTGTCGTCGAATTAGTTTAAATGGGAGGTCAGTGTCAGATGGGGACAAATCAATTCTTGAATTCAAAACAACCTCTCCCTCGGCAGATCCTCTTAATACTTCAGCTTCGATAATGTTAGGTAATAATTTTTTGAGAATAAATCTGCTACCATTACAAAGACCCCATTTACTATTAAGATTTCTCAATAGCATGATGATTGCACCCACTTTCAATTTTAATTTATGACATGGCATTCCTTAAGGAGTAATACTATTAAGAAATTTAAGGGGAAAAATTTCCTTTTCAGCATCATCTGTTGAGTCAATGGAATCATCACTCAAATAGATGTGAAAATCTCCATCGAGTATATCCAAAATTTCTTCATTTAAGTTTTGAACATGCTCATTTTTTGGACAAAGAATTGCACATTTAGATATATTTTTAATATTATCTATAGGAGATATACAGTTTCCAAAGGTGGCTTCAATAATAGATCCATTACAAATCATTTCATGGAGAATTTCAATAATATCCATTCCTAAATGGAAACCACTATCAAGTTTGCCATCTCCAAGTTTTTTGTTTTGTTTTTCCTTTACTTTAAAAAAAAAACAAACCCTTGTGTAGAGGGCTGGCTTTCAATAGATCGCAGTGAGGGAGCTGCTCTGCTACATACGAAACCCCGACTCAGAAGCAGGTCGTCTGTGAATGGTTTAGCGTCAGGGTCCCCATGAATGTGTGTTGCATGAAGGGTGTGGGGGTGGCCCCTTTTCCGGCCATGCCCTGTCTCCCAGGAAGAAGTGCTCTCTGCATCACACCCCAATCCCCAAGCGTGGTGGAGCGCACCAACGCCGATGTGGCGAAGCGGTTGGGCGTGATGTCCCCGGCCCGGCAGGGAAGGCAGGAGACTGGCTATCCTAGGCCAACCGAGGCTCCCGTGGCACTGCCATATTGTTCCGTCTAGGCAGGATTCTGACTTAGAGGTGTTCAGTCATAATCCCACAGGTGGTAATCTTTGCCCCATTGGCTCCTCAGCCTGCCATCTCCAAGTTTTATTAACCATTCTCTGTAAGCACAATCCTCTGATCTCATATATGTTTTAAGAGACAACATTCTGAAACATCTCCAAACATCACAGTACTTTAAATTCTCTCCTGGAGTATGTCTGCCACCAGAACTACATTTCCCAGCATTCTTGGTGCTCCTTGCACTCGATGTCTGCTTCTGGTTCAGTTATGCATGAACAAAGAGGACTGTGAATTTCCTGCAGCCAGTGGTGGCCACAAGGGTCTCCGCACACCCCAGAGACTGGCAGCCAGCCCCGCTACCTCCATTGTGGGTGCTGAGCTGGGGGGCATGCAGGGACCCCTGAGCCTCATACAGCGGCGGCCACCAGGGTATCTGCCTGCTCCAGAGAGCAGCAGCCAGCTCCATCTTAGGCACTGGGCTGGGAGGCGTGGACCCAAACTCCCACCTGGCTCACAGCCCCGCCTCACACCTGACATTCATTACCCAAGGTGCCCCGAGCGCTCATTTGCATGTGACTCAGTCACAGTAACTGTAAGGAGGGATCTTGCTGGCCCTTAAGTACTGTCTGGGCAGAGCTTATAGGGTAGTGCTTGCTTATGTGGCACTGTGGCCACGCCCCTGCCGGCCTTGCCCACCGTCTGTTGGCCCCGCCCCCTGTCTGCTGTCCACGCCCCCTGCTCCTGATTGGCTGGGAGCATAGCAGAGGTACAGTCAATTTGCATGTTACTCTTTTACTAGATAGGACTTGGTTTTCTCAAGTTTTATAATAAATTTGATGTTCCAGTAAGATGAATTGGGTGCTTTCTTTTTCTTCTCTGTGCAGAACTGGGGCTGTGTATCCTGCAGTTGGAGAAGCATGTAGTGATATAATACTTGAACTTTATAAGGGGAATTCCAACAGGAACAAGTGTGGTTCCAGAAAAGGCCAGCACTCAACATGCAGGGCGGGTTCCAGGCATCAAGATATAGCCGTGGGTGAAGCAGGCAGAGGTCTCCATTCTCATGCAGCTGATGGCCTGGGTGCTCTATAACCTCAGCAGGAGTCACCTCTCCTGGCCTCTTGGCTTTGCCCACTTCCCTCTGTGCTGGAGTCATTCTCAGGTGGGCTGAGAATGATTTTTACATTACTGGGGGAACAGTGCTCTAGGCAGAGTGGCCAGCAAAGTTCGAGAAAAGAGCTCAAGTGAGAAAGAACTTGAAGTTTTTCAAGATGGCCAAAGCATAGTGAGCTGGTGTGAGACAAAGGGCTACAGCCACAGCTGCTATGATTTACTATGCCGATTGTAGTAGCTAGTATTATCTTGGGAGAAACTATTTGCTCCAGCTGGTTTAGATCAATGGTCCCCAAAGCATGGGTGACATAATATATGTTTGTAAGTAGCAAAGGCATCAAGATTAAGTAATCTCTCGTAATGTAATTCCCTTTTCAATTCCACATTAACATGTCTACTACAAAGAGGAGCTCTAAGTTGGTGCTAGATTATCTTTAACCCCCTTGAACTCTCACTAATCTTCCTTTTTAAATGAAAAAAGGACCTCAGGATCAGGACCTTTGAATAACAAGTGGTAGTTGGTGGAATTTTTTAATATTATTATGGTAATTATATTTATTTTATGCTTTCCTTCATGTCAAATTATAATCATGTCCATGCAGGATTGAGATAGAGAATTTCATTTTTAATTAACCTTTTGAAGTAAAAATGATAAGATTTTAAATATCTATACTAATAAAAGGGTAATATGCTAATTAGACTGAGTGAACCAGACATCTTCCAGATATCCAACTTCCTTCCAGACAAAGCCATGGTGGCAGGAGGGGGGGCGCGTACGGGGATGCGGGGCAGGGGGCTGAGGCAGAGGCAATTAGGGACAATCAGGCCAGCAGGGGAGGGCAGTTGGGGGTGATCAAGCCAGCAAGCAGTTAGGGACAATCAAGCCACAGGCAGAGCTGGTTAGACATGATCAGGTAGGCAGGCAAGCAGAGGCAATTAGGAGCAATCAAGCAGACAGGCAGAGCAGTTAGGGGTGATCAGGCAGGCAGGCAGGTGAGCAGTTAGGAGCCAGTGGTACTGGGTTATGAGAGGGATATTCCAGATTAGAGAGGGTACAAGCAAGGCTGAGGGACAACCCCTCTGCCTCCCAGTACGAATTCCATCCACTGGACCTCTAGTATATGATAAAGATAATACACAGATTTTTGGCAAAAAAGCATGAAGTTGATGTACAAATGACTAAATTTTGGGAAACTAGATCAGATGATTCCCAGCCTATTTCTAAACCTTGAAGGTGCACAATTTTTTATTAAATATTCAAATGAATTAATTTAAGATAATTTAGGAAAATAAATATGTTGTGCATATACATTACTTTTATTTATTTTTTATTCCTTTCCTAATTATAAAGATATATGCATGCTAATTTTTGGAATATGATTCTGGAAAATTCATAATGGCAAAAATATATTTTAAAAGGAAAAACAAAAAACATAGATTAATACAATTCAGGGAAAAACATTCAATATCTGAGTTTTTAATTTAGTAAGTTTTAATTTCAAAATGTTAATACATATATAAATCTGAATTTACATAAAAGAAAAAAGTGATGTAGTTTTATTTATTAAAAACAACACTAAAGTGACTTTAAATAAAAAACTTTCCCTTGTATACTTAAAAGCTTAATTGATTCATAATTTATATACATGTAATAGCCCATACTTTTTCAATAATTTAAGACACATCATTAATAAATAAAATTTTATGTTATTTCAGTATAATGAGGGAAGCTTTCTTTTGGAAATTATGTATTTAAACTCCCGCTTTTCTTATTTGCCAGGCACACATATTTTTCAGTTGCTTGAACACCTACCTTTCTGCTATAGAAGAATAAAAACTGAAGAGGAAATATCTTTGACTCTATTGCCCTCTTAAGCCATCAGGTATAGGGAGGTAATTATTTGCTTAAAAAATGGTACAAGTGTTAAAAATATCTATTTACATTTTTTTTTCAAAGCAGAACGTCAGCATGGTATAACATTATCATCTTAATCAAGCAGGCAAGATGGTTAGAAAACAACTACAGCAACAATAACAACCACCAAGATGTTACACCCACAGCTGCTTGTTCCTCTCTGGCCTAAGGGTTTCTCTATTCAGGAGAAAAATCACTTTATCTTGAGGTTACAAAGTGAGATTGGGATTATGTGATCTTATTAGAGCACTTTGTCAGGAAATGTAATGAAGGCAAGGGAACAGCTCATGATCTTGAAACAAAACTCCTGTTCATTCCCACCAGCTCCTCTCAACCTGACTACCAATTTAAAAGACTGTAGTCTCCAGGAAGACTGGGGTTCCATGAAGTTGGCTGTATTCTCTGTGCCTTACACAGTGCTTGGTTCTTAAAAGACTCTTTAACATTGTTGAATAATGAGCCACCATCATAATAGCTGCTATTGCTAAATACCCAGGGTGTATTTCGTGCTATGATTTACTATGCCAATTCTCATAGTTAGTATTATCTGTATTGTCCGATGGAGGAAACAACTCAGAAATGTTAAGTAATCTGTCAAATTCACAAAGTGATAGGATTAGGATTCAAACCTAGATATGCCTGAGGTCCATGCTTCAGTTTTTCTCTCCTACAAAATGCAAAAGAGTTTTCTGATTTCATAAAGGACTTCATATATGAAAAGGAAAACTCCAATAGTAAAGATTCAGATGCTTTTTTTAAAGAATAAATGTATTTATTTATCTTTTGATCCTCACCTAAAGACATCTTTCCCATTGATTTTTGAGAGTGTGGAATGGAGGGGGAGAGACGGAGAGAGAGAAGCATGGATGTGAGAGAGACACATCAATTGGTTGCCTCCTGCACTCACTCCAACCAGGCCTGGGATCCACCTACAACAGAGGCACATGCCCTTGTTGAGAATTGAACAATGGACCTTTCAGTTCACAGGCAAAACTGCCTTGGGCTCTTCATTTTTTATTACAGTTTACATTCAAAATTATTTTGTATTAGTGTCAGCTGTCCATCACATTGGTCAGACTATCATGCACACACTTTACATAGTGTCTCCCCACCTCTGATATTCCCCCTACACCTGTCACCATAAATAATAATTACAATATTATTGACTTTTTTCCCTATGCTATCCGTTACATCCCCATGACTACTTTGTAACTACCAGTTTGTACTTCTTAATCACTTCACCTTTTTCACCCAGTCCTCTGGCAACCATGAGTCTATTCTCTGTATCTATAAATTTGTTTCAATTTTGTTTATTTTTTTCTTTAGATTACATATATAAATGACATCATATGGTATTTTTCTTTCTCCGATTTATTTCACTGAGTATAATACCCTCTAGGTCCATGACTGTGAACCTATGTCACACATGTCAGCACTGACACGCATAGCCATTTTTATGACACGCAGCCACATGCAGTCGCATACAGAGAAGTATGGGGCCACATGCCAAGAAGGACGTTTCAGCCTTGGCTACTGCACAGCCAGGTGCAGTAGCCAAGGATGAAACATTTGCTGTAGTGTAGTGTAGACACTCTAAATTTTCAAGCAAGATATAGAAACTAAAACTCATAAGTATTTTCCTTGAGTAACAAAGTATTTTGAGAAGGCCAGTGCAGCTGTACAAACTAAAATGGAACCCTTGCATATAAAGTACCAGCACGTTTTAGACTTGTTACTTGACCAGTTCAGTGATAGAGTTAATCAATTTAGAAGCCTAGAACAGACCAAAAAAATAATTAAGTATCCTGATGTAGTAGTCTACAGTAGTTTGGAATTAAATGGTTTCCAATGGATGCAAACTGATGATTTGGAGATGCAACTTGCAGAATTTCAAGATAGCATCTGGGCTCAGGTGTTTGTCAACTTGAGGTCAAAGCTTGACAATATGGAAAGGTGCCACTTGGAGAATCAAGAGTGCCACTACAAACGGGAAATTTGGAGTGCCTGGAACCAATTACCAGACATGTTTAGCACCCTGAAAAATATAGCAATGGCTTTACTCACAATTTTTCCCTCTATGTACTTTTGTGAGACCTTATTCTCAACGTTAAATAATATCAAAACTAACAAAAGAAACAGATTGACAGATGAAGTTAGTAGTGCTTGCTTGGGCTTGAAGTATACAAAATACCAACCTGCAATTGAAGGTTTAGCCAATGAAATTTAGCAACAAAAATGTCACTAATAGGCCGGTTAGTTAAAGAATTCCCCCTCCCCCTCACTCTTCTTAGTTCATGGCACCCCACACAAGTTAAATAATATTAAGACCAACAAAATAAACCTACTGACAAATGAACAAAGAAGTCACTAAGCAGATAGGTTAAATAATTAGTTTTTGATTTATTAAATGCAGTTATATATTACAATTATACATTTTTGTCATTTAGACTATAAATATTGCAAAATTATGGTTGTTGTTTTTTCTCGAAGTGACACACCACCCGAGTTATGCTCAGTTTTTTGGCGAATTTTGACAAACCAAGCTCAAAAGGTTGCCCATCACTGGACTAGAACATCCTCTAAATCCCTCATTATCCTACAGTACTATGTCTACAAGGCAATTCTATCACAGGGGATTAACTCTTACTTGTCTTCATTTTATTGCACCTGCTGTGTGACCTTAGAAATGATTTAACCAATTTGAATATTAGTTTTATTTTCTGTAACTTAAAACTGTGGTGGGGATTATCCTGAAAATATATGCAAACTACTGAGCACATTATATGTATTCATGACATAATTTTCATATTGTCATTTAAATTGGATACTTTAAATTATATTTTGCATCTTTATATAATACACATAAAATTTAAAAATACATTAAATTACAAAAACAATGCATAAAATTAAATTCCTTTATTTACAGAGGCCAGGATAATATTCTGTTACAAAAGTGCTTTTATGTTCTTAACTTATGATAGACAAAAGATATAAGCCAAGATTTTATCATCCCTGATAAAACTAAAGAATAAAAAAGTTTAGGAAATGTGACAAGCAAGTAAATCAGCAAATAAACAGCAACAAAAGTGGAAGCAAATGTCTAAGTTATGTCTATCAGCTCCTTGTATTATTTGGTCTTGACTTTGTTGTTATTCACTTTGTGAATAAAGATGTACCCTAATAAATATGCTCTTTAATGTCTATATGTAGTGATCTCCACAAAGGAAAAATAAACTTCAAGAGTTTTAAAAATATGAATGGGGTCAAGAGAGTTAGCCACAATGAAAAGGTTTTATTATAAAAACAAGTGAGTCATATTTATTAGAGTATGGCATTAAATTATTATATTTTGCAATAAAAAGGTAATATAAAAACATAATCACTGTTTCAAGCTATTAATATTTCATTATTATCCTTTATTTAATTTCCTACTCTAATTTATTTTTCCAACCACACAAATTATTTTAGACTTAAAAAGCTTTCATTCCAAATCCCAATAAAAGGGAGAAAAGAATCACAATAGCAAACTAAAAGCAGGTTCTTTTTTACTTCTGCCATTCTTCAGGGTGAATAGGTAGGATAATATGAAATGATTATTTTTATGAAGAAAGCCAGGAAATGATATAGATGAAAAAAATCAGACCATTCTCTTAGTCATAAAAGCATATCACAGATAGAATAGTTTTGTCCTTAGCTCTCATATACTGTAGGGATACGCATTCATCTTACTAGCTTTATTGTATGACAAAGGCCAGTAAAATAAAAATTTCCTTATTATTTGTGTACTTTTTGCTCCTTACACTTTCTCACAAACTTATAACTGATTAAAGAAAAAAGTATTATGCTTTCTTCTTGCATCTGTACTTGAAAAAAAGCTATTAAAACACATGTGAAAAAAGCTAAATTTCTGTAATATTTGTATTTATTAGAATAACTATAGAAAACCAATGCCATATTTTGAAAGATGACAAATGAAACGTATTTAAAGTCAAATAGTAAAGCTATACCTACAACTTCGGACATCAGTTCCTGATTCCCAAAAAGTGCTGTTTCCACAGTCCACTTTAAACACATGATAAACAAATCAAATTAAAACTATGCATTTTGTTTATTATTAAAATGTATTTCTAGATTTCTAGTTTTGAGAACTTTATTCATTTATTCATCAATCTACTATTTGACTGTCACTGATGCTGGCATATAGACATGAATAATATGGATTTGTTCTTTTCATGAAGTTTATACTTTACTGAGAAAAAAACAGATAGAATAAATAAATAAACACAATATTTTTAAATGGCATAAATATAAATTAGTATAATTTAAAAATTTTTCAGGAGGATAATCAGTGAAGAACCCACTAATGCAGCAATCATTGAAATTAAACATAAATGGTTATATTAGGAACAATTAAGTATTATTATTTGGAAAGAAAGAGTAACAGACATAAGTGAATAGCTACTACATACAGTTGTCTATAGTGCCTAAAAACCTTGATGATAAACTTGATATTGTGCGTGAAGTCTAAGTGAAGAATCAAGAGTGATTCTACTCCTCTAGCACTCCCATAATGCAATATTGGTATGTTCTAAGTTGTCCCGGATGCTCCTTACACTGTCTTCATATTTTTTTATTCTTTTTGCTCTTCTAATTGGGTAGTTTTTGCTTCCTTGTTTTACAAATCACTGATTTGATTCTCAGCTTCCTCTATTCTACTATTAATTTCCTATAAATTATTCTTCATTTCAGTTAGTGTATCCTTCATTATTGACTGGTCCTATTTTGTCTTTGATGTTCTTAGTAAGTTCCATTAAGTTCCTTGAGCATCCTTATAACCGTTGTTTTTGACTCTGTATTTGGTAGTTTGCTTGCTTCCATCTTTTTTTATTTCTTTTTCTGGAGATTTATTCTGTTTTTTCATTTATAACATATTTCTTTTTCTCTACATTTTGGCTGCTTCCCTGTGTTTGTTTTTATGTATTAGGTAGATCTACTATGTCACCTGTAATTGGTAGAGTGGCCATATATAGTAGGTGTCCTGTAGGGCCCAGTGGCTCAGCCTCCCCAGTCACTTGAGCAGAGCATTCTAGGTGTGCCCCTGGTGCATTGTGTTGTTATAATTGAGCCTTGATTATTGTTGGCACCATTAGGGGATTGGCCCTCAGGCCATTCAGCTGTGATGATTAGCTGTGACTACAGTGGAAGAGCTGCTGTGCAAGAGATACCCCTATAGAGCAAGACTTGCTTCAGAGGAGCTGTGGTGCTCACTGAGTCTGCCCCTGGAATGTGTCACTCATGCATATGGTGGGGTTGTAATTTGGTGTAGTCTGAAGCTGTCTACTGCATGTACTGGCTCTAGGGCCTTCCAGGAGGTACAAATTTAGCTAGCGCCTGGGCCCTGAGTGGGACTACCCAGGGCAAGCTACATAGCAATCTGCAAATAGGCTGCTACTTTTGTTGGGTTTAAAGATGCCCAGGAGAGGACAACTGTGAACCTTGGCAAGCTGCTGTTAGTGCTGGGCCTATGCCCACTTACCAAGAGGTATGGTGCACACTGAACCTAATTGCTGCTTGTTTGAGAGGTTTTAGGAAAGTCTGAATCCTTAGTCACAGTCATGATATGCCATTCATATGGAAAAGCCACTGCAAACCGCTTAGAGTGCAGGTCTCAGGTAATCACCAGGGTGGGATGAAGAGTGTGGGCTAGGTTGGTGGAGACTCAGATGAAGTGCCTGTCTATTGGCTCTGTGGTGGTAGAACCCTCTGCCAGTACTTTTATTGGGAATAAAGATGCCCCCCAGCTCCTACCCTGATGACAATTTAGCTGTTCCCATATGTCCCTGGATACTTTCACGCTGCTGTCCCAATGCTGGAGTTCAGAGGTAGTGGGTCCAAGTCAATCTATGTGTGAGCCCTTTAAGAGGAACTGCCTGGGAATCTTAGTAACCATCTCCTTCAGCCTTAATCCTTGCTGGTTTTTCCAGCACAAAAATAGGCACTTTTTTTCTCAGCCCTGGAATCCTGGGCTGAGGAATCTGGTGTTTGGCTGGGATGTCTTGCTCCTCATGGAGGACTTCTAGAGCCTAGATTTAAAAAATAAATAAATACACCACATAAGAGTGACAAACCAGCCCGTCCTGCACCTATGCTTCTCCTGTAAGTCTGAATGTGGCTTATTCCTTAATTCTTTAGTTGTGGGGATTCCATTCAACCAGATTTCAAGAAGTTCTGAATGATGGTTGTTCTGTAATTTAGTTGAAATTTTGATGTGTTTGTGGGAGGAGGCAAGTACTATGTTCACCTATACTACATCTTGACCTAATACACAAACAAGATGAACCCCAAAAGGTCCACACCAAGATAGATGATAATTAAAATGCCAAAGGTTAAAGACAAAGAGAGAATCTTAAAAGCAGCAAGAGAAAAGGAGTTAGTTACCTATAAGGGCATACAATATGACTGTCAGCTGATTTTTCAACAGATTTTTCAGGCCACAGGGGAGTAGCAAAAATATTCAAAATTATGAAAAACAAGGACCTACAATGAAGATTACCCAGAAAAGCTACAATTTAGAATCAAATGACAGATAAAGAGCTTTCCAGACAAGAAAAAGTTAAAGGGGTTCCTCACCACCAAACCAGTATTACATGAAATACTGAAGGGTCTTCTTTAAGAAGAACATGAAAAAGAAAAAGGTTTTAAAAATATGAAAAATAAGCCCAGCTGGAATGACTCAATGGTTGACCATCAATTTCTGATCAGGACCTGTGCTTGGATTGTGGGCTTGATCCCATTTATGGGGTATGCAGGAGGCAATCAATCAATGATTCTTTCTCATCAACATTGATGTTTCCATCTTTCTCTCTCTCACCCTTCCTCTATACAATCAATAAAAACATATTTGAAAAATAAGAAAAATATATGAACAATAAAATGGCAATAAATACATATATATCAACAATTGTATCTAAAAAATCAAAATAAATAAACAAAGAATCTAATGAACAAAATAAACTGATGAATAAAATAGAACCAGAGGCATGGAAGCATAGAATAGACTGAGAATCTCAGAGGGAAAGGGAGAGGGGGAGTTGGAAGAGATTCATGAAAGAGCTTATATGCATATATTCATTGCTTATGGATACAGACAATAGGGTGGTGAAGGCCCAAGCGAGGTAGAATCTGGGTGGATGGGGGGCAATGGGAGGAAAATAGGAGGGATGTCTGTAATAGTCTCAACAATAACATTTTTTTTTTAAAGAATGCTTCTATATTTTTGTTTGAACAACTAGACTGGAGACATGTAGAATGCAAAAGAATAAAATATTTGGAAGGGCAACATGTTGTGGCAATTCAATAGCTTTGATTTGAATTTATTAAGTTTTAAAATGTCTATGTAAACAAATATATTAAGTAGACATTGGGTGGGGGTGTAGGTTTAGATAGATTTTTTTAAAGACAAGGAGATAGATTAGATCACTCAGAGAGAGTTTAAAATTCAGAAAAGATTGGCTCACTCAATCATTTATTAGAGAAAATTGAGAAAAAGAAGAAAAAGTTGTGGCTAGTAAGGACAGAGGAATGTCAGAGTAGCATTATGTCTTGGAAGATAAAACACTTCTCAGAAAAACAAATTTGTTAACTATGAGATTAAATGTTTGTACTTACACTAGGAATATGAGGTTCTTTGGTAACCTTGGTAACCTGATGAGAGTATAATTGTAGAATAATGGTAATGCATAGATCAATTGGACACTGAAGTACCGCAAAGTTTTGTTGTGAGTACTAATAAAAATTATTATCTGGTATCGACTTCATTAGGGGGTGAAAGAAAAAAAATTTAATTAAAAAATGCTCAACTCTGATTTTATACTGATAAAATTGATCTAAAAGATAGAGTGAAAGATTATGCAGAAGAAAGAATAGTTGCAGAAGTGAAATGCTCTGAAGAGAAAAAAATTATCTAGATTAGAAGTAAAATTAGCCTATCAAAGCATCAGGGTACTGTAAGAATGTAAAATTCTACAAATCAGAGAATATTATTAAATACAGATAGTGATATATTAGTATTTATACTGAAGATATACTGAAGATATGTAGATGATCTTATAAAATTGATCCTGTTTTTTCAACTTGTTCTTTCGTTCAGTCATTCAATAAATATATTTTGAATTGAGACGTGGGAAGAAGTAAAAACAAAAGCAAATGCATGTCATACATTCTAATGAGAAAAGTATGCAATAATCCTACCTAATAAAAGAATAATATGCAAATTTGACCATACCTTCGCTATACCAACAAGCCATGCCCACAGCCACACCCACCATCCAATCAGGAGCAGATTATGCAAATAAATCCCAACCAAGATGGCTGCCGCTAGTGAGAGCAGGAGGAAGGCTTGGGTTTCCTCGGCAACAGAGGAAGCCAAGCTTTATGCCTGCCTGCCTGCTGTTGCTGGCCTAGGCCTCCACTCAATGTTACAAAGTTTCAATTATAAAAGATACAGAAATGGCGGCAGCCACTGAGCTGGAGAAAACAGAGGCTTGGGTTTCCCTGGCACTGGAGGAAGCCAAGTTTTCCGCCTGCCTTTGACAGCCTAGGCCTCCACTCTAGGCTACAAAGTTTCAAACAGAAATGGATGCCGCCACTGAGCAAGCAGAAGGTTTGGTTCCGCTCCAGGCTACAAAGTTTCAATTGTAGACATAGATTAATCCCAGATCCCAGGGCATCTGCTTGGGTCACTGGAGGGTGTGGCCAGCCTGCAAACCTCCACAGGCCCATCGCACAGGCTGCCCTTCACCCCAAGGGACCCCCCACCCTGATCTGGGATACTCTTCAGGGCAAACCAGCTGGCCCTCACCCATGTGCCAGGCCTCTATCCTCTGCAAAAGAGTAATTTGCAGATTGACCATCACTCCAACACACAAGAGGGCTGGCCCCATGTGGTCAAAGATCCTGTCCCCATGTGGACACAAGATGGCCACCACAAGATGGCCAGCAGGGGAGTACCATTGGGAAGTTTTAGGCCTGCAAGGGAGGGCAGTTATGGGCAATCAGGCCAGCAGGGGAGAGCAGGGAGGGACCAGGCCTGCAAGGGAGGGCAGTTGGGGGCGATCAAGCCTGTAAGGGAGGGCAGTTAGAGGTGACCAGGCTGGCAGAGGAAGGAAGTTGGAGGCAAACAGGCTGGCAGGGGAGCAGTTAGACATCAATTAGGCTGGCAAGGTAGTGTTTAAGGGGTGTTCAGGCTGACAGGCACAGTTAGGAGCAATCAGGGAGGAAGGCAGGTGAGCAGTTTTGAGCCAGCAGTCCTGGATTGTGAGAAGGATGTCCGACTGCCTGTTTAGGCCCCGATCCTACCAGGACTGGGCCTAAACGGGCAGTCGGACATCCCTCAAGGAGTCCCAGATTGGAGAGAGTGCAGACTGGGCTAAGGGACATCCCCTGTCTTCCATGCACGAATTTCATTCACCAGGCCTCTAGTACTGTATAAGGTTGTGATAAATGTTGTGGAGAAAAATAAAGCTCAGTTAAGAGGATAGTGATGGAACTACTATTTTATGTATGACAGCTGTCTGAAAGAAAGTGAAGGGATTAACCAAAGAACAGGTACTGATATGAATAAATCTTAGACCCAGACAACAGTGTAGTGATGGCCAGAGGGAAGGGGTATGAGAGCAGAAAGGGGGGAGGGAGCATTTTAATAGTATAAAAATAAAAATAAAGTTTAAAAATGGTCTCTGAATAGATATGGCATTAACACAATAATGAACGAAATGAGAAAACATGCTGTTTGGTTTTCTAGGGAACACCATTTAAAGCAACAAGTATAAAGACAATGAAATCCCTTAGTGGAGCAAAGAGGCTATTTTGGCTGCAATAGAAATAGGAAGGAGAGCATTGCTTGGAAAAAGGTTAAAAGTTAGCAAGGAAGAAGTTAATTCAAAGTTTTATAGGCCATGCAAATAAATGTAGAGTTTAGTGAACCTGAAATGGGGGAAAAAAACGAAATTTTGAACAAAGTAGATAAACATCCATATGTACATTTTAAGAAAATTTATATGACCCAAGAATGATAATATTCTTTAAGAAGAAAAACTCAATGCCAGGTGAATTGTTAAAGAATCCCAAGTAGGTAATTAACCAGGGAAAATAGCTGTAGATGGAGGAAGTTATGAAATCTAATGTCTATATAAAGCAATTTGTGTTTGATCAGAATGACTCCTCATTGAGTCCTTCATAACATAGGGAAGAAAAGGTGTGTTTAGGCATATGTAAGTTTGTAGGGTTTGTAGAGTTACTATAAGCCCAGTTTCACTGTTTTCTAATGTTATTATTAGTAATGTCGCTTTTCATTGTCAAAAGTGTCTTGAACTTAAAAATTAATTATATAGTCATTCAAAGTTAAGAGTGGAGGCAGAAGTACACTGCTAATATATGAAGATGATTTTTATGAATTAGGAATCAAAAAATGGTTAGCAGTGTGACTTGCCTGCCTGTGTGTGTATTGAGTGTATCTTGAAAGAAGTGATAGAAATCTGTGGTAAAATTTTTGAAATAACTTAGAATAAATGAAATATGCATCATAGCTAATAAAAGAGTAATATGCAAATTGACCCACAAGCCACATCAACCAGCCGATCAGAAGCAAATAAACCCCAACCAAGATGGCTGCGGCCACTGAGAGAAAGAGCCAGCTGGGGCAGCAAGCTCAGCTTCCACTCCCCCAGCTGGCCTGCCTGGCCAAGCTGAGGCAGGGAGAGGGTGGGTCAGCCGCGTGGACGCTACACTAAGGCCACCCCCCTGGCAAGCCCGTCCTCTGCCGTGTGAAGAGGGGTTGGGCTGGCTGAGTGGATGGTGTGCTCGCGCCACCCTGGCTGGCCCATCCCTTCCCTCGAGCACAGCATCTGTGCCAACCCGGCTGGCCAGCCCCCTGCCGTGTGGATGCTATGCTCACACTGCTCCGGTCGCTGGGCTGAGGGACACCACCCCCCCTTCCACACCCCCGGTCCCTCGTTCACGAATTTCGTGCATTGAGCCTCTAGTGTGTGTGTGTGTGTGTGTGTGTGTGTGTGTGTGTGTGTGTGTGTATGTATATATATATATATGTATGTATATATGTATATGTATATATATATGGCTGTATATAATTTTTAAAACCCCATTAACTCAGCATATGATCATAATGAAATATAACTAAATATATAGCTCTTACATTTTAGAGTTAACCTCATTAGTGAAATGTTAGTTTAAAATTATGGTAGAACGTAAGTTCCCTCCAAAGTTGATACTTTTGTGCAATTCTAAATCAGGGTGGGGCAAAAGTAGGTTTACAGTTGTGAGTATGCAAAACAGAGTTTATTCTTGTATTATTAGTTATCATTGTTTTATTTTTCCATGTGAACAACTTTAAACCTACTTTTGCCCCACTCTGTACATAATGTATCTGTGTGTGTATGTGGGTATATATGTGTGTGGGTGTGTATATATATATATATATATATACATATACATATATATGTGTGTATATATACGTATACAAACACACACACACACACACACACATATCCTTTATAATAAAAACCCAGCAACTGAATGGCAGAACTACCAGTCGACCAGTTGCTATGACACACACTGACCACCAAGGGGGAAACACCAGCTGTCCCCACTGTGCTACCACAGTGGGAGTGCTGCTCAGCTGACTGGGATGAGTGGCCGTTCCCCCTGCAAACCCCAAGCTGACAAGCAGGAACCTGGGCTGAGATCATCACCTCCCCACCCCAGGCTCCTCCTCTTCACTCCCTGCCACCTCCTCCAGATACCCACAGGCCATGCAGTGCCACCACCAAGTTCATAAAACAGATGCTGGAGGTGGGAGGCAGATTAGGGGCATGTAGGACTGAGGCCTACTCTGCAGCCCCTCAGTGCTATTGTCCATGGGCCCAGCCCCAACCGGGTCCCCTGGAGAGGTGAGTGCTCCAGCTCCACAGAAGATGCCAGAGCAGAAAGCAGCAGCTCAGAGGGTGGGTCCACAGCCACTTGGTTGACTGGGATGAGCAGAGCTCCCACAGTGGGCTGATCCCTTCAGGACACACACCCACCAGTGCATGAACCCCATGCACCAGGCCAGGCCTCTAGTGTGTATGTGTGTATATCTCTATCTCTATCTATAGCTATATCTATATCTATATCTATATCTATATCTATATCTATATCTATGATAGATAGATACACACATATATATACACATATACACACACATATATATGTGTGAGAGATATATGTGTGTGTATATATATGTGTATATATTTGTGTATATATATATATGTGTATATATATATATATATATATATGTATATATATATATATATATATACAAACAAAGTAAATTTAAAGGCCTGATGACACAAATAAAGAATTCAATGTTATTGAAGCAGGAATTTTAGGGGAACTTAGGCAAGTGTAGGGATTTTTTAGAATTGGGGTCCAAGGGAAAAGCCCAGGGCTGCAGACTGGGAGAAGATACATTTCCATAACACAAGGAAGCCAGGTGCACTCACATCTCCATAAGACAAGGAGGCAGCAACAGGTATATTTACATAAGACAAGGGAACTGGAAGTACCCAAGAAAGGTTACAGTTACAAAATAAAGAGAAGGAAGCCCTTCATTTAGTAGGAAGGAGCAGGGAGAACCTCACACATCCCAGTGACCTTTGAGCCCAGCAGTTACTATAGTAACCAGTCTAAGAGAATAGTGTGACCAGTCAGAGGGGATACCAAGGCACCAAGTTCTGCAGCCTATAGAAGCCATGGAGAAAAAGAACCCAGTGGAACTCTTCCCCCTCCCCACGTGGGAGTCTGTACTTGTTCTGCAATAAATATCCATCTTTGCTATACCACTCTTCCATTCTTGGATTCATTCTTTTATTCTGGCGGACAAAAAATCCGGGTTCCAGTCCAAAAATTCGGTATCATTATCACAGATACTGATACTAAAATTGTGTTCGTATTTATTTTAAAATTATATCTAGAGCCCTTGTATGTGAATATATGAAATGTAAAAACTTATGGTGCTTCAATTATTAATTTAGGAAGCTTCTCTATTGTTTGGCCTATTTGTCTCCTATAGTAATCACAGTTCTAATTAACTCCAAAATCAAAATAAATCAGCAAAGGGTTTAAATGCTTCCTATAATTTAGATGAGTAAGTTTACATATCAATGTTGTGTTTATGAGATTATGCTTATGACTACTTTAGGAATGAAGAGTAAATATGATGTGATATTTAATAAAATTCTACTTGGTAGACAAGTTTAGATTTATTATATTCTTCAGATGCATGTAGTTGGCATCTGCTAGTACATACATAATTAATTTTGTGATTGCAGTGAAGTAGCTGGAGGGAAACAATCTGTAAGCTCAACTACACAGAAAAGAATACCTTATAAATATCAGACAGAAGTTAAACTCAAATGAAGAATAAATAAGCCCTTTTCAGAATTGACTACATAATATTTCTATATTTTTGAGGCAAATTTCTTTAAAACAGTTAATATTTTTGCATGTGTGTTTGCTTAAAGCTACTGTGTATCAAAATGCTCAGAATCTTAAGAGAGATTCTTACTCAAATGGGGGAAGACCAGTGATGTATAAAAGCAAAATACTGTTGGAAAAATATTTTGGGGGGAAGAAGAAAATTTAATTTGGTATCCAAATAACAAAGAATAGGATTGGTTTGGAAATATATTAAAAAACATTCATCACAATTATTATGCAGGATTTAATATAAATGTACCTCTTATGTTAATATTAAGTTGAATGACATATCTTGCTTGAATATTGGGAAATAAGTTTTAAAATATATAAAACTTCAGTAGCATATCCTTCTAAAATTTGTTTGAGAGATTTATTATTTATAAAGAAATCACCAAAATGAAAAATGCATGTTCATAAGAAAAAACAAAAATGTTGGCATTTATAGCACTTTTTCTAAGGAAAAGCACAAAAGAGACTTTTAAAATTATTGGACCATATAAGGACATCATCTGACTCTGATGCCTATCATAACACTGATAATTAAATAAAAGGATTTCATTTTTGTACATAATGACTATATTTAAATGAGGCAGAAACAATCTGTATATCATGCAACTTGTGATAGCCAGACTCAGAGCGGGGAGGAGAATAGAAGAGAAGGACATGGCCACCGAAACCCCCTTTAGCTGTTTATGACATTTACTCAATCCTTCCTTGCCTGAGGACATCCTGCTGCCAGAATACCGCACAGCCAGATACCGGGTCAACAGGGCCCACCAGCCTAAGAAGATTTGAAATTTCCTGCTTCCCTGTACTGTAACTGACCTTATGCTACCTTTCTTTGTGTGAAACCGGCCAATCACAAATTGCCAAATCTCCCTGCGTTGGAGATAAAAAGTGCATGCTATGGAGGTTCGGGGCTCAAGTTGCTCACGGCTGTGACAGTGGAGACGTGGGCCCGGCTCGAGTTCGTTATTAAAAGGCTTCTTAAAATTTTGATCTGGCTCCTTGGTGGTTGTCACTCTCGGTTGGTCCATAACACAACTAAATTCATATTTTTCATCTCTGTAATTACTTTCTATGACATAGAGCAGATCTTCCAATAACATGATTTTGGTTAACAGTTGTTTTACTATACCACTAATGAGATGCAGGAAGAACTGAACTCATTTATACCAATTAGCCTACAGTAAAATTGGTTTTGTTATATACTGTTTCATTTAAAGTCAAAGAACTTATCAAAAATATTAAACAAGGACTTACTATACATGGGAAGTTACTGAACCTCTGATCTTAATAATACAATGAAAAAATATGATTTACTTGAGAAGATAAATTGGGGAGTTTTTGTAGTTCAGTCTTGTTTTGGGAGATATGTAAAACAAACTCTTTTGATGGTAAGTGTCTATATCAAATTTAAATAGTTCATAAGTGAGGACATTATTATGTACATGGGCAAACATTTCTGGAATGGTGGAATGAAAATCTTCTAACATCTATGCTACATAAGCAATGAGAACCCAGGCAAACTCTTTAAATCAGCTTTTTCATAAGTGAAAATTAAGCAAAAGCTTGAAAAGTTCGAGGAGCATTTATTCAAGAAAAAGAAGAAAAAAAGCTGAATTTAGCAATGAACAGTAAGCTATGTCACTTTGTAGCTTATTTCCCCCTCTTCTTTCCAGTTCCACGATGTTTAACAAATGACACAATAATAGCTGGGAAAAGCAGCAGCCTACCCTCCACTGAATGGAATTGGTATGCACAGTAGGTCTGGAGACCTCTCAAAAACCACAGTACCAGAGCAATGTCAATATATGATTTGTACTGTTGTTCTCTGGAAAAGTCCCTTTTACAGATCTTCTTGTTATTTAACCTGAAACAGAGCTCAATAAACAATAAAAATTTAAAAAACCCTAATTCCCTTATTATTTGTCAAAGAAATTGGTGGCTATTATTAATCATCGCAGTTATCTACAAGTGTGATAAGTCATCAGAACAAACAAGAGATTAACCAAAAACTTAAAAGGAAAGTCTGGGAAATGATACAACCACAGGCAGTGCTGTGAAGCTCTGACAGGGTTCCTGGGACCCACAGGCTATGTGAATGCTGAAGAGAGTGCAAATAACCAGAAGGTCCTAATTTCATGCCTTTGGCTAATCATTTTGTTCCATGTAAACAAGAAATAAAGACTAGGTAGAGACATGAATTTGTATTACTTGTATATTGAAAGTATGTCCCAAGACACACACGAAGCAGTTCAGTACAGGGTGAGAGACTTAGTGCAATACCTTGAGAGACATCTTTGTCTAACTGTTACATGACTACTATACTAACAGAGCAGAGACCACAATAAACAAAGCATGGTTTATTGATCTACACCAGGGAAGTCTGAACAAACAGCTAAAACAACTACACATTTTAGTGTGACAAGGACATTTTCGTAGTTGTCATATTTTATTATTGAAAACTAGTGGCCTGGTGCACTGATTCATGCACTTTGAAAGGAAATTAATTAGAGGGTAGCCAGCAGGACAGAATTGGGTGAGACAGGCCAGACACTCCCTGGAGCCAACCTCCCAGCATCCCTTCCCAGCCAGTTGCACTTAGAGCAGCGCCCTGGTTCAAAGGGTGTCTGTGGAGTGAGTGGGGTCCCTCCAGCAAGTGAGGGCCCTCAGCCTGACTTGTAGGGATGGGCTTAAAATGTCTTTCTGCATCATAGCTACTGGTTGGATGGGTGGGTTAGTGGATGGTCGCTTAGCCTTTTATATATATGGATGTCTAGCTTTCAACTAAAAGCTATGAAACAGAATTATGGCTCATACACAGGGGAAAAAATAGGCAATAGATGCTCTTTCGTAGAGGAAACCCAAAAGTTGGACTGATGAGATAAAACTTTAAATCTTACAAATATGTTCAAAGAACTAAAGGAAACTACATCTAAAGAAGTAAAAGAATGTAATGAGAATGATACTTTACTAAATAGAAAATAACAATTAATAGATAAAAACTGATAAAAAAAAACACAGATAAAAATTCTAAAGTATAAAAATATAATAACAGACATGAAAAATCACTAGAAAGGTATAATAGACATTTGAGTAAACAGAAGAAGGAATCAGCATGCTTCAGTTTATATACTAGAAAGAAACAAAGGAAAAAAATGCCAATATGCCAATGGCATATTAGATATGCATATTAGACCCTCAGAAAGAGGAGTAAGAATGAGACAATATTTAAAGTAATGTTGGCCAAAAACAATTCACAATTTATGAAAACATTAATCTACACATTCATGAGGCTTACCAAACACAAGTTTCTATGTACTGAGTGAACACTGACCCAGAACTTCCCAAAGTGTTCAGATGACAAATATAATTTGTTTTGTTGGATTAGCTTCATTGTTTTATTAGATCTCCATACAATGAAATGAGAGCCTGATGCTTTTACTGAGGATGGCATGTTATTCTTTATTTATTTACTTGTTTCTCATTGGAGACTTTTGGGATTGTAGGATGGGTGCATTGTGTGATTTGGGGACAAGTTCTTCCTTCAGGTTTTTATATTATTTACAATCAAGTCTTCTATGTTTGAATTAGTAGCACTGATTACGATTCAGGAATGTGTTTATTTGTTAAATGAGTCCATATAAATATGAAATATCCTTGATAAAAACATCAGAATCACAAAAGTGTAATGAATGAGGAACACAGAATTTAGTGGTTACATTAAAAAAATTAAAATAACAACTTTGGAGTTCTCACTGAACATTACTATCTGACTATATTTAGACCTTTAAATCTGGAATATTGAGGATCAGCAGAAAAGTTTAAAGCAAAGTCATGAAAATAGAGAGAATTCTATGGTTTATGTGCACTGAATGAATCTGATAAATTGAACATAGTAATGTAACATATTAGAATGATATCATTGGTATTAGTAGTAAAAGGTTAATTTACATATGACAATTAAATATTTGGTACAAAGTCTTACGAAGTAAAGCAGGTAATATTACAAATGTAAGTACTGTACTTATTTTATGCCAGTCAGCAAGTTGAGGGGGAGGATAATACAGAATATAAGTGCAGAGAGTAAGAAAGACTGGTCAGTGAGTTTAGAGATAGGCTAGTAGGGAAGAGGTTTTGACAATAAATAAATTATATATGCTATGTTCATGACTACTATGTTTTGTCAACATCCCCTAGTTAGTGACATTATAATGAAGGGAAGGGCAGAACGTAGGGTCACTTTTCCCACTCCTGGAGGGTCAAAGTAAAATATCCCCAACATACAATTCAATGAGTAAAATATGTATGTTTGTTTCTGGAAATATTGCCTAAGGAAAGACACATTCGACTTATGCGTGATTCTTTTGGACAGAAAATTATGTCATTTATGATTATGCATTTATGACCTAATTACTCTGAAGATCTTTTCATTGTAGAAATTGCTCCAATTTTATGTTGTCTATTGAAGTCTTTTGTATCTTATTTTTATTGTGCACCTTTATTGCTATGGAAGGTGTCTGTGCATATGAGTGACTGCCATTTTTGCAGTGTGACTTTTTCAGTTGTTTTGGAGATTTGGAACTTACTCTATTGCTAATACTCAAATATTACAATCTCTTCTTTAAACTTTGGTGTCAAAAATATGGTTGCTTACAGGACATGAGTGTGAAAAGTATATATTTTCTACTCTAAAATAGTCACATACAAGCACATGTTTAGTCCATAGAATAAATTCTAAAAGTTTCTGATTAAGCTACACTACAGTTTGGGACAAAAGTAATGTCATGTAAATTAAAAAAGATATTAATAACCTACATATCAATTACTTGTTAACAATTTATATGCACATGAAAAATATAATATGCAATATGTTTCACCCTCAAAAATTCCATATAGCTATAACTCCAAATTTGAAATAGCCAGTGAAAATTGGTGTCATTTTATCTTGTCTAATGGGATAAATATATATAAACCTTCCTATTAGCATATTTTATAATTAAGAAAATATGAGAAACAGAAGACATACAGCTATTTTAATATCACCTAAAGATTCCTTATAGGTACTTGATGTCAATAATGAATGATTTTCAAAAAATTAAAATACTTATTCAAAACATTTATTGTTTTTAAATGCCTCCAACTTAACGTAAATATGCATGAAATATAACAAATTATATTTTATGTAAAAAAGACAAACAATTGACTATATATAACCTTACTTTGTTAGTTTTGTTTTATATATGTTACTGTCCATACTAATAAAAGGGTAAAATACTAATTAGACCAGACATCTTCTGGACATCCTTCCAGATAAGCCACGGTGGTAGGAGCCAATGGAGAGGTGGTTAGGGATGATCAGGCCAGCAGGGGAGGGCAATTAGGGGCTATCAGGCTGGCAAGGGAGCAGTTAGAGATGAACAAGCTGGCATATGAGCAGTTGGGGCATCAAGCTAGCAGGCAGAGGCAGTTAGGAGTGATCAGGCAGGCAGGCAGGTGAGCAGTCCTGGACTTGGAGAGGGATATCCAACTGTCGGTTTAGGCTTGATCCCATCTAAACCCCCAGTCAAACATCCCTTGAGGGGTTCTGGATTGGATAGGATGCAGGCTGGGCTGAGGGACACCCCCCCCCCAATGCACAAATTTCTTGCACCAGGCCTCTAGTTGTTTTATAAAGGTTATTGTTTAGCTCATATATAGAACATAATGGTTAGATGATATGTTATAGAATATTGTAGGAATCCTTTTCACATCCTGCGTGTCCAGGGTTCCCATGTCAAGGTTCAGGATCTGGAGAAGGCCGCACACAAATGAAGAGAGATTGGAAAAGCGTCAATTTTGAGAATAATTGGGGCCAGGCAGGAGTCCACCTCTAGGGGAGGACATTACCAGCTCTGGCTTTGCTATCCCCTTTTATTAGGGCTAAGTGATATATCCATGTCCTTTAGGTCAGGAAATTATAACAATGAAATCAACCAGCAAGAATTAACGTAAGACTAAAAGTGTGGAAGCTTCTTCAATTACCAATGAGTCATCTAAACAATATGTGAATAGTTCATACTTAACATAAGACTAAAGATGGCATCTGCTTTAGCTACCAATGTCTCACCTAAGTGGTGAGTAAACAGATCCATTAAGGTTTGACCAGGTTTCTTATTTGTTCTATTTACATCTTTATTGGTGAGGTAATGACCAGTTTCCTACAGAATATTCAGTGCCCATAATCAAATCAAGTCTCTGTTATTTATTAACCTTTGGCATGAATCAGTTAATATATTATAATACTGATTTCCTTATCTAAAATTTGTGCATAATAATAGTTAATTAATAGGCTTCTAAAAGGAGTAAGATTCTGTTTTTAAAATAGTGTTAATAGTGTCTGATTTATAACAGATTATAAATATTGCTATTCTGATGATGATTATAACTTTTATTTATATTAAATCATATGATTATTAAGATTTATGATGCTTCATTACTATTTTATTAAAATTTAATATTGATTTTTCTAGTTATTCAACAAATTTTTAACAGCATTGTTTTACTAGATGTGACAAAGCATCTACTTGGTATATATTTTAAAAATTTACTCTAACAATATAGGACCCATTTTTTATGTGGCAAAGACAATCTGTCATAAGAGCCAAGAAAGAGGGTTTAGAAAGGGAGTTGAAGATAAAGGAGTTAAAGGTATCTCAGAACTGCAAAGAATCTGAGATTTTTACTTTACTTACCACAGCAAAGTTAACTTGCCCTGGTCTATGGTTGTTAGCCGAAAATGTGTGACTCCTGGGTCAGAGATAAAGTAAAAATTATTCCAGCAATATCAGTGGTCAGATTTTCATTATTTGCGCCTATTTCCTGAGCTCCAATCCACACAGAATTATCAAAGAAGTCCATGTGACATGTCCACATGTGGCAGCTTGTTTTACAGAATAAAAACTCCAATATTATGTAGCTTGAATCTTTTTTAATGTTGACTGAGTATGGCTAATATTTATTTCTGAAGGAGACATTGTATTTATTTTACTGCAAAATAAACAAACCTGACATTTGTTCCAGAGTAAGGTACTTTTTTTCAAGGCTGCTTCTATACAAGTATCCTTGGAAAGATAGATAGTCTGAGACAAAGACAGTCACTGGTACCTTTTCTTAGTAGCGGTCCTTATTTTGTTTGAAAATCAGAAACAAAACATCCTACAGATGATAAACATTAAAGGGAGGTTCATGACTTGCAAACTGATTGTATTGGTTATTTCCCAGCAGTCCCAGGGGTCTTCAAGTGGGTGGTCACTAGAATTAACACTCTTACTCCAAAGTTTCCTTGTTTCTTGTTTCATAACTAAATCTACCTTAATTATAGCATGTAAAATTTAGGAATGGTGAATTCTCAATTGAGAATTTAATAACCAAACATTTCACTCCTACCAATATAAGGAAATGAAAAATAAAACATAAAATTACTTGGATATGTATATATTGATATACCATATTTCTTGTGAAGGGTCTCTTAGAAATCATAATTGGCAACTGAAAGATATCCTATTTAATAAAGAGGCAATATGCAAATTCATCATCACACCATCACAAAGATGCCAGTGCCCATAGAGGAGGCAGGGTAACACAACATGGCTGCACCCATAAGGCTTAGTTCCCATAAGAAACCGTAATGAGTAATCAGCAGAGACCTAAGGCTGTGTGGAGCTGGGCCAGGGCAAGGAACCTCAGGGTGCACCCCCTGCCTGGGAGGCTTACAGGGGATCTGAGGCTGTGCCCCCACCCCAACGCCCCACTCAGTAGGGATTGACAAGGGTGGGGCTGGCCTGGTCTGGATCTTGCCCAATAGGGGTGTGGCCTGCTGGATCTGGGTCTCACGCGATTTTGAGGTGTCATGGGTGGGCAGGGACTTGACTCTGGGTCCTGCAGCACACCCCTGACTCTGACAAGAGAACGATTTTCATATACATTTTACTAATTTTCTTTCATCTCTGACACTTCTATTATAGAGAAATGGCAAATAGCAATATTAAGATACTTCCTCTAATTAATCCCCTTTTAATGTGCACGAATTTCATGCACCAGGCCACTGGTCTATAATAATAAGCATAATATACTAATTAGGATGGACATCCTTTCAGACATCCATCCTGATAACCTTCCAGATGAAGCCAGGGCTGCAAGAGAAGCCTGGGTCCCAGGTGCAGAAGGGAAGCCAGTGCCAGCAGCTGGGGAAAAGAAAGCATACTTTTGCACTAATTTCATGCATCAGGCCTCTAGTGTTAGACATCAATTGAAATTTGTAATTGCAAACATCCAAAATGAAGTCACTAATTTCAAGGGGGCTCTAAATTGGAAACAGGAGGCCATATGCACATTCATAGGGGATGAGATGCAGACTTTGGGACTTCCATGCTTGGTGTAGAAGCAGTGCCTAAAAATTGCCTCCCTGTTTTCATATACACATTTACCTCAGTCTCACCACCCAGACCTGACCGATCCTTTTGGAACTAGTTATCACACCATGTTAGACAGCCAGTGGGAAATGTTTCTTTTGCCCTAATTTGTGTTTTTTGCCTTCAGATGTCCTGGCCTCGTTTGTCTTTCCTAGAGCACTATTCAGGTTGCTACCCGAATCTGTGCCTCCCATACTGCAATTCCTCCTTTGCTTAGGTAAATGTTTTTATTTTTTATAGCCTACACCTTATTTTTTGTTAACAAAGTGTTTACTTATTTAGTTAAATGGATATATCCTAAAATTGAATATGAAAGAAAGCCAGAGATTTCACTAGACCAGGAGATGAGAATAAGGATTTCCAGGATAAACTGGTGAATATAACAGAATCATGGACATAGAGATGGAATGGACTCACAATTCTTGTGGAGAAAAGGGGTGTGGGAGGTGCAGCAAGAGACTGGACAAAAATCATACACCTAGGGGAGAGGACTGTGGGGGGGAGGTGAGGGCAGAGGGTGGGATGGGTACCGGGTAGAGGGGAGCTATGGGGGGGGGGGGAGGGGAACAATGTAATTAATAAACTGAACAATAAAGATTAAATTTTTTTTTAATTTCCAGAAGATAAAAACAAGCAGTTGTATTGTTATCAGTGGGGTGCCTTCTGCATCCCCACATGTTACCAGTGGAAGTGGAGTTCTAGCCACATGTCAAGGCAAAGAATTTCCTGAGACTTGCATGGGAGGATGAGTGATCTTTATTTCCATGGACTTAAAATCCTGGCTTTCCAATGCCCATTTCCCTTGCTTCTGCCACGGAAAAAATCAACCTGTCTACAGCAAGGCCAGAATTAAGGTCACTGCCTAGAGTTTCTGCTCCATGTCAAAGAACAGCCTAGTCCAGCATCCTGCCTGTGGAGTCCACATGACCCTAGGCCATGACGCTGCTTAAGGCCACATGGCTATGATGAGAGGACAGGTGCATGTAAGCTATGGAGAAAGAGATGAATAAGTGGGCAAGAGGGAAGCAGAAGAGCCAACAAGTAAGAGTGAAGCAAAAGAGAGAACTCCTTATCTTGGGATTATATATTCCCAAATGTTCATGAGCTTGCCTTGTGGTCCATACCCCTAGTCAAATATCTTTTTCTCAGTTAAAATGACAGGAAGTACCTTCCCTATGTCACCCTGACTTTATTGCACATGCTCCCATCAACCCTTTTATTTGTCCTTTCTCCCAGTCATCTGCAGAGAATGGATTATTGGTTCCTGAGTGAGTGTGAAGCTGTAGCTTCCTGGCGAAGCTGCCAGATGACCATGTCTGTAAATCTGGGCTCCACTTTGCTGTCTTCCTACTATTAATATTAGTAATTAGCTAATTATGATGATAATAGTATTTTCTTTTACTTTGACAGAGGTTTTATTTTGTGTGTTCCAGTGGTATTCAGCTTGGCTTTAAATTTACATATACCCGAGGTAGATAGAATCTGTCTAGCCCCTTTAACGCATTGTACACCACAAGAGTCTGTAGATGTAAGCAGTGGATCTTTCCCACAAGACACATGTGTCTATTTAAAAAAAATTTTTCCCTAAGTGGCAGCCCTGAACAACTTTAAAGACTTTTTTGTGAGAATTTGCAGTTGAAAAAGTTTAAGAACACCTGAATTGTGAATAATATCTTTATTTTTATAATATTCATTGCAAATTGATTTTTAAGTTAAATTCAAATTATCATGGCATGTGGGGATGGTTTTGGATGCATGGCAGTTAGCTGGATAAAGGTCCTAGATTTTACCCTACCATCCACCTGACAGCTGAACCTGCTGTAGTTTTATGGGTGCTGATAGAAGACACAAGATTCTTGGGTTGGGAATAAAGTGCAGTTTATTTCTCACGAATAGCAGCAGCCAGAATATCAGCATTACCTTGGGCCAGTTGTCTATGCTCTACTACTCACAGGGGACCATAAAGGCAGCCAAATGAAAATTGCACACACAGTGGGTTGAGTTATAGAAGATGAACTACAAGCTTAGGAAACTCCAGTCTTTTGTAATGGGTGACCAACAAACCTGACCAAATTCTTCCCTGGAGAAGATAGTTTCTTTACTTTATGGTAGAGCAAACAAACCCACTTACTGCTCTCTAGGGAACACTATCTCCAGCTTTAATATCTATTTATTATAAAAACAACCTTAAGAATAAATGACTGCTGATGCCTTGTGTGCCAGAGGTGCAGAAATAGGAGAGATCTGTGGGGATTATTTTCCAACAATACCAAGGGACAAGACACAGACTTGCCATCATTCAATTTAGCTATGCATATTCCTAATGGTTCTTTTAGGTAGCATATAATTTCATTACATGTTAACTGCATTAGGACCAATTGTGGAAGTGGCTCCATTACATGGTGGCAGGAACTATCCTTCAGTGGTTTCACTTGTCAAATTCTGTAAGCAAACACTAACTCTATAGAATTGGAAATGTTGATTATGAGGGGGCGGGGGTTGTGTAAGGGTCAAAACTGGTAATAAGTGAAAGCAAATAATCTCACAGTAGAAAGACAGAAAAAGAGTAAGTGAATTTGAGTTTCAAAATGGTACTTAATTATTTTCATAGAAGTGATTTAGAGAAAGAGAATAAAATTATAAGCTATCTCTTTCTAGACTGGTGTTAACTAGCGGGCAGTATGAGAGACATCTTAACTTGTGTCTCTGAAGAAAGGATATTTTATTCCTACTAACCTGCAAGTTTTCTTTATCTAAAGACTCCTTGTGGATAACCTGCTGAAAATAAGTGACAAGACATTCTCAGGTGACTCAGTTCATAGGTGGTCACTACAGCCCTCATCAGCCTGCGTTTTACAAGCTGTTTGAATTCTCTTTGTTTTCCACGTGCCCACAACGAATTATTAACAATTAATAGCCTAAGGCATAAAAAGGATAAACAAGAAGTGTCTCCATTTTCTCTGAACATAAATTAAGATGCCATATTGGTAGGACAGCATCCTGTTGTGACATAAAACAGATATGGCTATCTGCTGAATTATACAACTTTATGTACTTCTTTGGAAAATGTGAATGTGAATGGAATTCATTTAAGAAGATGAAATATAGAACCCAGTCACCCCTGAGTGGATCTGAGTGCAAATTGGTAGACGTATTGCAGATTACACACTTCTCGCAGCACACAGAGAACATTAATATAAAGTACATGGCACAATAAGATAGAGGTGCATTTAAGAGTAGAATACATTAAATAAACACTCTTATTGGACACATGTTCCGGAGTACATTACATTTCCCAAAAGTCATGGCTTTCTTAATATTAATAGCAATGATATACATGGGGTTGGTTGCACTAACCCCAAATTTCCAGTTTTTGGAGGTTAGAAACTGGTCTTGAAGTCCTGATTCAAGAAGAATAATGGTCCTACAGGCTTTCCATCCTGATTTAAAAAATAAAAAAGACTTGCTAAGTGAAATAATTCAGACACAGAAAGACAAATACAATATAATTTCACTTCTATGTGGAATCTAAAAAAACAATGAAATAAATGAATAAATAGGACAAGAACACACTCAGAGTCAAGTATTGTAGCAATCATCTCAGGTAGAAATTGTAGTTTTTAACCTTAACTTTAACCCTGCTCTTTGGCTTCTGTACTTATTTGCTTGCTAAAACAATAGAAAAGTTATTTTGATTTTCTGAACTTATGTATGCTATCCCAATAGACTGAATACTCCACTGATGATGGTTTGAATATCACATTGATTGTGATCTCACTGGTTATCGAAGCATTTTCTTCTGGAAACCAGGACAGGACAATTATCCCAATTGTCTCAGTAGCTACAGATAATGAATTTTGGTTGACTCAGTGGTCCTGGAATCTGGACAACACAATCATTCTAAACATGCAAAGAACCTAAGGCAGTCATACTTTTGTGCAAAAAGTAAAATTTAAAGTTACCAAGACTGCAACATAAAATTTCCAAAAGCCTCCATTAATAAAAAAAGGGGGGGTGGGTGAGGTAGTGGGGTAATATCATGTAAGGAAGGACATCCTGTAAGTAAATTACACCTAAAAAATTCTTACTTCAGAAAATCAATTTCCATTTGTAATGCTAACAATAGGACACCCACAAAAAACACACATGGAGTCAAAATAAGCCAAAGGAAAATCATTTGGGCAAAAAAAAAAAAAAAAAAAAAAAAAGAATCCCAAGACTAATTTACAGAAAAGGTTCCCTTATTAACTTTTGGTCAAGAATATGTTTGTATATTTTCAGAAAACAACTCCAATACCATATCGATTCCTACAACAGAGAGGAACTGACAGGTCTGTTTCAACCACGAAGACAGTCCAGAGATGCATGCAGGACGCTGACGACACCTTGCCATGCTAGCAGTTAGCAGCTGTGTGTCACTGCAGGTTCCCCAGGACCAAACCAGAGAGGGTGGGACCTGCATTGCCACCATTTGTCCACCATCCAGATATCATTGCTGACATGTACACATAAGGAACTATTTGACATTGAAACTTCTGTTGGACACTGAAACTGAGACTCAAACATTTTTTGTTCTTATATGTTTATTTCTAGTATGCAGATGCAAGATTTTTTAAAGAAAAGAAACGGGGGAAATATAGATACAGAGGCAAAGAAGCATTGAACAGACTCTCAAACTACAGTGGGAAGACAAGGGAGGGGAGGGGCTGTAAGAGATCAACTGAAGGACTTGTATACAGGCATATAAGCAAAACCAATGGATACAAGACACTAGGGGGGAGGAGGCAGGTGAAGGCATGTGCTGCTGGGTAGGGGAGGCCAAGGAGAGGTCAATGGGGTGGGGGAAGAAACATAATACTTTAAACAACTATATATATATATTTTTTTTTAATAAATAAATAAATTTTTGACAAATTAAAAAATTTGCCTTGGTGGTCCCAGATAATGTGTTTCTGTTGATTCAGTGATCTGTAGACCCAAAATTATAGATAACTAATTTGCTCAATTTCGCCTCTGTAACTGCTTTGTGCACACCAGATTCCTCATTCCAAACCCAAAGATGTAATTGATATCTTTGTGACATTCTGCCAATATAAGCCAGATGTGGCAAGCTTTTTAGCACTGCAAGATTTGGAGCACTTTTTCCCCTCATATGACTCAGGCTTTTAATAAATGACTCCATAATTCAACTTCTTGAGGCATCTTTTGTGAATTTTGGGGTACAATTCAACAATAGATACCCCCCAGATCTGAGGAGTTTTGAGGCTGGATAAAAAAAGTGAAGGGATTAAGTACAAATTGGGGATAAACAAATCAATATTAAGTTGGTTGTCCTTGATCACTTAAAACCTGTTATTTCTTATCTACTTGTTACCATTTCTATAGAAAAATATATAGTCTTTTCCTAGAAATATGGAAAGTTTTATTATCAAAGTCAATCTCAGTTCATCTGTAGTACATGTCCAGCTTCACATACACCTTTTACTAAAATTGGATATGATTTTATTTCACCGTTCCAAACTCCTCACTGATAGTGTGCTCAATCAAGGGGGACTCTCTAATAATCTGAACAGTGTTTCTAATTTAAAGCTTATCAGTATAATTGTACTCTTACTTAGACATCAGTGTTTATCCACAAATGGGAATCAGGAAAGATGGGATATTTTCTGCTAAGGCTGCAGAGTTATAACTTTCCTACAATATCTGATCCTAGTTTTTAAAGTTAAGGATGCAAGTAGTAATATTTCAAATCCAAAGCCATTCCCCACTTCTGTTGTAAATGAGTAACTAGTAAACCTTGCAGAGGAATGATTCACAGTTACATTATTAAATAGCAAAGTATGTGTGCTTCTGAGATTTGTAATACTCAAAATTTAGGGACAATGTACTGGGATTTGGTGGTATAAAGTAATCTAGAAGTATAGGACAGCTATATGTAATCTCTAGGATATGTAGTCACAGACATTGGATGGCAAGCTACCAGGGAGTCAGGAAATACATGCTGGTATTAACCACAGAGGTTCCCAAGTAGTTATAGATCAAATAAGACAATCATGATCTCCTATATACTATATTTATATAAATTAGCTACATAGAGAATCATGTTATTCAGAACAACTTGCTGTTCTAACACCTATCCTCCTTATGTACTTTAAGTTTGTGATGCAAAACAGAAGGTTAAGTTAGGAATAAGGAAGTTTAATGATTGACTTTGAGAGAATTTCTAAGAGCTGCTTTGCCGATGTTTTATGTGGTAGTGGACCTTAGTAGCTAAATGTCATGTGAAATGGAATGAGTAAGGCTAAAGATTGGAGCGTTCAAATTATAAGTCCCAACTAACAAATTGAGACACAATTTTGCTACCATTTTGTGACAGTCTCTCCAAAACATAGTAACAGACCATATATCAGAATATGCAAAACACCATCTGAAATCTAGTATAATAAAACATTAATAAAAATTACGTGAGGACACCAGATATCTAAGTTTTGAAATTCTTGGATTTTAATTTCAATGTGAACTTTAACTACATCACATAAGAACTTTAAATAACTTCTGGAGTTTGCATATATACACATAAATGTCTGGAAACCAAGTACAGAAAGGCTTCAGTATGAATTTGGACTAAAAGTTTAATTTCATTCACCTGAGAAGCATAAATATATTTTCTAGTTAACTTAGAAGTGATCACTTCTAAGGCTTATAAAAAATACTATGAACAACTCTTTTCCAACAAACTGGACATTCCTAGATGCAATGGACATATTCTTAGAAAAATACAAGCTCCCAAAACTCAATCAGGAATAATTTAAAAATCTGAATAGGCTGATTACAACCAAAGAAATTGAAGCAGTAATCAAAAATCTTCCCGCAAACAAAAGCCCTCGTCTGGACAGCTTTACAGGAGAGTTCTACAGCATTCAAAGAAGAAATTCTGGTCAAGGGCATGTACCTTGGTTGCAGGTTCGATTCTCAGTAGAGGGCATGAAGGAGGCAGCTGATGGATATTTCTCTCTCATAGCTGTTTCTAGCTCTCTGTCCCTCTCTCTTCCTCTCTGTAAAATCAATAAAATATATTTTTTAAATTAGGATTTATAATAGAATTCTAACTTCAGCTACAACTATTTTGCTATGAGTTCAGCAGCACTATCTCAAAAATAGTTGCTGTGTTGGAAATTAAAAGGTTCTATTAAATAATGCACATCTAAAAAATTTGGTTTGGTGCCATTTTAATATAAGATTACCATATATTAATTAGTAGCATTTTATTAGATACCAAATAATAATAAAATTCATCACAATAAGGAAGAAAAAGTGTTCATTATTTTTTTGACAAAATTCTGTTTTTCAGTATCTGTGTCCTTGAGAAATGATACTTTGACATGCCCATTGGGTGGAAAGGTTAAAAGATAAAAAAAGTAAATTGATGTTTAATAGATATTTCAGAGTTTTTTGTTGTTTTATTGTTTAAAATCTATCAAGTATAATTTCTCCTTTGTCTCTCTCTTTTTCTTTTTTCCCTTTGTTTTTTTTTCCTTTATTGATTAAGGTATTACATATATGTCCTAATTCCCTCATTGTCCCCCCACCTTTCCCACTCGTGCCCTCACCCTTCTGGTGTCTGTGTCCATTTAGTTAGGTTTATATGCATGCATACAAGTCCTTTTGTCCCTAACCTCTGCCCTCCTTTACCTTTCCTCTGAGATTTGATGGTCTGATTCATGCTTCTCTGTCTCTGGATCTGTTTTTGTTCATTAATTAATGTGGTTCACTATATTCCACATATGAGTGAGACCATGTAATATTTATCTTTCGCTTACTTGCTTATGTCACTTAGCATAATGCTCTCCAGTTCCATCCATGCTGTTGCAAATGGTAAGAATTTCTTCTCTTTTACCACAGCATAATATTCCATCGTGTAGATGTACCACTGTTTTTTAATCCACTCATCTGTTGATGAGCACTTAGGCTGTTTCCAAATCTTAGCTATGGTGAATTGTGCCACTATGAACATAGGGGTACATATGTCCTTTCTGGCAGGAAAGACACTTCATCCTCGGGGAAAGTGTCACATGGCAATATATGGATAGCTTAAGAAAAAGAAACACCAATCTATCTCTTTTTCTTAAGGTATCCATATATCGCCATATGACACTTTCCCCGAGGATAAAGTGTCTTTCCTGTTATCATCTCTACCCAGAAATTAATTAATAAAACAAACAAAAAATAATTAAGCTCTATGCTGAATACTCACAGCTCTTTCCATCTTATATAATTTAAAGACTCCGTGGTGTTAAATATCCTTTTCTTACTTTTCAGTTCAAATTGGTTGTGCCATTTATAAAATTTTAATTATTACTATATCCAGGGGCTATCTAGTTGTTTTGTTATGTCCTCAAAGGTCTCTTTCAAATTTTATATTCGCCTTCTAATTCAAATCACGTATGGTCAGGGGTCTACACATATGGCCTGAGGACCAAAATTGCTTTTGTTGCTACAAAATAAGCTCTGTTATTTTTGATAAACTAAACACTGAAAGATAAGATTTCAGTGCTTGGGGAGATTTCTGTTCTGTAACTAGTCGTTGTCAAAATGAACTAACACAGTGTGTTACCTCAAGAATATAAAAATTCTATCTTATAAAATAGACGCTTTGGTATATGCAATGATATGGAGGTCTACCTTGGCAAAGATCACCACTAGGTAGACACTCAGAGGCACAAGTTAATAGCATATGTTTTATTCCTAACTTGGGTCCTGGAAATTTCTAGTAACGGCTAAAATTCTGGACAAAGTTCTGATAACAGGTTATTCATATGGAGAACTGGCCTCATCCTTCTACAGGGATCACATGGGATGGACCTATGTCCAGGGATCTACACTAATAAAAGAGTAAGATGCAAATTAACCATAACTTCACAACACCAACCAGCCAATCAGGAGTCAGTATGCAAATTAACCCAACAAAGATGGTGGGTTAGTTTGCATGCAGGCACCTAAAGGCTGGGGGTGGGACGGGACACTTATATCATTGCCATTGTGATAATGCAGGCATTCCGCCCCTTCCCCAGAGGCTCCAAGCCTCTGGGCAGTGTGGGAAGGTATAAAGGTGGCTCCTGTCAGACCAAAGCTGGTGCTGGCAGCCAGGGCATGAAAAGCCCATTCTTGCATGAATCTTCGTGCATCAGGCCTCTAGTCTTTAGATAAGTGTCTAATTGGGATGGTTACATGTGCCTTGAACAAGTTATTGGCATACATGTTTGTATCCTGCAAATGTTAAACTTCTATTTATATGAAAGAAACATTAGTTTTCATTTTCAAAATATAGCATATGGTGCTTTTAAATATCACACAGAAGAGAAACAAATGCTAAAAGTCTTTGGGCGAAATTAAGTGTTATGAATGTTGCACATATAAATTATGCAAATGCAGAAGAAAAAGCAACTACCTAAGCTCAACAAAACCTGGGAAGACTTTGGGAAAGCTTTACAAAACATTAAGCCTTTCTTTCAGGATGATTTGTGAAGGAATAAGAACATTCATTCCACTAAAATAAGTTGGATTTGACATTCTTAATACTATTTAATTAGCATTTTACTGAAGTGCTGCCATCTGGGGCTTGGGAAACTTACTTCTTTAAGCTCACATGGTTTGGAACAGAAGTCAGGTGCTTGAGGTTATAAAACAGAGGGCCCTGTGTTCTTGCCTGGTGTCACCAATTGGCTGCTCTCAGCAACGAGAGGCCCCCAGAAGTGTCACAAAGTTGTAGGCTACTTCATCAAATGGAGCAGAAGAATCTCTCCCCCTTTGAATCTTTGACCATTTTAAAGGGCTCCCATCTGAATAAATCAGACCCACCTATAATAATTTCCCCTTTGATTATTTCAAAATCACCTTAATACATCTACAAAATTCCTTCCCTTTTGCCATGTAATGTAAGCTAACTGCAGGAGTGGTTTTCCATCATATATGTAGTCCCACCCACACTCAAGGGAAGACCACAGAGAGTTTGTGCACTGGAAGGAAGGCGTCATAGTGACCACCTTAGAATTCTGCCTAGTAGGTCAAGTGATAAGCTCTTGTCCACATAATTATTTCCCTCCCCAGCAGCAACAGTCTCTTTTGGGGACTAAAACTTGTTTATATTGGGCTCCACTCTTGATTTATACAAAATGTCTACTACACAAAAACTAAGAAAGAAAAAAAGACCACAAAAAACAATAGTGCAGCCCTAACTGGTTTGGCTCAGTAGATAGTCAACCTGAGCACTGAAGGGTCCCACGTTCGATTCCAGTCAAGGGCATGTACCTTGGTTGCAAGCACATCCCCAGTCAGTGGTGTGCAGGAGGCATCCAATCAATGATTCTCTCCCATTGATGTTTTAAACTCTCTATCCCCCTCCCTTATTCTCTGTAAAAATAGAAATTGAGACTTGTGGATAAGGACTTAAAAGTCACATTGTTAAACATTACTAAGGAGCTACTGGAAAAAAAAGATGTATAAGAACAAATGAGGGGTTTCAAAAAAGAAACAGAAAGTACAGAGCTAGAACAAATTTCCTCTGACTAAATTTGAAGATCTAGTTAGCTTTATCAAGCCATTCAAAACATTGTTAAATCGGGGAACATCCTATCTAGCAACTATGGGGGACCTAGGAGGAGTGATAAAAAAAAAAAACGGAAGGTTTTTAATAGGATGGAGGTGGGACAAGGTAGCTATTAACCTAACCAAGATTAGGAGTCAGGACCTCTTTAGGGGGGAAGAGAATGGCAAAGGTTTTTATTATGCAGTTTTCCTCTTTTTTTTCTTGGCGAACTGTGGAAGGAGTACCCAGGTGACTTCAGTTTATTGTGTTTACTAGAAAAGTACAGACTGGTTGATTAAGGTGATATTTCTGGGAGAAGGTGAAACAATTAGGTCAAGTATTAAACTTAGGTTTGGTATCAAGGGCTTTAGTACAAGTGACATCATCTGGGGCCTGTGATTTTCTCTTTAACAAGAGAAAGAAGAAAAAAATATACCAGAATTAGGTGTTTTCTGTTTGGCACTTTGAATGTAACCCTTACCTAAGTGGTTGGATCTTGGCCTAGGAAGATTCTTATTCTTCTCCACTTCTATATACTCTCCACCTTCACTTCTTTTATGAAGAGTTAAAAAATTTTAAAATAAAGTTTAAATTATAAATTTTCTGTACCAAGGAGTTGCTTTTAATAAATGCTAACTATCTATGGAACACATTCTTAAATCTACTTCCATTGTCAGGAAGTCATTATTCTATTTTCCACCTTAAATTATACTCCTTCCCCCCCCCCCTTTGTTCAAGCTCACTAGACAAGATTATAAAGTCAGTTCCATATAATAGCAAATATTTTATTGGCAATAATTTAATATGTCACAATATTAAGAATTAAAGATACTTCCTATGTTCAAATAAATTTCTTGAATATTCCACTACTGTAGAAAAGTAAATCTTAATAAAATGAGTTTACTCACTTTAATTTTCTAAATAAAATTTAATTATGTTATATTTTCTCTCCTTCCATATATCTTACCAACCCAGGCTTATGTATGTATCCCAGTACCTGATATAATTTATACAAGTATGTCATATTCTATTATTAAGATCTTCTATTAACTTCCTAAAACTTTCAAAATGAAACTTTCCAACTCAAATGTTCTTAAGTATCTTACTTTTCCAAAGTTGCAATGAATCACACAATACATTAAACTATTACATCATGAGCCTCACAGCTACAAAATTTACAAGGCATGAATAAAAGTCAAAACTAAATATAAGGATTTCTGCAGTTTACACTCTAAATATAAATGTCTTACACTTTACTATTCCCAAGTGAAATTGACAGTTCAAAAACCCAGAACTAACCACATAGGCTGTCAATATTTCTGTTGCCAACTGAGTTTTAACATATCCAGAGGAAAGAATGTGGACAGAAAAAAAAAAGAGAGAGAGAGAAAACAGAAATAGAAAGAAAAAAAAAACACCTTTGTTTTAGTACACTGAGTTAATTCATAACAGCTTTCAGAGTGTAATATCATTAATGTTAATCAGGAGTAAATTTTTCCTACTAAGAGATTAAGTTTGATGCCATTTGACTATCTCCAAATAAAGAATAGTAATCATAATTTAAAAACCCAGAATACTGTGTAGTCATATAGTGCGGTTTATTTCTATGCTGAGCTCTCTTTGAGAAGCAATAAAATATCTGTCATGATAATAAGACCCAATGAGTAAAGTACAGGGTGTGGCAAAAGTAGGCTTATAGTTGTTCATCTGAAAAATAATGAAACAATTAATAAATAATAAAAAGAAGAATAAACTCCATGTTTTGTGTACTCACGACTATAAACTGACTTTTGCCCTAACCTAAGTAATTATTACCTAAGTAGTTTACCCACATTATATCCTGCTGAGTTAGAATGTGGGAAAAAAAAGTCAAATGAAAAAATGTGGTATGGAGATGTTAAGCAGCTTTCCTAAATCATACAATTAGTAAGTATCAAGGTATAATATGGCTACAAGGCTACACTTCAAACCACCTATTCTATTGCATTTACCATAGTTCTCTTCCCTTATAATTTGACATGAAAGTTCTTGACTCTGTCCTAACTGTGAAGAGTGTGAAAAGAAAGGAGACACTAATGCTTCTTCAAGCCAAACGGGAGTTCTATATTTACAAAATAATTTATTCAATTTGACAAGTATTTATTAGGTGCTTAGTATGTGCCAGGCACCATTCCAGGCACATTAGTGAAAAACAAAAAAAAAGGGGTGATAATATAGTAGCAATACTGACAAGAAAAAAATAATATGATACCTTACCTATTATGATAGCATGTATAAATACCTTTGGGAAAAATAGATGATAGAAAAAGAGATCCAGAGTTCTGAATACATTATTTGAATTATAATATATATATATATGTGTGTGTGTGGTTGTGGGGATCAGGAGTGGTCTCACTGATATGGTAATATGCAACCCAAAACTTTTCTGTCTCCATTTAAAATCTTGACCCCTTGCTGGTTTAGAGCAGGGAAGTATAGGTCTTATTTTTATCAGCAACTACAGTGAAACTTGTCACCATTGTAAAATACCTAGAGGGGAGGAAATGAAAACAGAATTTTATTTCATTACATCCTTCCTACCTATAGTACTAACATTCCTGTTGTGAAAAAAAATATTAAGAAATCTGAAGTCAGCCAGGGAATTTCTCTATAGGCCATGTAGGAATAAAAGGGTTGGTCATCACAGCTGGAGCCTCATAACAAGTCAAAAGAATGTGAGAGTTTCCATCTTCTGTGTTAAAGTGCTCCCAGTACAGAGAACTAATAATTTATAGAAATAACATCAGGAAGCACAAGGTGAATGCTTCCCACAACACTCTCCAAAGTAAATACATGTTCTTCTTATCACCACCTCAAGCTGCATCACTGATGGTACCAACCCACGCATTATATTTCTTCTATAATCTCAAGGCTATCCCATCACCTCTTAAATCAAACATTATTATCAATGTAAAATGAGAATATGCAATTATTTTTAACTTATAGATGTAAAAAACTTTACTTACATCTGTATCCAGAGGCCTACTTACATAATTTACTGTAAAAAAAAAAAAGTTACTGGATATAATGTATTACATATTCTTATCTAGATAGCAGGTACCAATATGCTTCGGTTACATATTATAAAAGGAATGAAAAAGGATCCAATTTAACTTTATTTGTCATATAGAAACCTAAAACTTAATATAATAATGAATGTTAATAAAAGTACTATCCACATAAATATTTCCTCCTTTTTAATGTATAAGTGTTTTTGTTTTACTTAGTCAGTAACAACAGGGACAGATTAATTTTTTATTTGGGATTAAGTGTTTGGGGAAATCTGTTGAAAAATGGGGTGAATTCACCTTGGTGCCATTTCTATACACCTAAAATAAACTATCAGAAAAAGGAACTAAGGAAACAATCTTATTTACTATTACAACAAAACCAACAAGAAATAAGATACCTAGGAATAAATTTAACCAAGGAGGTAAAAATACCTGTAACTTAGAAAATTATAATACATTGAAGAGAAAAATTGAGGAAGATGCAAATAAGTAGAAGCATATACCATGCTCATGGATGAGAAGATTAACATCATTAAAATGTCCACACTAGCCAAATCAACCTGTACATTCAATGTAATTCCCATTGAAATACCAATAACATATTTCACAGATCTAGAACAAATATTGCAAAAATGTATGTGGAATAAAAAAAGACCTTGAATAGCTTCAGCAATCTTAAGAAAGAAGAACAAAGTTAAAGGGGTCAGAATACCTGATATCAAACTATACTACAAAGCCATTGTAATCAAAACATCCTGATACTGGAATAAAAATAAGCATATATTTTGATGGAACAGAACAGAAAAACCCAGAAATCAACCCAAGTCTATACAGTAAATGAATATTTGATAAAGGTGGCAAAAATATACAATAGGATAAAGACAGTGAACGACCCAGCATGGCCAGGGGTGAACCTGAGGAGAGGCAGTGAAAGATTAAAGAAGACCAACAAGAGAATATAGCTGGCACCAGGTGGATCACTGAGTCTGTATGAGAAAACAGTGACACAGCCTATAAGCTGAAGCTTTATTTTATAGTCAGATCACACAAAGTAAAATGAAGGCAACATGTTTATAATGTTCTTGTGAATTTCAAATCTGTTTCTTTCTTATTGTTGCCATTCTTTGAACTCAAGCCTTTTTTTGGCATCACTTGCTGCACCTCCCACAGCCCACATCCCTTAGCTACCTAGGACTTCAGGGTCAAACTATAAGGTCAAGCTTACAATAACAGCCTTTTGGTTATAATTGTGCTGGAAGGACTTTGCCCTCCAAGCTGGGACTTGCATGTGGGTTTGCCACAAGTCAGTCCAAGGCTTGATCCTGTCTGAAAGCTGTAGCCACTCTCCACAGACAGTATCCTATGTAATAAAAGAGTAATATGCAAATTGACCACACATCTGCTACACCGACCAGCCACGCCTAACAGCCAGTCAGAAGTGAATATGCAAATAAACCCATCCAAGATGGCTACAGGCCACAGAGAGCAGGAGGGAGGCTTGAGTTTCCCCGGCGATGGAAGAAGCCAAGCCTTCCACCTCCCCTTGCTGGCTCAGGCCTCCATTTAAGGCAATACAGTTTCAATTATAGAACCCCAACAGAAATGACAGCAGCCACAGAGTGAGCAGAAGGCTTGGCTCCACTCCAGGCTACAAAGTTTCAATTGTAGAAGATATATAAATCCCAGATAACAGGGCCTCCACTTGGGTTGCTGCAAACCACCACAGGCCCTTCAGCCAGGCTGCCCCATGCCCCAAGGAAACCTCCACCCTGATCTGGGACACCCTTCAGGGCAAACCAGCTGGCCCCCACTTATGCACCAGGCCTCTATCCAATCTAATAAAAGAGTAGTATGCAGATTGACCATCACTCCAATACATAAGATGGCTTTTCCCATGTGGTCAAAGATCCTGCCCCCATGTGGACACAAAATGGCCAGCAGGGGAGGGCATTTGGGAGGGACCAGGCTTGCAAGGGAGGGCAGTTGAGGGCGATCAAGCCTCTGGGGGAGGGCAGTTAGGGGTGACCAGGCCGGCAGGGGAGGGAAGTTGGGGTGATGGGGCCTGCAGGGAAGGGCAGTTGTGGGGGACCCAGGCCTGCAGGGGAAAGCAGTTGGGGGGGGGCAGGCTTGCAGGGGAGGACAGTTAGGGATGACCAGGCCTACAGGGGAGAGCAGTTAGGGATGATCAGTCCTGCAGAGGAGCAGTTAGGCATCAATCAGGCTGGCAGAGGATTGTTAGGGGGTAATTGAGCTGGTAGGCAGAAGTGGTTAGGGGCAATCAGGAAGGCAGGCAGGTGAGCAGTTGGGAGCCAGCAGTCTTGGATTGTGAGAGGGATGTCCAACTTCCCATTTAGGACTGATCCCTTGGGCCTAAACGGGCAGTTGAACATCCCTTAAGGGGTCCCAGATTGGAGAGGGTACAGGCTGGGCTGAGGAACATCCTAGGCCCCCCATTTATGAATTTTGTGCACCAGGCCTCTAGTATTTAATAAAAGGTGTTGGGAAAATTGGGCAAGTACATACAAGAAAATGAAACTAGACCACCAACTTACATCTCACCAATAATCTTAGAGTGCAATATCTGTTGTTCAATATATCATAGGATTGTTCAGATGCCACTCTTAAATTTGATGACTCTCAAATATATAGTGACTCTCATCTGTGGTTAATCTATTGATATACAGTGAGTTTTATTTTTAGCTTAATAATAACTGAAATAAAAAAATTGTTCTGTACTTTGTCTATTGCTAAGATTTTTTTTAATGGAAGGATATAAATCATGTCATATTTTTTCACTCCCACACAATACCAGCCATGTGCTTAGGTAACATTGTATATGCTGTAATATAAAATAGCTATCCAAAACTGTTTTGAATTGTTGTGTTCTAGACTGTAGAATATAGCTTTTTTTAATCTCCACTGAGATGATATAAATGACAAGGATGTGGCTCATGTATAAAATCTAATCATATTAATTTTCTATATGGACATTATTTTATAAAGTAAAATTCAATGTCATTGCTGCCCTTGCTAGCTATATGGAGAAATACAAGCAGTATAATTAACAATAAGTTTATTTTCTAGCATAGTAGGCAGAAATGTAGCCCCCATAGGAAGATAAAAATGGAAAGCAAATTAAAATGGATTTGTGCCAGTACAATGCTAAATCAATATCTGGCACTCATAGACCTGCTTAGCAAAGGTTCTGTAGCTATTCAGCAATCTTATTACTTCTACCAAGTGACCAAATGCTACCTATGCATATTTACAGGTAAGGCAAAGAATAAAATCACAAAAGAAAATGGCTAAAAGCAACTTTTAAAATTGTTTGATATTAACAAGAAACAACTTTTCTATCAGAATTATAATTACATATTATCCTACATATTATTCTTTTTGAATTAAAAACACTTCCCAGGATTTGTTATTTGTACACTTCAAAGGTTAGTTTGCTTTCTAAAAATTGGGAATGACAGCATCTTCATCATTAAGGGTGGCACCTGATGTCTTATAAAAATTAGGTTATCTAATTCCATTTTCACAATGTTTGGCTCAACTCTGCACTAATATATGTAGTCCAACTAAAACTTTCAGTGCATATAATTCTCCTTTCCACAGAGATAGGTTCAGCATTATGTGTGTGAAGAGTAACCTATTTCTCTATTAAATGTTAAATGAAAGAAGTCTCTCTCTCCTGCCCTATGGAAATTAGTGATATGATTGAATTGCTGGATAAAGCCTTATTTGTAGCCTCCTCTATTTCTGAATTATCCAATTATGTGAGCAAATAACCTTATCTTATTCTTTAGACCAGGGATGGAGAATAGTTTTTTTCTGCCAAGTGCCATATATATATATATATATATATATATATATATATATATATATATATATCATCATTCACAGGCCATACAAAATTATCATAAGTTGAAAATTAGCCTGCCATATTTGGTCAAATATATAATTAACTCACCCCTAATGCCCCAAATGATTTTTCTGGCCTTATATAGCAAGAGGGCCAGACATTCCCAAAGCCTGTTTTAGATAATTGGATTAGGGTCTTCTAACAAATACAACCGAAAAATATATGTACCGTGTACTTCTTAGTACGTTGTGATAAAAATTATTCTAGATATATACTAAATGTTTCAAAAGCTCCAACATCTTTTTTTAGAATTGTTTTTAATCCTTACCCAAGAATATGCTATTATTGATTTTAGAGAGAGAAGAAGTGAGAGGGAACCATCCATTGGTTGCCTCCTACATATGTCTTTACCAGGGATTGAACCCAAAACCTGGACATGTGCCCTAACCAGGAATCCAACCAGCACCCTTTCAGTGTATGGGACAATTCTCAAACCAACTGCGCCATACTGGCCAGGACTCCACCAAGTTTTTAAGGACTCATTAAAGGTTGAAAATAATTATGAAAAAAATTCTATAAACTGATTTTCAGCCTGGATTATCTCACTTTTGGCAGTATTTTAGTATGTTTCTTAAAAAATTTAAGCATCTGGATATTGATTTTGGATCTCATACTTCAGAGATGTCTCCACATGTGCAACAGATGGACATTTTATTTCTTAATCGTTTGACATAAAGAGGTATAATTCTGTATCACTCTACTCTCTCAGATATTACCAGTGATTTACCTCTACTTGATGTTTGCATTCATTTTATATTCACCTGTTGTCCATGTTTTGTCAGAGCTTTAAACTCTTATAAAACATTTAAACTATTATAAGATTTTAAATTATTTAAGATTTTAACCAGACTTGTTTTCTACTGCTCTATATTTAAGAGAATTACATAGGTTGGATTTGAGATTGAACTTCAATAAAATAATGCCTTGGCATCATTTTCTCAAAAGGAATGAGAATGTGGCATAAATGATAGAAGCATATTTCAGAACTTTACTTAAATTTAATGATTTCCCTCAGTTGAGCACCAAGACATTAGTTCTGGCATCACTTCAGAGCTAATGAGAAGTGTCATAGTGGAGACCAAGAAAAATCATTGGCAATTACTAGATTTTAATTTTTATATTTTGAGCTAGTTATAAGAAAGAAACATTTAAAGAATTACAATTAGATTTCTGAGACTAGGTTGATGTGTTCAAACTTAGGGAATGTGGACTGGAGGAAAAGGAATTGCAGAATTGTATAGCAGACAACCTACATGGGCATCATGTAAGACCTTTGAAAGGGAGGTCTCCCAACCAAGACAGCCTCTGTTGTGTGTGTGTGTGTGTGTGTGTGTGTGTGTGTGTGTGTGTGTGTGTGTGTGTAAGAGAAAGAGTGTGTATGAAAGAGAATCTAGAACAATGCATCCTTTAGCCCAAGGGAAAAGTAGGAATAATGACATACAAGCAGGAGCAGCCTATATGCTTTTTCTTTAATACCAAATATACAGAAAAGCATCTAAGAGGGGTATGGAAGTGATGGCTTGCAAACATGGAAAACATTTTTTTCAGCAGAGCAGAATATATGGCAGTTACTATATAAAACAATGGGTTTCAGAAATTTCCTGAATCTCTTGATCTTGTCATTCTTCCATGATAATGTTCTTAGGTTGGATCTCTGTAGTTTGTAAAAATACAAACAAAAGGCTGAAGAATAACCAGCCCTCATTGAATTAGGCTAAACAAAGAATGTGGGGTAGAGAGAGAAAAGACAAAAATCAGTGTTGAATATTCTGTGCAAAATTTTAATATTGTAATATTATCACTGAAGAACCTAAGATATATGCCCATTAAACCATTTTGCTATGAGGTAAGGGAGATAAGATTGGTTCTCTGCAGTGGCCCAAAAGGAGTAATAAAATGGATCACCTTGTTGGAACCAAGTTTCTCCATATTTTTTTCTAAAAAAAGAGTACAGATAATGGGGAAGGCAGAACACTCTAATTGTTAATATTGGTCTGGTTACACAGTAACAGAGATGCACCAACATTTTTAGATAGTGCAAATCTTCTAGTGCCTTATTTTAAAATGTCTTACTTCTAAAAAGTTCCAAGAAAAGAACTACCCTGAAAAAGAAAGGTTATCTGCTTCACTAAGCATGTATTCTGATGAGGTTTCCAGGAATTTACAAGGTTCACAGAAACCTCTTAGAGAGCATTAGAGAAATAGATAAGAGAGGAACTGACATTCACTAAGGGTCTGGAAAGGCAGTGGAAAGACCATAAGGCATAGTAAGGAGAGACAGGACAGCACAGTAAATAAGAGCAAGCACTCATGGTTAGGTCACCTGCGTTCATATCCTTATTGGCTATGTGACCTTGAATCAATTACTTATAACCTCCTCTTACATTGTTTTGCATTGAAAAGTAACATATATATGAGAAGTGCTTAGGACTGTGTTTGGTACATAAAAGTGGATAAAGATTTTAATTGTTAATATTTAAAATAATAGGATCAAAATTAGACATTTATTTTTTGTGATTTACTGGTGGTATGGACCTACCTTTCTAAACTTTATTTCTCTGTTATGTCTAGGTAATAATTTAACAGATTTCCTCAATGTCTGATGCTTAAATTGCAAGTTTAGTACATACCTGAAAATTGCATATAATCAGAATACCCTTAAAAACAAAAATTTATCTTAAAGTTCTCTGTACATGTACTAACACAATGCACTTTGCCCCATCAATATTAAACTGAGTGCTTAAACTAATATTTTAAACTATTAATCATTAGCCCAGTAGTTTATTGCATGAAGTCATGCTATATAACAACATGAACACTTTTTAAAAAAAATAATCCTCATCCAAGAATATGTGTTTATTGATTTGAGAGAGAGAGAGAGAGAGAGAGAGAGAGAGAGAGAGAGAGAGAGAGAGATGTCAATCAGGATCAAGCCTGCAACCTAGATCTGTGACCTGACTGGGAATCGAATGAATCTTCAGCCTTTTGGTGAACATGATGATGCTCTAACCAACGGAACCAAAAAAACAAAATAACAAAAAAAAAAAAAAAAAAAAAAAAAACTTTCAATGCTGAGAATACAGTCCTGAGAATCTATACTTAAATTTTTCATCATGACGTGTGAGAATGATTGAGCAAGAAAAATCTAAAAGCTTTCAGTTTATTGAGACTTTAAAGCAGTGTCTGGCTTGCAGTAAGAACACAGATACAGTGAAAAATTATAGTCTTCAGTATGAGCCATCCCAAGAGGTGCCTCAGTGGTATGAAAATTACTGAATTAAAGGAAATTTTAAATTCAGGCTCAAGAAAAACTTCTGCCCCTTCTTGTAACTACTCCAAAGAACTTAAATTAGGAGCCTTGTTCATAATCGGAGATAATCTCTTTTGACCTACCTACAGCAGAGCAAACTTCTCATCACTAAATGTCTGTTCTTCTCATCCTACAGTAGCCGTGTGAGGCCCTCAAAGTGCATTATCTCCTCCCTAGCTCACGATGTCTCAATCCTCTTTCTACCTTGGAACTTCTCATGTGTGCAGGGTTCCTATATGTATTAAATTTGGCTATTTTCTCTTGTTAATCTTTTTCATATTTATTTAATTACTAGACCAGCCAGAAGAATCTTGAGAGTAGAGGAAGGTTTGTTTAACCTTCATATCAGAATTTATTGAAAAAAATCTAAAAATAGATGAGTCATATGTAGATTTGAGCAATAATAATCTCATCAAAAAAGAACTGATTAGCATAGAAAGGAGAATTTATTTGCTATTAAATTTTAACTAGGATTTTTCCACACTAAATGATCACCAAGAAACTATATGTAGAAATAAATTGTTTTATTATTTTCAAAAAAATTGTAAGTCAATATGAGTTTTCTTTTAGCTTATTTAATTGTACTAGAGGTGAATTATAACTGATAAATTATATTAGTTATATCCACAGCAAATAATATTTTAAATTATTAAGACTTGCTTTTATATTTTTATGATGAATATTCTCTAAAGTTATATATAATATGAAAGTTATACACTAGCCTATCTTATAAAAAGAGTAGTATGCAAATTGACCATACCTCTGCTATACCCACCAGCCATACCCATCAGCCATGCTCACCAGCCAATCAGAGTGAATATGCAAATTATCCCAACCAAGATGGTGGTTAATTTGCATATCTGGGTGCAGATGAAAGCGTAGAAGTAAGCCAAGCACTACAAAAGGGAGCAAAGTTGCAGAGAAGTAAGCAAGCAGGGTGGAGGCGAAGGGAGGGAATGAGGCAGAGGAGATGGGAGGGAACGAGGCAGCAGAGAAGGGAACGAGCAAGTCAGCAGAGATGGAAGGGAGTGAGGTAGCAGAGACAGGAGGGAGCTTTGTTCAGGCCACAGGAAGCCCTAATTTTTTAAGAATCTTCCTGCAATGGGTCTCTAGTTATTTAATAAAGATACTACTAATTTGGCAAATTTGCCATTGTATACAATACAGTATATGTTAAGATATCCAATAGTAACTTAAAGTTAAAATTTGCCCTGCCAGTGTAGCTCAGTGGTTGACCGATGAATCAGAAGGTCACGGTTCAATTCCAGGTCAGGGCACACGTTCAGTCCCAAGTTCGATCTCCAGTGTGGAACGTGCAGAAGGAAACCAATCAATGATTCTCTCTCATCATTGATTTCTATCTCTCTTCCTTTCCCTTCCTCTCAGAAATCATTAAAAATATTTTAAAATTAAAATTTAATGTACCTACAAGTGTGAATTAAGTATTACAGAATAAAAATTGCCAATTGTTGACTCTTGCCACTTCACTATCCTACTCTTTTCTTTATCTGGTTTTCACCAGCTAGCAAAATGTAGTTTGGTCCAGCTTATTGTTAACAAATTTGGCACTTAGCTACCAATCTTCCTTTCAGCTTCACATTATGTCAAAACCGTGAGTAAATTTATATGCAGATACATATCCTCTCATTTTCTACACTTTCAGTTTCTAGTTCTTACCTCCAATAAATTTTTCTTTCATCCTTATGTCACCCACTCCCTTATTTCTTGGGCCTTGCTACCAAGTATACTTGCTCGATATTAAAAATAATTAATTTGTACATTTGCTTCCAGATTATATTTAAAACCTTTTTCTGAAAGTCCTTTAATTTCACTGGAAAATAATACATTCAGCCTTTCATTGTTTTCTAAGTGCAAACAACAGTTCATTTTCTTTATATGAGAGAGAGAAATTTGTTGTTCTATTTATTTATCATTCATTCATTGGTTGGTTCTTATGTGTGCCCTGACTGAAGATTTAGACCAGAAACCTTGGCATTTCAAGACAACAAGACACCCTTGCCAGCGAGCTAATGGGTCAGGACAATAAACAATTCCTTTCTCTCTCATACAAACATTTTCACTCTGGCAATGGGATTATTTTGAACCTACTCAAAATATAGTATCCTCTGCTTTTTTAAAAAGAAAAAATCATAAAATGTTATGTACTTTTTTATATCCCATTCACAAATTATATGTTCTAATATAGTTTCTATTCCCATCACACCAGCAAAAAATATCTAAGTTCACCAATGCACTCTTTTATATTATGTTCAGTAAACATTTGTAAAGAACTCATTTTATCAGGCACTTCAACAAAACTGAATATTCTCTTCTTGGTTTTTATACCATAGCAGTATGTAGGCTTACTCTTATCTCTCTGGCAAATGTTCTTACTCTCTCTTACAGAATAAACGATCCCTAAATATTGGAGTTGTGCAATGCTCAAGCCACATGATATCCTTTGGGATTTTATTACACAGTATTCACTTGTGCCAATCTGCAACATCCCCACAGGATGTAGAGGCCAAGGAAAACCAATGCAAACAAGAAGCTCCTGCTGGCTGCTGGGCAGCAAGTAATCCTATTGTCTACGTCTGATCTAGGAGTCTATAGTAATCTGTCACATCTATGACATGGGGCAATCTGTGATATTGTAATTTGTCATAAGTAAGTATTTGGTCTTCATCCCTATACCTGGAATAGTTCTCCTGAAACCCTTGGAATTTTCAAGAGCAATAAAAGTGACTAAATTTATAACAAGCCCCTTTCAATCATACCTGAGTTTATGTTAATGAGGTGAATTTTAGAAAGCCCCCAGGTAGGAGGCTGGTTGCCAGGGGAACCAACCTTGTGATTAGAGGATTAGAACTTCCCTTCCTCTTCCTTAATCTATAGAGTGACCAGAAATTCAGAAGGGAAGTACTGCAGTAGAGTACAGACAGCTGAGAAGACACTTCAGGGATGTTTTTCCTTTGCACAGTCTGACTATCACATTAGCTTGCTAGGATAGTAAAATCTGACGCCTCCCAGTTGTTGACTTGTGAGGGCACAGCCTGACTGATGCTTAACTGCTCCCCTGCAGGCCTGGTCACCCTTAACTACCTTCCCCTGAAGGCATGGTCACCCCTAACTGCTCTCCCCTGCAGGCTTGATCACCCCCAACTGCCCTCCTTTGGAAGGCAGGTAAGTAAGCAGTTGGGAGCCAGCAGTACTGGATTGTGAGAGGGATATCCCTCGAGGGGTCCCAGATTGGAGAGGATGCAGGCTGGTCTGAGGGGACACACACAACCTGCATGAATTTCCTGCACTGGGCCTCTAGTTTTATATAATGATCAGAGAAAAACTTTCCTTTTCTCAACTTACAATTTTGTTTGTTGAGGTATATCACAAACACTAATGAAAAGAATAATGTTGTACCAAAATGGCCAGTTATATTACATTTCTAGAGTAAAAAGATTTAAAATCAGTATTTTCCAGCCTGAATGTAGGTTTTGAAAGAATCTTTCTTAGCTGGGCATGTTTGAATCACCTGATTGGTCCTCACGCTGACCTTTTCATCTATTTGAAGCTATGTTGGGTAGTAGCTTACATAGATAAACATTAAAGATTTTCTTTCTTTATCTTCTTCCTTGTAATTTATTATTATTATTATTATTATTATTATTATTTACCCTGTCCTACTGTTATGCATGTTATATTGATAAAACATAACATGTTTGTTTAAACTGACGTTGATTTTTAAATCAACACTGATTTTGAACAGAGCTACCCTCTCAAGCTTCAACTTAATTTATATTGATTTTTTTTTACTTTGTTATGTACAGCAACCGGTATCATTCCTATTATAGACCAAGAACATAAAATGTATTCAATATAATAATGTGATTTGCAATTTAATTATAAATAATTTTTTATTTCCCTAATTAATTCTTAACATTATGTAAAATTATACTTTAGACTATGTCAAAATATTTATAAGTATTTTTATTTTATTATGGGCATTGAACTTCTTCAGGAAGGGAGCCTGGTAGTCTGGCATTTAAAGGGAATATTAGACTAAACAGAAACCCTATGAAATTGTGGGTTTAAATTAAACTTATTTGAGAATTATGTTTGTAAAGTTATTTTCTTAGAGATGAAATTCATAACTGGTAATAAAAAAATAACATTAAAAGTGCATCCCCTCACTCTCCACACATTTGAAAACTCTAAATCCAGTTATATATAAGGTTTCTACTCTCTTGCTTAACATGCCTGAGATTACCTCTTAAAAATAGTTGGGAGCACAGATCTGTTGCTAGTAAAAATACTTATTTAAATATTTTCATAACATTATTTTTTTCTATTTAATTGTACATTATTTAAAACATTTTTTATATGTAAGACAATTTGTTATAAATGGTTAAATTAAAATTATGCCTGTTTTCTTGGAGTTTGCATTTAGGTGGTTGAGATTAATACAAAACAACATTTTATTTATTAAGCAAAACAAAAATATAAAACTACAAGTGTAATAAGAACCAAGAAAAGAAGTTAAATAATATTACATCATTAATTTGATTTACATCACAGACTCCAGAACAATTTGTGCCAACTTGTAGCTGTACTGTCTCCTATGCTAGATAGATATCAATGAAGAAGAGAGAAGACATAGCATGTGGTATCACTTTAGTGTGTGCGAGGAGGGTAGTGTGTACGTCATGATCATTATGTCTCTATAGGTGAGAAGTCACTTGGAAGTGATCAAAAGATAACATAATACCAATTTAAGGAGTATTTTGTAAATTAGGGAATGATAGCAGCTTGATTATGGGAAGTGGTAGTAAGGATAAAGTGAAATTTATAGAAATTGATGATGATGATGTGTGTGTGTGTGTGTGTGTGTGTGTGTGTGTGTGTGTGTACCTATGTCTGCATACCTGAGTATTTTTACTAAAACTGGAAAACTGATCAAATAGACATGGAAGGTAACAGGAAAAAAATTTAAAATCTAATTTGTACATATATGGTTTACCTAATTGAATGTTTAGCAATGCTAATAACTAAGGTAAATAATAAAGATACATTGGGAGATGGATGATTATGAGTTTGTCTTTGGAAATTCTTGGTTTAGATATTTTAATAATATAAAATATACAAAGAGAGTTATGAGCCCACAATTCTTTATTTTACTGTTTGGAATTTAAAATTCCTTGAAAATAAAGTGATTTGTTCTCCTAAATTTATAGTAACTTATTTGGTAATAAAGCTATCTAAATTAATATGAAATGATATAGTTGTTGCTTTTTAAGTTAAGCTCACTTACTGTAAAATTTTACAAAATTTGGAAGTGTTACATTTACTGGTTATGATTTTTTATAATATCCAGTGTATAGTCCTACATAAAATCTGAAAGCTATTTAACTTTATGTTCATAAAGTCCAAAGATTTAAATAAGGTTCTTAAATCTATAAGGTGTAATAGTTATATTCACAGGTCTGGAACATAGAGAAGAAAACAGAGTTACAGAAACAAATTTGTGATTTATTTGCTAAGTCACTAGAGAGAGAACATGGAGTAGGAAGCAAACAAGGTCTAGTGCCAAAAGTAGAATCACAACATCTGAAGGAGTTTCTTATGTATTTTGTATGTTAACACTACTAGATTTATGGTTTGCAAATTTTTTCTCCCATTCCATTGGTCACCTTTTTAATCTGTTATTTCCTTTGCTATACAGACACTTTTATTTTGACATGACAAGATCAATGTCATAAAACTTTTCCCCTATGTGTTCCAACAGGCACATGAAAAGATCCTCAATATCACTTTGTAACAAGGAAATGCAAAACAAAACCACAATGAGATATCACACAAGCCTGTTAGAATGGTGATTATCAAAAACAACAAAGGACAAGAGTTGGCAGGATGTGAAGAATTTGAAACTATTGTACACTGTTGTTGAATACAAAATAGTGCAGCTTCTATGGAAAAGAGTATGACAGTTTCTCAAAAATATTAAGAATAGAATCACCACATCATCAATCAAAAGCACATCTGGGTATATAATCCAAAAGATTGGAGTTAGGATCTTGAAGAGATATAAGCACATTCAAGCACTGTTGCCAATAGCCAAGCTATGGCTACACTCTAAATGTCCAGAGGCAGCTTAATAGGCAAAGAAAATGTGGTATATGAATACAACAGAATAGTGTTCGGCCTGTAATATATGATATTATAAGTGAACTTTGAGAAAATTATGTTAACTTAAGCCAGTCACAGAAAGACAAATACTGCCTTTTTCCATTTATGAGCACTACCTAAAATAGTCATAGAAGCAGAGAGTATAATGATGGTTTCCAGGAGTTGGGGGGATCATTGGGGAGTCACTAATCAACAGGTATAAAATTTCAGTTATACAAAATGAGTAAGGCCTAGAGGTGTGCTGTGAAATATTGCACCTGTTATTAACAGTAGTGTTGTACACTTAAAAATCCATTAAGAGAGTAAAATCTGCTGAATCTGGTTTGGCTCAGTGGATAGAGTGTCGGCCAGTGGACTGAGGGGTCCCGGGTTCGATTCTAGCCAAAGCATGTGCTTTGCTTGTGGGCACATCCCTGGTGGGAGGTATGCAGGAGGCAGCTGATCGATGTTTCTCTCTCATCAATGTTTCTAACTTTCTATCCCTCTCCCTTCCTCTCTGTAAAAAACCAATAAAATATATTTTTTTAAAAAGAGAGAGTAAAATCTAATGTTTATTGTTCTCATCAAAGCAAAACAAAAGCAAAAAAGAAAGGAGTAGTTAGCTGTGTTTAACACTGCTGAGGAGACAAGTTTAAGGATTTTAAAATGTCTTTTTAAAATATATGTTGAAGAAATTATTGTTAGCTTGGTGAGAGATAGATAAGGGAAAGGATGAGAAACAAGCCAAATTGCAGGTGTGAATGGCAAGACAATAATAGGGTAATGTAAATTAAATCTATGAAGACTTGTCAATGTATTTCCTGTGTTTAAAAAAAATGTTACCTTGGAAATTATTTACACCATAATAAATGCAACTAAACCAGGATAGGAGGCAAGGTAGGGTAGAGTAACAACATTTTGTCACATTATAAATTTCAACTGTAGACATAAAGGGATATAAATGACTATTATCATTAGCATTGTGATCACAGCAAACATCACATATAATAAAACTCTAATATGCAAATCAATCAAAGGGCAGAACAACCAGCAGAACAACTAGTCACTATGATGCTCACTGAACACCAGGGGCAGACCGGCAATGCAGGGGCTGCCCCCAGGCCGTCAGTGTGCTCCCACAGGGGGAGCGCAACTCAGCCAGATGCTGGAGGGATCCTGGACTGTGAGAGAGATGTCTGACTGCTGGCTTAGGCCCCATCCCCAGGTGTACAAATTTTGTGCACCAGGCCTCTAGTTTTTAATAAGAACCTATATTAACTGAGACATTTTAAAATATAATATTTCATTGAACACATTCTATAATATTTATGATAAAGGTATCCCTATTTTAAAGATAAAGAAACTAATCTCAAAACTAATCATTAGCAAAAAATAATAACAACAATAATAATTTTCCCACAATTGTAAGGCAAACATTTTTAAATTAAGATCTTTCAAAATTTTAAATAAACTTTCTCCCAATAAATGAACTGCCTTCCTTTTAGACCTTAAATATTTGCAGATATATATTAATTCCTAGTTATTGCATTAATATTTTGCAATGCATTTCCTTTCTATAATTTCTAATTCATATCATGATTTCAATAGTGCCAGAGGGATTTATAACATTGCTGAGATGCAAGAGTGCATTCTGGATACCAGGAAATTGGAAGGACATAAGAGACAATCTTAATATATTTGAGTTTTTAATATCTGTTATCATAGGGAATAACCTAGTGACTTTTTAATAACAATGCTAATCTGTAGCATTTATGTGAAGAATTACAAGCCAAGACACTAAATAATTAAATGTTTAAAGACATTCTCTTTTGATTACTAATAATGGTAACTTTTATTTTCAGTAGTTAGGAAAAGATAACTGAGAAAAGTAAAGGTGATGCCACTTTGTTTTTATTTTTATGTGTTTTACAGTTGTAAATATTAAAATTTAGAGTCAGGTGATATTTGTGGAACTATGTTTTTGTTATTTTAAGGTATGGTCTACAACCCTTGCTCTCATTAAGACATTTAAAATATCATGCTATCTGGCCCACCTGGCGTAGCTCCGCTTCCCGGTCAAGGCACATGCCAGGGTTGTGGGCTTGATCCCCAGGGGGGCATGCAGGAGGCAGCCGATCAGTGGTTCTCTCTAATCATTGATGTTTCTCTCTTCCTCTCCCTTCCTCTCTGAGATCAATAAAAATATATATTATAAGTAAATAATAATAAAATTCATGCTATCTTGACAAATGTCTTTTGGTATCTTCCTGGAAGTCCTCCGGAAAGCCAAGGCTTTTCCATGCACAGCCAAGCTAACGCGTGGTCTTCGGTCTTCTTCCGGAAGGTCTATTGGAGGTCAGTGGGAGTTCTGCTCCATGAAGGCAGGTGTTGTGAAGCATTCAGACGTCAGTGTGTTCCTTTGTAACTGCTGATGGGATCGACCCTAATGTCTCAATGTAATTGTACTAGACAATGAGGATTTTATTTCTGTGAGATATATATATATATATATATATATATATATATATATATATATAAATTTAAGTAAAACAAAGATGACTAAGCAGCTTAGTAGCTTTGTCGGGACAAGAATTGCAAAGTGATAGATCATAAATGTTAGTTTAGTATCCCTGAAAACAGTGTGCATGAAGTATAAGGGGCTGGTCAAACCTGAATTTACATAGCAAAAGAATGAAATCAGAAACTATATTTTTGATATGTGAAGTAGAATATTAGCTCATACAGATTATAAAATACTTCTAAAGATGGTATATATGTTACTGTTTTTCTATTTTACATAGATCTTTAATACAATACAAATGGTAGTGTTTCCACAACTGTGGATACATGTTTTCTATGACATTATATTGCATTATTCACTTATTATAAATAATATCAGATAATTAATAAAAATCTTTGATAATAATTGTAATAAGCATGTCCTTATCTTATGAGTGTTCAGCATATTCTTACCTGGTCAGCTGTGCTAATCTTATCATTGTGTGTAGCTATTTACATATATAAACACAAAATATTACATTAACAATTAGATTGTCCAGTCCACTATATAAATCAAATGTTGGGGGCGGCCCTAGGCAAGACATCTTGAGCATTCTCTAAATCTTTGTGCTGGCTGAATTCAAGGCGCCTGGAAAAACCAGGTCTTGAAAAACATATTCACCAATGTTATCAGCTTGGCTTACTTTGCCTCAGGTGTCAGGGAAAGGGCCTTGATATGTAAATGCAGGCTTGCCCCCAGAATGGGTGAATGAATAGGGCCTGGGCTCACCAAAACTCCTTTGATCCTAATGTTGGAGAAAACCCTTTGTATTGTGGAATATAAATAAATGCAGCTTCCTGGGCTCAGTGCCTGTGGCTGTTTCTCCATGAGAGGGAGAACAGAGGCTCACCTAGCCCCAGCTTTTTAATCCTACTTCTGTGTCTTCTCTTCTATATTTCATTTTTCTTCATCCTCAGCTCCTCCACTCAGAAACTGAACCCAGTCTCTCTCCATGCTGGACGTGGGGGAGAGAGAGAGAGGAAAAAACACCCCCAATAATAAAAAATAAAGAAGATACTAAATTAGTATTTTGTTGAGTACATAAACTCAAAAATGGCAAACCACATTAATGCATGTAACTATTTTGCCATTTGTATAACAGGCACATTTTATTTCACAACCACCAAATTTTAAGTTGAGGTACCAAACTTGTAATTTTAGGATGATTGCTCTATTCTATAGTATACTTCACCCACAGGCCTGAGAAAATGTATCATACTGATTCACAAGTATTTTGACATTACCATTTTCTTTCAAATATATGAATGTATTTAGTTTCTATGTCTGTATTGCATGAAGAAGTATTAAAATTTTATTAAAGATATAAAACATTTACATTTAATTTTACAAGATATATTGTTTTTAAAAAGTACTTGAGCTGCCTTTACTTAGTTGATTACACTTTGAAAGTCTGATGAAATAATATTTGTCTAATTAGATCAATGGCATGAGTATTTACCTCTTACATATTCATAAAATTCATGTGCATGCTTCTGTGTATTTGTGTGTGTGTGTGTGTGTGTGTGTGTATGTGTGTGTCTGAGAGAGAAAGAGAGAGATTGTTAAAACCAAAATCACTCTGAGTATTATAGAAAGATGGGAATTAATACTGAACCTAACATTTGTACATTAAAGACCATAGAAGGGAGGGATCAGTACTATATATTAAATACATTTTAATACAGTCAACTCCTTTGAGCACTCAGTATCTGTTCATATTAAATTTTCAATAACAGTAATTGCAATAGCAGCTTCTCTTACTAAAAGGATCTAAAAATTCATTGAATAAAAATATACATTCTTCCATTAATAATGAAAAGGGTCCAATTCCTATTAATATGCTTAACTACCTTGTGGTAATATTTTTTCTCCTCCAGTGCATACAGAATTCCTTTTGATATTTTGTAACTTTATGGTTAGTACTTCATAGACATTGTCATTTGATATTCTGTGATTTAATGCAAAGTACTACATATTCAAGAGGAAGTTAACAGGAAAACATATGTGTTTATATATATATGTGTATATATATATATATATATATTTATATATATATATGTAAAAAACAAAACCACAAATAATATTCAGATAAATCATGCAACAATTCAAATGGACATTGCTAATATATCTCTGCCTCCTTCACTTTCTTCACATCCTCCCCCACCTCCTCCTCTTTCTTCTTCACATGAGATGGTGCCATTTTCCCTCAGTCAATATGGTTGATTCATCTAGCACCATACCTGATAAAAGGATCCAAATTTTCATTCTTTAAAAGTATAAATTTTAATACTCCTGCTAATATTTGTTGTATTAGGGAACTTTTTACACTAGACAGGTAAGGACTAAAAGACATTATGGATAATTAGAGGCCAGGTGCAAGAAATTCATCTATGGGTAGAGTCCCTAGGCCTGGCCAGCAATCAGGGCTGATCTGTTGGGCAACTGGGGGGCAATCAGGGGCCCCTAATGGCACCCACCTTGGCTGGCCTGGAGCCTGAGGGCTGGGGGCAGCTTCTGCATTGAGTGTCTGGTCCCTGGTGGTCAGTGCACTAAAAGACATTATGGATAGCAACCTATTGTTCCACTGGTTGTTCTACCATTTGGTCAATTTGCACATTAGGCTTTTATTATATAGGATCCCTTGAATTCCAGACAGATTGCACTTATTTCATTGCCCAACTGCAGTTCTATTTGCCTGGGATAATCAGAATCAGTTACCCAGCTGTAGATAAATTTCTTTTGCCTGTTAGGTGATTTGAGCAACTGGAATAGGTCAGATAGCAGCAGTCTTAACAATGGACTCATTGTTATATTTTGGTAAAATTATTCTTCTTTAAGAACTAATGCCTCTAAATCAGTTGTGTCCAAAAATTTAGGGGAGTCAAAAAATTTCCAAGCATCTTATTAAATTTAATATGAAAATTTCCTGTCTCCTTACTCTAATTCTACTCCTGTTTCCTAGTTTAAGAAATATTAATTATGGTTTTTGCTGGTTCAAAGGATACATTGCATCTAATAATAATGTACACTACCCTTATAGGATAAATTCTCCCAACAGTGATATTATTATGTCTTCAGAAGGCTATTTCACAGTTTTGAGTAACATTGGGTTAAACATATGTGGATAAGACTACAAATCCTAAAGATATGAGAACAATTCCTCATCATTCCTCCCTTGTAAAAGGGTCCTGTGATCAAGGAAGGCAAGACCACTTTCAAAATAAGTGTTTATTCCAAGACAGAAAGAGCACTGCCTTTGTCATGACATAAGAAAATAAAATGTGATCGCCCCACCTTCAAGTGACTGGCTTTTGTTGTTTGTAGATGTGATCTGGTGCTAGACAAATAGGCCTTTGAAAAGTTGTTGAATTCCATCAGTAGCTCTCATCTCAGCTAACCATGGTAGTATTTCTTATGGGCCCATTTAGCATGTTTTAGAATGGAACTCTGATGTACATTGCCATTATAACAATATAAATAACACACAAGCAAACAAACAAAACCCTTGAAATATTTGTTCTTGGTTTAGTTACCTGTATGGTGTAAAACATGAAATCAAAACAAAAATCTTCAGAGCCCTATTACATAAGACAGGTCATTTGTTATAAATTGCCAATAATCAGTTTGAATACAGTCCAAAGACCAATGAAGTCTGTAGTTATAAGGTTGGAAAAACAAACCTGTCTTGGTTACTAATGGCTGTTCTCATCATGATATGAAAAGGAAGAGGCAAATGTTAGCTGGTTTTAATCAGAAGCTGTAAGAAATGAGTGAAGTAAAAAAACTGAAGGAAAATTCACCTGTGGAAAACACCCCTAGATCATAAAGGGAAGAAAATAAGATCAAAATAAAAGCAAAACAGGAAAACACAAGGAACAACAAACAAGCTCTCTGAGTGACAAAAGTCTATTAAAATTCAAACCCGTGGCAAAGATTATGAGTTAATAAGATTATGAGTTAGGCTATTTCTAACTTCCCATTAAGGCATTAAGTTAGAACACATCTATTTACAGGGGAGAATCAATTTGATAAAGGTCAGATCTGATGCTCTGGAAGTCCTCTCTCTCTTTTGCCCATTTTGAGGCTTAACAAGGACTGAGTCAGTTTGCTAAGAGGCAGAGACATTTGGCTAATATCATTATTCCTGGCAAGCAAGGCTGTCACCAGTGCCTTTCCTGTGCAGATCTCATTACCCTAGCTGTGCTCAGCCCTTTTTAGACTAACATATGTATATAAAATGTGATTTGGGGGTGGGATTCACTATCTATCTTGAAACGTTTTTGGAAGTAAGTCCAGCCTGATGACTAAGGCAGCTCCTTTTCCTGGACCTTGAACATAGTGCAAAGAGTTGGTCAAGACACACTCTGTTTTGTAGAATAATGATGAGTTGGGCACTCATCAGTCTCTTCAACACTGTAGCTTATAATCACTTCTCCGATGTCTGCATTAAATTGTGCTAATGGTGTAGGTACACAACTCACTGCATAACTAATGATTACTCAGTTTTGTGTAAATAAAATAATCATTCCATACTTCTCTCTTGGTTTCTGGGATTTCCTTTATGTATCAATAATCTCAGCCATATTGTACTAAAAAATATAGTAACTATAGTTAATATTAGGATTCATAGATTATTAGACACTGGAAGGCACTATTGTGACTTTAAAGACTATAGTATTGTCTAGACTAGAGTGAACACAAGGCAAAATAAATATTTGAATGAATAAAAATTATATTTATAAATATTACTTTTTAAATTTTTTCCTGTCAAGACTTTAAAATACACAAATTAAATTATTGGCTAACGGAGGACAAAGCTAATTCAAAAAAATTTTTTTTACAACTTAAGATTTGGGTAATAGGTGACATTGTTTAAAAAAAAATTTATTGATTTTTTACATATGTGTCCTTATTCCCCCTTACCCACACAACCACCCTGCACTCATGACCTCACCCCCCTGAATATATGACATTTATCTAAAACACATATGCATGACTGCTTATTCTTCACATTTAAACTGTTAAATCTCATAAAATCCCTACCTTTCTATTACCAACCCTGTGTTTCTACTTTTTAAAAAATAAATCTTTGTTGTTCAGATTATTACAGTTGTTCCTCTTTTTTACCCCTATAGCTCCTCTCCACCCAGTTCCCACCCCACCCTCTACCCTTACCCTCCACACTATCCTCATACATAGGTATACGATCTTTGTCCAATGTCTTCCTGCACCTCCCACACCGTTTCTCCCTGAGAATTGTCAGACCACTCCCTTTCTATGACCCTGATTCTATTATATTCACCAGTTTATTCTGTTCATCACATTTTTTATTCACTTGATTTTTAGATTCACTTGTTGATAGACATGTTTTGTTGTTCATAATTTTTATCTTTACCTTTTTCTTCTTCTTCTGCTTCTTAAAGAATACCTTTCAGTATTTCATATAAAATGGGTTTGGTGGTAATGAACTCCTTTAGCTTTTTCTTATCTGTGAAGTTCTTTATCTGACCTTCAATTCTGAATGATAGCTTTGCTAGATACAGTAATCTTAGTTGTAAGTTCTTGCTATTCATCACTTTGAATATTACTTGTCATTCTCTTCTGGCCTGCATAGTTTCTGTTGAGAAATCAGCTGAAAATTTGTATGGGTACTCCCTAGTAAGTAACTAACTGTTTTTCTCTTGCTGGTTTTAATATTCTCTCTTTGTCTTTTGCTCTTGGCATTTTAAATATGATGTATCTTGATGTGGTTCTCTTTGGATTCCTTTTGTTTGGGGTTCTGTGTGCTTCCTGGACTTGTAAGTCTATTTCTTTCACCAGGTGGTCATTATTTCTACAAATAGGTTTTCAATATCTTGATTTCTCTCTTCTTCTGGAACCCCCATAATTTGGATGTTGGTATGCTTGAAATTGTCTCAGAGGCTCCCTACATTATCTTCAAATTTTTTAATTCTTTTTTCTTTTTTCTTTTCTGGTTGAGTGTTTTTTGCTTCTTTGTATTTCAAATCTTTGACTTGATTCTTGTGATCCTCTAGTCTGCTGTTGGACCTCTGTGTATTATTCTTTATTTCAGTCAGTGTATGCTTAGTTTCTAGTTGGTCTTTTTTCATATTCTTGAGGATCTCACTAAATTTATTGGTGTTTTCTAAGAAATTCTTGAAAAACCTTATAACCGTGGTTTTGAACTCTGTATCCAGTCATTTGCTTTTCTCTATTTCTTTCATTTGTGACCTATTTCTTTGCCTCCACATTTTGGCTACTTCCTTATGCTGATGGAGTGGCTTTGTGTGCTAGGTATCCCATAGAGCCCAGTGGCTCAGCCTTTTCAGTTACCTGAGATGGACACTCTTGATGCACCCCTTTGTGGACTGTGTGCACAGTCTTGTTGTAGTTTAGTCTTGATTTGGTTGGTATCACTGGAATGAATTGACCTCCAGGCCAATTGGCTGTGAGTATCAGCTGTGTCTACGATGGGAGAACTTATGTGCTGGAGCCACCATTCAGGGGCAAGACTTGCTTCAGTGAGGCTTTGGTGCTCACTGAGTCTGCCTCCTGAGTGTGTCCCTTATGCATCTGAGAAGTTGTAATCTGGATAGTTTCACTCTGACCACTGGGTACACTGGCTCTTGGAATCTCCAAAGTGGTGCAAATTTAGCCTCTGCCTGAGGCCACCCAGCAGGAGCTACATAGATCTGCAGATTCCTATTCTTTGTTTGGGGTTTGGAGATTCCCAGATGAGTCCCAGCTGTGAAACAATGCAAGCTGCTATGGAGCCTTGGGCCTTCTTTTGGCGGCTCTGGGGCTCAGCTGCAGTTTGTTAGGTAATTTTAGGTTGCAACGGGCCAGGCCATTCATATGCAAAAGCCTCTGCACACAGATTGGGTGGGGTGGGGTATCACGGCCGAGCAAACAGCTATGGCTGATCCTCAACCCTGCCCTACCAGGCCCCTGGGTCTCAGTGTCCCTTGGTAATCACTGCAAACACCTCTGAGAGAAAGCCACCCTTGAGTTCTGCCTGAAGCCAGACAGTCCAGTTTCTCCCCTTATGAGTCTGGGTCCCCAGAGGCTCACCTGGAACTGGAGTTCAGAGCAGTCAGGAGCTTATGTCTCCCTCCCGATTGAAAAAGACAACCATGTACTCAGTTGCCAGCCCTTTCTGTGTGTGCCTCCATACCTCTGCACTTTACTTCTGCATCTCCTGAGTCTCAGTGTGCCTTTCTCTTCCCTTCTAGTTGTAGAATTGCCACACAGCCAGCCTTCCTGTGGTCCTGGATGATGCCTGTTTGTCTTTTAATAATAGTTTTGAAGTGGTTGTGTGAGGCAGCAATTTCAGATGTTTATCTATGCTGCCATTTTGGTTTTCCTCTTATTCAAAAATTTTAAGAAGTACTTTAAGCTTATTGCATTTTATTAACTTGAAAACATGTCTGAATGATGTAATATGAGAAGCTTCACTTAAGGAAAATTTGGAGAAAATAGAGAAGAAAAATGTAACTAATACTATCATTTCTAAGTTTTCATTTTTGTGACTTAAGCATTGATTGAGAAAGGCTAGAAGAAAGAACTAAGCATAACATCAACAAGCAGCATAAAGCACATATGAATTTAGAAATTTGGAGTAAGAAAGCTGAATTCAAATATACTTTCTTCCACTTATTAATATATATGACCTTGGAAAATTTTCTTAATCTCATGAAGAATCAGTCTCACAGCTGTAATAAAAAGATTCAAATATGCAAGTCCTTCCATATAGGATTTTTGAGAGGATTTAAATCATGCATGTTGAACTGCTATCACATTATACATAACATAAATAATTAAATACATGTTTGTTATCATTATTCTTCTAAAATTTTGCAAGAATATAAAAGTCATTCTCTGATATTCATTAGATAAAATCACTGAGCCCCCAAAATCATCTTATTGAAAGCAGTATTTTAATTGTGAATTTCTACTTTTACTTTTCTTAAAAACTAAGTATATTAAAAACATCTGTTAGATTGAATGTATTTTAAAAATTAAAAGAAGAATGGTTGAAGAAAGGTCTTTTCAGAATATAAAGCTAGGTTTATAAACAGCAATGAAAACTAAAATTGAGCTTGGCACATAAAAATAAGTAAAGGTTGAATAATAAGTTACTAAAATGAGAGGGGACATTTTAAAAAATCTATACAATATAACATTTTCTTAAACCTTATGAATTAAAATGGAAAAATTTTAACATAAAATTTATTAATAATAAATATTCCAAATCCCTACAAACACACACACACACACACACACACACACACACATGCCCAGATACAAAAACTAAAGTCTGTATTTTATCCTTTATATTTTTTTGAAATATAGCAGTTACAGCTGCATCAAAAACATCAAAATAAGCACTTTTGCATGTAAAGTAAAATTCCCATACAGAATTTAGCGCTGAGGGAGATATAAAACATATTTGATGAGCAAGGCAGGATCCCTGGATTCTAATTCCTTTTTCTAGCCCCAGGTTGCAATTGAGGTTGTTGATGTTTACATACAATGAGTACACTCCGTGCCATCAGGCCTGGGTTTGGCTGGAACACATGTTAGCCATAAAATCCTTTTTAGAAATGTTCAAGTGGCACAAAGTGTACACTAAAGAAGAGCAAGTGGTCTCTTTAGTGGCTCCCTTCTGTGCCCATATCGCAGTTTCTGCCTTCTAGATATTACTTGTTTCATCAAAAGAAAAAACAAGATGAAATAATATAAAAGAAAGTCTAGTGAGAGAGAAAACATATCCTCTGGAGTGTGTGTGTGTGTGTGTGTGTGTTACTCCCACTAAACACCCCTTCTTCCCAATAACCTCTCCTAGGTGCATCATTGGAATCCCATTTTTTCCTGCTTTTAGAATGAGAGCCAAGGACAGTCAAATTACTTCCTTCTGCAGGACAAAATGTCTCTGCATTTTGTTCTGTCTGGTTTCTAACCCAATGGATTGTTCATATTTATTTTTCTGACTCACATCAATTCACTTAGAAACAACAAGGTAAAACATTCACCTATACAGAGTGGTTGTGATAATAATGTCTCAGGAGTTTTTGAGTGAGTGAAACTAATACCTTAATGGACTTCAACAGAAGTAAAAAAGTCATCCACATTCTGCAGCAAATTACTAGAGGAGTACATTAATCAGAAAGAGCATAACTAAAAATCATTATTTTACATGTTAAAATTTAAATATGTGCCTTTATTCTAAGCATTTGGTAACAAGAGATTCATTTTGGAGGAAAAAAGTCATCAATCCTATGCAGAAACTAAATTACATGAAAAATAGGATTGGATAAAGGAAGAAATATTACTCTGATGCAAACTCAACATAGCCTCAGCCATTCTTTATTTTTTTTTCTATTACACTTTACATTAAATACTAGAGGCCCGGTGCATGAAATTTGTGCACAGGGGGAGGCGGATGTCCCCTAGCCCAGCCTGCATCCTCTCCAATCTGGGACCCCTTGAAGGATGTTTGACTGCCTGTTAGGATATGGCCTAAACGGGCAGTCAGACATCCTTCTCACAATCCAGGATTGCTGGCTCCAAACTGCTTGCCTGCCTGCCTCCCTGATTTCTCCTAACCGCTTCTGCCTGCCAGCCTGATTACCCCTTAACCACTAACCTGCCAACCTAATTGATGTCTAACTACTCCCCTCCCAGCCTGTTTGCCAGCTTCTCTCCTCTGCCCGCCTAGTAACCCCTAACTGCCCTCCCCTGCAGGCTTGATCACCCCCAACTCCCCACCCTTGCAGGTCTGGAACCTCCCAATGGCCCTCCTCTGCTGGCCATCTTGTGGTGGCCATCTTGTGTTCACATGGTGGCAGGATCTTTGACCACATGGGGGAAGCCCTCTCGTGTGTTGGAGTGATGGTCAATCTGCAAATTACTATTTTATTAGGTAGGATAGAGGCCTGGTGCATGGGTGGGGGCCAACTGGTTTGCCCTGAAGAGTATCCCAGATCAGGGTGGGGGTTCCCTTGGGGTGTGGGACAGCCTGGGCGAAGGATCTGTTGTGGTTTACAGGCTGGCCACACACCCCATGAACCCAAGCAAAGGCCCTGGATCTGGGATTAATTTATGTTCTACAATTGAAACTTTGTTGCCTGGAGCGAAGCTAAGCTTTCTGCTGGTTCTGTGGCAACAGCCATTTCTGTTTGGGTTTAATTAAATTCTGTAATTGAAACTTTGTAGCCTAGAGTGGAGGCCTAGGTCCTAGGGCCACAGAAGCTTAGCTTTCTCCATCGCTCAGGCAACCTTAGCCCCTGCTCTCTCCAGCTCTGTGGTTGCCTCCATTTCTGTTGGGATATATCTTCTATAATTGAAACTTTGTAGCATTGAGTGGAGGCCTCAGCCAGCAAGGGCAGGCAGAAAGCTTGGCTTCCTCCATTGCTGGGTGGGGAAACCAAAGCCTCACTCCTGCTCTCAGTGGCCACATACCTCTCGGTTGGGGTTTATTTGCAAAATTTGCTCCTGATTGGCTGATGGGAGTTGCTGTGGGTGTGGCTTGATCAGAAGTATGGTCAACTTGCATATTGCTCTTTTATTAGATAGGATTATTTTGTACAGCATAGTGGTTAGATGATCATATACATTGCAAAGTGTTCCACCTGATATTTCTAGTACCCACCTGGAAATATCAAGGGGAACATACATATTTATTACAATATTATTGTGTATATTTTCTATTCTGCACTTCACATCCCCCATGATTATTTTGTAACTACCAATCTGTACTTCTCAATCTCTCTACCTTTTTCCCTCAGTCCCATCAGGCAACCATCAGATGCAATCAGTTCTCCGTATCTATGAGTTTTTTTATATTTTATTTATTTATTTTGCTCTTTAGATACTTTATATAAGTAAAATCATATGGTATCTGTTTTTCTCTTAGCATATTTCACTTAGCATATTACCCTCTAGGTCTATTTATGTTGCCAAAAATGGTATGTTTTTATTCTGCTTTGTGATCAAGTAATATACCGTTGTGTATATATATATATATATATATATATATATATATATATATATATATCACATCTTCTTTATCCAGTGCCTATAGTTGGGCAGTTAAGTTGCTTCTGTACTTGGCTATTGTAAATAATGCTGCAGTAAACATAGGGTTGCATTTTTTTTTTCAAGTTAGTGTTTTGGGTTTCTTCAGTTATATCAAGCAGTTCTAGAGCCAGTATTCCTAATTATAGTTATTCTATACTGGGCAAAATTGCTCACCTTTATACCCCTATCTCACTCAGTCACTGTATATAAGTTGTCCTGTAAATGAGCAAGGAGGCTCTGCACTTAAGGCATATTCTACTGACCTGAGGCCTGGTGGCTGTCTGCTAAATGCATCCGTTAAGGGGGCAGCCAGTTCTCCCTTGTAGGAGATATTTGGCAGTAATGTCTGTTACTAGTTATCCCTCTGTCACCTGGATATATTTTCCCATATATGTTGAGTATATTGGGTAATCCTCCAGGATTCTCTGGGCCTCTAGTCCTGAAGGTAGACTTGGAAGTGGGAGACAAATGGGACCATGTAAGTTCTTGCCCCAGCAGTTGATATCCCCAACAATGGATATTCAACACTGTCCAGGAGCGTAACAGCAATTCTTTTACAAAAGATTTATAATTCTGTGTTGCTGGTGACATGCTCTTGCTTTCTAATTCCTAAGACTTTGTTGTGATTTTTCAACTAGGACTTTGTACCAATTCTACAAGGCACTCTTTACCATCACTGATAACTCGAACAGTTAAATAAAGTCTGCTCTAGTCTATGGCCCAAGTAGAGAATCAGTTGCACCACAGTCTATACTGGAAGCAGAGTTCTTCCAGGATCTTAGCCCCATGCAATACTGCAAGCCTTTTGTTTAAATAGGTATAAGGTCTGGTAGCATATGTTAAATATGCTACCTCTAAACCTGAAGTGGCCCACCATGTATTGTGCTTCCTCTAATACAGTAATAATTTGCCTCTGACTTTGTAGAGGAACTCACAGGAAAAACTATACTCTTGATGCCTAAAAATCAAAACAGAAAACTTCACAAACCTTATTACCTTCCAGAGCATCTACAATATAGGAAGGTCTCCAACTTGTAGCCACTTGTTCATGGGACCAAATAAACAGAATGTGATAGATCAGAATTGTATTCTGACATATTCCAGAAACTGCAGGTCTCTTTGGATCAGATTATCACCAAGGACAATGTGATTATATACCAAGGGTCAGCGAATATTTTATGTAAATGATTAGTTAATGGATTTTTTTTCTGGCCACATATAGTCTCTGTCATTTCCTCTTCATCCTCTTGTGTCCTCTCTTCCTCCCACTCCCCTTTCTCTAAACTTTAAAAATGTAAAAACAAATCCTTAGCTCAGAGCCTCAGAGTCCTACATGACTAGGCTGCAAATCAAAATGGACCCACTGGCCATAGTTTTAGCAATTAATATGCATATATGTCGTTATCAATTCCATGTGTCACTATTTTGATTTCCAACTGTCTGTATTCCTTTAAATCTATCTTCATTTGGGTAGTGCAGATTTTTGAAGCAAGGATTTTTCCAATCTCATACTTGAGGGATATAAACTTAACTACCAGGAATGAGGAATAAAATATTAAAAGGGATTTGGGGGGTTTTATCCTTCAATAAATACTCCTAAGTTTCCATTAATATATCTCACTCTCAACCTTCTGCCCTTGGTGACACTTGGAGTTAAACTGGAAAATAGGTGCAATTCTACATACTGACTTCTTCCTATTTCCCTCTAGCCCTGCATTAAGCCAGGGGTTAGATAATAAAACAAAGAAGTTAAAATGTTTCTTATAAAGAATTTCAAAAAATCTTCGTTTTCACTGATAAAATGAATCCCTGATTTAAAAGGTCTTGGCGACATACATTTCTTAGATGTTTTGGGGATTTTGCCATAAAAGTAAATCATATATATATATATTTGTTTTATACTCTCCTACAAACATTTAAATTTTATCTTCCGTTTTTTCTGTTAATTCAGGTGCCACTACAGCTATGAATCACTTAGCAGCAGGTACACATTTTGAGAAATGCATAGTTCTGCGATTTTGTCATTGTGCAAACATCATAAAGCACACTTACACAATGGTATAGCCCATTGCTCCCAGGGTATACGCATGTACAGCATGTTACTGTACTAAAAACTATAGGCAATGTTAGCATAATTGTAGCATAATGGCAGGTATCTAAACATAGAAAAGATACTTTAAAAATACAGTATAAACGATAAAAAATGATACCTATATAGGGGGTAAGGCCTGGGAAATTACTGTACACCACTGTAGACTTCATAAACACTGTACACTTCGGCTACACTAAATTTGCAAAAATGTATGTTCTTCTTATAATAATAAATTGACTTAAGCTTACTGTAACATTTTTACTTTATAAATTTTTAAAAACTTTTTTACCTTTTTAACAACACATAGCTTAAAACACAAACACATTGTACAGTTCTATAAATATTTTTTCTTTATGTTCTTATTTTATATTACTAGCTGTGTGTATGCCTTGCACCACAATGTTATGATGGCTGTGATATGATTAGACAATAGGAATGTCTCAGCTCCATATCGTCTTATGGGACCAGAGTCCTATATGAACTGCCACTGACTGAATCATCATTATGCAGTGCGTGACTGTATTCCTACATCCATTCCCATGTTAACACATTTTTGACATCTTTTCTTGGCTCTCTCTCTCTCTCTACCTCTCTTTCTCTCTCTCTCTCTCTGTCTCCTCATCCTCTCTTCCTCCCTCTCATCCTGTTTGTGAGTTCATGTCTTTTTCAATACTCTCCTGTCATTTCAGGTGGTTTTGGAAAAAATGAAAGATAAATTATCTTTAACCAATTACATTTAACCAAGTAAAACAGATTTAAAATTCCATACTTGTTTAAGACTTTCTCCTCAATATTTACCAAATTGCCTTTAATCTTCCCCAAAATACTCATTGTGTTGAACATATGTGGGATTCCAAGGATATTAGTTTTTTAAAAGCACATCTATAAATTGAGGCACCTTATCTTAGGAAAATAAAGTGTTCATAAGTAAGCATGGCAGACATTTTTATGTGATACACTTACCACATTCTTTTCTTAATTTAGTGTTAACTCTGGGAGCTTTGAAAGCAAGGCATAGTATCCAAAATATCATCTTTCAAAATGTGAACATTTTAATTTTCCTGAAAACTAAAACATTTAGATAATCCCAAAATTGAATATTTAATTTAAATTTTCACAGTAAGTCTTATGTTTTGACTTTTATTTCCCCAATTAAGATATATCATTTGCTATGATGAAAGATACATTGATCTTAGTTATATATTTTTTCCTCTGTATAACAATTTGCCATTGTTCAACAGTGGTCATTTTTATAGTTCAATAACCCCCATTCTGTTCTATTATAGTGATCTTACATAAATTTTTATCACATTAGATTGTACAGTACATATCATCAACATGCCACCACTGTTTATTGATCATCAAGATGAGGTAATTTTTAGAAAAACATTTGGCCTTTACAAAAAAAATAACATTTATGACTAAAATTACTGATAAATCAAATATTTATTTTAGAGAGAAAATAAAGTAACTAGCCATAAATGCTGAGATCTGATTCAAGTTTTCACCATTTAGTTGAAGAATTATCTTTATTTCAAATACTTTATAGCTTCATATTATACATTTACTTTTTCTTCTTCACTTATATCTAAATCACTTTTATGATTATTGTTATTGAATGAAAAATCAATCAAAAGAAATGTTGATAATAAAGGATAGCTATATAATTCCTATTAATAATTTAATTAATTTATTTATTGGTAACTTGTTTTGTTCATTTTGTTTTATGTATTTATTTTTATGGACCAGGTGTGCGACTGGGGAAGGAATTATATCCAGAGCTAAGGTCTCCTGAATTATGAGGTAAGCCCTCCATTTCACACTCTATTCCTCATATATATAAAGTATATACATTTATATATGTATGTATATATAACAAATAACAAATATATATTTATATACAAATATAAATGCCTTTTGAATTTGTCTGCTGCTTTTTAACCCTACTAGCCTACTTCAAGTTGTCTTAATTTGAGAGCATCAATAGTCACATAAGTTATTGCACTGTTTTCCTTGCCTCACTGCAATACATTCTCCATAATAGAGCCTGTACTATTGTTTTATGATATAAATTATAGTATACAATTCTCTTCTTTAATATCCTTCGTTGACTTTCAAGTGTAATAGCTTCTCATAGGCAATGTTTTCCTTCATGGAGCAACCTTCTTTCTTAAAGAGTGCAAAACCTTTACAGGGGAGTGGCAGGATCGAGTGATTTTCAAAGCCAGTTCTACACAGTGCACAAAATTTCTCTGACGTTCAAACCTAACCAGCTGTCACCAGAGCCGTGCTTTGGAAACCACACTCTTATCGATATATGCATGCACTCTGGTTGTTAAAAGATTTCCATTTTTTTACATAGGTTTCTCAGAACTCATATACATCACTTGCATGAAAACAGCTGCATAACCATTTGCTACGTTTCTTTTTTTTTTTTTCTTTACTAATTAAGGTATTACACATGTGTCCTTATCCCCCCATTGCCCCACCACCACCCTCACGCACTCACGCCTTCACCCCCCTGGTGTCTGTTTCCACTGGTTAGGCTTATATGCATGCATACAAGTCCTTTGGTTGCTGTGTTTCTTAATTACTTAACAGTGAAGAAATTTCTTTAGCCATTTTCAGACATGTAGGAACATTGTGTACAAGGAATATTATTTAAACCGCCAGGGGGCAGTGTTGTCTAACACCACTATGCCTAAACAGAGCCCCAGTTTTGACTGTGGCAGACTTGTTTTAGAATATTGTGTTATGAATAGGATACTTTTAGTCTATTCAAAAGTGATTAGATACCAATCACTTCAAATAATTAATCTTTGATTATAGCATATGTTTTTCTTGTATCTGAACCTACATGATCATTAACTCAGATATGTGAACACAAATTCCTCATTAATTCATATAATTTTTCAATATCTAATGCAAAGCTACACTAAACTTATAACTAATCTTGGCTTAGGATGTATGATTAGTTAATAATATAGCGCTATAATTTCTTGTGTTTTTTACAAATTTTTAAAATATTTATAAAATAATTATATTTTATATAAAATATTTTTAAAACAAAAATTCTGATTTCAAAATTTGTAAAGTTTTCTTTTTTTTAAACTTGCAAACAGTTCTCAAAGCTTGTGGTTTGCATCCTCTATGGTGTATTGTTTTTGGTGTTGTTGTTTGAAATATATTTTATTGATTTTTTTACAGAGAGGAAGGGAGAGGGATAGAGAGTTAGAAACATTCATAAGAGAGAAACATCGATCATCTGCCTCCTGCACACCTCCTACTGGGGATGCCCGCAACCAAGGTACATGCCCTTGACAGGAATTGAACCTAGGACCTTTCAGTCCACAGGTTGATGCTCTATTCACTGAGCCAAACCGGTTAGGACAAAATTTTCATAGTTTTAATAAGCTCTCTGGTACAAAATGTGTATATTCTGAAAAAATAAAGTAGATATTTGAATGTGTTTAATTAATAAAATATTAACTTCATGAATGAACAAAATTAATAGTTTACATCTCATATAGTAATCTATAACAAATTTGCACAATTATGTTATTAATCCATTTACATGTGTATTTTTTTAGTTTTAAGTCTATTTTTTAAGAAAATTGCAAACTACAATTTCTTTGGATTTTAAATATAATAAAAATAAATTAAAATATATAATTTTATGCATGAAAAAAATCAAAGAACATAAAAATAGTGCTTTGATCTTTTTATATATTTTCCCCTTTATTGGTTTTTAGAGAGAGAGGAATGGAGAGGGATAGAAAGAAAGAAACACGGATGAGAGAGAAACATCATCAATTCATCAGCTGCCTCCTGCCACAGAAATTGAGCTCCCAACCTGAGCATGTGCCCTGACTGGGAATCAAACCAGGCACCTCATAGTTTATGGGTCGATGCTCAACCATGGAACCACACCAGCCAGAGTCCTCTGTCCTTCCTATGTCAGATAGGATTATACCTATTCTACCTGTACAACTCTAGGCTGAATTTATTTATTTTACTATTTATATTCTAGAGGCAAACAAAACCAAAGAACTGACTGATTCTCTCACTCCTTCATAGTGATGTTGCAGAAATGCTTTTTCATTAAATTCCTGCAATCAATTACTGTCTCTTCTGAGTGTCTGCTTCTGAGGAAACCTGACCTGAAACAGTGACAGACACTAGGAACATCTAAGTTGAATTAAATGAAGAGATTAAACAAGTACTGATGCATGGTAGTTCCTGAACATTTTCTTTAAAAAACTTCTTTTCTGTGCCCCCATGGGTGAGAGACTCTTTCAAGTTTTATCGTATTTCAGATTGTGTTTATAGTAACTAAAAGGCAGTGGGTGCACAATAAATCAATCTTAGATTAATATATTTCATACAACGTTAATGTAAATAATGTGTTATAACACATAATCATAAGAATATGCTCAAGAGAATAGCTAACAGGGTTTCTTTTTTTAGCATTACATAGGTTTTGAACATATTTTAATTAATGAACAAAAAAGTATCTATATTTTAAATATTGCAATTCACAATTGTCTGCATTTGTCAAGTTAACAAAAATTAAGGCTTTGTTTTTCTTTTCTTTGTTCAGTCTTATTGATGAAAGGTTAGGATGTGCCTTCCATTTGGCCACTGTGATATTTCCCTAGATAAAGTTTAGCAAGAAGTTTTATGATTGTTAATATCATAGTTTAACTAATAGCAAAGGGAAAATATCTGCAGATAGTCTTTTTTTTTATTTGAATGATATGAGATTCTCTGAGACAAAAGGCTTAATATTCTCCTGTGTGCATTAATAGATTATGTAATATAAAAGTTTAATTGATTGATGTCATTTGATATTCCCAACGCTTGACTGATTATTAGAGTAATCTAAAGAAATTTTCCTAAACCCACTTCCAGGCCTAATCAGAGAGACTCTTTTTTGATATGTGAAATTTAATTTGTATTGACTTAAAGACATTTTCTTCAAAAATCATGATGATGCAAATGTTCAGCCATGTTTGGCAATTGTAAATGTTAATGGGAATCACAAGCAATCAAAATTTCCGAAGTTGTTAAGAAACATTTACTTATTTTGAGTCCTCAAGAATTTTTGGCTCCTAACTGCAGTGGGAAAATTTTATAACAGAATAAAATCCAGTTGTCTGGTTTAGATTAAGCTGCTTGACAAATGAAAATAAGTATATAATAACATCATTTAAAAAGTCAAGTATATTTGTAAGACATTGATAAAGTTATCTTATGCTGAAAAGTAAAAGTATGTGTATAACTATCTCTGAATTCATTTAATTACTCTAATATTTCACAGTGTTGAAATAGCCATCTGTTTACTTGATTTCAGAAAGGAAGAGAATGTTTATTCTAGCAAATTACACACTATCAGAATAAAAAGAGCAAGAAAAACTAAATAAATGTCTTCAAATGAAATAGTGCTGATTCAAATGGTAAGGGGGATAAAATAAAGTTATGCAGGATAAAATCTAGAAGTTAAATTAGAAAGAAATCTTTAGTAGTACCTATCTGTGCGAACCTTGGTTAACGAACTCACAAGCTAAGGGAAGAAGACAGTGCTTTGCAGAGTGACATATCCTTCCTTGTGTGGTAGACAATGCTGTGACACATGTGGCCATGCTGTGATAGAACTTCCAGCTGCCAGACTGAATCACTGTTCCCCACAAGAACTGGTGTCTGTCAATGATTCAGAGCCAAATCTCTTTCTGGATATTGACTCAACTTGTATCCAGTGACCAAGTGGTTCAAAGGCCAGTCTTCTTGCCTACATCCATGATAACTCTGTATTGTGGAACAGTTTCCTATAGTGCTTTCTCTTTAATACACATCTTTCAAGTAGAAGCAATGTCTGCCTAAGTACATGTGTGCACATAATAAACTGATGATGAAAAATAGATTTAGGGTGTCTCTTTGGGATATAAGAAGTTTTGCTAAAAATCTGGAAAACGAACTTCTTCACTAACAATTATAGGCATATGTATTGACATTATAAAAGATTTGGCTTTCTGAAGTTGAAATTTTCTCTTCTGTAAAACAACCTACTGTGTGTGCAGCCATTCATCTTCACCATTGTATTGTCTCTGTGTGATTTGGTGGTAAAGAAAACTGACACAAATATACTGATGCTCATGATGCTCACTGTGAGTAACTCTGGCCCAAGGGTCTCAAGTCTCTGTTAGCATCCATAAAACTGTGGGAGAATAACTTACAAGCAGGTTGAAATCTTGGACTCTTTATCATTCTTGACTCTCTGAAGGGCCATCAGCTCTTCTGTAGGATGAGCTGAGGTCTCTGTTGCAATCTCAATCCAGATAAACCTTTTCTTCTGCTCAATCTTGAGTCCCTCAGTCTCTTTCAGTGATATTCTTCAAAATGCTCTTCAATAAAACTCCTACAAGTAGTTGTCTGTCTCAAAGTCAGTTTTTGAGGAACCTTTACATGAAACAGTGGTGTTATTAATTCATATAATGAAGCAGATCCTATCATGAAATTTTTAACTAGCTATCTCCTAATGGTGGAATAAAAGTATGACCTCATCACTAATATCTTATGGCATTCTGTAGTAATGACACTATTAAAAGTTCTATTGTGGTAAACTGGAATGGGATAATGTCATTGGTGAGTACTGTATTGGTCAAGATTTGCCAGTAATCACAGAAGAACAACTAGATGTTATATGCAAGAATGTGTTTAGAGATTTGGTGTTGACACAGTCATCTCTGAAAGCTGATGTTTATATTTGACAGAGAGCTTGATGTCCACAGGACAGGCAATTGGAGAGAAGATAAATAGAAGCTGAAGATAAATAGACGAAGAGACTAGAACACATGCCAGTATTTCTACCTCTGATTTTGGTGATTTGAGTTTTCTATAGAAGCAGCTGGCACCCTTTGTCACAGAAGTAATCACACACCTGACTCAGGAGCCAGAGAAGCTGAAGGGTGATCTGTGGTAAGGTGGAGCATTTGCAGGCATGAATGTTCTCCCAGGCCAAAAAGGTAAGCCAGCAGATTAGTGAGCTGTGTGAGTTACAAAGACATCTTCATTGAACTTCCAAAAGAAAACAAATAAGAACAACAAAACAAACTTTTGTTTCATTTCCAACCCCTCAAAACTTCACACAAAAATGTCTCTTGTGCCCCACTCTAAAAAGAAACATACAGGGAAGAGATTTCTGAGAAACAGTTCAACCCTAACCAAAAAGAGCCAATTTAAAGCCACAACAGATATCTAAGGCATGTGAATAATTCAGGGAAATATTTATAAAGACAATGAAATATAATGGTTATAGCTGAGTTTTGCTGAGTACTACTAATGTATTAGAGAAGACAATATACAAAGTAAGATAAAAGTAGGTTTATAGTAGTGAGAATGGGAAGTACAGAGTTTATTCTTATATTATTATTTATTTATTATTGTATTATTTTTCATGAAAACTTACATTTTCTCCACACTGAATGGCTGAAGATGATTCAGTACTAGATAAAAACCAAGTGAGAGAGTCAGAAGATCTATTTGACATATCTAATGAAATTTTCATCTTAATTAGCCAAAGGACAATGCAAATAAACTCAGCTTTAGACCTAGGGATTAATTATATGGGTAGGAGAGTATAACACAAGGCTGTATTTTTAGTACATCATGGCCCTGCTTGAGCAAGAATGGGTCCCTGAGGCTTGGGATGGAACCCAAGAGCTTCCCTTACTCTCTGGACACACAGAAATGCCTCCCGTGACCCTTTGAGAAGCCTCTTTTTTGAGCACAAATATGAGCGCTCCTCTGGATTATCCCTAACCTCCCCTTCTTCTGCCTGCCATATCAATAACTGTAGCCAAGCCACAATATAAGATGTAGCTGCTAACAGAGAAAAAGACTATACATAGGTAATACTGTAGAATCTACGCAAGAAGAGTAGGGCATTGTCAGGATCCTGAAGACCCAAATGGATCAAATAAAATGAGGTATTATGTTGAAATTTAGAACTTTTTCAAAATGGTATTATTGCCCAATTATATATGAAGTAAAACCATGGCAAAGACTAAGGTGCTATTTCTCGGCTCCAGGAACCATGGAAGAATAATGGCCCCACTAAATGAAATAGGAATGCTTGACCTGGCATTTGTGACTGGCATGGCAGATGGTGAAAGGAGAAACCAATAGGCTTAGAGACATAGGCATGGTCCATTGAAAATGCCACATCTGTCCTGAACACATATTAGCACACTGTACTTAGGAGGATGACCTGCACAATACTCTCTTTACTAAATGGGAAGTAATACTAGTGAGAGGGGCATCAGCATTGTTGAAAAATTCAGAGGTAGCTGTCAGCTTCAGGCTGAAGCTGTGAAAAAAGACACTGTTACATAACAGATATATTAGAGCTATGAGATAATATAATCTCAAATTTATGGAGGCCAGGAGATAAGGTTTAACCATCAAATGCAAAGTATGTTCAAAATCAGAAATAAGCAGCAAGATCAGAGAGGCAGCCAGTGAGGAATTCCAAAAAAACTTTGAAGATGAGTATTAGAATATTTAAGTCTTGGGGACAAGAAAAAATAGATAGCCACCAAGAGGATTTCTCAAGTTAAACAACCTAAAATGATTAAGGACAAGATGGTGAGGTAGCTGAGAACAGATGTCCTAATGAAAATTTAGAATCCTTAACCTAATTCCTAGCCAGTTTTCTGACCCAGAATTCATTGATTAAATAAGAGACCAGATGCCCATGAGGAAAGTCTCTGCTATAACTATTTCCCAAGTCCATCCTTCCCAAAGGGAACTACAATCATTTATTCATGTAGTTGAATACAGTGGTAAATATATTTAAGGCACTATTGAAAATAGTGTCCATCTCTATATTTATACCCAGATATTCACAGTATCATTACATCATGTTCCCAATTCCATTTGACTCAGGATAAGTGGGCCATATTAAGTGTAGTGCAAACCAGGTACTGCTCCTGCTGGGTCTACTCTACAATGGATGCATCCTGTAATTATTTATCCTTGTTTAATTGTGTAATTAGAATTGTCATACTTGTGCAGTAACAGAAGCTTTATATTGAAAAACTCTGAAATGGCCACCCGCCCCCAACTCCACCCGCCCCCAACTCATGGAAAATGCTAAACCTAATATAATATCAATCATATTATGGAAATAGCAAAATTTACTGCCACCTTAAAGACTCAGAGCATGCTGAAGTGATGGTTACTATGATATCACACCTATCTTTCTGACCTGAAAAGAAATAAATTGTGGCTTATTATATTTGACTATTCTCAAATTCAGTAGCCTAAATTTCAGCTTTGTGTGAGATTTTATATTACAGAGCAAATGAATACAGCCTCATGTGTGGTCATTCATTTAGAAAATGTGGGGAGGGGATTAATCAGGAAGGTTGTTTTTTTTTTTTAATATATCCCTTTCACAAAGGAGGGTCATAAATAGTTTACATTCATACAGGGTCGATACATTTCTGGCTTTGTCCCAGAATTATATTAACTCTCTTGCCCTGTATCATAATGTATTCTGAAGAAATTGCATCCAACTTGAGAACCTTGAAATAATACATTGGCCCGTTATATTGATTGCATCATGTACATCAGAACATATGTGCAAGAAGTAGAAAGTATACTGGAGGCTTTAGGAGGACACATGCTCTCCAAAAAAAAAAAAGGGAAATAAATCCTATGAAAGCCCAGACAATAGTAGAGACTACTACAAGATACCCAGGCTACAGTGCAAGCAGCACTCCACATGAACCATCTGTGATGGGAGAAGATGATGTGTATGGTATTTATGGGTAATCCAAGAAGAAACTTGCAATGCATGGTTCTGATCTAATGCTATTGGAAAGCTTCTGGAGATTACTAAGTAGGCATTTCAGATATTGGGTATCATGTGATTATGAAAGAACAGTGACTATTCAGCCAGAACTGGTAATGAAGAGGATCGTCTTTGTCCTACATGCTATAATATTGGATTGTTGCTACAGAAACCCACTGTAACATTAAAGTGGTAGGTCCCAGATCAAGCATATGCAGATCCAAAGAGCACAAGTGAGCTGCACAAACCAGTTTCCCAACAACATGTCATCCAGGCATGGCTAACTGATGACTTGCCATCTGCTCACATCTATAGGTATGCTGTTCTCTCATAATGAACTGAGAGAGGAGACTTATTCTCAAATGGATGCAGTACAATTTGTATCTAATATCTTACATTGCTCTACAAACCTGCACAGGAGTATAGTGAGGCTGAATGACATTAAACAGAGAAGTAAGGGAACACTGTCCCTGTGAACAGAACTTTGAGGAATCTACCTTTTCATTCACTCCAAGTGCAAAAGGAGATGGGCCATGGTTTAAATACACACAGATTTAAGAGTAATAAATATTTTGGTTGGTTGTTCAGAAGCTAGTAAGGAGAAAGATTAAAAAGTAAAAGGCACAAAGAGGTTTGTAGAAGAAGTTTATGGGTAGATTTAACCAAGTGGGTCAAAGTAAGAACTTTGTATTTCATGTGACTCTCCAATAAAGATGATCTACAATATAAGAAGCTTTAAACAACCAAGTCAATTGAAAGCCTCAGTCAGATAATACCATCCAGACTGAGTCATCTGGCACTCGTCATCCCAGAAGAATGGAGTAGCTATGGTGGCAGAGAGTTGAGGTTATGCCTAGTTTCAGCAGCACAGATTTCTTGGTGAACACCAAGGAATGACATAACCACCAGCCACTTTTTGGTCCCATCAAAAGTCCAACCTGCCGAGTGGAAGTCAGCCCTTGAGGAGACGGTCTACGTGGTGGCAAGCTGATTGTGTTGGATTCTTTCCAATGGAAAAAGGACACTCATTTATCTCAAATGAAATCAATGCACATATCGAGGTTATGGATTTACATTTCCTGCTGGCCCTGCTATCTGAGAACTTATAGTGTGTTTGATTCATCAACATGAAATACTGCTTAATATCACTTCAAAGCCAGGAACTCATTAAAGAGAAAAATGACTGTGGCACATGTCTCTGGGTATACGACAAAGGAACTCACCTTTTTACATTGCTTTTTTGTACTACACAGAAACTGATAGTCTCATAGTGGGATAAAATGCTGATAGCCTGATAGTAAGATGCTTATTTAAATTTTATGTCAATTACAGTTGACATCCAATATTATTTTACATTAGTTTCAGGTGTACAGCAGAGTGGTTAGACAATTATATAATTAACAAACTGATCCCCTTGACAATTTAAATTCCCATCTGGCACCACACATAGTTATTTCAATATTATTGACTATGTTCCCTTTGCTGAACTTTGTAAAACACGTAACTATTTTGGAACTACAATCTGTACTTCTATAAGACACTTTTTGCAGATGGTTCTGAGTTACACTGCAACTGCAAGCCATAGTCCCATCTTCTCCTTAGAGTCATTTATTTACATACTGAAAAGTAAGTCCATAAGATTTTTCCCCTTTATGTTCTCAAGGATAACCCTATATAATGAAAGCTTAATATGCTAAGTGTCCAGTTGTCCAGTTGTCCATTCAACCAACCAAAGTGTAATATACTAATGACTAGAGGCCCAATGCACAAGAGGCGTGGATGGAGGGCCTCAGAGGGGCCTGCAACCTCTCACAAACTGGGACCCCTCAAACATCCCTCTTGCAATCTGGGACCACTGGCTTCTAAAGGTTTGCCTGCCACCATGGCTTTGTCCAGAAAGACATCCAAAAATTCGCTCAGCTGTTGGGTCTAATTAGCATATTAGGGTTTTATTATTATAGATATACTAAGGCTGCTCAACCGCTTGCTGTGACTAGGGAACAGACGCTCCAATTGGTAGGTTAGCTTGCTGCTGTGGTCTGGCTGATTGGGACTGAACAAGAGGGGCTAGACACTCCCTGGAGTCTTCCTTCAGTCCCTCCCCAGCTGGCCAACTTTCCACATCCCTCCCCGGCCCCAATCGTGTGCTGGTGAGGTTCCTCGGTCTGCCCTGTGCCCTCTCTGATCCAGGACACCTCAGGAAAAATTTGAGAGCCAGATTCAGCCCCATCTCAAGGGGCAAACCGAGGGACTCCACTGGTGCACAAATTCATGCACTGGGCCTCTAGTTAGTTTATAGTAGAAAACCAAAGATTTCTATCTTCCAGAAGAGATAGGTGGGAGGCACTAGTGTCCCTCTTGTATATAAGTGCCTAGATTTATATTCTTGCCTACTGTATAAACTGTACTGTGTAAAGGTAACATCTCATCTGGCTCTTACTGCTTCACCACAGGAGGTAAAAATTAAACATGGGGAAATCAACATGTTTTTGCACTATAAGTAAATAATAATCTGCTATGCTCCAGATACCAAACATTAGCATTCAGAATAATGTAAATATATAGATATTAATAGAAAATATAAACATAGACTTTAACTATGAATAATATAATATATAGAGTATGGCAAAGGTATGTTTATAGTTGTTTATATGGAAAATAATATGATAATTAATAAATAATAATACAAGAATAAACTCTGTTTCTCATACTCACAATTGTAAACTTACTTTTGAACCAGTCTATATTATATGACATGTATGCACTATATTATAATACACAAGTATATTAACACATTATGGACCAGTAGTTTTATAGCTAGCTTTACCCAATGGCCTGATAAGTTTCTATTGAAGGAGTACAAAAAAACATTTTATATAAATGTTAAAGGCATGCTTTAAAATTAAATACCCATTGTATTTTGAAGTTATTTATTACATGTTCTTATAAGCTAATATCTGTTTAAAGTATGAAGCTTTGTAAAACACTGTGTAATATGAAGCGAGAATTCTCATGATTCATCCACAATGTGTTAAAAATAAAAATATGAAAAAGATATATTAATGATAAAATAAGTATATAAAATAAAATACAAATAACTTAATATGAATATTGATATTAAATATAATATGGAAATATATATAAAATGTGCATATAAATATTGGAGACTAACTTAATGCTCATGACTATATATTTTAAAATGAAATATTAAAACAACTCTATTATTTTAGTTACTTATATGTTTGATAGGTTGTATTCATAATTTTCAGACATATTTCCAGTATTAATTTTCTAATATAGACATCTCAATTTTTTATTTACTTTCTTTAGTAAATTCTAATTAGATCTATATTAAATATATTAGAAATTATCCCTCCATATATTTAATTTCTGTTCCATATTTTATATCTCTTTGAATCACTATGTTATATTATGTAAACATTTCTTAAAATATACATGTTTATCAATTATATCATCATTTACAGTAAATTACCTGAAAGCCTGTATTAATTTCCAACCTCAATTATTTAATACTAGAGGCCCGGTGCACAAAATTCGTGTATGGAGGGCAGGGGATGTCCCTTAGCCCAGGGTGCACCCTCTCCAATCTGGGAACCCTTGAGGGACGTCCAACTGTCAGGATCCGACCTAAACAGGCAGTCGGACATCCTTCTCACAATCCAGGACTGCTGGCTCCAAACTGCTCACCTGCCTGCCTCCCTGATTGCCCCTATCCGCTTTTGCCTGCCAGCCTGATCACTGCTAACCACTATCCTGCCAGCCTGTTTGCCCCAACTTCCTTCCTCTGCTGGCCTGGTCACCCCTAACTGCCCTCCCCTGCTGGCCTGATCACCCACAACTGCCCTCCCTTTCAGGGCCTGGAACCTCCCAACAGCCTTCCTCTGCTGGCCATCTTGTGGTGGCCATCTTGTGTCCACATGGGTGCAGGGTCTTTGACCACATGGGGCAGCCATCTTGTGTGTTGGAATGATGGTCAATCTGCAAATTACTCTTTTATTAGGTAGGATAGAGGCCTGGTACATTGGTGGGGGGTAGCTGGTTTGCCCTGAAGAGTGTCCCAGATCAGAGTGGGGGTTCCCTTGGAGTGAGGGGTGGCCTGGGCAAGGGGCATGTGGAGGTTTGCAGGCTGGCCACGCCCCCCAATAACCCAAGCAGAGGCCCCGGTATATGGGATTAATCTATGTCTACAATTGAAACTTTGTAGCCTGGAGTGGAGGCCTAGGCCAGAAACCGCAAGCTGAAAGGTTGGCTTTTCCATTGCCAGGGAAACCCAAGCCTCTGTTTTCTCCAGCTCAGTGGCTGCCACCATTTCTGTATCTTTTGTAATTGAAACATTGTAACATTGAGTGGAGGCATAGGCAGACAATGGCAGTTGAAACACTTGGCTTCCTCTGTTGCCAGGGAAACCCAAGCCTTCCTTCTGCTCTCAGTGGCAGCAGCCATCTTGGTTGGAGTTTATTTGCATAATCTGATCCTGATTGGCTGGTGGGTTTGGCTGTGGGCGTGGCTTGTGGGTGTGGCGAAGGTACGGTCAGATTTGCATATTACTCTTTTATTAGATAGGATTTTATTTCTAAAAGTTCTTAGTTCATTTTCTATTTAATACAATATAGTTTCTACTTCTCCTCATGTATTTTGAAACATGTAATTTTTGTTGTTGAAAATAATAATCATATATTGAGACCCAGGAGATTTGACTTTGGATGGTAGGTACACAGTGCAATATACAGACCTTATCACATAGAAACCCACACCTGAAATCTGTATTCTCATGCTGACCAATGTCACCCCAATAAATTTAATATAAAATAAAAATTAAAAATGCAGTAAAAATTAAAACTGGTTATAAGAATCAAAAATAACATTAATACTTATTTTGAATTTAGTATCTTCAAATCCTAGTATGCTAAGTCATTCTGCTGGGTTTTATTTACAGTGGCTTTTTTTCTTGCATGCTTAATAACTTTTATTGTGAGTTGTCAATTTTAATTGGAAATTTATTTGGGATATTAATTATAAACCTGACACAATATATAAGGGCTTCCATAAAGAACTGATAATTATATACAGTAATTTACAAATGACTCTCTCAAATATAAACAACACCTCATTTTTTTTGTTTGATAGTATCAGACAATGACAAAGCTAAATGAAGACTTTATGTTTATAATTTTTTAGGGATATAGTTTTGCTTTTATATCCTGCTTTCTTATCAAGCCTAAAGTAATTTCCCTTAAACTTCCAAGGACATGGGGAGTTATTTTTGTTCACCCTTAACTTAGACATAGTTTTATGGGATAAGTTTTCTTATTAAACTTACACATGACTGGAGCTTGGGTTCTATTTTTTTAATTATAAATTACAAGAACTTGTCAAAAATGAAATTCTGCCCTTATGACCAAAACTCTTTCCAAGACTCTGTCTACTTTTCTCAATTCCCAATTTCTGTTACAATCAGGCTAAGAATTACTTCAATTTTAGTGAATCCACTTATTTTCATTTTTTAATATATTTCTATTTATTTCAGAGAGGAAGGGAGAGGGAGAGAAAGATAGAAACATCAATGAATAGAAAGAATCATTGATCTGCTGCCTCCTGCATGCCCCGCACTAGGGATCGAGCCCACAACCAGGGCATGTATCCTGACCAGAATCAAACTGACCTCCTACTTCATAGGCTGATGCTCTACCACTGAGCCTCACCAGCCGGGCTAGTGAGCCCATTTAAAATATTTTAAAATATATTTTCAGTTGTTTTCTCTTAAAGCTCTTGTAAAGGTATTTAGTTCACGTCCTTTAATCAGTCAACACTCTAATCCACAATTTCTGCTTTTATAATAAAGGTTTGAATTTGTACTCAATCACCATTTAAGTAAGTTCGCTGTCCTTCTATTGTGAGCTTTAAATTTTAAAATGGTGTGCTCAAAACTATTTTTCCCATAATTTTTAAATCAGTCATTTATCAATGTGGTATAACGAATTTAAACCCCTTTTAATACATCCACTTCCACTGGATTCCCTTTCATCTTTTAACTGTTAAATGTATTACTACTTTAACATTGTCAAAGTTCATAGTTTTTAAGATTCTTTTCATTAATGTATTTCTCTTCTGTGTTTTTCTAAAGATTGAAGAAATTGCGTACTCTTAGTAATACACCTTTTTATGTCACTATTTTCATCTGCAGTACAAAATGGCAGTCATAAATTAGAGGCCTACAGATATAAGTTGGTTAGCCTATAAAGTAAGAGTTTAACATTTAAGACCTCTAAGCCTCTGACTGCAAGGCACATGCTCTGTTTTATAACTTGATCAATTCACAAAACGTGTATATGTTTCTTAGGATAATTCCATTCAACTTACTAAATAGGTTGTGCTTATCATTTGCACGTTAGATCCAGGGAAAAGAAAAAGTAGTCGTTTCACTTTAGAACCCTGTTCCTTTAAGGAATCTACACCAATAAAAGAGAAATATTCAAATTGACTACACCTCTGTGACACCCACCAGCCAATTAGGAGAGAATATGCAAGTTAGAAGGAAAAAGATGGTGGTGGCCTGCCGCCCAGCCGCTCCAGGTGTGGAGTAGCCAGGCAGGCAGAACACCTGCTATGAGAGGAAAGGCAGAAGGCGAAGGGATCTACAAGAGCGGCACTCTGGCCACAGTTAAGATGAAGAGGCAGACCCCGGCCGGAGCGAAGGCAAATGGCAGTGGCCAGAGCAGGGGCCACAGGAAAACCAGTGCTGGAAACCAGGGGAGGGAAGGCTTATTGCATGAATCTTTGTGAAATGGGCCTCTAGTTGCTCTATAAAACAATATGGGATCAATTTTCTTCTTATAAATCATACCAGTTTCTTTAATATTTTTTTCAATTTGCTTATGTATTTGAAATTTGCTCTTATAGGACAAATTTTGTTTGGTGTATTTGTATTTTAAGATTTTTAACATCTGTGTTTTTCCTAATAGAGACAATATATGCTTATTTCCCAAAACAATATAATTTTGCCCTTCTAATCATAGTTTTTTTCTTTTATTAAATTTATTGAGTTGAAATTGGTTAATAGAAACCTATATAGAAGCATACAGGCTTCAGGTTTGGATTTCTATGTTACAAAATCTATATATTGCACTGTGTGCCCACCACCAACTAATCATATTTTTTCAAATGAATCCACTTTCATTTTGAAAACATTTTCAAAGCCCTATGGATTTCTGTTATAATACAGACGGGTTGCTGCACAGATATCAACCTTATATTCTTTTTATTGAATTTTGGCTGTAGAACCAATATTTGCTCTTTCTTTTCATTTAAAAATATATTTATGATGTTGTTTCTTTTTTCACAATGATGTATGACATAAACTTTCTGAGTCTTTGTTTATTTTAATCAGATCTTTATGCTGTCAGGTAATTTAAAATTTTCATGTTATTTGGAAAATAAATCTAAGCACAAATTACTTGAGTTCAAATCTTAAAAAGGTTTTGCTATGTTGTAGTTTAGCATTTGTTAGTGCTCATATGTCAGTGGTGAGCATTTTTAATGCTTCCAATTATTGTGTATCATGGGGACCTTAAGGATTTTTTATTAGTGGAGTTATGCAATTTATTTTGGAAATGTCTGTCTGTACACTTTTAATTCCATGTACACTCTGTTCTAAACTAACATATTAGTATTCACATACTGAATATTTTCTCTTGTATTTACTTAATATTTTTTGTCCTCTCATTCTTTACTCTTTTAAAAACTTCTATTATGTAGGTGATAAGTCACAGGATTGAGGTGTATGGTATAAACTTATATATGTATATTTATATATATCCTAGAGGCCAAGAGCATGAAATTCATGCACTTGCAGGGGTCCCTCAGCCCTGCCTGTGTTGTCTTGCAGTCAGGGAGCCCTCAGTGGATATCCAACTGCCGGCTCAGTGCTGCTGTGGAGGCAGGAGAGGCTCCCACCACCACTGCTGTGCTTGCCAGGTATGAGCCCAGCTCAAGGATTCTGGTTGAGCAGCACTCCTCCTGGATTGAGCATCTGCCCCCTGGTGATCAGTGTGCATTATAACTACTGGATGTTCCACTGTATGATCAATTTGCATATTAGCCTTTTATTATATAGGACTAGGGGCCTGGTGCATGGAATTCATGCACTGGGGGTGGGTGACCCCCTCAGCCCAACCTGCCCCCTTACAGATCCTGGGAGACCTCAGGGGATGTCCTACTGATGCCTCACCCCTGGCCGAAGCTATAGGCCTTGGGCACCCAGCCATCATCCTGAAATGGGGCCAATGGCTGGCTCTGCCCAGGCCACCTCGGCCCAGCCCCCCCGGCCCTGGCCTTAGCCCCGGCTGCTGGCAACTGCCCAACGACCACAGGGCCACGGGGCCACTACACTCCCTGGACACCTCAGCCCTGACCCCTCCAGCCCAGGCCTTAGCCCCAGCAGTGACCACCCGGCCCCAGGGGCACCCTGTACTCAGCGGCCCTGTGGGTGCCTCGGTGGCCCCCTTCCTTCCGGCTCACCTCGGCCCTGTCCCCCACCTTGCATGCTTGCCAGCTGCCTTGGCCCCAGCTGGCGGTGAACACCTGGGCCCTGCGCCCCCTGCACTCACTGGCCGCCTCATGCATGCCTCAGCCCTGCCCCCATGCCTCCTGCAGACCTTGGTGGCCCCACCTCCCCGCCTCATGCACACCTCGGCCCCGCCCCCCGCTCCTGATTGGATGGTGGGTGTGGCTTGTGGATGTAGTGAAGGTATGGTCAATTTGCATATTACTCTTTTATTAGGTAGGATGAAAGGAACTGACATGGGTCAGAGGGGAGGGAGATGTACATAAACATAAGTGTGGTGATGGCCAGAGGTGGAGGGGCTGGGTGGAGGAGGGTAAAGAGGGAGAAATGGGAGACATCTATAATAGTGTCAACAATAGAATAAAAACAATAATGCTATACCACTACACTACACACCTCTTTGGGGAAAAAGATACATTATGAACTATGCATTTACTACTTTGATAAAGTTAAAAAATATAAAAAGAAAGAATTTTGTCCAGAAAGGAGTATTGTTTAAATGAGTTTCTTTTATTGTTTTTTGTTTATTTGTTTGTTTGTTTGTTTTTATGGTAAATCCAGCCCTTTGGGGGCTGGATTTGCAACTTGCAACCAGCAGCATTTTGGTTAACACGCCTGAAATGATTTAAAAGAGAAAGGGACCAATTCCTCAAGCCTATAGTTATTTCTAATTTATTTTATTATTCTAAATAAAGCTATTTATAACATTATTTTTCAAAGTCCCCCCTCCCTAAAATTAGTCCTTCAGGTTCAGTAAACTTTAGGCCTCATAAAACCTGTGTTAGTCCCTGAGGGTTGGGGTCCCCAAAGAAGTTCAGATTCATTCATCATATTTATTTGCTCCTTTTAATTCTTCTTCTAGAGGGAGAATGAGGACAGTTTTTACTCAGTAATTTTTATAATAAGAATTGTATTGGAATCTGTTCCTTCTTTGGCTGTTTATGGGTCTATCTTACTGGGAACTCACAGATTTTAAGCCCTTTGAAGGTAAAGACAGACCTGTATTGTGTTTCCATAATACAGGGACAAAGTTAATACACCTTTTATAAATATTTGTTGAAGAAATAGATAAATTTCAGTGCCATGATGTATTACTTTTCCTTCTGCTCCATCTCTTTATTGAGACTTTTTGTGCAAAGCATAAGGCTGATGGGATGAGCAGACAGAGCAGAGTAAAGTTGCTTTTTCTCAATCCTAGACCCCATACTTTGATTTTACATAGTAGATGCACTTCTGAATGATATTTTGAATTGGGTATATTAGATTTTGCTAACATCAAGTCCCTTTACTCATAAAGATTATTTTTAATGATGTTTAAACATTTTATACTATGAGTTGCAAAATATTTTGTTTATCTCAATAATCTTGGTGCATTCTTCCTGTAGTAAACTGAATTATCAACATGGTAAGTCTCTTTGGGGGGTCTGCTTAAAATGGGGCACACCAGTACCAAATTCGACTCTAAGAATGACTAATTCCCACACCACATGTGGAGCTAGATGGCTTTTGGACATAAGCATTTCTTTTGGATCCTTTGCTCCCACAGCACCTGCTTCAATCAGAGGCGGTGTCTTGACCCTCCATGAACTCTTTTGCCATGGCGTCCGTGGGGGGTCTAATGCCTGAGGCCTTGGCAGTCAGGCTGGGCCCCAACCTTCCAAGATGGCAGCAACCCGGACCAACAGGAGTCAGGGACGGGATCCCGTGGGCAGAGGAGGGGCAGACTCACACTGGCAGCATCCCTCCTCTTCTCTCCTCCTCCCTGGCTAGCAGCCAGAGGCTGAGGAGACCAGCAGTCGCTACCAGAACAGGTGGAGGCTCACAAGGGTGGGGAACCTGAGGGGCCAATCCCAGCCAGCGGGACGAGCACTTCTTCCCCAGCTTTCGGAGGGTGTCGGGGAGGGGGTGCACCCCAGCCTCTGTGCTGGGACAGGGCCTGGAAAGGAGGGAGCTGCCCCCTCCCCCATTGCTGGGTGGGACATTGCAGGGGACGGAGGGGCTGTGGGTCCCTAGTCCAGACCCACCCTCCCAGGGGTGGATTGCAGGCTCAGGTGCTGCCAATGCTGCTGGACCCTTGGGGGCAGGAAGGAGCATCTGAGCCTGCCCCACAGCAAGTCCCTGGCTCAGCTGCAGGTGGCATGAGTAGGCAAAGAAACCGGCCCCTGGCGGGATAGGGGAGGCACACAAAACTTTTTACAAGGCAATGTCAGGGCCACGGAGTTGTGGCAGATAACAACGCACTGGCATTTGCGGCCTCAGTGTTGGCACACGGGGTCTAAGAACCCAACAGGGTGCGGGACATACCTCTTCTGCCTCCACCTGGCGTGGGCTCTGCTATGCCACCAGCTGGGGGAGGGCAGGGGCTGGCCCAGTGTGAGTCGCTTGCCATCTACAGAAGCTTGTCTGTCCCTTGTGGGTTGGAGGGAGGTGATTGGACATTTGGTCATCCTGGTCATCATGAACATTGCCTTTATATATATTAAACTTCCTCAAATTTTATAAATCTTTCAGTTTTATATTCTAATCTATTGACTGACTTTTATTTGCCAAGAATAATTATATTACTTATAATTTTATAAAGTTCGTTATATTTTTAAGCATTTATTGTTTTTTTTATCTTTTTCAGGATGCTCCTTCATGATTGTTGAGTGTGCCATCTTCTCAAATTTATTTGAAAACATTTAGTTCGAGAATTGTTAAAATATTATCTTGCTTCTTTAATTATTTTGACTTTATTGGGTTTATTTTGTTTGTTTTGGCTTTTTGTTTGTTTGTTTGGTCATTCTGTTTTATGTTCTTGATTACTACAACTGTTTGATTTCCTGTTTTAAAAACAACCACCACAAAACAAAAACAGGTATGTCCCTAAACAAACCTGTCTCGTGATGGCATGTCCGACCAGAATTCTGTGCAAGAGAAGCAAGTCGTTGGATTTACTATAATGTGGTTGGATGGGAATAAGCCCAAAGCAGACCTTTTTTCCCCTCATTTCTGAGGCAAAGTGAAGAGAATTTTTAAGTAAAACATAAATATTTCTATAAAGAACCCAGCATCTTCCCAGGTAGCTCTTTCAATTTTTCAGATACTTGCTTCATTTTTTTTGGCCTAAATTTTCTGTGCTCATAATGCAAGATAGAGATACAAACATAGTGCCAAATAATCTTGGCTCACTTGACAGACTGTGAATTAGCCAGCGTGATTTCTTCTATGTACTAGCAACTCTCCATGCCTACCCCATCAGAGAGCAGAGAAGATCATCTGGGCTGCAGCCTCCTCCAGAGTGCATTCCATATTATGGCTTCCTAATCTTTGCTCTGTGTGAGCCAGTGTGCTTTGTTCTCTCAGAAATTTATTAGAAAAATATCTCAGAAAATATATGAACAGTGATATCTCCCCTGCCATTTCCCCCACAATACACAAAATGCATGCATTCTCTTTCCTGTTACATATTTTGGATAGATTTACCATTTATTCACAGTGACTTGGAAAAGTTGAACATGTGTCCTCAGTCAACATTCTTGGAAGAATACCCCATATTCATTATTTAAAACTAGTGGCCCAGAGGAGCAACCAAGATGGCGGCATAGGGAAACACCTATTGTTCTGCCCCGCACAACATTTCAAAAACTACAACAAAACAACAAAACGAACATCACCCAGAATCACTGGACAGCTGGCTGAGTGAAAACTCCACAAATAAAAGTAAAAATGGGACACTGAGACTCAGAAGAGCAGTGGAGCGCAGCCTTGAAGATACGTGTGGAAACAGAGGTTAGGAGCCGTGGCCTTGAGCGTGGGCTGTAGGGCTGGCAACAGCAACCCCGGCTGGATTTCTCCAATGGAGAGGGCAGAGACGTCCCACTGCACGGATTCCCCAGTGCCAGGCAAGGTCCGAGGTCCGGGGTACTCACCCTGGAAGCCGGGCGCGTAGGGGTCTCCTAGTCTGAGGAGAAACCAGGTTGCTTGGAAAAGCAGTTTGCACGCGTAAAGTGTGCAACAGCACAGACACGCGACTTGCTCCCTGCAACTTGCCCCTTGGTCCTGGAAAACACCGGACTGCTTTGTTTTACAACCCTGGGCGAGACTTTGGGTGTGCAGACTCATTTGGGGAGAGGCAGAATTGTCTGGCAAGGGGTAGAGACTAGCGGCTTTCTCTTGGAGGTGCCTACAACAATTGCCACCCAACAGAGACCCACGTGTGAGCGCCAGACGTAGCTGACGCTGAGGCTGCCTGCTCAGCTCAGAGACTCTGCCCATCCAACCTGAACACAGTCTCCCTTCACAGCCAATTGGCCTGGAGGTCAAACCCTCTAAGGGCTAACAACAACAAGCTGAGTTTAAATTCAAAAATACTGTACAACCCATAAAGGATTGCATTAAGAGCACCCACCTCAGGTAACTGGGGAGGCTGAACCACTGTCCCTTAGAGGTCATCTACCACATAAAGCAGCCACCATGCAGAGACATGGAAAGAAATCAGATGTGAAAGAAATGGAGGAAAAAAGACGACTAGACATAGAGTTCAAAACCATGGTTATAAGGCTTTTCAAGAGGCTCCTAGAAAAGGTCCAGACCTATAAGGAAATAAGCAAGACCTACAAGGAAATGAACGAGACCTGCAAGGAAATGAACAAGACCAACGTGGAAATGAATGAGACACTCAAGGATATGAAGGAGACTCTCAAGGATATGAAAAAGGACCAACCAGAAATTAAGCATACATTGTCTAAAATAAAAAATATTATACAAAGACTTAAAAGTACTCTAGAGCACCCCAAGAACCAAGTTAAAGATTTGAAATACAAAGAGGTAAAATCCACTCAGCTGAAAAAGCCAGAAACCAAAAGAATCCAAAAAATTAAAGGTAACCTCCGGAACACCCTCAAACATACCAACATCCGAATTATAGGGGTGCCAGAAAAAGAGAGAGAGCAACACAATGAAAACTTATTTGAAGAAATAGTGAGCAAAAACTTCCCCCACCTGGTGAAAGAAATTGACTTAGGAGTCCAAGAAGCGCACTGAACCCCAATATATAGGAACCCTAAGAGGACCACACCAAGGCACATCATAATTAAAATGCCAAGAGCAAAAGATAAAGAGAGAATATTAAAAGCAGCAAGAGAAAAACAGTTAGTTACCTACAAGGGAGCACCCATGGGATTGTCAGTGGATTTCTCAACAGAAACGATGCAGGCCAGATGGGAGTGGCAAGAAACATTCAAAGTCATGAATAGCAAGCAGCTACAACCAAGATTACTCTATCCAGCAAAGCTATCATTCAGAATTGAAGATCAGATAAAGTGCTTCACTGATAAGAAAAAGCTAAAGGAGTTCATCACCAACAAACCAATATTATACGAAATGCTCAAAGATATTCTTTAAGAAGAGGAAGAAGCAAAAGGTAAAAATATAAATTATGAACAACAAATACATATCTATCAACAAATGAATACAAAAGTCAAGTGAATTAATAATCTGATGAACAGGATAAACTGGTAAATATAACAGAATCATGGACATAGGGAATGGACTGTCAATTTTTGGGGAGAAAAGGGGTGTGGGAAGTACAGCAAGAGACTGGACAAAAATCTTGCAACAATGGGAAAGGACAGTGGGGAGGGGCAGGTGAGGGTGGAGGGTGGGATAGGTACAGGGTGGGTGGGAGCTATAGGAGGATAAAAAGGGGGAACAATGTAATTAATAAACTGAACAACAATGATTTTTTTAAAATAAATAAATAATAATAAAAATAAAACTAGTGGCCCAGTGCATGAAATTCTTGCACTGAGTGGGGGTTCCCTTAGCCCAGCCTGCACCCTCTCCAATCGGGCACTCTTAGAGAGATGTCTGATTGATGGTTTAGGCCCATAGTATCACATCCTTCTCACAATCTGGGACTGCTGGCTCCTAACTGCTTACCTGCCTGTCTGCCTGATTGCCCTAACTGTTTCTGCCTTCCTGTCTAATTGCCCCTAATTCCTCTGTCTGCCTGCCTGCCTGTCTGCCTGATTGCCTCTAACTGCCCTCCCCTGCCGGCCTGATCTTACCCGCAACTGCCTCTGCCTGCCTGATCACGTCCCCAACTCCTCTGCTGCCCAATTTGGTTCTGATTGTTCAGTTTCTATACCAGTCAACATCAAAAGCTCCATCTTCTAGGCAGCCATTGGCTCCTCACACTTCACCCTAATTTCATTCTGATTGGTTGGTTTTTATGCCAGTCAGCATTAAAAGCTCTGCCTCCTAGGCTGCCATTGGCTCCTCACAGTTGAACCAGATTTGGTTCTGATTGATCAGTTTCTATGCCAGTCAGCATATCTGGGCCTATCAACAGGGCCTGATCAGAAAGGTGGGGATGATCAGCAGCCCCAGTGGAAGCCTAGAGAGAAATGGAGGTGTGGCTGCTGGCCAGACTGGGAGAGAAAGAGAGAGGCAAGTGCTGATCAAAAGCTGCCACAGAGGCAATGGATCAGTCCCTGCTTCTCTCTTCAGGCCTCTTTCTGGCCCTGATTTGCAGCCCCCTCAGCAGTCAGTGCTGAGGCACCATGCCTGCATTAGAAGCAACCCAGTGCTGACTGCAAGACTGACTTCCAGTTGGTCAAGCCTTGGTCATTATGAACCAACATTTTTACATATTATTATAAGCTCTATTAAGTCATCAATACTGAACATTCTTAAGCATTTCTTGAGCAAGTTTCTCTTGCCCTAATTTCATTTATTTTCTTTTTTATTAGAAGTACAGTGACAAAATGTCATGATTCTGACATGTTAAACAATCATGAATAAGGTGAATCTGTTAGAAATTGGTAAAAAGAGTGAGGTGATATTATCAATAGCATAATTTTGTAGTACTAGTAAGACTATTAATTTTAAAAGAAAACAAGGTTATTCATATGTATAGAAAAACATAATGTATATTTATATATAACAATCCTATATAATAAAGAGGCAATATGCAAATTGACCATCACTCTAACACACAAGAGGGCTGCCCTAATGTGGTCAAAGATGGCCACCCCATATGGACACAAAATGGCCACCACATCATGGCCAGCAGGGGAGGGAAGTTGTGAGCGATCAGGCTAGTAGGGAAGGGCAGTTAGGGTTGCCTGGGCCAGCAGAGGAGAGCAGTTGGGGGTAACCACACCTGCAGGGGACGATAGTTGGGAGGGACAAGGTCTGCAGGAGAGGAAGGTTGGGGATGATTAGGTCAGCAGGGAATAGCATTTAGTGGTGACCAAGCCCACAGGGGAGAGCAGTTGAGGGTGACCAGACTTATAAGAGAAGGCATTTAGGGATGACCAGGCCCACACAGGAAGGCGGTTGGGAGCGACCAGGCTTGCAGGGAAGGACATTGGGGGCCACCAGGTGGCAGGGGTGACCTGCCAATAGGGGAGGGGAGTTAGAGGCAACCAGGCTGTTAGGAAAGAGCAGTTAGGGGCAATTGGGCTGGCAGGGGGTGGCAATTAGGGGCTACTAGGCCGGCAAGGGAGGGAAGTTAGGGGTGACTGGTCCAGCAAAGGAGGGCAGTTGGGGGAGACCAGGCCTTCAGGGGAGGACAGTTAGGGGCAATTGGGCTGGGCAGGGAGCAGTTAGGTGTTGATCAGGCTGGCAGGCAGAAGTGGTTAAGGCCAATCAGACAGGCAGGCAGGCAAGTGAGTGGTTGGGAGGCAGCAGTTCTGGATTGTGAAAGGGATGTCCCAGATTGGAGAGGGTGCAAGTTGAGCTGAGGGACACACACCCCCATGCACAAATTTCATACACCAAGCCTCTAGTATATATAATAATTCTATATAACTAGTTCTATATAATAAAAGCCCAGGGGCCTAACAGTGGAATTACTGGTTGACCAGTCACTATGATGTGTACTGACCACCGGGGTCTGACGCTAAATGCAGGAGCTGCCCCCCGGTGGTTAATGTGTTCCCACAGTGGGCCAGCATGAGCAGCTGCTCCCACTGCAGCCCCTCGGCTGACTGGGACAAGCAGTGCTCTCACAGTGGGCTTATTCCCACAGGTCATGCCTCCCCACCAGTGCACGAATCCCATGCACCGGGCCTCTAGTCTATAATAATAAAAGTGTAATATGCAAATCAACTGAACGACCAAACAGCAGAATGACCATCCAGACAACCTTCTGGCTGATCATGCTGTGACATGTATTGGTGCCAGGCCACCCTCTGTGGGGTGATCAGTGTAGGGAGGCTCCATGATCGATTACCCTCAGAAGGAGGCCCAGGCTACTGGCCAGGAGATGATCAATTGGGGTACGGGGGCTACATGATCACCCCAAAGAGGGAGGCCCAGGCCACCCTCTGCAGGACAATTGATCAAGGGGCCCTATGGAACCAAAGAACTGGAGGAGTGTGGCAGTGGACATGGGCAGTGCCAGGCTGAGACAGGTGTGGGCAAGGGGCAGGGTGGGGCTACAAGGCAGCCAGGGTGGCAAGAGAGCTGGGACCATGAAGGATCCAGCAGCTGGAGCTGTGAGGCAGCTGGGGCTGCAAGGGCCCTGGCATCTGGAGTTGAGATGGCCCTGACAGCCAGGGCAGTGAAGGCCTACCCTTGCATGAGTTTTATGCATTGGGCCTCTAGTATATATATATAATAATCCTATATAATAAAAGCCTAATATGCAAATAGACCAAACGGTGGAACAACAGGTTGCTATGATACTCACTGACCAGCAGGGGCAGACGGTCAATACAGGAGCTGCCCCCATCCAGCAGGCCCCGACCGGTGGCAGTGGCAACAGTGGGGGGCAAGACCAGCAAGTGGATGGTGCCAGGCCAGCCAAGGTGGGTGCCAGTAGAGGCCCCCAATCACCCTGGTGGTTGCTCCACAGAGGGAGGACACTGGTGGTGGCAACAAGAGCCACCCAATTATCCCACCAGTCACCCCACAGATCAGCCCTGATCAACAGCCAGGCCTAGGGACCCTACCTGTGTACGAATTTCATGCACTGGGCTTGTAGTTACATATAATTAGTGATGACTCTTGATAACATTCATAGATATATCCCTGCATATATTCATCTATAATTTGAGGTCATAATTATAATAAAAATATTATTTACATATTTTCTAACAGCCTTGAAATTGATTGCAGATTTAACAGTTTTGAAGGAAATGATAAAACAAGAACTAACTTTATAAATATAATTACCATGATTTGTTATAATATCAAACTAATTATTGGTCACAATCAAACTAAATTTTAATTACAAAATAGTTCACAGTATTATATATTTCATTCATAAATTATGTATCAAAATAACATTTCCAATTTCCCTTTTACACAACACTCAAGAGTAAGCATTTAATTCAGATGATATATGTGAACGCTTCCAGGAAAAATATTAAGAAATAAAATTTGTAGTGCTTCACTGAAGAATTCTTATAAATAGGTTCACATTTGAGTCATTGCAATTACAGAAAAGGTAACAATTGAGATATTTGTTATGCACAAAATACCTTAGTGCACAAGGCAATATTTTGCCAATGCCATTAGCACTGAATTGTTTTTAAGTTGAAGTAATTTTCCTGTGTAGTGAATGTATGATGTTTTATTATTATTGAACACTTAATATGCAAATTTTTTTCTTATTATGCACCCTTAAAATATAATACATATAATTCAGAAAAGGGACAATTAGAGCAATATAAAATTATGCATATATTGTTCTTAACAACACACCAATCTATAGTTTGTTAAAATTTATGAATGTTCACTGCGGTCTTCCTCGCATCCATTATTTTTAAATCCTCACCCGAGGGAGGATGAAACATCAGTGTGGGAGAGAAACATAAAAGAGCTGCCTCCCTTCTGTTTCCTGATGGGGAATCAAACCTGCAACCTTTTGGCCTAAGGGGTGATGCTCCAACCAATTGAGCCACCCACACGGAGCTTCATTGTTTACCTTTTCATTATGAACTCTCTATCTGTAAGGGTAGAAAACTTATTTTTGTTGCTCCTGATAGAAATTATACCTCTATCTCAATCTGTCTGATTCTTCAATGTTTTTCTGCATATGTTCTTCCCCTATTGACCATTGGTAATTTTAAAACTCTTTTTGGACTAAAAGCACTTTTTAAACTCAAAGAAAATAATCTTTTCCCTACATTTTCAACAATAACAACAACAAAAAAAAAACGTTGAAAATTCCATGGCTAATATTTGAACAATCATATTTATTAGGTATATTAGTAAAGATACATTAGTAAAGAAATCACATTAGTTATTCAACAAGGAAAATCTTAACATAAAATTACTAATTAGTAAGTCTCCTTCTTTTAGTAATCCCTCTAGCCCTCTACTGACAAAGTCTAACACTTTTCCATTTATCAAAGAAGACATTTTTATCTGCTAGAACTCCAATGTCACAAAGCAAGATACATAAGAGTGAATTTGGAGCCTGCAGTCAATAAATTGATAACTGAAGAGTTTACCCTACTCAAAGGGAGGGTATTTCACAAGGATATGCACAGCAGAAACAGGGATTATCCGGGCGATCTCTCCCAAAAACATGTATACTCACTTAACTGATAGCTCAATTGATGTTTTTTTCTTTTCAGCTAGACTAAACTTTGATCAAAGGAAATTCATCCTAAAATGCTACTAGAAGTTTTAAAAAATAGTTTGAAGTACAAACACTACTTTTATAATCATTCAAAGTGTGTATACATATTTTGGGAATATATATTTTTGATATGCTTATTAGATATGCAATAGATTTATTGACTTGTCAGTTGAATATCTGACTCTGGAATCCAAGGAATATTTCAAAGTTGGATATAGGAATTATAGAGGCATAAGTAGATGATATATACACTAGTCATATTTACTGTAAGAAATGCCAGAAAGGTGTGCAATTAGAGAAAGGCATAGATATGAACCAATATTACCACAAAATAAGAGGTCTAGAAAAATTATATATTATGCAAAAATGTTTTAAAAGGAGCATCCAATGAGAAAGAGAAACAGAAAGGCTGTGACCTGGGAGGGTGGGGGAGTGAGGAAGTAGAAAACACAGGCACAAGCCAATTTTAAAGTATTTTTTCCACAAAGAAGAGCTAAGAAATCTGATACTTGAGGAGAGAGATGAGAACCAAAATAAGCTTATTTTAAGGTAAAAGGTCTTTAATAGAATATTAATTAATATTCTCTCTTTTATTAATTTTGGCTGATAAGCAGAAGTCGAAATCAGCACACAATAACACCCATATCCTATGTAATAAAACTCTAATATGAAAATTGACCAAACAGCAGAACATTCTGCAGAACAACCAGTCACTATGACCACCAGGGGGCAACTGGCAGTGGTGATGCGGGGGAAGGGCCGACTGGCACACACCCCGCCAGTTGTCTTCTGCAGAAGGAGGCAACTGGCAGTGGTGTTTGGGGGAGGGACACCCCAGTGGGCAGTGTCAGGCTGCTAGCCAAGGCAAGTGCCAGTGGGCCCTCTCTCCCTTCCCTGATGGCTCTGATCGCCAGCCAGGCCTAGGGACCCTACCCTATAAATTGGGAACAGTCTCTTATATTTAAAAATTAAAACCTGGCAAGGCTAGTCTAACAATGAAAAAACAAGATAATACAGCAATCATACGCATGGACTCTGGCTTGCACATTTTGTGGTCAGCCCTGATTCTGACACTCATAACTGTGTGACAAAGCCAGTTACTTAACTTCTCTCTGCTTTAGTTTTTCCACATAGAATGGGGAAAATGGTACTACTGCCTCAGAAGGATCATGTTATGTACTACTTTTTACAATCAGGGCAAAAATATGTAGTTGCCCATAAAACAGCAAGATGTCTTTCACCTGTATGAAAAGTATGGTCAACGTGCATGCAGCGTCCCAGATTGCAAGAGGGATGTCCTACTGCCAGTTTAGGCTCAACATTCCCTGAGTGGCCCCGGGGTTGCAAGGGGACTCCCTGCCCCATGCACAAATTTCATACACTGAAATAAAATAGAATCTGCCACTACTTCTTATCTCTGTGAATGGTTTACTTGATTAAACCAGGCTACCCAGAATAATCTCCTATTTTCATTAACTTCATAGTCACCTGATTAGGGATCAGGCCTGCCCTCCCCTGCAGGCCTGGTCATCCCCAACTGCCATGAAAAATTCCTTTTGTCATATAAATTAATAGTCATAAGAGTTTCGTTCCCAGGTTTCGGCACCAAAAAAATAATAAAATAAAAAATAATAATAATCATAGGAAATATATCTCATAGTATTCAGGGGCCCTAATCTACTTGTAGGCAGCATGAGAGACATTCAGAGTTGTTTTAGAATTCTCTCTACCACAGGAACTAAAAAGTTGAGCTTAAAAGGAAGTTTTTTAGGTTTATTCTGATGTGAATATATATATATATATAAATGTGCTAATGATATCTAAAGGAGATAATTGTTATAAAGATGATTCTTTCGATTTATGTTGGATAAGAAGAAAATTAAGAACACACGATGTTGGATGGTGTAAAAATAGTTTTAATAGATTGGTGTTCTTGGTGAGATTCAATCAGTGTTCAAATGTGATACTAAAGAAAGTGGGCTCAAAAGTTAGGATACAATTACCAGTTGAGCAACTTGGATGGCAGGAGATGTGGCAGCGGCCAGGCAGCCAGGTTCACCAAGCCGCTAGGTGCACAGGGGCCCTCAGGCACCCAGCACCCACGGGTCTGCTGCCATGATGCCCAATCCCTCCTTTACATGAGGCATGTGGCCAGCTGGTGGCCAGTTTGACATGCTTGCGAGGGACAGCCAAGGAGGAGCTCAAGAGGAGGTGAGCTAGCTTATCAGCCAAACATGATCCTGCTAAAATGCAAAAAAATGTGCAAAAAAAAAAAAAAAAGGCAGCAGGAAAGGAAAAATCTGTAGACAAAAAAAAAAATGCAAATGAAAAGAAAAAGGGGAGCAAAGGGAAAACAGGCTAAAGAACCTAAAGAAGATCTACCTACAGAAAATGGAGAAACCAAAAATTAGGAGAGTCTAGATGAAGCAGGAGAAAAAGAAGCCAAATCTGATTAATGTCATATACCATGTCTTATCAGTGCTCCCTGTCTCCCTTCTAGTACAATCCAGAGGAATATTTTTATCAACTATTTTGAAAACGAAAGTTTTTTAGTAGCTCTAGAAACATTTTTAAGGAGAGAATTCCACCTCATCTCATATTTTTAAGTGTAAATGCTCCCCCCCACCCCCCAGTGAAATCATTTGCTGATTGTTTATTTTTTGGTACAACTAGAAAATAGTGGGATATTGAATATGGGAGACTTTTGATCGTCTTGGGTGTGAACTTAACATTCCACAGGTGAGGGTAGTTTTTATATCCTATAATACAAAGCATACTAATGGCAATTTGGAGTCAGTCATGTGTTTGCTTTGTCTTGAACATTTTAAATTACTTCTATCCACTTTTTGTTAGAATTGTTTCCTAAAGAAAACCACTCCTTGCTCTTGGCTCTTCCTGTTAGAATTGTGTGCATCAGTAATATCTTTAATGTGATAGTCCAGTTTTCCCAGTAACTTTGTCAATGTACTGTGAAAGATTGAAACTTTGAGTTTGTACTATATATGATATTAAATTATGAATTAGTGGGACTTTGATGTAACAACGTACCAACAGTTGAAGAGATTGGTACTTGATATTCTATTAAGGAAAGTTAGCCTCTAAATTTTAAGTTGGAAAGTCACTGGAATACTGTTTGGAAAAGAAACACTACATGACTTTACATTTTTGGGACTTACATTAAGAACTAGAGACCTGGTGCACAAAATTCATGCACAGGGTTGACCCTCAGCCTGGACTGCACCTTTTCCAATCTGACACCCTATGGGGAATGTCCCACTGTCAGTTTAAACCAATAGTCAGACATCCCTCTCACAATCCAGGACTGCTGACTCCTAAACCACTAGCCTGCCAGCCTGTCTAGCTGCCTAATATCCCCTATCCACTTCTGCCTGCCAGCCTGATCACCCCCTAACTCCCTTGCCAGCATGATTCACTCCTAACTGCTTCCTTGCTTGCCTGGTCACCCTCAACTACCCTCCCCTGCTGTCCTGGTTGCCCCCAATTGCCCTCCCCGGACAGCCTGATCTCACCCTCAACTGTCCTCCCCTGACAGCCTGGTCATCCCCAACTGCCCTCCTCTGCAGGCCTGGCCCCTCCACTTGCCCTACCCTGCCAGTCATCTTGTGGTGAGCATCTTTGTGGCTGCCACCTTGTGGTGGCCATCTTGTGATGATGTTGTGGCAGCCATCTTGTGACTATATCCCATGATGCCACCTGGGCTTTTATTATATAGGATTGTGTACAAATTGAAATGTCTGTGTACTGATCCTCAAAACCAATACAATTTCAATTATGAAAGAATTGTTTGAGGCACATGAAAAAAAGTTTAAGGTGCATTGGGTTACAAAGTTGGGTGTTGAAGGAGTTTAGATGTCTGAGTAATCAATAATGAAATCTAAGTTGCATCCATGGAAATGAGAAATGAAAAGGTCAAGATCAGTTTATGTCAATGTAGAAATGACTAAGAATGAAGTCAGGAGTATTAGTGAAAACAAAGACAGTGAGCCATATGCTAATTTTTTTTAAGAATGAGAATATAGGTATGTCAAGCAAAATGGTAGAAAATTACAGAAAGTAATAGCACTTCAAGTATTCTGTTGCCCGTCACTCTTAGTTGGAAGGTTGACTAATTTGTTGGTAGTGATTTGGATTATTTCTTTAAAGGAAGGAGTCAAAATCAGTTGGGAACATTAATGAGGAATAAATATAACACTTATCTCAGGGTTCAATTTTTTATTGAAGAAAGAAAATACAGCCAGAGCTGGCTGGCTCAGAGGGTAAAGTGTCAGCCTGTGGATTGAAGAGTCCTGGGTTTAATTCCAGTTAAGGGCATGTGCCCAGGTTCCGGGCTCAATTCCCCAATAAGGGGCACGCAGAAGGCAGCCAATCAATGACTATCTCTCATCATTGATGTTTCAAACTCTCTATCCCTCTCCCTTCCTCTCTGAAATCAATAAAAAAATATTTTTAAAAAGAAAATACACACACACACACACACACACACACACACACACACATCAGTTCAAAGGAAGTCCTACCATCAGGAAACAAAATAGTCAAAGAACAAAATAAGAAAGTTATGAATAAATCTGAATTAGCCCTCAAATAACCATCTATTTGTTTCCCACACAATGAGGATGTATTCTTATGTAGTAAAACCCATTGTTTAATTTTTAAATAATACAGACATCAACAATGGTACCCTAAGTATTATTTTTCTAATGGTTGCATTTTGGAAGTTAGATACCACCAAATATAGCAAGTATAATATATATTATTCAATATACTTGTTTTTAGTAAAAAAGCTTTCTTCTTATAATTTTTGGTTTTCTAATGGTTGCATTTTGGAAGTCAGATACCACCAAATATAGCAAGTATAATATTTATTATTCAATATACTTGTTTTTAGTAAAAAAGCTTTCTTCTTATAATTTTTGTTTCTAAATTTACCCTATTTCTGTTACCACATTCTCCAATCCAACTTGATGCAATTTGAAGATATTCTCCCTTGCAAACATGTGCACTGTGATCAGTGTGTCTCAAACACAGATATTTGCATCAATTTATATTTCATTGGGGCAGGATTTAATTAGTTCTATCAAATTTAATCAGTAAGTAGCATGGCATTTTATTAAATAAGTTATCACTTTTTTTTCCCCCAATGGATTGAGTTTTTAGCTATTCTTATTGACTAAGTTCACACCCTGAAATGAAATTTCACTAATTAAACCTCTAAAAATCTTAAGGCTTTTTTACTACTCTAGAAACTTTAATACTCTATATTTTATGCAGTGTCTAGCTCACGTCTTCTTTCCTTACTGATGGCTCAACAGGTTTTCAACACTGGGTGCATATTGCTGCATGCTTTCCTTCAGGTGCTCAAGTTAAAAAGATAAATGACAAAAAATTCCTTCCCTCTAGGTTCTCACAACCAAATACTGGTTTTTAAAAAAGAAAAAAAAAGGAAACCTATTGTTATTGCAAATGTTAATAATAAAGAAACTACTACAGAAACACCATCTAAGAAGAAATTCATTTTGGCTTAGTTAATGATGGGTATATAAAATTCAAGATCATAGCTTTGCAAAGTGACTAAGTGAAAGAAAAAAACTGGTATTACATATACAACGACCTGTAGTATTTAAAGGATATGTCATATGGTGCATTCCATCCCTTGAGAATTAAATATTCTGTATGAGATGGCTGTAAAACTTGTAGTGAGGCAATAAAGGGAGAGACCAGAAAGATTATGTCTTAGTTATTATGCCAAGTAGGCTCAATGTTACCTTGAAAGTACACATTGATGTAAGATTTGCCCTTACTTCTTTAACAGCCTCACTTGGAGAAAAACCCTTAGTCAACCAGATAAGAATCAATATAATGCTTTGTTTTGTTTTGTTTCCCTTCATGAGCCTAGAAAAGAAGGTATCAACTACCATTTAGTCATATTGGACCATTTGACCATTATTTTACTGCAAAATGTTTGTATGACTGACTGTGCCGGCTGATAATGTGAATTATTTGTTTAGTTATTTCCCACTTCATCTTCAAACACTACTGAATGCATAAGATACCATTATGTACTAGCATTTAAATTAGACAAAACACTAAAAACAATTGATTTTACTTTTAGAAAACAAGATTGGTCACCATTCTTGCCAGGTTTTCCAAGACAATCTTCTCGTCACTTATCAAGGAAATATATAGCAATAAGCTTTATGTATTTTTTCAAAATATGGAAAGAAAAAGTAGTAAAAAATGCCATGTACAATTATTGAAAATATTAATACAAACATGTCTTCACTTAGTGATTGATATTTTAATTTAGTAGGATACCATTATTTCTAAAGGATCATTTTATGATGCATTTTACCTACCTGTATTATAATTTCTTATATTAAGTGAAAATCATCCTGTATAATTGCTGCACATTTGAAAAAGCTATTAAAAATTTATTTCTATAGCCTGTGATTTTCAAAAGAAAAAAGGTACTTAGTATTACTATGATTCACAAATAACTGAACTAATAACAATAATGATTATAACAAAAATAACAAGAAGTGAGTGAAAAAATATACATGATCTCAAGCAGTAATTTTGTTATCAGTGTGAATGACAGTCAAATACTTTCAAAATCCATCTGGAGAAAACTAAAAATGGTAAGTTGAAAGATCATACTATTTCAATCCCTCCACCTTAAATGAGGTACCACTGTGGGATACCCACTTTGAATAAAAAAGACATTGTAAATCGTCTTTATGTTTCCAAAATATGGGTTAAATAAAACTAACTTTACTAGTTACCTTATTAGCACATCTATTATGATTTTACTATATTTTGAGACTTGATATATAAGCATTATGGAAAAGCTATCAGGAAAAAAAAATGTGCAATTATTTTTTTAAGGTAGTGGTAGAAAATTTTCTCAGATTTTTTTCTAATCCTATAATAAAATAACGAATAAGAAGGACAAAATATTTTACTGCCTGACATGTATTCTATTTTTCAGTATTATCTTAACCCATTAAAAATTATTAATTTTTGTATATCATTGGAGTGATCTTTACTCTCAATATAATATCTATAACTTACATAAAATTTTAAAATTACTGAATATTTATGTATGAACATACAATGCATATAATTTCTTGCACATTTTTAAAATTTTATGTTACAGTGTATTAGTTATCTGATGCTAATACCAAATTATTCAAAAATTTAGCAGCTTAAAGCATGAAGAAATCCACAATCCAGCATCCAGGAATAGCTTTGCTGTGTGGTGCTAACTCAAGATATGTCACAAATTTCAGTCCAGTGGTTGATTAAGGCTATAGTCATTCAAAAATATTTTAATTGGTCTTTACAGAGAGAAGGGAGGGACAGGGAAGAGATGTGAAAGCAAAACAGTGGTCAGAGAAGGAAACATCTATCAGCTGCCTCCTGCATGCCTCCACCAAAGATCAAGCCTGCAGCCCAAGGCATGTGCCAGACCAGAAATCAAACTGACAACCTTTTGGTGCACAGGTTGATGCCCAACCAACTGAGCAACACTGGCCATGGCTAATGGCACAGTTATCTTAAAGCTTTGCTCTCAAGCTCACTTAAATGGTGATTGGCCACTTTCTGCACTCTTCTTTACCTTTCTTATTATCACACAGAACAATAACCATAGTATAATGCAGAATAATAGGTGTTTGGTATAAAGCAATTGATAGAAATCCTAGAAAAGGACAATGAGACTTATGGCCAAAAGCCTCATGTGATATAAACATTAGTACTAATTATAATAACAAATGTATCATGGTATATCATATTGCCTTTCAGGGCAATTATTATTAACATGTATGTTATAAATGGAAATGGAAGGCAAGATAATCATGTTAGACAATATAATCCAAAATAACTAAAAGTTATTTTTTTTATTTAGATGAACTAATACTTTAGCAAGAAAGTATTGCCTTTCATATTGATGCCACGACTGGAAAAAAAAATGAGTCATGGATTGTGAAATGTGTGAAAACAAAGGATGAATTAGAACATGTCAATCAGTCCAAGTTTCAATATAATTTAATACTGAAGAGAAGTTATTTAATCACTAAATTACCTGATAAAAGCGTTCATGGAGAGATAATCTCTGGAACAGGAGACCTAAGTCTTTTTTTTTTCCTTCTACCTTAACTCCATTTATTTTATTTTCCTGAACTAAAGTACTATTGAGACTAAAGGCAGCTAAGTCCGTGTGAAAACTTGAGGCTCTGTGGGAGTAAGGGTCAGAATTGCCATGGAGCTTCATCCACTGCAGAATTTCCAATGAAAACATTTTAAAACGCTGGGTGCTAAATTCAGCTTGCCCAGCAGTGAAATAATTGAGGAAAAGATCAAATTCAGCCTCATATGATTGTGTGGATGTCTATTGATCAGAGTCCAAAAAGAACTGCAGAAAGATATAAATACAGCACTAGTAATACAAATAGTTATTCTCAACAGAAGTTTCGGAGTGGAATATGGACTAGATGAAGGTAAGGTAGTGTGGAGATCCTTTTCACGTCCCGCGTGTCCACGTTTCCAATGCCAGGGTTCAACGTCTTGAGGAGGCCGCACACAATGAATAGAGACTTAGAAAGGGATAAATTTGGGAAATGGGGGCCAGGCGGCAGCCAAGCTCTAGTGGAAAGACTGCCCCGTGCTCTGGCCTGGCCATCCCTTTTATTAAGGCTATGGATCCACCCATAGCCCCCAGGCAGGAAATTCCAACAACAGAAATATACAAAGAACAGAGGTGTTTTAGTTAATGTTTTTAGCTCTGACCTTTCAGAGCAATTAAAGTTGTTTACCAGCCTCCTGGACTTCCTGTCCACATCTTTCTATTGGTAAAGAAGATTGGTTTCCTACATCTTCCCCCTTTCTCTTCTTTAAAAAAAAATATTGCATTTGCAGACTAGAAATAAACAGATAAGAATAAAAAATGAGACAAGCAACAATGGCCATACTGAGAGGCAAATGAATCAGTCTGCAGTAAGTTTCTTTCTGGGCCAACAGTTTTCTGAGTCCCAATTTCAATGTCCAAACAGTTCCTTATATGTACAACGTCAGCCATGACATTTCAGTTCTGATGGTGGACATATGGTGGCAGTGCAGGTCCAGTCCTCTCTGGATTGGTCCTGGGGAACCTGCAGTGACGCACAGCCCCTGACTGCCAGCATGGCAAGGCGTTGTCAGCGTCTTCCATCTCCGGACTGTTTTCTTCCTGTCTTCATGGATGGAGCACACATGTCAATTCCTCTGTTTCGGGAATCTACATGGTTTTGAAGTTGTTTTCTGAAAATACACAAGCATAGACTCGACCAAAAGTTAATAAAGAAATCTTTTGACTTGAGATCCTATTTATTTTTTCCCAAAACGATTTTCCTTTGGGTTACTTTGATATCTTGTGTGTGTTTTTATGGGTGTCTTACTGTTAGGATCATTTTTAAAGTAAAAAAAAATTTTAATGTACTTATAGGAATAATTTTTTCTTACATGATATTGCTCCACTATCCCCCTTTTTGTGTGAATTAAATGGAGGCATTTGGAAATTTTATAATGCAGTTTTGATAACTTTATAATAATAGGTTCATTGCATGTTAAGCAATCTTACCATGAAATGAAATACCAATATAAATTTTAGTTAATACTTTAAGAACAGCTTTTTATCCAGTACAATTAAATTTCCTAGAATTTTCACTTATTTTCTTTTAGCTAGATTAAATTAATCTAAAAAACTTGACTGCTATTTTACTGTCAAATTTAATACTCAAACAACAATCTTAGTTTACCCTGCAAATATTAATGGAAAGGATTGTTTGCATTTTTGAGTAGGCCCTGAGCATCCCTGGTGCTAGATATAAGGTAGCTGCTGTTAGCCAAGTTTCTGTTTGTTGCCTTGGTCTGATCTGGGCTGGTCCAAATCTTTGTCTGTTACCTGGGTCCCGCTATGGGCTGGGCGTGGGAAGTGAAGTAGCCATGGGGCAGGAGACCTCCCTCAAAAGGGGCGAGTGTTCAAGCCCCTGCAATGCTGGGGGGGTGAGGTTCCATGCCCCACCTCTGTGGCCCCCATGTTCTCTCCTGATGGCCCCTCTGCGACTGTGCCTGTCTTAGGTTGTCCCTCCCATGAGGAATCTTACCCATCTCTGGCTAACCAGCCATCCTCAGGGGCCAAGCAGGGTGATGTGAGGTTCATTTCTGTCTCCTTGGTAGCAGCCTGTGCTCCCGTGGCCTCCACGCCCAGTGCCTGCCTTGGGATCCCCTTGCCTGCTGGCGGGGTCCCGGCACTTGATCACATATCTTGGGGAATCCAGGATTTCTCCAGAGAGGGCTCAGTTCACTCATTTGAGCGAAAGAGAGATCCATGGTACCAGCCACCGCAAGACTTCAACCTCAGCATGAACAGAAAATTCAGGCAACAGCTGTGGGCAATTAGATTGTGAGAAAAGGATGCCTTCATGGCAAAAAAGGTCCAACATAGAATGCTTAGGTACCTATCCAAAAAGGCCATCCACACAGTGGAAGGGATTAAGTCCTTTCATGTCCTTTTTAAATTACTGCCAATCATTCAAAGATTTAGTTTATAAGTAAGTTTGAATTAATTGTACAATATGCTATTGTAAAATATCAAAAATTATAATGACATTGTAGAATAATATCATGCAAGAATATTCTTCCCGCAAGCCATGACAATTAAATTTCTAAACTGGCTATCAATTTCTTTTTGTATAGACAAAGTCTAATTACATGTTTCTGCACCTCTCCTAGGAGCAAGTGGTGATAGTAGATGTGTTATAACCTTTGTCTACCCTCCTTTGGTGTCCATGCAAGGCAGAAGCCTTTCTTTAATTTTGCACACAAAGGAGTAGTGGTTTGAATTAATGTCTTAAAAAAAAGAGAGTCTGGGTAGCAACACCTATGTAATTATGCTTCCTTGCCCCAACCCTGTTGCTCTTGGATGAACCAAGGTGTTTGGTACATAGGTGATTAACCCACATAAGGGTTCTTACCCATGAAAGGTCAGGAATATAAGTCCAAAATGCTTTCCCATTATGCCCCAGGTAATATTACCGTACAGTTGATTACTGCCATTATGGCCAGAAAGATGTCCTCAGGCATCTGTACCATTTTCTTTACCATGCCCTGGGTGGTCTCTGGGCTGTTTGTTGTCTTGCTCTTCATCGTCAGTGGATTGCTTGGAGTAGCTGCTCTTTGTGTCTGAGGTAGCTGATTGTCTGCAGCTGCATGGTGTGGCTCCAGGTGCAAGGTTCTCATAATTTTGACTAGTTTCCCTTTTTGATCCCTGATGCAGTTTAATGTTTCTAGCAGGGATCCACACGGGTTTGGAAAAATTCTCTGGAAATATGCAAGCATATCCTCTGCCAAAGGTTAATAATGGATCAGGTCCCTTCCACAGACCGGATTCGGGATCCTTCCATTTAACTAGACCATTTTCTTTTGTTATATTCTGGTGCCAATGGTTCTCCATAGGCGTTTTACCATTTTCGCCAGAAGTGAAAAAATTTAAAGTAATTAAGGCTTGGTGCAACCTACCTACAGGTGATTTTTCCATAATCCCTCCTGTTTGTTTTTCAAGTTGTGATTTTAACCTTTGATGCTGTCGTTCAATAATAGCCTGACCTTGGGAATTATAAGGTATCCCTGTAATATGCTGAATTTTCCACCTTTTACAAAATTCCTGGAATTGGCAGCTTATATAAGCAGGACCATTATCAGTTTTAATAATTTTTGGAACTCCCATGACAGCAAAAGCAGCTAGGCAATGATTAATAACCTGTTTTGCTGTCTCTCCTGTAGATGCAGTAGCCCATAGGACCTTGGAAAAGGTGTCTACAGAGACATGTAATGCTCCAAGGCGTCCAAAGGGGGTATAATGTGTTACATCCATTTGCCAAATATGATCCCTTAATAAACCTCTAGGGTTGATTCCCGTATTAGGTCCTTGAGGTAGATGTAACATGCAAGTGGGACATTCCTTAATAATCTGTTTTGCCTGTTGTCGAGTGATTGAAAATTGTTTAGACAACATTTTGGCAGGCTGATGTAAAAGCTGATGAGATTCTGAGGCTTCTTTTAATAAAGCAACCAATTGATCAGCATGTGCATTTCCTTTAGTTAAAGGACCAGGCAGGACACTATGAGCCCTGATGTGAGTGATATAAAAAGGATACTGTGTCTGTTGTACAATCTGCTGAACTTGTTTAAATAGTAAAAATAAACTTTGGTCACTAAGCCATTTCAATCGGGCAGTTTCAATTCTATTCACTAAGTTTGCAGCATAAGAGGAATCAGAGACAATATTAAGGGGCTCTTGGAAGTCCTGCAATGCAGCTTTAATAACTTCAAGTTCAATTCTTTGTACAGAAGTATGACTGGTCAATATGACTCGGTCTGAATTTATTGTATGATAGGCAGCTTTCCCATTAGATGATCCATCAGGAAAAACAGTTAAAGCTCCAGGAATAGGTTCCTGTCTAGTATTTTTTGGTATAATGATGGTGGTATTATATAAAAATTGTAGTAACTTATCTTTTAATAGATGACAGCTAAATTCCCCCGAATATCCACTTAACGCAATTTGCCAATTCAAATTAGTTTGAAATAACATTTCTAATTGCTTCCCAGTGAAGGGGAGGTAGAGACACTGGGGCTCTTCCCCTCTAAGCTGTTTACAGCGTTTTCTAATTTGAAATAATAATTGGGCTATTAGTTCTACATATGTAACTGCAGTTTTAGAGGATTGATGTCCTAGGTGGACCCATTCTATAATGGCAGGAGAATTATTATATTGAAAAATGACTCCAGTGGGACTATATCCAGTAGGATTAATTTGTCCCAATAAAGGTAATTCTGGCTGGATCCGTGCTACCTGGGCTAAGGAGATTGCCTGTTCAACTCTTAACAACTCCTTCCTAGCTTCCTCTGTTAAAGTTCGGGGAGAGGAAAGACTAGAGTCACCTCTAAGTAATTTGAATAAATTTGTCATTTCTCCTGTAGAGATTTTCAGATAAGGTCTTAACCAGTTAATGTCCCCTAATAATTTCTGAAAGTCATTCAAAGTTTTAAGACAATCTTTCCTTATCTCTACCTTCTGAGGCCTAATGCACTGGTTTTCAATTATGGTTCCTAGATATTGAAAAGGCATTTCTTTTTGTACCTTTTCTGGAGCAATTCTTAAGCCCCATTTAGGGAGTTCCTCTTGTAACTGGGAAAACATAGCCAAAATCTGATCTTCCTGTGGGCTTGCTAAAAGCAAGTCATCCATATAATGAATAATATAATATTGGGAGTATTTGTCTCTTAAAGGCTGAACAGCTTGAGCCACATATTTTTGACACAAAGTAGGGCTATTGGCCATTCCTTGAGGCAAAACCTTCCATTGATATCTTTTCATGGGTTCTATATTATTAATAGATGGCACTGAAAATGCAAATCTCTCTTTATCTTGAGGTGCCAAGGGAATGGTGAAAAAACAATCTTTAAGATCTACTACAATAAGAGACCAATTTAAAGGGATTTGTGAAGGCGCTGGGAGTCCAGGTTGTAAGTTTCCCATGGTATGCATAGTAGCATTAACTGCTCTAAGGTCATGTAACAATCGTCATTTTCCTGTCGCCTTTTTAGGGATTGTAAATATAGGCGTATTCCAAGGGCTATTGGAAGGCTCTATATGGCCAGCCTCTATTTGTTCTTGTATTAATTCATGAATATGCCCTAATTTCTCCTTGGTCATTGGCCACTGATCCACCCATACAGGTTTATTATCTTTCCATTGTATAGGATCAGCATGGGGGTGAGGAGACTGAGTAGTGACCACTCCTAAAAAGGTTGATATCTTAATCCTCCTCTTCCTGATTTTCCCTTGGCTTGGATGGGTTCCTTAATTCCCTGATCATCCTTTTCCAAGCCTTGATTAGTCTGATATTCCTTCTGAGTTTTTAACTGCTGTCCCTTGCCGGTAATAATACATGCCTGTAAACCTTCTAAGACATCCCGGCCCCATAAATTGGTTGCAATTCCAGAGATTATGTAGGGCTGAAACCATCCTGTCTGTCCTTCTTCATGTTGCCACCTTAACACTGCAGCACTACGCTGTGTATCATTAGGGACTCCTATCCCCTTAACTGAGCCCATAGCTTCTGTTGTGGACCAACTTGGAGGCCAGAATTCTTTGCTGATAACACTAACATCAGCTCCAGTGTCCACTAGACCCCTAAATTGTTTTCCTTCTAGTCTTAAATTAATCATAGGACGGGTTTTGCTAATTTCATGTATCCAATAAATGTCTGAGCTTCCAGACCCTTGCATTCCTTTTTTTCTATTTATAGCCTCACCTTGCTCAACATAAGGTAGTAGTAGTATCTGAGCAATACTTTGCCCTGGGGAAATTTGCATAACATGATTACATTCTAATATAACTTTAATTTCTCCTTCATAATCTGAATCAATGACTCCAGGCAGAACAGTTAACCCTTTTAGAGTACTTCCATTCTTCCCTAAGATTAATCCTAAAGTTCCCTGTGGCACAGGTCCACAAATTCCTGTAGGAATAGCTTGCCGAGCGTTATCTGGGGTCAAAGTGACCGCTACAGTGCTGTTAAGATCCAGGCCTGTGCTTCCTGGAGTTGCTCGGATGAGGGAATTCACTGTGGGCCTTGCAGGGCAGATTTCCCCTATTAATGACGGGGCTGGGGGGCACCCCTCCGGCCGTTTCCCAGCCGTTCACTATGCCTTCTATCTTGATCTAGAGGATGCCCATCTCTATGAAATTTTGATCTACAATGACTGGCCCAATGGTTCCCTTTCTGACATCTAGGACACCGAGGGATTGAATCTGGAGATTGAATGTTTACGCCTCTCCCTGGCTGCCCCGTGCTCTGGCCTGGCCATCCTTTTTATTAAGGCTATGGATCCACCCATAGCCCCCAGGCAGGAAATTCCAACAATAGAAATATACAAAGAACAAATGGGGGTGTTTCAGTTAACAATGTTTTTAGCTCTGACCTTTCAGAGCAATTAAAGTTGTTTACCAGCCTCCTGGACTTCCTGTCCACATCTTTCTATTAGTGAGAGAAGATTGGTTTCCTACAAGGTAGTACGTAAGTAAATAATTAAATAAATATTCACCTTAAGGATAATTGTCTATTGCAACTAAAAATCTGTTTCTAAATGTTGAAATAATTTACCAAATCCAATTTTAGATTGATATTAAATGAATCATAAAGATATATCTCATATGCTAACATCATAAAGTTTCTTAGAAAGAAAAAAATCTATTAGACAATGGAGTATTGGAAGCTCAGAAATAGTATCATGAAATGGGAGATAGTTTCTAAATGCAATTTCTATTCATTCAATCCTTTGTTCAACTATTCATAAGTATCTATTGAACATGTATTATTTGTCAAGCACTCTAGACACCAATAAAATATAAGGACAACAAAATACCCTGTTTTTATGGAGCTTACTTTCTACTTTGAGGACCAAATAATAAATCTCAAAATGTATACGTATTACAGAGGAAATATGTTTATTAAGAAAAATATAGCAGAGAAGGATAGAAAAGGCTAAGGGGTGTTATTTTTAGTAATGGGGCAGGGGCACTGTCTATAGCCATGATGTTTCCACTAATAATTTTCCATTGACCCAAAAAGCTGAAAAAGTAATGTTGCCATAGGGATGGTCTATTATCATCATCACAGTTACTCTCAAAAAGTGTGGCCTATGGACCAGTTATATTGATATTTTTTTCAAAGCCTGTTAGAAATGTAGCTCAAGCTGTGTCCAGACCTACCAAGTCAGGATCTACATTTTAAAGAGATTTCCAGATTATTTGTAAGCACATATAGAATTTACAAAATGCTTCCCTAACAAATTTAGCCACATATTCAGACAAATTCTTTTAAATACATCCCATTTTTATTATCTCTCTTCCAGCTTCCATCTTTATTCTCCTCTTGATTTATGTTCTGTCTGTTCATGTTAATTAGCTAAGGAAATGTGTGGGATGTTGGGAATTGCTGGATGTTGGCACTTAATGCTCTAAAGCCCACACCTCTACATCCCCAAAATATCTTAACTCCTAACACATACTTCTGTATATTGATTCAAAATTCAATTATTTGGAGCATTTTTTTTCAAGAGCCTTTCTTTTTCATTTATTTATTTTTAATTGAATTTATTGGGAGTGACATTGGTTAATAAAATTACATGTGCTTCATATACATAATTTCACAATATGTCATCTGAATATTATATTGTATGTTTACAACCCTCTTCTATCACCATTTATTTACTCCTTTATCCTTTTCATATCTAAGCTAGTATTAAGGTTATTACTCAGTGATTTGGGATGTCCCAAATTGAAGAACTACCCATTATTCAAATATAGAATTAACTGAGCCTGACCAGCGCACAAACATAATACAGATTTGTGCAAGCAAGTATGCATGCTGAAGATTCTCCAACCACCTGAACCATATTGGTGACTGATTCAATTCTGGTCAGGGCACATGCCTAGGTTCTGGGCTTGATCCCTGGTCGGGGTGTGTACAGGAGGCAACAGATCAATGTTTCTGTCATACATTAATATTTCTCTCTCTCACTCCCACTCTCTCTCCCTCCTCTTCTCTCTAAAAAAATCAGTAAAACATATCTTTGGGTGAGGATTGAAAAAAATTAAAAAGTTTTGATGTGTGACTCCATCATCATAGTGTGTTAAATTATTCAATTGCTTATAAATACTATGCTATTAATGATTACATATAAATCTTGATTTGTTGAACAACTTAAATTTTTCATAACTCGAACATATGCTTGAGGATTATTAGACACATTGGACTATCAAGCCAATTAAATTGTCAAGGAGAGTTAACTTTCCTGTATGAATCACAAGCTTTCCTTTATAAAAATGCTTAGAATAATGGCATGGTTTTCAAGAAGTTCTTAACGTTTTCCATATAATTTATATCTAAAAGAATTTTGACTTAGTGCCTAGAAATCAATTTAGCACACAATTTCAGTTTTAAATGAAGTACTAAAGTTCTTCAATAGCTTTTCTTCTTAAGAAAGAAAAAAAAAAAAGCCTGAGAGGAGTAGGTTATAGCCAGATTTATTTTATTATATTTTATTTGGTGAGAAGTACTTTCCAACACATTGAACTTTGAAAAGCTAATTTACAGTGATCTTTATGTGATGCCGGAAATGTTCTAGTTATTGTACACTTAATATGTAGAACCAAGAAAAAAAGATCATGCTCAATACTTATTATAGAAATGAAGGCTTTCATCCCAGTAGACTAGAATTCATAAAGGACAGAATAAAACGTAATATTAAAATAATGTTGACACATGCTTCTCCTTTAAACAATTTTAATTAGGCTATTTTTAATGAGTATAATTTTAATTTATTCTAAATTTTAAACAAACCATAATTTCCCTTCATATCCAAAGTATGTAAATTTCATCTTACAAAAACATTATTACTTAAGGAAATAGTTTTGATTTGCTTCACTAGATACAGAAGGCACTTATTTTGCATTACTGAATAGCAATAAAAATATTTTTCTGACTTAACTTTTGTATTTTTTTTTTCAGCATGAAAGTATATACTAGTATATTACAATAGCATTTGCCCTGGTAATTGACATACTATTGACATCAAATTGATACTATTTGATTAATTTGAAAACATTTTAGTCCCGTTTCACTGATGAGTATATAGTGATTCAGAAGATTAGCTAATAGTCCAGACTCACGGGCCTGGCAACAATTAAAACCAAGTTCTGTCTTTAAAGTTCATATTCAAGCATGTCACACTCACAGCCCACAGGCCGCACGTAGCACACACGGAATATTTTTGTGGCCCAACCACCATAACGGTATGTAAGAAACGTTTTAGTAAAAATTTTGTAACTTAATTTTTATAATATCCTCTTATACATAATTTTTAATAACAAACGACATTGTTCGCTAATGACTGATTACTATAATCGTGTTGCATTCATGTCCCCTACGCGCTTTGCACACAGGCGCATCATTTCTCCCCACTAATGCTAGCAGCGAATATTTTAACAGCCGATAGCCATGTCATTAGTCTTTTACCGACTTGTATGGTGTGCACAACAGAAAATATTTCGCTTTCAGAGAACAGAAAAACAGGTTTGTTTGCATTACGCTTATTAATTTGTGCAGTTATTCAGTGTCTTGTAAGTTAATATTCAAGAAAAGATATTAATTTTTATCAAAATGTTTTATTATTTTATGTCAACGATTACTCATTTATTTCATTCCTTTGTATTCAGCATGTCTCTATCGAAATAAACCTCTGTTTCTATGAAACTTGAAGCTTTTGTTTTTTTGAGGCCCACATAAACTTAAACCTTATTTGGCCTGTGTCAGACTTTGAGTTTGACATGCCTGCTCATTTTCATGATACAGCAGGAGGCTACCTCATTGCCTGTATAGGAATTTCATATGCATCTCATTTCATCTTCTCAATAATATTTTTGAGCTGTGCCTTTCAGTATGTCTGTAGAAAATAACACTGTATATAAAGGAAGTTATTTTTTTCCAAGCTCATTTAAGTCAGATAGCTGATATATTTGATGATAACAGATAAATTATACTAACCTGTTCCACTGAAAAATAATACTGTAATGCATGCCACTACTATATAGACCACTTTTTTCCTAGAATTTATTTATATGATCCACTGTGCCAAGTACTTTACATTTTAATTGTTTTTATATTATTATTATCTTTCAGTTATGAGCAAATGGTGATACTAGATGGTAAGTAATATTTTCCAAAATCACATAAAGACAGGACTTAGAACCTGATTGGGAGTTAGTCTGGTTCCATAAACCAATATAGCAATTGGACTGTTAGTATCTGGTGACCAATGGCTGTTTTAAGCAAGGAAATTATCAGATTTTCAGAATACAAAAGTAAATTTAATTAGAGTACAAATGAGTTTTAGGGAAAGAAAATTCAGTTAAACAGTTTTGGTAATATAGTTAAGACAATGCTTAGACTTCTGTTTTAGAGAGGATAGCATTCTTTGTCATGAATTTAAAAACTCAGTAGGAAAAATTTTGTGGGAAGATGATGAGATAAGCTTGGAGCAATCAGACTATGATGTGTCTATTAGATAAATATGAAGAAAATCTATGTAGAGATGGCTGAGTAGTTCTGGAGTTTTCCATCTGGCCTAAACAAATTGGGAAATGATCATTTTAAAAGGTGGTTACTGAGACTTAGTGGTAAGTGTATGCAAATTCAATTTACATAAAAATGATAGCCTTTTACATAAAAATGATAGCCTTAATAAATAAAATTAAAATGATAGCCTTAATAAATAAAATAAATTCAATTTACATAAAAATGATAGCCTTTTACATAAAAATGATAGCCTTAATAAATAAAATTAAAATGATAGCCTAAATAAATAAAATAAAAATGATAGCCTTAATAAATAAAATAATAGCCTTAATAAATAAAATAATAATAAATAAAATAATAATTAATAAAATAATAAATAAAATAATCATTTTATGTCAAGTAGTTCAATTTATTTAACACATACTTATTAAACAGTTTTCCCAACTTGCATTGCTATCATTAAGTGGTGGTATTACATGTCACTCATATTTCAGTAGCTGAGAAGAATTGCATTTAAAATTAAATGCTTTATTTTATACAAGGGATTTATAATATCAGATTGGCAGAATACAAAAATCAATTTCATTGTAATAAAAATAATGGGTTTTGGGGGGATATACCTGAGGAAGAAAATCTTTTTAGATTATTTTGAATGGTTTTAAAATACCTGATATGTTTGGATGGACATTTTATATAGGCTCTCTGAAGTAAGGTAAATGCAGCCAGGTATGGCAAGTCTGGGTAGGGAAACCAGAATTAAGAGACTGAAGAAGTGGCTGCAGTGTACAGGTGTGAATGTGCCTTGGCTCTCTGGTAAAGACGTTAGAGCGTGTTCATGGCTCTTCTTTGACTACCTTCAGCCTGTCCGGTAAATTAGTCCAGATTGTGTATGCTTTGGCTGCTGTAGCTGAATGGGAGCCCCTCTGGTGCGAATTAAAGCTGTAAATGAGGTGGTATCAGCAACTGAGAAAGAACAGAAATCCATTTTGTATGATGAGGTATGTGCACATAAACATCAGGCTTGGTGTATAGTGCATGGACCCGGACTACAGAGAGCTTGTGCACGCAGCTGGAAAACTAGCTGAGCAATATTATCTTGTTTACCAAGAACCCATTGCCACAGCTCAGCCGGTAAACAGAGTAGTTTCTGTGAAGCAAGAATACACCCAGTCAGGTGGTGTTTGTCCATTTGGAGTTTCTTATCTGTGGTTGGAATGAGGAGCCACCATTTTTTCTTTCCCCAGTTAGAACCAGCTGGAGCTTACTTTGCCTAGGACGCCACAGCGATAGGACAGAACTATGTGAATGGGAAAACATTCCTTGAGAAGAGCTAAAACAAAGGTCTGACATGAGTATGCTATTAATACAGTCATATGAACCTTAAGGAAAGCTCTGAAGTATGAATGTCAGAATATAACAGAAGTTGAAATCTGCAAAGGAGCTGGATTTAGGAGTCTTACTCCAACTGAAGTTAAGGATTACTTGACTGCCATAGCATAATAAGGAAATGACTGAAAAATCCGGAATTCCAGTTAATCTTTATCCTTAAACATATTTACAATATGTTTTGTTTGTAAAAATTTTTGCATACTTATTTCTATATGATTTTAATGGACCAATGTTTTTAAAATGACATAAGTAATAAAATGATAAATACCCTCAAAAATTAAGGGATAAAATAATATTATAGTAATTGGAATTATCAAGAAAATAGTGTTTTAAAAATAGAATAATGTATAAGAGAAAAATATCTATATAGGTCACACTGGATTCTTCTTTGGGTATCTGTAAAATGAGGAAATAAAAGTGCAGCCTACATTAAAGAGCATGAGCATGACTGTTTTTATGCATTATTTGTTTATGATTCCTGTGGGACTTTCAAAGGAAATGAAAAGCAAGAAAACACATATGGCTGATTTTAAAAAGATATCTCATGAATAAACTATACATAGTGGGGTCTTCAGAATAAATGTATCTGGTAAATTATGAGATTGGGTTTCTGTGCTTGAGATTCTGTAATATGTTTAAGGATTTGTTCCATGAAAATCAGTCACAGGGAGAACAAAACGGTTTTCTCACCTTTCGGTGCTTTCTGAACCATTTTCAATTTGAAATGGCCTAAATTCTTCAAACTCTCTGATCATACTCATTGGAAACCACGTAATAAATATTGCCTTTGTCAATGATATCGTAAAAATAGAAAGACTTTATTTTATTTACTTATGCATGAGACGAAAATTGTGAGATGAAGAATGAAATATCCCGTCCGAGAACCGCTAGGCGGTCTGAAGCCGCCCCCGCACCGGAGCTGTCACGTGCCCTCCTTTTCCACTTCCGCCGCAGCCAGTAAAGGTCAAGGCTGTCCGCGCCGCCAGTCGAGGCTCCTGCGGGGATTTGGGACCACATGGCCAGCATTTCTGGATGGCCGCGCTGCGACCAGCCCTCCAAGTGGCCCCCCTGGCTGCGGGGACAGGCCGCGCCTGGGCGGGCTCCCTGGCCGGCAGCTGCCTCCGGGATAAGCTCCATGCCCTGCCCCGGCCGGGCAGAGGCCCCCCCCGCCACCGGTTCTTTGGGTTTGAGGAAGCCCAGGGCCGCCTTCTACCGCTGCTGCGGGGAGCCCGGGCTGCCTGTCCACTGCGGGTGCTGCCCGAGCGCTGTGGGACCTCCAGCCTGAGGGTGGGCCTCTATGCCCAGTGCCCGCACCCAGCGGACGTCCTGACGGTGGACTTCTCTCCTGTGGCCGTGGCCCACATGAACCACATCCTGGAAGGTGGCCAAGGCCCGACACCCCTGTCCCCCGGGGAACCCTGCCTCCCGCCTCCGCTTCATGCAGGCTGATGCTCAGAACCTGAAGCCGGTGACTTGCGGCTCCTTCCAGCTAGTGCTGGACGAGGGCACCTGGGACGCTGTTGCCCGAGGGGGCTGCCTGGGGCTTTACCGGCTGCAGTCTGAATGCCTGAGGGTCCTGAGCCCCCATGGGACCCTGATTCAGTTCTCAGATGAGGACCCTGCTGTGCGCCTTCCCTGACTGGAGCAGGGATCCCCGGGGTGGAGTGGGACGGTGCAGGAGATGGGCCCTTTCAAGGGCATCACCTACTTTGCTTACTTGGGTCAAGTCTCTCATTAAAGACATATTCTTGACCTTAGAGTTTTTGTTGGGTGACAGATGGAGAGAGCTTCGCCTTTGCAAGATGGCTGGAGAATAAGGATTTTAGCCCTGGCTGCCATGTTAACGAACCAGGTGCACACAGTATTGACTTGCCCGTTACTCACCAGCAAGGTAGGAATAATACCTGGGTTTATGGGTATTACATACACTGATAGCTGATACAGTTAGCAGAACCAGGCCCATAGGGAAGATACAATGGATTATTCCCCACCCCCAACTAACAGGAGCTGCTAAAAGCAGCAGACAAGAGTTCTTTTTTTTATTATTGATTTTTTACAGAGAGGAACGGAGAGGGATAGAGGGTCAGAAACACTGATGAGAGATGGGGATGTGCCAGCAACCAAGGTACATGCCCTTGGCTGGGATTGAACCTGGGACTCTTCAGTCTGCAGGCCGATGCTCTATCCACTGATCCAAACCGGTCAGGGCAGATAAGAATTCTTTATCCAAATCCCAGCATTGACTGATGTGTCAGCCAATGGCCTAACCTCTATAAGCTAATTTTCTCACCTGTAGGAGGGAAAGCTTGTGAGGGGACGGGCAGAAGGGCTCACAGACAAACCTAGGGGAGATAATGAGAGAAGTAACAGCCTCAGCTCCTGGGCGGCAGGAGAGAGGGCGGCATTCCATTAAGCGGCTTCTGCAGACTCTACAGAGGCCTGTTGGGTCCCAGAGAGGACTGGGATTGGGGGATTCCTGACACTTGCTCTACCTGCTCCTGCTCCTGCTCCTGCCCCGAGCTGAGTTCTGAATTACAAATTATTACAAGAGATGGGGTCCAGTGGGCTACATGTCCAATCTGGGTTGGGGGAGGGGAGTTAAAGAGCCCATTAGCAGTGAGAAATATTCCTGATACATTGAATTTTTCAAAAACTAAAATGAACTTGTGATCTGTTTTCACTTCAAGTCAAATAAACGTTTTACTTTTTACTAAAAAAAAAAAAAATGAAATATCACTCTCAACAAAATTTTTTAAAAAATTAAAAGAAGCGGAGGGTCAAAATAAAATTTAGTGAATTTCTACATTTATGTATAAGATTTAAATGTAAAACTACAGTAATTTCTATATTGTTTTATTAGATATACTAAAATACTAAACATGACTATTGCATGAATATTCATAAATGTTCAACCAATATTTTTAGGTTTTAAAGAAATGCTGATTTCCTCTTTTGAGGAAGACTAGACAAGTCAGAAAGAATAAATTAAAATCAAAATAACTTTAATGTTACTTTAAAATAATATTTGTTATGTTTAAAATAATATTAAAATTTATTTATGCTTAATTGCCAAGTAAAAATATACATAAAATTTCAAACTCAATTGCTCAGCTAAAAATGTAGATGTTCAAAGAATGTCACTAATAATAGGCTTCATAAATCTTTAACCCTCTCATCCACTTTGATATTATAAAATAGTTTAAACAGACTTTGGGTAGAGAATTCTTTGAAATTTATTCTTGTTCTATGAACCTCAATTGCCTCCGCCCCTCCCTATCTAATAAAAGAGGAACACCTGATTAGCTTCATGTCAGCTGAGTGATGGATAATTCTATGGAGCCAGGTGAGGAGTGTTGGATGAGTTTTCAATCAATGGGAGAATGGCGTGATGATGCTTGACTCAGAACCCAAAAAGATAAAGAGGCCCGTGGAGGCATAATAAAGCCTGCATTGGAATTACCTTGCACCCCTGGAGATCGCCTGGTAGAGGGGATGAATGCTTCCCATGGAAGTATGGGTAGGGAGATCGTTAGAGAGAGAGCAGCCCTAGAAACATAAATTCTTGTCATGACAAATTTTGCCAGGGGGCAGGAAGACTGAGAAACAAAAGTTAATGGATGGCAAATTGGGAATGATTGGTGGGCAAAAATGATTATTACTTTTGTTGAGAGATACATTAAAAGAAGCCTAGCAGCAAACTTCTGAAGAAGCCAGGAAAATGCCCAGTTTGGAGTTATTAAAATTAATAGCTTTGGCTGAATGTTCTGATTTCTTTCTTTTTTTCACTTTATTGTTAACACTATTACAGATGTCCTCTTTTTCCCCTCTTTGCCCACTCCAGTCCCCACCCCACCCCTTTTCTCTGGCCACCACCACAATGTTGTCTGTGTCTATGGGTTATGCATACATGTTCTTCAAACATTCTGATTTCTGACTTTCAAAAAATTTGAAAAAAGATTCAAGGTAACTATGGGACCCTCTAAGAGTCAAGACTGAGCTGAATAGACATGACCATTCCCAACTTTACATTTAGAGGCAAAGGGAAACTATACTACTAAATGTAAGTTTTAAAAGGACATTGGAGAGAAAGAGAGAGAAAAGGGGAAAAATGACATTGTAGCTATTTTGAATACACACACACACATATGTATACCTATGAAGAGAATCAAAGTAAAATGTGCTTAGGAATATATATTATTTTATTATATTCAAGTATATTAAGCACTTTATTGTATCTATTTTCTTAATAATTATTGTACAAATAATAAAGAAAAATTCAAGACAGACTTGACATGGGTATATGTGTAAAACATAATAAAATGTAAACCAAGTAAAAAAGTAGTTCCTAAAAATCATACAGAATCAATGATCTGCTTTTCCTGAACCATCAATACTTTGATTAAATGGTTTTGCACCACATGAAGTACTTGAATATGACAATATCATCAGTTATCATTCAAAGCAAAATACTATCAGACTCATAAAAAAGTTTTATTACATTTGTAAAAAATATGTTTTTAAAACATAAATTCAGAAATTAATTCATAAAAAAAAGTTTGTTTACTACTAAAGACCTGTTTTCCAAGTGAAATATTTTTAAATGTTCAAATTTAGGCTATTATAGATAACCTAAATGTAATTTAGAAATAATTTTTAAGTATTATTCAGTCATGTATTTTGCTATCATTTCGAGCACTTAAAAACAGAATGAGTACAGAATACAAATAAATTAGGCCTTAATTATTTTTCAATCAGAGTTCATTCAGGGAAGGAGAGACACTAAATATTATAAAGTAAGGGGTTTATTACAGGAATTAAGCCTGACATAGATGAGGTAGATAAGGAAGTGAAGGTTCAGAAGAGAAAGCTGGAAGCCAAGTGAAAGACATACTAGTTAATCCCATTGGAGTCCTGGTGTGAGCTTACATGGAAATATAAGGAACAAAGTATATCCAGCTGCCCATACTGCACCATGTCACCCTCAGTGAGAAAAACATCATTTTTCATGAAAGGAAAGACAGAAAGAGGTACATATCTACAACAATTTATGGGCAGGGGCTAAAGTGGTCATGAATCCCAATTTGAAATTTAATAAAAATGTGATTAGGGAAAAAATATTTGAATTGACCTCCCTTACTTGACAGAAATGGTAAGGATACACATGCCCTATCTAAATGCACACTAAAGAGCCACCGCCCAGAAGAGCCTTGTGAAAACCAGGAGGAAAACATGGTCTTTCCCGGGGAATGTAGTCAACTTCTTTCCCCAGTCATCGCCATCTTTGCCATTAAAATCATAAAGTGTGAGATCAACCTCAAAAGAAATAAACATCATCCATAGATGGGACAAGTGGCCTATGTGATTTTATGAACCCTCTTTCAAAGACAAAATTCACATTCTTTATTGGAGGCAGGATATTCATATAATGTAAAGCAGAAATATGATTCTTTATTTAGAAGTTAAATATGGTTTAAAAGGTCTGCATGCATAACAAATTTACCAAGAGGCTGAGTTTGCTGAGTTGCATTTTTGTTAACTTAGTTAAGGTGGCATGTATATCTACCAGAATCTTTTCTTTATATGATTCTTGTCTGGGATTGGCCGAAAGCGGATTTTCTGTGATATTTTAGAAGAGGAAATGAGGGCACACCATTTACTCTTTGAAAGTCTACAACATGAACATGATAATGTTTAGACACAAAAATGCCTAATAAATCTAGTTTGTCTTTCCTCATCTCCATCCAGCTCTTTTTGTCTAATTCTGACCTTGTTGACTAAGAGTGAATTCAGGTCCACAAAGCATTTTTTACTCTATCCTCACAAAAATGGTACTACAGAGAGGACACGGCTTTATGGAAATTTCTCTACAAAATTGGGTAATTACTTAAGCAAACAAATTACTGAAATGTTTTTACTTTAACAAAAGTAAGTAAAAATATATGCATTTTTCACATTATTCCAATGGCTGGGAAAATGGATGGAAACTTAGGTGAAAACAAAACAATCATAGATAAAATAAGTTATTTTTTCTAAGCACCTCTGAATTATATGACAAATGAACTTGTGACCCTAATACAAAAATAAATATAACCAAGCAATGTATTAAAATGTCATACCAAATAATAACCAATTCTATGTAAGATAAAATAAAGTATTACATATACTTGGAAATATTAATAGTAAAAGAAATTAATAAAATAATCAGGAGAAAGTTTGAATAGTCATTTGTTAAAATATAATCCATGTTCTTAACATATGACATAGAAAACATTATTTAAATTTGTGGCCTAAACTCAATTTGGAAAATTACTTAATGACCTTGTAGATATTAATGCCTTTTATTATTATAAATAGAAAGTTTCTGTGTAATTTATAGATGATGACAAGTTTATAAAGTAAAGTATTTCATGGCAGGATAAATAATCAAACTGTTATCATTGGAGTTTGTTATAAGAGAGATTAGAAAGGAAAAATGCAACATGAATATTCCAGAACCCACTAATATCTTACATCTGAGAAAAATGTAAGAAAAAGAACTGAACGATATACATATGTATGTCAAAAGGAAATCCACTGTTAAGTACAAAGTATGTGTGCTGATCTGAAGCAAAGCTGTATCTCACTACTATAAGAAATACCTGGTCCATTAAATTGTAATAAAAATCTAACAAATAATAAAAGGAAGCAAAATGAAAGAAGAGAAAATAATTGATGGCAATTAATAAAACTCAGGAGAACAAACAAAAATTATGAACAAACTGATAATTTATTTTAAAAGGTTAAGGAGAGTTGCTATTAAACAGGTCTTGAATGAATGATGCAAATACTCATTGAAAATTTACAAAGAAAATTAACATCATTATAACAGTAATCAAATATAACATTCAAAAGTAACAGAATCAAAAGAGAGAATCAGAAGATAGAAGACACTGATTCAAATAAAATAAAATGAAAATAAGGCAAATAAAAGGAAACTAAACAGAAAGTTAATAATAACTGGGGGACAAAGGTCACATATGGAGGACACTACAAATAATTCACCTTATTTTACCTTTTGAATAGTATGTTCATGAAAATAATGGAATAGTGGGAAATAAAGGTGTTTGTCACCAACCTATACATTGATTTACCTAAGTAAATGTATATATGTGTGCGTTTCAGAAATACATCAGGAAGTTTTTTGTGTTTTTTTAAGAGACTTCAAAAGTATAGATTGGCCAGATCTGGCTTTGATGTTGAAATTTCATCTTATCCCGAGATGGCACATCTGAGATGGCTTGGGGATCTGGGTTTCAGATAACCTGTCACTGATGGATAAAAATAACCTTCTAACATAGATTGTTGTTTCCAGATCAGCAAGGAAGTCATAGCCTAAATAATATATATGATTATTTCTCAGATCATCAACAGTATGTGAAATAGGTGTACTTTTACTGAAGAATTACTGATACAGGGAGCATGTGTCATATAACTTTATCTATAGAAACAAATGACCTGTGTGACAAAGGTTGATTCTCAATCTCCTGAAATATATCAACCAGGGCAGAAATATGTGGCCATGTTGAATTTTCTCCCTGTCCTAGAAGGAAAAGAAGAGCAATGCCATAATATACATATAATTGGTTTTCTTTAATTAAATTTTTGTTGAATTTTGCTGAAGAATTTTAATCCTAGATTATATAATAATGAGAGGCCAGGTACATAAAATTTGTGCACTGCAGGGGGTGGGGTGGGGTAATGTTCCTCAGCCCAGCCTGCATCCTCTCCAATCTGGGACCCTTTGAGGGATGTCTGACTGCTCGTTTAGGCCCAAACCCACCGGGCAGTCAGACATCCCTCTCACAATCCAGGACTGCTGGCTCCCAACTGCTCACTGCCTACCTCCCTGATTGCCCCTAAGCGTTTCTGCCTGCCGGCCTGATGACCCCCTAACAATTCTCTGACAGCCTGATTGATGTCTAATTGCTCTCCTTGCAGCCTGTTTGGCCCTCACTGCCCTCCCCTGCAGGCCTGGTCACCCCTAACTGCCCTCCCTGCAGGCTTAATCGCCCCAACTGGCCTCACTTGCAGGCCTTGTCCCTCCTAACTGCCCTCCCCTGCTGGCCTTATTGCCCATAACTGCCCTCTCTTGCAGGCCTGGTCCCTCCTAACTCCTCTCCCCTGTTAGCCATCTTGTGGTGGCCATCTTGTGTCTACATGGGGGCAGGATCTTTGACACATGGGGGAAGCCCTCTTGTGTGTTGGAGTAATGGTCAATCTGCATTTTACTCTTTTATTAGATAGGATAAAGGCCTGGTGCATGGGTGGGGGCCAGCTGGTTTGCCCTGAAGGGTGTCCCGTATCAGGGTGGGGCTTCCCTTGGAGCATGGGGTTGCCTGGGTGAGGAGCCTGTGCTGGTTTGCAGGCTGGCCATGCCCCTGGTGACTCAAGCAGAGTCCCTGGTATCTGGGATTTATTTATCTTATACAATTGAAACTTTGTAGCCTGGAGTGGAGCCAAGCCTCCTGCTCGCTCTGTGGCTACAGCCATTTCTGTTGGGATTTATTTATCTTCTATAATTTAAACTTTGTAGCCTTAAGCGGAGGCCAAGGCAGGCCAGGGCTGCAGAAAGCTTGGCTTCCTCCATCACCAGGGAAACCCAAGCTTCCTTCCTGTTCTCTCCATGGCTACAGCCATCTTGGTTGAGGTTAATTGCATACTCATTCCTGATTGGCTGGTGGACATGGCAGAGGTACAGTCAATTGCATATTACTCTTTTATTAGATAGGATGGGTAATGATTGAAGTGATACCATATAATTGTTAGCAGAGCTACAAGTGAAAACACATAATGAATAAACTTCAAAACTATATAACTGTACAAAAGGATAATTAGCTTAAAGAAAATTTTTCTGAATATATATTAGAAAAATATTCAGGGAGTTTCAATTAAACAAAAAAAATTTTCCCTTCAACTATGAAATAGAGAAGGCAGTATATAAATATTGATCTAAGGTAATTAAAAAAAAAGATACAAAGTCCTATTGCTAGTTGTATAATTTTATCTAACTGGAAGTGTGTGCTCACAGATTATAAAGTCATACTGTTGATGTACATTATATAATAGTTAATGAAAATTATAAAGAAAATAAAAAGTAATTTTTATTCAAAATTGTGCATAGTATTTCAATCATGACCTTTATTTTTAAGATTCAAAATTGATTTAAAGTTTTTATGTCAGATGAGTGTAAAGAAAATGAAAATCTGAGTAGTTATTTTGTATGTTCCTTGAAAATATGTTAATAGAATATATCTTATCTGGGAGAGTTCAGGAGTTTAATTATCCAAAATAATGACCATTGTGATTTTACCAAAGAAAAAGAAAGATGAAAATACAAAAGATGTAAAGATTTTCAAAAGTGTATGCTTATGTGAAAATTACAATTGTTTGTTTTTGGATAGTGAGGTTATGCTTTTTATACAATTCTTTCACACAATTCTTCCAAAATATTTTGAAATTGTTTTTTCAAGTATTTTCTATAACAATTGCAAAAGAATACACTGAGTGTTATGAAGACCTGCTGTGTATAGAAACACCTTTGTGACATTCAGGCCAACTTTAGCACAGACATGATGTTTTGTAAATTTAAGAGTCAAAGTGCCACTGAGGTTGGAGATATGAAGTATGTCATCCCATAATGATACAGTTTCCAGGCTGAATGGGAATTCTCTCTCGGTTGCTTCTGTGAGCATTGCATTTGTTGTCTCCTGCAGGTTCTGTGGCCCAAGGCTCATATTTTCTTCAGGCTTTCATTTTAATATGAGCCAAATGGGGGCACTTGCAGTGAATAATGAACCTACAGTAGGACTGTGAGTTGCCAAAACTCTTGCTGGTGTGATATACACAGTTATCAACATGTTTCACTACGCCTATCTTCTGTGTTACGATAAACTTAGTGCAACATATCTTAAATAATCATACTTCCAGACAAAGCTCTCCATTGAGCACAACTAAGTAAAAGGATATTTTATGCTTTGGGAGTAATCAAATTTGTACTAGAAAACATATCTAGATTAATATGTAAGAATAATGTTTAAAGATCATTTTATAATTTTTATTTCTTAATTTTAAAAACTTCAAAAATTTTGTATCACATATTCACTGTTTTTTCAAAAATTTTGAATCAACACCAGAGAGGGTAAAAGACATTATTATAACCTACATTAATTTATTTAACTGTGCATTTAAAGTAAAAAGTAGTACATTTCAGTTCTGTGCATTGAAATCTGAAGAATAAATGAAACGTTTCACTAATCATTGCTACAAGTTATGGCCAACAAATGCTCTGCTACTAATTTCCATTAGCAGTACTGTAATTTACACACAAAATTAACCACACATTTATTCATTTGCTGAAAAAAAAAAACAGGACAGAATGCTATAGAGATAACACAAGATCCACAATAGGGACATTGAAAACTTATTCAAGCTAATAAGTGAAAACTATGAGCCAAAGAATGATCTTCATTCAAGTAAACTGAGCAACATGAGCTACACAATAGATTTGCTACATATGAACCACTTGATTTTAAAATATAGAATAATTTGGCAAAAAAAGTAACTTCTCACTTATTTATATACTAGAAGCCCAGTACAAAATTCGTGCATGGGTGTGGGACCTTTCTCCAATCTGGGACCCCTTAGGGAATGTCTGACTTATTCGGCCTAAACCGGCAGTCAGACATCCCTCTCACAATTCGGGACTGGCTCCTAACTGCTCACCTGCCTGCTTGCCTGGTCACCCCTCACTGCCCCGCTGCTGGCCTGGTCACCCTCAACTGCCCCCCTGCTGGATTGGTTGCCCTCAACTGCCCCTCCTGCCATTCTAGTTGCCCCTCACTAACCCTCCTGTCAGCCTGGTCGCCCCATGCAGCCTGCTGTTCAGTTGTTTGGTTGTCCCTCACTAACCCCCCTGCCAGCCTGGTCACCCCACGCAGCCTGCTGATCATTCATCAATCTAGTTGTTTCGGTCATCCATCTGGTTGTTTTGGTCATGACGGCCCCTGGTTTTTTATGTATTAGGACTAGAGGCCTGGTGCAAGAAAATTGTGCATGGAGGGGATCCCTCAGCTCAGCCTGTACCCTCTCTAATCTAAGACCCCTTGGAAGATATCCAACTCCTTTTCATAATCTGGTATCGTTGGCTCCTAACTGCTTGCCTGTCTGCCTGCCTGATCACCCCTAACCCCTTTGCTTGCCTATCTGATCACCCCTAACCACCTCTGCCTGCCTGCCCGATCACCCCTAACTGCTCCTCTTCTGGCCTGATCACCACTAACCACCTCTGAATTGCCCTGCACCCAGGACCCAGCATTCCCTCCTCCAGCCAGTCACGGGCACCTAGAACCTGGGCTTCCTTCTGGCTGGCCGTAGGCACCCAGGACTTGAGCCAGCTTTGCCTGGGCCAGCCGCAGCTGCAGGGGACCATGGGTGGGCAGATTCACCTAGGCTGCAGCTGCAGGCGCATGAGCCACGGGGTGGGCAGCCTGTCCCTCTCCTGGGCCGCAGCCTGGCTGGCCCCCTTTCCTCTCTCCCCAGTGTTGACTGTCTGAGCAGTTCCAGCATGAGGGCACAAAGGCATGAGGGCGTGAGGATGTGATGAGCATTTGCATATTAGCTCTTTATTATATAGGATAAGTATGATCTATTCACATTGGAGATCATACTAAATTTTAACAAAACAAACAAACAAACAAAACAAGATGATGTTTTCCCTGTTAGCTTTCATAACCAATTTTAATCAAAGGAATTAAAATTTCTCTTAAATTCATGTTAGTTGACAATTGGATATTGGAGCCTTAAAATGCAATCTACCTAACATAAAACTGCCAATAGAGACAGAGTATACCAGAAAGCAATTTGTTATATTAGAAACCCTACCCTTAGTATTTCATTTTATCACTAGGGAGAATATAGATATAGCACAAATTAATGTTGAAGAATGATCTTCTTTTTCTAAAATTATCTGTTAGAAACCAAAAAACAAATACAAGGGAAAACATGGGATAAGTTTGCCAAGAAATTTATATTTCAGTCAGACCTTGTTGTTTTCTTCTACTTAATTATATAAGTGGAAGGCCTTTGAAGTATTTAATAATCATTCATGGTTTTCTGCTTACATTTGGTGTAAAAACCGGTTGTGGATTGCACAATTTCAAGCTGAGTTTTTCATAGCACTGTCTATATGATTAGCAAACTCTGAAATGCATTACACAGCTTGCCATGTGCTGTGTGGCCTTGGACCCTGAAATGAAATATGATGAATTCTTACTTAGTTCCACAATGAATTTTTGTTCTTTCTCTTATGCTGTTCTCTTCTTTATGGAGATATGAGTTACTGACCTCTATCACTTCCCTTCTTTCTAAAGAACATTTCTTACAGGACAAGTTTGCTGACAATATATTCCCTCCATTATCTTGTGAGAAAAAAATCTCTATTTTTTTTCTTATAACATATCTTTACACTCATCATTTCTTTTCTCAGCTATATCAAGACTCTTGAAGATTTCAGCAGAGGTTTTATTCATTTACAGCATGGTGTTTTTACTTCTCGGGTTTTTTTCTTTCTGTTTTCATCTCTGCTTTCATTACTCATCTCTTCTTAAATGTTGTCTACTCTGTCCATTAGAGCTCTTAATACATTCATCAGTTATTTTAAATTTCCTATCTGCTAATTTCAAAATATGTGTCATTTATCTGATTTCTGGCTTCTTAGGCTTGTTCAGTTTCTGCAGGTTGTAAACATATAAACCTTCTAGATGCTTTGTATTTTTGTTAGACATCGGACATGGTGTATGAGGTAATGGGAATTGAGATAAGTAGACCTTTAGAGAGGTATCTTGATCTAAGAGTCAGACTGTTTTATTTTATTTTTAATATGTTTTATGGATTTTAGACAGAGGGAAAGAGAGAAGCATAGAGAAATGGAAACATCAATGAGAGAGAAACATCATCAATTGGCTGCCTCCTGCACACCCCCTACTGGAGATCGAGTTTGCCACCCGGGCATGTGCCCTGACCCTCTTGGTTCATGGACTGATACACAATCACTGAGCCACATGGCCTAGGTGAGTCAATGTTTTAATCTTTGCTAAATCTGTCGCTATTAGAGGCTTCAGATTCCTCTAGTGTCCTTATGTTACAGGATAGCCAAAGGATCTGGCTCCCTGTGACCACTTTAGCCAATTAAGCAGAAATAGGGTTGAATCATATATGAGCATTTATTCCAATTATGCCAGCAGTATGGAAGAGCAGTTGGTCACCCACAAAAATCTGCTCTGACCCTCCACCCCTGCTTGAGAGTTGGTTGGTTATATACACATGAGGGAGAAGATAGCTATGTGCAGCTGAAAACTACAAGTGTAATATACAAAGGGGAGGGTAGAATCTGCAGTCCAGCCTTCAGGAGCTTAGAGTCTGATAACAAGGTGGCTAATCCTATCTAATAAAAGAGTAACATACAAATGTGACAGCACCTTGGCTCCTGATTGGCTATGCTACCAGCCAATCAGAAGCAGGGGGTGGGGCCAAGAGGCTGGGCTAGGGGTTAGAGATGAAGCAGTAGCAGTGGCAAGTGCCATGGTGCCCTGGCCGCCTGAAGTTGGAGGCGGCCGGGGCATGGGGCAGGGTGAGCACAGGAGCATGGCAGCACCCTAGCTGCTGCCCGAGCTTGGGAGTGGCCTGGGGCGTGGGGTGGGGCAAGCACAGGAGCACTGCCACATGAGCTTGGAGGCAGGGCGCAGGGAGCGTGAGAGGCAGCCAGGGTGCGGGGAAAGCAGCTGAGGCAGGAGCGGAGGTGAGCCCCCAGCCCCTGGGCCAGGTGGTCACAGGCAGCTAGAGCTGAGCTGAGCAGGGAGATGGCTGAGTGCCCAAGGCCTCTTTAGGCCTTGGGCAGGCTGGGGGTGAGCCATCAGTTGGGCATCCCCTAAGAGCTCCCAGTATGTGAGCGAGGGCAGATTGGGCCAAGGGACCACCCAACCCCCTAATGCATAAATTTTATGCACCAGGCCACTAGTCCTATATAATAAAAGAGAAACATACAAATTTGACTGTACCTTTGCTCCTGATTGGCTATGCTACCAGCCAATCAGGAATGGGGGACGGGCCGAGCGGCGTGGGGTGGGGGGCTGGGGGCAGGGTCGCAGTGCGCAGAAGGCCGGTGGAGGGCAGGGTCCCCATCTCAGCCCCAGCCCCATCCCTAACTGGAGGCTGGCAGGAAATCCCCATCTGACAACCCAGGAAAGAAACACCTTCGATTCAAGCCTGCAGTCTGGGAGAGGTTGCATAGAGGCTTGGGGGATGTGGTCTTCTTTCCAGGAACATGTGCTGGAGTCTTCGTGTGCCCAGGTGCCCTGGAAAGTGAATTTCCATGACAAGTTTACTGCCTGTGGGGAACGTGTCACACTGTGTCCCGGAGGGGACGGGCGTGTGAGACATCTGTCCACAGGCTCCTGCACTTCACTTCTAGAAGAGGCACATTGGTTCCGAATTAAAGAGAAAAAAAAGGCAAAGCAGTTTGTGTCTTTGTTTCAGCCTCCACTGGAAAAAGGCTCTTTGGCGAACAATGAGGTATTCCTCTGGGATTGCTGCAAAAAAGACGCACAAACTGCTTTGCCCCGCCCCTTTTTTTTTCTTTTGGGAGGGGAAGAAGTCATCCTGTCGCTGTCCATGAACTGCAGCTTAATCACTGGGAACTAGCGTAGAGCAGCTGGTACTCTGCTCATTCCATGGGTTGTTTTCGCAGTTCCTATTGTATTGTGTGGGATCTGGGCACTCTCTGTCTCTCAGTGTGTCCCTACAGCCATCCATCAATACCAGCCTCTAAGCAGGAGGACCCCCAGCCAGAATTTTGTGGAAACTTAAGGATTTGGGAGACTGGCAAGTGTCCGAAGCTGTAACAATGAATTTAGAGAAGAGAATGGGTGACAAAGAATGAAGTAAATGAATGGAATTCTCTCCCCACTTTTTCTTTCTAGATCCAATTTTCTCATTTCCTACAGCTGGAATATTATTATTAAACTCCAATACACAAGAGGGCTGCCCCCATGTGGTCAAAGATCCTGCCCCCATGTGGACACAAGATGGCCACCACAAGATGGCCAGCAGGGGAGGGCAGTGGGAGGTTCCAGACCTGCAAGAGAGGGCAGTTGTGGGCAATCAATCCAGCAAGGGAGAGCTGTTGGGAGGGACCAGGCCTACAGGGGAGGGCAGTTGGGGGCAATGAAGCCTGCAGGGGATGGCAGTTAGTGGCAACTAGGCCAGCAGAGGAAGGAAGCTGGGGGCAAACAGGCTGGCAGGGGAGCAGTTAGACATCAATTAGGCTGGCAGGGTAGTGGTTAGGAGTTGATCAGGACGGCAGGCAGAAGCGGTTAGGGGCAATAAGGAAGGCAGGCAGGCGAGGAGTTTGGAGCCAGCAGTCCTGGATTGTGAGAAGGATGTCTGACTGCCCATTTAGGTCAGATCCTACCAGGCCTAATAAATGCCTAATTTATATAAACCAATCCTATATAATAAAAGCAATCCTATATAATTGAAATCCTAATATGCTAAGTGTCCAGTAGTCTGGTCAGCCATTCAACCAATCAAAGCATAATATGTTAATGATATGCTAAGGTCACTCCACTGCTTGCTATGATGTGCACTGACCACCAGGGAACAAATGCTCCGACTGGTAGGTTAGCTTGCTGCTGAGTGAAAAAGGCTGGACATCCCCTGGAGTCCTCCTGCAGTACTTCTCTGGCTGGCCAACCTCCTATGTCCCACCCCAGCCCAAATCATGCAGCAGTGGGGTCTTTGGCCTGGTCTGCACCCTATCACAATCCAGAACCCCTCAGGGGATGTCAGAGACTGGGTTTCAGGCCAATACCACATGCCCAGGCCAAGGGACCCCACTGGTGTACAAATTCGTGCATCAGGCCTCTAATAGTGACATAAATACAAAGAACCTAGCAATCCATTTATGTAAAGACATGCATAGGAATGTTGGTCAACTGAAAATTCCTTGTTTGTTATGTAATTGTGTACCCTAGGAATCTTGGTATCAAATCCTGAAATCAACATAAGGGAAACTTTAGTGTTGAAAATGTGTTCATAAATTATCTTTTTAATTCCTTTAAAAATAATTAGTTTATGATAACACAAAATAATTATTTTTATACTTATTTATCTATACATTCTTTCATTGGCTATAACAAACTGAGAAATTTAAATATTATTTACAATGAAGTTACAATAATTTAAAATGAGTAAAATACTTCTCTCTCTGGATTTCCTTAACTCAGCTGTAGACAACATTTGTACAATTCTGGCTTGAGAGTCAGACTTTACTGTGGCTTTGATTTTCCTTTATTACTCATTTCCCTTTTATTCAGTCACCACATCTACTCCTACATACTCAACATTCTCCCCAATCTATTTTTCTTTTATCATCTGCCATCATCATAGTTCTTAGCAATGTCATGTTAAAATAAATTTTGTTACAAACTGTCTGGTCTTCCTGACTTCCTTTTTTATCTCTCTCACATCATGCTTTGCAAAACCACATAAGCGAAATTAATTATGTAAATTTTCCTCAAGGCTTTCCTTGGGGAAATTCAGTATTTGCTGTACAATGACCTTATTTCCAAGACTTTGTGTAACTCTAACCTTCACCATCTCCAACCACTACTCAAAATTACTTTTACATCTCCAAATATGCCATGTAATCTGTCCTATGCATTTGTATATGTTGAATCTCTTTGCTAGTTTTACATATTATTCTGTTGTTAGCTTCTGTATATCTACAAAAAGCTTATATTTCCTTACATTAATATATATGTACTTTAGATATATTTCTATAAACTTTTCTCCTACCAGAGTAGTTGTCGCATTTTTTAAAAGATATATATATTTTTTGCCTTCCTCCTTGGTATACTTAGACTCTCTAAACATTTTTGGCTAATTATTTTTTTAACAAAGAGCCTAGTATCTGACATGTAATAGATGCTACATACAAATTTATTTAAGTCATTGATTTAATGTTCAAATAGTATTTAGGTGATCTACAAAATAAATGTGTTTTTTAAGTAATGGGTTAACTTAACATGCTTGTCATCTAAATCTAGCTTGTATTTATTTTGAAATATATTTACTTTAAATTAACTCTAGAATTGATATATTATGCAGTATTATACTCACATATCATAATATATTCACCTTTAATTGCAAACTTTGTTAATATATCTGTATTTGATATTTATAACTCATACTTTTCTTATGTAAAATCATACTTTTCCCCTGTAAGACTGTCCTGTTTCCAAGACAAACAAAAATTGCAGATATTTTTTTTTTACCACATTGTAACATGTTTAAGTAGTCCATAAGTAGAAGAGTCATGAAAAATTATTTAAGACTTTTCAGAAATCACAATTGCTATCAAAGGTAGAGTGTAAGGGGAAGAATTTGGGCTAAGGACATTTTCTGATTTTTGTATTGGGCTTTTTTACTTTGGGTTTCTTTATAGTTGATATAGATCTCTTTAAGAGTAACTATGCTATGAAACATTTCGTAAAACAAGTTATTAGCCAAAAAGGGAACATTTAAATCTTCCTCACTTTAAAATTAGTTATAATCATTGTTTTTATTTTTAAAGTTAAGAATGAAAGTTATATAAATGTGAATAGGAATCTTGGCAAAGACTGACTAGACAGATCATTCACTGTTATCACACATTTCCCGAAAATGATTAATGGTAATGTATTTATGAATTAGACCTTTGGGTGTATATTGGATATAGTTCAGTTCCTGAATATGGTATCTATACATTGTCACTTTCATTTTAATAGCTACTTATGCAAATGCAAAGACTTTTAACAGTTAAATGAATGAGTTATATTGACCTTTTAATATAGTAATAAGGATTTCCAGTTAAGACGGTTGCATAAAAATAAGAATGAAATGTTTTCTGAAAGAATAGGGTATTACTCATGCTCCAAGAAACAATAATTTTCTGTGCTTTTTATTAACACTCAATTTTTTTGTTTCCCAAGACATTATTGTAGGTATAGAATGCTGTTTCTGTTTCCTTGTGCCATAATACATTGTTACAAATTACTATTGAAAGTTCCCTACATGAGATTGCTTTAGAGCTTGAGTTAAGTCTAAGCATTACACTGTCCCAGAAGTAATTCAAAAAATATAATATGGTCTTTTTGTTCACTCTACTCCATCCTCACTGGCCTCCTTGCTATCCCTTTGAAAGCTAGTTTTTCTGCCTGCATGCTCTTCCTTAAAATATCAATAAGACTAGCTTCCTTGCATCTTTCAAGATAGAATAACAGAGATCAGATTATCTTCCAAGTGAAGTAACTCCCCCAAACTGGAAAAAAACATATGAAACAATAGTTTTCTAAAACAGGATAGCCTATATAATACAAGCCTAATATGCTAAGTGTCCAGATGTCTGGTCGTCAGTTCAACCAATCAAAATGTAATGTGCTAATGATATGCTAAGGCTGCTCAACCACTAGCTATGATGTGCACTGACCACCAAGGGGAAGACAGTTGACTGGATAACCAGTAGTTATGATGCACACTGACCACCAGGGGGCAGATACTACAACCAGTAGGTTAGCTTGCTTCTAGGGTCCAGTGATCCAGACTAAGTGAAATGGGCCAGACATGCCCTGGAGACTTCCCATGGTCCCTCCCCAGCTGGCCAATTTTCCATTCCCTCCCCACCCTAATCATGCACCAGTGGGATTCCTCAGCCTGGCCTGCACACTCTCACAATTTGGGACCCCTTGGGGAATGTTAGAGAGCCAGTTTCAGCCCAATCCCGCAGGCCAGGTTGAGGGACTCCACTGGTGCACAAATTCGTGCATTGGGCCTCTAGTAAGACAACAAAGGGCAACAATCTTTAAGAAATGTTAAACAAATGAAAAAGGAATCCACTTGCCCCATCAAGATATTGTAATGGTGGTGCCTGGTTGGGGGCAGAGTGAAGAGATTGAGTCAAAAAAAGAAAAAAAAGAGGAGAGAGACAGAGACAATTTATGAACATAAGGACAGGGTGGCAGAGTAAAGTGGCAGAAGGTTAGGGTGAATAAATGGTGAACAGAGATTTCACTTGGGTGGTGAACACACAATACAGTGTACAGATGATGTATTATAGAATTGTGCACCTGAAACCTGTGTAATTTTGTCAATCAGTGTAACCCAAAAAAAGTCAATAAAAAGGGTGAAAGAAAACAATTTCCTAACTGAAAGAAGGTAAGCATTCAATTGTCCCACCTTTCTGCCTCAAGGCAATTTCCAAACCAAGATGGAGTCCCCAAAAATTCCCTGCTCTGTATATATAATGCTAAGAGATCAGGTAAACAATGGCAGACTGAAAGAGAGAGCTGAACAGCAAAATGTCCAGAAATATGCAAAAAGGCCCCCTAAAATATTAATCGCAGCACTGACTAGTACATGTGTGTCAAGAAAAATATCCAAAACTGGCAAAAGAAATAACAATATTTAGTGTTCATGCAAGGCTGAAAATCATAACTAATTTCCACCAGGTAGGCCTATTTCTAATTCATAGAGATCTGGGTAGATTACTCAGAAGGGTCTTGTCTTAGTAGTGAGATCAATTTGGATCTAGACTAAATGCTATAATATTACCAACTAATAAATCCTTAATGCATAACCTGAAAGAATCAAATGGATTGAAGTAGTTTAACTGTCCTCCAGGATAAAGTTCAAAACTATTTATAGGAATACAAAAATATCAGACACCCAGCAAGGTAAATTTTACAGACCTATTTAGAGGCAAATATTATCATACATGCAAAGAACCAGAAAAATACAATTCTTAATATAGAGAATAATCAATCAAAATGGATCCAGAACTGACACAGGTATTAGAATAATCAAACAAAAGAAAATAGGCATTATACCTGCATCCTATATGTTCAAAAAGTTATGTAACTATGTGAATATTATTTGAAAAACCCAAATTTAGTGTTAAGAGCTTAAAATTTCAGCAGCAGAAATGGAAAATAAACTGAAATGAATTAACAGAAGACTAGGTATCCTATATAATAAAAGAGAAATATGCAAATGTGAGTGTACCTTCACTATGCTACCAGCCAATCAGGGGCAGGGGGTGTGGCCATGGCACACCAGGTGCAGGTGGGAGGCTGATAGGGGATGTGGAAGCAGATGAGATGGGAGGCTGAGGTAGGGAGGGAGGGAGACTATGGTGCTGGGCAGCCAGGGGATGGAAGGCCTATTGCAGGAGAGCTGGGTACAAAATTTGGAATGCCTCTGTGTTGTTTCAATTTTAGTATATGTGCTGCTGAAGCAAACATGTAGTAACATCTGCCTGCACAGTATTTAAGGACCAGTAAGATCACTCCTTTTCAGTTACGGTGACTGAGTTGTGTCCTTTTGCAGTGACCTTGGGATGGTTAGGGGAATTTGATGCCACGGGATCCCCTCACGAGGCTTTCACGTTGGTTGCTCTGTTAGGCTGCTAGGTTTACTTGTCCAGTGGGACATGCAAATGAGCGCCCGGGGCACCTTGGGTAATGAGCGTGAGTCCTCAGGCCCAGGTGCTGGGTCAGGAGCTCTGAAGCCAAGTGGCAGTTTGGGTCCACGTCCCCAGACCAGTGCCCATGATAGGGTTGGCTGCTGGCCTCTGGAGCATGCGGAGACCCTGGTGTCTGCTGCCGTGTGCGGCCCAAGGATCCTTACATGCCCCCTAGCCTGGTGCCCACGACAGGGCTGACTGCTGGCCTCCGGAGACAGGGATGTTCCTGCCCCAACCCCAGCTGCTTGTGTGTGCTCTGGCACAACATTGACCAGCTACCTCCTGTACACTCCTCACTGGGGATGTGCCTCCAACCAAGGTATATGCCCTTAACAAGAATCAATCCTGGGACCCTTTAGTCTTCAGGCCCACGATTTATCCACTGAGCCAAACCAGTTCCAGCGTAAACACTTTTTCTGACCACTCATTGGCTAAGCTCCTGTATGCCACCACTTGCAGTGTTCTTAGTAACTCGGGTTATAAGAATCCAAGAAGGTGATCTAGGTTTTCCACCACACTCCTGGAGGAAAAAACAAAGGTCCGCTGCTGGAGGGACTAAGAAGTATCATATCTTGCCCTAGATGCATTGGCTCAGTGGATAGAGCCTCAGCCTACTGACCGCAGGGTCTGGGTTCAATTCTGATCAAGGGCATGTACCTAGGTTACAGGTTCTTCCCTGACTGGGGCCCAGGTCAGGGCTCATGCAGGAGGCAACCAATCGAAGTGTCCCTCTCACATTGATGTTTCTCTCTGTCTCTTCCTCTCTCTTCTACACTCTATAAAAATCAATGGAAACATATCCTCAGGCGAGGATAAGAAAAAGAAAGAAAGAAATGTCATGTCCTATGAAAGACACATCTTAAAAATGCCTAAAGAAAGTTGTCCTTTTTCACAGTGAAGGGACTGGAGTCCATGTTGATGGAAACACCTTGGCGGCTGCAGTGGCTGGCAGTGGCTGCAGCAGCAGGGTAATGGGGCTGGCACTTTCCCTTGATCAGCCCAGTCACCTCCCACAGAGGGTGGCCAGACTGATGGGGAGCGGGCCTCAGCCATCAGTAGGACATCTCCTGAGGGATCCCAGTCTGTGGGAGAGGGAAGGCTGGGCTGAGGGAACCCCCCATCGTGACGAATTTAGTCTCTGATACCTCTACTATAGAGAAAGAGCAAATAGCAATATTAAATTATTTCCTCTAATTAATACTTTTAATGTGCATGAATTTCATGCACCAGGTCACTAGTTATAGAATCCTATCTAATAAAAGAGTAACATGGAAATCAACTGTACCTCTGCTATGCTACCATCCAATCAGGAACAGGGGACATGGCCAGGGGAGTGGTCAAGAGACATGGCCAGTGGGTGTGGCCAGCAGGCATGGCCAGCACACAGGGAGTGAGGCCAGCTGGGGCATGGCTGCAGTACAGTGAAAGCAACCACCATGCTATAAGCTCTGCCTGCAGGGTACTTAAGGGCTGCCTTTCCTTACAGTTATGGTGACTGAATCACATGCAAATGAGTGCCTGGAGTCCCTGCATGCCCCCCAGCCCAGCACCCACGATGGGAGTGGAGGGGGTGCTGCCAGTCTCTAGGGTGTGGGGAGACCCCAGTGGCCACCACTGGGTGGAGAAAGTTCACAGTGCTCTTGGTTCATGCAGGGTATCGGGAGCACAAAGAATGCTGGGAAATGTAGTTATGGTGACAGACCCACTGTAGGAGAGAGTTTGAAGTACTGTGCCACCAGAACTACATTTCCCAGCATTTTTGGTGCTCCCGATACCCTGCATAAACCACGAGCACTGTGAACTCTCTCCACCCAGTGGTGGCCAGAATCTCACCCAGGCGGAACAATACAGCAGTGCGCTGTGGCAGCCTCGGTTGGCCTCGGATAGTCGGTCCCTTGCCATCCCTGCCAGGTGGGGCCGAGCCCAACCACTTCGCTGTGGTGGCACATGCATTGGTACCAGGGTCCAGTACGGAGAGCCCTTCATCCTGGGAGATGGGGCATGGCCAGAAAGGGGGCTATTCCCATGCCCATTGACTCAACAGATGATGCTGAAGAAAAAAAATTTTCCCCTTGAATTTCTTAATAGTATTACTCCTTCAGAAATGCCATGTCATAAATTAAAATTGAAAGTGGGTGCAATCATCATGCTATTGAGAAATCTTAATAGTAAATGGGGTCTTTGTAATGGTACCAGATTTATTCTCAAAAGATTACTACCTAACATTATCGAAGCTGAAGTATTAAGAGGATCTGCTGAGGGAGAGGTTGTTCTGATTCCAAGAATTGATTTGTCCCCATCTGACACTGGCCTCCCATTTAAATTAATTCATCGACAGTTTCCCATGATGCCAGCAGTTGCAATGACTTAAAAAATTACAAGAACAAACTCTAGACGGAGTAGGAATATTCCTACTTGAACCCGTTTTCACACATGGTCAGTTATTATGTTGCTTTCTTTTGAGTTCAAGGAGCATGTGATGTTAAAGTTAAAGTTGTAAATACTTTATCCCAAGGGAAATTAGTCAAGCACTCTGAAAGTGTTTTCACTGTTAATGTATACAGGGAGATATTAGAATAAGTTTAATCACTTTATCAGTCATTATTTGCATCAATGTTGTTTTTATATCATGAGTTTGTTATTGTTGTTATATCATTTTTGTTATTATTTATTTATTAATGAAATTATGTATTATTTTCATATACATTTTACTCATTACCTTTTATCTGTAACACTTTTATTATAAAGGGCAAATAGCACTATTAAAATATTTCCTCTAAGTAATATCCTTTAAATGTGCATGAATTTCGTGCACCAGGCCACTAGTAAAAGAATAATAAATCTAAAAGCATAGCAATGAAAATGATTCATAATAAAACACAGAGAGTAGAAAAGTTAAATAAAATCAGTATCAATAAATGATAGCAAATTTCAAGTGGCCTAATATCTGTGTAGTAGAGTTCTCAAAGAGCAACAATATTTTGAAAATTAATATTCAAAAATTTCCAACTTGTTTAAAACTATTAAGCCACAGCTCTCAGTAGCTCAACAAAATAAAAGCACAGAAACATTAACTATCCATTACAAATATCATCATATTCAAATTTCTCAAAACCAGTGATCAGTAGACATTTTAAAGAAACCTGAGAAGAAAATGCCCTCTGCCGGAAGCCAATCATTGTTTCAATAGAGAGCTGTGGACAGGGAGTTTGGAGGGCTGTTCAACCTTGATTGCTCTGAGGGGTTGGAGCTGGTTACTGGGGTGTTGGTGGTTGAAGCAGCCCCCACCTGTTAGTCCTAAGAAGATCTACTGATTGACTTTTATTGTGTTTCTGGCCTGGGGGATACAGCTGTTATCTTATGATTTTAATCTTAATAAAAGGAATGGTGAAGCCAGAGTGAGTAGTTCTTCCACTAGAGTTGAACTACCGCCTGACTCCCATTTCCCAAATTAATATTTTTCTAACTCTCTTTATTCATTTGTGTGCAGCCTTCTCCAGAAACACAAACCCTGAACTGGGGACCCTGAATCACACGGGATATGAAAGGGTTTCCCACATTTTGGTGCCCACCCAGGGATGCCACAAGGAAGCAAACCTAATACCCTTCCATTTTCAAATGGATAAATTGTTGGGTAATACATAGCACTGAGAATGAACAAAGTACTACTATAAGTAATGCCATAGATTAATTTCATAAGCAAAATAAGAAGAAAATACAGACAAAAATATATTATATTATAGGTTTATATTTTTAAATAGGCAGAATCTATCATTTTAAAAGTCAGGGTAGCCAAAACCGGTTTGGCTCAGTGGATAGAGCGTCAGCCTGCGGACTGAGAGGTCCCGGGTTCGATTCAGGTCAAGGGCATGTACCTTGGTTGCGGGCACATTCCCAGTAGGGGGTGTGTAGGAGGCAGCTGGTCGATGTTTCTCTCTCATCGATGTTTCTGACTTTCTATCCCTCTCCCTTCCTCTCTGTAGAAATCAATAAAATATATATATTTAAAAAATAAATAAATAAATAAAAGTCAGGGTAACAAGTGTTGCCTAAAAATGAGATTGCTAACTTGAAAAAAATAAGGGAGAAATTTAGAATTCTAATTATTTTGAGTTTTTTGATTTTCATATTGTTTCTTTGGAAGCATCTAATTTGTATTTTGAGCTATATAATTTTTCTGAGTATTTTAGTCCTTAATGAAATTAAACAATAAATTAGGCTATAAAATGTAACAAATATAAAATAATTCTAGATTTAAAATATAAAGAATCAAAATACATTTAAAACTATAAAATAAATTGTGATATGTTTGTGGATTAGCAGAAGATAATGAATTGTCCCCATGTTTACCTAAAAATATGTTATCTCAATAAAATTCCCAACAATTTTATTTTTTCTAATCTTTATAAAATGTGAAATACCAAAATTATAGTAAGCAGAAATGAAAACCCAAGATACTCTTAAAGAAAAAGAACATGTTCTGAGGACTTGGTCTAACAGATAAAATAAAGTATTATGAAACCATAGTAATTAAGTATTATGAAACCATAGTAATTAAACAGAAAATTATAGACCAGTAGACCAATAGGGCAAATACAAAAGATCAGATACAATCTTACACATATGGTGTTGGTAAACATAATGAAAACCAAAATCTCCTCCCAACTTAAAAAAACTCTCCACAAAATGGAAGGGGAAATAGTATTTTTAAATAAGCATTAAAACAGAATGTGATGTACATCATAGGCAATCCACTGGGCATCCTAAAAGCAGAAAAAAATCTCATCGTTTTAATAATCAAACAGAATGCAACTCACTTGTAATGATTAATTTTATATGTTAACTTGACTGGGCCACAGAGTCCCAAGATATTTGGTCAAACACTATTCTGGATGTGTCTGTGAGGGTGTTTCTGGATGAGATTAATATTTGAATTAGAAGACTAGGTAAACAGAATGTCCTCCCTTCTGTGGGTAGGCCTCATCTAATCAATTGAAGGTCTGAAGAGAACTAAAATATCTGACCATGCAATTACTCTTGCCTGAATGCTCTTGTGCTAGTGCATAACTTGTTTGTGTGTATTTGTTTTCATCCTGCCTTTTGCAAGGATGGTTCTTCCTAGGTGTAGTGCCTACTGTCCTTCAGATTGGGATTATACGATCAGTTCTCCTTAGCCTTCAATTTGATGACTGCAGACCTTGAGACCATCAGCCTCCATAATTGTATAAACCAGTTACTTATGTAATAATTGTGCTTTTCTGGAGAACCCTGACCATTATATGCATGTTTTCAAGATAAACAATAACTAGTCCTAATTAGATCTTGAAAGTACCATTTATCATGCATAACTCCTTCTAAACTCATTTAGTGTTTGGGTGTGTGCATGTGCATGGGTGTGTGTGTGTGTGTGTGTGTGTGTGTGGTGTGTGGTGTGTGTGGTGTGGTGGTGGTGGTGGTGGTGGTGGTGTCATCTGTATCAGTGTATTGGCTTTATCCAAAAGAAAATAATTTTTTTGCTCTTGCCATCTGTCTCCGGCACTACAGTGAAAGGGCTGCCTCTATGTAAGTACTACCAGCAATGGATGGTCCTAAGGAACAGTTTCCTGATCAAGAGGAACAAGCAGAGGTACAGCACCAAACCTCAACTCCTTCCATTACAACAGGTTGATTGACCACAGACAGTGGGCACTGAGCAGTTGGCCCATAGTGAATATTTGGTGGTTTGTCATGATGCAGAGATCCAATCAGGGAAACCCTGCTTCCTTCCAAGTACTAACTGCCATCAACAAGAAAGCAGGGGCCACCAACAAGAATACCAAGGCAGCATCCCACAGGAGCAAGTACTGCCCAGATCTGCAGGGCCAGCTCCATCCTGTGAAGCAAGAAGCTTTGTATAGTGAAGAGGAAGTACTACCTCCCCACCTCCCCACCAAGAACTCCATAGAACTTCTCTTCCCCACTCCAGAACAATAAAGGTATTTTGTGTTTCTTACATGTTCAAATAGGTAAGAATGTAACTATTATTTGGTAGTTCCTTAGGAAACATTATCCATTATAAGCCTACAGAGTAGCTTAACTCTTATGCCTGATAATCTAAATTTTTCTGTGTATCTTCCTTTCCTAATCCAATAAATATCTCCTGAGTTTCACTTAATCACATTTATACATATTTATTGGGGTCCTTTATTATATGATATTTATTTAAGCCTCTTTTCTGACTTTTATTTTCCCGGACACGAAATGCGAAAACATCCATGTTATCATCTAGTATCAAAGTATTGAAGTACACATTGAACTTGTAGTGTTTAAGATATGTAACTCTAATGATTTTAAATCTGGGCACAAACTCACTTTGTTTACAATAGTTAACAAAATCATCAAATAGCCATTTGCCTTTGTTCATCTGTATTAGAACTGGACTGAATTTGCAATCTACAGTTCATATCATGATATTAAACTTGGAGTCTCCATCTGCAATTGCCATGTTTCTTTTTCCTATTTAGAAGGTTTTCCTCTCCATACCATCCCTTCTAATCAAACCAGTTACCAACATATTTTTGTGTAAGATTTAGGGCCTGAATACAGAGATAGATATTAATTACTTTTTAATTTGCTGTTATAAAAATTATTGATGAAGATTATTACTTTCAATAATCAGATTGTTAGATTTATAAGTCTTAGGTTTCTTCTATTGTGCTTGGGCTCTAGAACCCAGAGCACCTTTTGTTCTATTTTTCACAAAAATAAATAATCTGTATACCACCTGGCAAAGGACAAAGGGCAATCCTAGTTTTCCTTGTCCATCTGATTTTATCTATGTGCATCGTTCTAAATTGATATAAATTCTGAAAAATCTCAAAAACAAAGTATGAATTATTTCCATTCTCATCAATATCCTATTCTACATTAAAAGTCAACTCTCCCTCTTAATTTTTCTGCATCCAAATATGTCTTTTAACAGCTTTCCTCTGATATTTTTCTGCAATTATCTTTTTCTTTGTTTTGATTATGTTACTTCATTTCAGTGAGGATGGGGAAAGAAAAAGATATGTTAAGGTAGTCAAGCCATAATCCCTAATTTTAATGTTTCATCACCAGAGAGACCATGAGATTCTAAGACACAGCTAGTAATATTGAACCTCTTTTACAAACAAAACATTTGATTTTTACAATCCCTTTTGTTAATACACTTACAGAACTTATATTTTGAGTTCTACAATATTATCTTTTTAACTTAAAAGTAATGAGACTAATTCTTCTCCTCACAGTTGCAAGTATTACACTGATTTACACATTGAAGAAAACTGTCCTTGAAAATTTCCTTGTGATGCACTAGGCAGAGAAAAAAAAGAATAATATTTTTAATTTAAATATGTGGATTCTAATTTTCTAAGTATATTTTAATCATATTGCATGACAATAAGTACACATACAATAAAGTTTTACACAAAAACTGATGTAAAAAGGTTATACTCTCATAGCACATTGAGCAGATATTTCTTTAGATATTTTCTCTCTCACTTCATTGTCATAAAAAAGAATAGAGCAAAAGAAGATCTTAAAAAATGAGAAAACACTTCATGTCAAACCAAAGGCCAAGAGAATCTTTCATGAGGACATCAGATAGGATTTCCAATTTTTAATTTAGTAATTTAGAATTTCTTTGACAAGATTTGACTTTTGAAGTGCAGTTTTAGTCATAATTTTAGAAGAATATTATGCCATAAAAGATCTTTAATACAAATAATAGAAAGCTCTCCCTTTTCATTCTTCTTTAAAATGTCAATGTGAATTTAACATATTTTATATACTTTCGGATCAGAAGAGTATCTTAATGTAACTTCTCAGTTCCAAGGATTCCTTCAACTCTGTAACATATTATCTCAGAAATACCTTGTCTTCAGAAATGTACTTTAATTAGTTCTCTTTATCAAAGGGCCCATCACCGGCATGAATGTTGTTAAATGATACACCAAGACTAAATGTGACACTTTCTTGACTTAATTGAGAGAGTAAACTATATTATTTATAAGGGGTAAAAGAATATAATCTTTGGTTATTGTAATGTAGGTAAATGAGCAAATTATAAGTGTATATATGTAATTTATACTGCAGCATGGACTCCTCTCTTTTTGTACAGTGTTTAGAACTTGGTATAATGTCAGTTAGGAAAGTGGTAAAAGCCCTTCAAAAAATCTTTAATAAAGCAATGACTTAGACCTCAATAATGTGATGGAAGGCTATTTTGCTTTTTTGAATTAAAAGATCATCAAAAGATTAACCATCACCTTGGTATACCCATTTAATTAGGGCAACTTATTTAAGTCATTATTCAGAAATAAACTAGGTTGCAACTATAGACTCACTAAGGTATAGCCAAGTAATAAATAAATTTGAAATTAAAACATTAATTCTCCATTTTTAATAGTGAATCCTAATGATATATTTAGACATTGTAACAAGTAATTTTATAAAATATTTACCTAAATCCTCACTGAAAAATAATTAAGATATCAAGATATTACTTTCCAGACACTTAGGAAACATTGTTTGTTTTTTTTTCCATTGGATTTATTGGGCTGACTTTGGTAAATACAGGTTTCAGGTATAGAACTCTACAATATATTACCTGTGTATTGTATTGTGTATTTACCACCCCAAGTCACCATTTATCCTCCTATACTCTCTCCTACCTTCCTCCATTGCCCCCTGCCTTCGCTCTGGCAATCACTGTACTGTGGTCTGGGTCCATGAGTCTTTCATTATTGGATTTTCAGGAATCCTTGAAGGGACAACAAGAATTCAAATCAGCCACTACTGCTGCATTCACTCTTAGTGTTCAATCAGTAACATGGACACATTAGGTGCTAGAAAAAAAAAACTGGTATTAATAATTGGTTGCAAAGGAGTTGGAAAAAGGATCAAAAGGGAAAAATGAGGAACTGAGAAACTACTGCAGCAAGTAGCTGCTGCTACCCCAATGATTGATGGAAAGAACAAAAAAGGAAATGGGGATTGAAAGGATCTGAAAGATACGAAGGAAAACATCGAGCTAGGGCCTGGGCTTTGCTATAGATTGAACGTTTGTGCCCCTTGGAAATTCAGATGTGGAACCCTAACCCCAATGTAATGGTATTTGGAGGTGGTGCCTTTGGGAGGTGATTAGCTTGCGAAAGTGGAGCCCTCGTGAAAGGGATCCGTGCCCTTATAAAAGGAGACGCCGGAGAGCTTCCTTGCCCACCACCATGTGAGAACACAGCCAGAAAACTCTACCTATGGACCAGGAAGTGCGTCCCTCCCCAGACACTGACTCTGCCAGTACCTTGATCTTGGAGTTCTCAAACTTTAGAACTGTGAGAAACACGTGTGTGTTGTTCGTGATCCATTCAGTCTATGTTATTCTGTGACAGCAGTCCTAATGGACCAGGCAGGCTTTGAGAAACAGGTGTGTCTCATCTACTTTGGGAACCTCAAAATAGATAGATGTGGGAGTGCTGGTTTGGGGAGGAATGGAAGTCCTCAGAGGCTAGAACCACTGCTACTGTGAAGTGCTGATGCTGAGGGGTGCTCCCAGGAATGGCAAGAAAACTAAAATGAAGCACCCAATCTCTGATTTATAGTATTTCTCTAGCGCCTGCTATGGTTATAACCTAAAGAAGCAAGAGGGTAGGGGGAATAGGATCTCTATAACATGTATTTAGAATCTCTTTCCTAGTTTCAGAAATCTCATTATAGATGGGTAGACAGACCAACAGCTGAGAGATCGCAAGAAAATAACTAAAAACTGTTACAATTACCATTTTAATATTTCCAGATCTGGGCACCAGTGCAACTTTTTCTTAACATGTTTTCTTTTTCTTTTCCTCTTATGGATGGCTGTATTTGCTAAGATTTGGAAGAAGTGGATTTGAACTATGAAGGAAAAAGGACTTTATTTTTCTTCAACAATATTCAGAAAATTTGGAGCACCTGATATGTCTGTATTCATACACAGATTTATAGGAGAAATTGGTCAACCCTTTGTGCTTCAGATACTGTATTAACAGTTTAGCATGGCCTGAGTATCTTCATTTTATGACCAAGCTTTTTCAAGACTCGTGTATACTCATCAGACTAGTGATTTCCTACCTATACAAATGTTAGCAAATACCCGAAGATAAATAACATTTCTGCAAATATTTCTATGTTATAAAAAGAGCTTAGTGTCCAATAAAACTACTTTGAATCCTAAATTTTGCCTAAACACTACTATAAACTGGGTATTTGAGGGTATTTTCTTGGGAAGCATAATACCAACTATTAGTGGCAAAGATTTATTTTGGTCCTTGTTTTTATAGTTATCTTTCAGTAAATGATAAAGCATCACAAACAAGATGCTACATGATAGAAATGGGATATCTTCCTTATGTATTGATTTTGCTCTCTGGCAAGTATTTTTTAAATTTAAACTAGCATGACAATATAGCAAAGAGTAAAAATATGCCAAAGATGTTAAAAATAGTTCGTATGAAGTCAAATAAATGTCTGTTATAATTAGATATGCTGCATTGGCCTCCTCAGTCATCGGAGTTTATTATTTATTCTTCTCATGTTAAAAATATATTTTTAAAGTTAATGTCCACATTGGGATATAAATAACTCCTTCAATTTTGAGAGTTAAACATTGTAGAGTATTTATAATAAATATTAATAATTATTAACATTTAAATGTTCATAGTCAAATTCATGCTAATACTTCCCCCTCATTGTAGTATATCTGCACCATACTTCCATTAGCTCTTCACTACCAAAATACCAGAAGACTTAAAATTATACAAAATGATTAATACATTATTTTTTTAAGTGCTCTTTGTTCATGTTGTTGACATCATTCAGTACGGGTACTTCCTCTGTCTCTCTGGCATTTGTTTTTTTAATTATCTGAAACTTATCTCACTAAATTCCTTCTCTGAGCAGGGAATAGCAGAGGTCAAGAACATAGGCTGTGGACTTAGATGTCCGAGTTGGAATCCATGTATCATATTTTAGCCTTTCTTGATTCTGTTGCTTATTTATTTAATGGAGATACTAAACATACTATATATGATAGCTATAGTATTTAAATAGATAAATATGTATTATGTACTTAGAACATTGATTGGAACATAGTAAATGCCAATGCTAACAGCCTTGTAAATGTTGATACATTCTAAGACTCTTTCATATATATTTTTTTTCCTTTCCATTTCTATATACTCTCACAAAATCATCTCTTTTCCCCATGGTTTTAATTGCTACTTTTTCCATTAAAAACACCTTAAATCTATAAGTTCAGTTCTAACTCTTCTAATGTATTCCAATCCAAAATATTCATTTTTACTCGATATTTCTACCTAAATCCAACATGTAAATCCTTGACTCACAATTTTCTCTTTAAATAGATTTCTTTTCTCCTGCCACTTTACATGGTATTGAGTTCCATCAGGTTGGTTAAGCAAGAAGTCTGCTTGCCATTATAACCCCTTTTTCTCCAACTCCTCACATTCATTTAATCACACATCCTTTCCATTTTAAATGCTAAAAAGAATGTTTTATCTATTTTCCCAGATTCTCTGATTTCATATTAATTTCCACAAATTTTTCAAATAAACAGCTACAATAACCTACATATTTAAAGTTGTTCTCTTATAAAATAATCATCCAAAGAGACATTTGTAACATAATAATATGATAAAGTTATTATGCTACCTAAAATGTATCAATATCTTGCCATAACACTTACACTAAATCAATGCCTGCACATCTCATAAATCATTGATTTCCCTTCCTCTTCCACACCATGTTTCAGCAATTCTAAATACGTTAAATTACCCTAGTGGACAAGGGGATGTTGCATTTCTTTATATGACTGTTATATATATATGACTGGTGTTGATCCTCATTAAGATATAGTGTTTGTGGGAGCCTGAAACTCCTCTAACCAGTATATAAGAAATGATCATAGATTTCTTCTAAAGTTTAGCAATAAAAGAATACATTTTTACAGCATCTACCTCCCTCTCTCTCTCTCTCTCTCTCTCTCTCTCTCTCTCTGATGATCACCTGTAGAATTTTTAGAACCCAGCTGTCGTGCTGTGAGGAAGCCCAAATAATCCATGTAGAAAGAAAGCAGGGAATGATGTCTCACATGGAGAGAAACTGAGCTCCAAAGCCAGCATCAACTACTATATATATATATATATATATATTCCAGATTTCCCTGACCCAAATTCCTTTGAGTATAATAAATGGTTGTTTACAACACTACATTTTGCTGTAATTTTGTCATACAGCCATAAAAACAGGAATATGTCATGTTATATCTAGTTCATAGAGATTGCTTCCTTTTCTTAAAACTTTTTCCAACTTCCTCATGTCTGAAATCAATATCAACAGTAACAACCTTTCTCATCAGTACATATTCATCTTATTAATTTCAACTTAAATATTACTTATTCTTGTATATTTATTGTATCTTAAAAGAATCTCAAATTTAACAGTTTAAAGATAAATTTATTTTTTCTTGCTTACAAACCTGTTTTAACTCAAATCCATTTATCATTTAATGGCATCACAGTGCCACTAATATTTATTGTACCTCTCTTTTTTTCTTTATAGGAAATACAGCTGCTATAGGTCAGACTCAATTCTGATTGCTTCGTGTATTCCAAAAGGTGTTATATTAGTTCTGATCCACATAAATGTAGTTTTTGTACAATTATAAAAATGTTCTAACTGGAACCCTTGCGTGGAATCACATCCCCCAATCTATAGGCTTTCCTTATTCTATCCATGGACTGAATACTGTAGCCCATGGAAAACAACATGTTATTGCTAAGCTCTTCATGAGCATAGCTACTAAGAGTCATCTTAGCCTATACTCCATGGTCTCAAAGACTCCCAAATTATCTTCTTCAAAGATCAATCTAAAGATTGTTTACTTGACATGGTCTTGAGTATAATGAATGTTTTTGTACTGACAGATTCAGTAAACCACTTCAGATTAAATAAGTAAGTAAATAAGTAATGTGGTCAATTGCTGGGAAATGGAGCAGTAATATGTTAGCATTCCTTGTTAGTCTGAATTCTAATATTTGTCTTTTGCTTGAGTGACCATTGTCTGCATGGAGACTCCATTGCATGTCTTATATGGAAGGGTCTGGATAATTGTGTATTGTCTCTAGCAGTTAGAACTACAAGTTATATTTGGGACTTGAAGTCCTAAGATTTTAAGATCATAGTAAGCATATTAGTTTAGGCAAATATCTAACTTTCATTTAAAATCAATTGATATTGTTCAATTTCATTTAATATGTATTCATAATGACAGATTCCTTAAGGGATCAATGTTCAAATGCATGACTTTTACATAGATTTCTGCATTATACTTCATACATTATATAAATAAATATTAAGAGTACTTTGCATTTTCTCCCATTTTGTATTAGCAGTATATATATATATATATATTTTTTAATATAACTAGCCCAGCTGGTGTGGCTCAGTGGTTGAGCATCAACCAAGAAACCAAGAGGTCCCCAGTTTGATTTCCGGTTAGGGCATATGTCTGGGCTGCAGGCTTGATCCCCAGTGGGGACAGTGCAGGAGACAGCCAATCAGTGACTTACTCTTTCATCATTATTTCTATCTCTCTTCCTCTCCTTTCCTTTCTCTCTAAAAAATCAATAAAATAATTTTTCCAAATGTAACTAATTTAAAAGTCAAGTTGTTGTTTTTTTTGTCTACCATATTTTTGCCAATTATAATCATTTAAGTTGTTTTAATGTCAATATGTTTGTATAGATGTCTGAGATATAGACTAAACCCGTGGTGGGCAAACTGAAACTCGCGAGCCACATGCAACTCTTTAGCCCCATGAGCGTGGCTCTTCTACAAAATACCATAGCCTGGGTGAGTCTGTGTTGAAGAAGTGGCATTAGAAGAAGTTTAAGAATAAAAAATTTGGCTCTCAAAAGAAATTTCAATCATTGCTCTGTTGACTAATGAGTTTGCCAACCACTGGACTAACCATATAGTATACAAACATGCACATACATCTATCTATCATTACACAAAATATTAAATACATAACTGACCTTATTAAAATCTTGAATAATCTAGAAATCATGAGTCTAGATTGTAAAACAAGTCTGTCCATCTCTGTTGAGTGACAGGTCATAAAATTGAAATCCTTACAAGGTCAGGGCTTAGTGAGAGATGTATGTATTTAATAGCATCTGTGATTTAATTTGAAAAAGTAAATTGATATTTTAAGCTATAAATACCACTTCAAAAATCTATAAGAAAAATTGAGGTAAAATAGTCAAATCCACAATTATAATAAGAGATTTTATAGCATTCTTTTAGAAATTAAAAAGAAAAACAGAGCAAAAGTTAGTAAACATACTGAAACTTTAGAGAACATAATTAACAAATATAGGCTAACAGACAAGTGTAGAACTCTGCTCCTGAGCATGGAATGGTATATTTTGTTTTCAAACATATAACAAAAAATTATAAAATACTTGGTCATAAAGCAAATATCCACAACAACTAAAACACAACAAAAATAACTGAAATTGTGAAGGGGGTGGTCTTTGAATGCAATGCAATTAAGCCTGGCATTATAAATAAGTAAACAAAAACCTCTCCATGTGTTTTTAAACTAAGAATCATACTTCAACATAAACCAAACATTAAAGGAGAAATAGAAACCCAATGGATACTTAAAAGAAGGATAAGAAAAATAAAAGAAGAAAATTAAAATAGAAAATGAAGAAAATAAATTTAAAAATGACATAGCAGAATAGCATTTTAAAAATGCATAAGATTTTTTGAGACACTTGTATTATAAAATAAGAGCTACATATTGGGATTGAAAAAAATAAAAGAAATACTAAATTCTTACTGCAATTTTAAGTGCCTATACTAAAATCCTATCTAATAAAAGAGTAATATGCCTCTTGACCATACCTTCACTATACCCAATATGCCACGCCCACAAGCCAATCTCAGGGCAATGGCTGGGTGCCCAGGTTTAGAAAAGGCCTCTCTGGGTTAGGCCAGGCATGGGTGGGGGCAGGGTGAGCCAGCGATGGTAGGGCCCCTATCTCAGGGCCTTGAGATGGCCAGGTGCCCAGGTTCGGAAAAGGCCCTGGATTAGGCCGGACTGTGGGTGGAGCTAGCCAGCGATGGCTGGGTGCCCAGGGTGGGTAAATTTGCACATGCAGGTGGGGCAGGCAGCACCTGATGTAGCCTGCAGGGTCCAGGCCACCATGGACTTGGCAGACCTGGTGGGGAGTGCCTGATGCCTCTGCAAGATCCAGGCTGCAATGAGGACCAGGCAGGCCTGAGAGGCAGCACCTGACCCTTCCCATGGCTATGGGGACCAGGCAGGTGGCATGGATAATGCTTGATGCTGCCTGCTATGTCCAGGTTGCGATAGGCACTGTTGAGTTCCAACAGGCATCTCCTGATGTCCCCCGCGGGGTGCAGGCAGTGATCGGTGATCGGTGATCTGTATGGGCCAGGAAGCATAGATAGTGTCTGACATTTTCCATGGGCTCCCCGCGTCATGGACAGTGCCTGATGTCACCCATGAGGTCCAGGGGTGTTGGGACCTGGAAGGCACAGCGGACAGCGCCTGATGTTGCTCACGAAGTCCAGGCATCAATTGGGACTGGACAGGCAGTATGGACAGAGCCTGATGCTGCCCATGGAGTCCAGGCATCAATCGGGACTGGGCAAGTGGCATGGACAGTGTCTGACACTGCCAGAGGTGTTCAGGCGGCAATCAAACCAGGCAGTTCCAGCAGGCAGCTCCTGATGTTGCCCACAGGGTCCTGGGAGCTATCGTGGCCCTGGGCAGATGGCATGGACAGCACCTGATGCCCTCCACAGAGTCCAGGTGGCAATCGGAACTGGGCAGTTCCAGCAGGCAGCGCCTAAAGCGCTGTCGCAGGGTCCAGGAAGCGATTGGGACCAGGCAGTTCCAGCAGGCAGCTCCTGACGTTGCCTGTGGGGTCCAGGCAGCAATTGAGATCGGGCAGGCAGCATGGACAGCACCTGAAGTTGCTGGGGGGGTCCATAGGCAAGGGTGGCCAGGATCTCCAGGCTCACTGTCTGCCCCTGGGCTGCCCACTAGGACACTAGTGAAGCAGGCCTGGGTTGAACATTTTAATGAAAATGGGATGCCTGTGTCATGCCCCGCCTTGCTCTATCCCTGGAGAAGAGAGGGAAGTGGACAGTTAGGAAGCACCTGGGCTCTGAAGTGGTTGGAAACTACCTGCAGGCATGCTACCCGGAAGAAGTGCTGAATCATGAGGATGCAGAGGGCTGGCTGATGGGGGTGAGCAAAGGTGCAGATGAGGCGGCTCTTGCAGGCTCTGAGGTGGAAAAGTGCATCTACAGCCTGATGGACAAAATCACCTTTCTGAAGAAGGTACACGAAGAGGAGATCGCCAAGCTGCAGGCGCAGATCCAGTATGCTCAGATCTCCGTGGAGATGGATGTGTTCTCCAAGTCCAACCTCTCCACTATGCTCAAGGACATCTGCACCCAGCACTAGAAGCTGGCTGCCAAGAACATGCAGAATGCCGAAGAATGGTACAAGAGACGCTCAACCATGCTGACCAAGAGCTCTGCCAAAAACACCTATGCAGTGCGGGCCAGCGACTGCTCAAGGCCAAGACCATGGAGATGGAAACATGCGGGGCATGAACAAAGCACTGGGAAAGCAGCTGTGAAAGCTGGAGCATAAGCAGAACTCCAATGTTAGTGCTATGCAGGACACAATCAACAAATTAGAAAATGAGTTGAGAATTACAAAGAGTGAAATGGCATGATATTTAAAAGAATACCAGGACCTCCTCAATGTGAAGATGGCTTTGGACATTGACGTTGCAACTTCCAGGAAACTCTTGGAAGGTGAGGAGACCCTGCTCAGTTTCACCAGTGTGGGGAGCATAGCCAGAGGCTACTCCCAGAGTTCCCAGGTCTTTGGTGATCGCCTATGGTGGTTTACAGACTAGCTCCTACTTGATGTCTGCTCGCTCCTTCCCTTCTTAATACCCTTCCACATCCAGGAGGAGCAGATTGAGGTGGAAGAGATCATTGAGGCTACAAAAGCCAAGAAAACTAAGGATGAACCCCCTTCTGAAGGAGAAGCTGAAGAGGAGGAGAAGTAAGAGGCTGAAGAAGAGAAAGGAGAAGAAGAGGAAGAAAGTGCCAAGAAAGAATTTGAGGATGCAAAGGAGGAAGGAGGTGAAGGTGAAGGAGAAGATGCCAAAGAAGCTGAGGAGAAGGTGAAGGAGAAGCTGCCAAGAAGCTTCCCAAAAAGATGAAGGTGCTGGGGAGGAGCTAGCAACCAAGAAGAAAGATTGAGTCCCCCTTTCCTTAATTATTTCAGGAATAATCCTCCCAATAATCAACCCCATCACCAACCAAGCAGTTGAGTCCCTGATACTATATGAATTAAAGTTAGACAATAAATGTTATGTTATGACTTTTCTCCTTATACAGAGTATCAGTTTGCTTGCAGAGTGGCTTCCTGGCTTGCTGCCAGCCTGTGCATGGTCCATGCTTATGAGTTCAGGATCTCTGACAATGTGAATAATTCAGATGTTTACAATAAAAACACATGCATACACGATTTCACTAATGTTAATGTTAAAATTCATGGAAAAATAGTCCTTTGAATCTTTGGTGGTTAGAAATTAAAGACCTCAAATCATGTGCAATAAACAGTAAATAAAGTTACACTGAATGACAAAAAAAATACATTAGGGGCCAGGAAATGTTCAAAGACCTGAGAACCATTCTCAGATCAAAAAGGGAAGTCACAGGATGTATATTATTGCTACAAATACTGTATTTCCTACCACTTATAACATATACAACATAATGTATTAGATGCCTAACTATCTCATGAAATACGTGTTCTCATAGGTAATACTGGTAGCTATGTTGTAGTTACAGCAGTATTGTTGTAGAGTGGGAATTTTTGAGCACTACTGAGGCCGTGGACTATGCCCCAGATAGAGTTGTCATTGCTGACACCAGGGCAGGACTTGAGATACAGTCTCATGGCCCCTTCCCAGCACATAGGCCTTGCAAGATAGAACACTGTCAGCTTTCTGAAGAAAAAGATGACCCTGTGGGATAGCATAGTCATCAATGGCATGACTCTGATGTAGATTGGGAAAAACTGTTTTGTCTTAGGTTGCTTGTTCTGCAAAAACGGGATGTGGTTAATGTGCTTAAAAGTGGTCTTGCACAAAGGTTGGGGGCTGCTCTCTGATCTCCCTGTATGGAGGATGGCAGAACAGTCTCCAGGCCAGCTGGCTAATAAAGGCTCCCTAAATTTTAATTTGGTCTAGGCTCCAGTGGTCTTTCACTTGCATCTACTCCACAACAGAATGTCATACCCTATCTATATTAATAAAAGGATAATATGCTAATTAGACCATGAGACATTCCAGATGTCCTTCCGGCAAAAGCCATGGTGGCAGGGCCAAGGCAGAAGTGGTTACAGGTGATCAGGCCAGGAGGGGAGGCCAGTTGGGGGTGATCATGCTGGCAGGGGGTGCAGTTGGGGGCAAACAGGCCAGCAGGCAGTGTGGTTAGGGGAGATCAAGCATGCAGGCAGGTGAGCAGTTAGGAGCCAGTAGTCCCAGATTGCAAGGGGATGGTCCAACTGCCAGTTTAGGCCTGATCCCACAGGGGTCCCAGATTATAGAGGATGTAGGCCAGGCTAAGGGACACACACCCCTTCAACCCCCCAAACCACCACCCCCCGTGTACAAATTTCATGCACCGGGCCACTAGTATTCCTATAATGAAAGAATGTTTGCCTTTCAAAACATATCCTAAATATTGTGTCGCAAATACAGAAAACAATGTATATGTTGAAAAAGAGAAAGGAAATATGAGGAGGAAGGGAGGTGGAGATTGAAACCATCTATAATATTTAGCAAAGAGTGAATGTCTTAAAGATTTTATAATAAGTAAGCAGATGTTCAGAGCAGAACCTTGCTGGGAATACAGGGAGAATCAGTGGAACTTTAAGGGGTTAGAGAAGTACTGATTATAAACTGAATAATCAGGTGTAGAAAGTTATATTTGGAATATTAATTTGTGATAGGATTATTTCTCGATAAATCAAGCTATTTCTACATATTCCTTCACTATCATTCCCTCAGACCATGCCATCTGTATGTCAGACCATGGAGCCTTCCATTTTCCTGAGGACCAGTTGGCAGAAACTTCATTTCTTTTCAATATATTTTATTATTTTTTACAAAGAGGAAGGGAGAGGGATAGAGAGTTAAAAAGATCAATGAGAAACATCAATCACCCTCCTGCACACTTCCTCCTGAGGATGTGCCCACAACCAAGGTACATGCCCTTGAGCAGAATCAAACCCGGGACTCTTGAATCTGCAGGCCAAATCTCTATCCACTGAGCCAAAATGCTAGGGCAGGAACTCTATTTTTAATATTTATTTATTTATTTATTTATTTATTCATTCATTCATTCATTCATTTATTTAAATACTAGAGGCCTGGTGCACAAAATTTGTGTACACGAGGGTGTGTCCCTCAGTCTAGCCTGAACCCTCTCCAATCTGGGACCTCTCAAGGGATGTCCAGGCCTAAATGGAAAGTTGGACATCCCTCTCACAATCCAGGACTGCTGGCTCCCAACTTCTCACCTGCCTGTCTTCCTGATTGCCCCTAACCACTTCTGTCTGCCTGTCTGATCACCTCCTAACCACTCTCCTGCCAGCCTGATTGATGCCTAACTGCTTCCCTGCCAGCCTGTTTGCCACTAACTGCCCTCCCCTGCAGGTCTGGTTGCCCCCAACTTCCCTCCTCTACCAACCTAGTCACCACTAACTGCCCTTCCCTGCAGGCTTGACTGCTCCCAACTGCCCTTCCTTGCAGGCTTGGTCCCTCCCAACTGCCCTCCCCTGCTGGCCATCTTGTCACGGCCATCTTGTGTCCACATGGGGGCAGCCATCTTGTGTGTTGGAGTGATGGTCAATTTGCATATTACTCTTTTATTAGATAGGATAGAGGCCTGGTGCATGGATGGGGACCAGCTGGTTTGCTCTAAAGGGTGTCCAGGCTCAGAGTGGGGGTTCCCTTGGGGCATGGAGCGGCCTGGGCAAGGAGCCTGTGGTGGTTTGCAGACCGACCATGTCCCCTGTAGGAGACCCAAGTGGAGGCCCTGGTATCTGGGTTTTATTTATCATCTATAATTGAAACTTTGTAGCCTTGAGAGGACCTAAGCCTCCTGCTTGCTCCGTGGCCATAGCTATTTTTGTTGAGATTTATTTATCTTCTATAGTTAAAACTTTGTAGCCTTGAGTGGAGGCCTAGACCAGCCAGATTGTGTGGAAAGCTTGGCTTCCACCATTGCCCCCTGGCTCTCTCCATGGCCACAGCCTTCTTGGCTTTGGTATAGCAAAGTTGTGGTTAATTTGCATATTAGTCTTTTATTATGTAGGATGTGTCCTTATTCCCCCATTACTCCCCACCTCCCTGCTGTCTGTGTCCATTGATTAGGTTCATATGCATGCACATAAGTCCCTTTTAAATTAAGATAATCTATAATCGCTAGTGTGAGATAATGTAGTATATTTAAACATTGGTTAAACAGATAAGAGATTTAAAATAAAGTATTAAGGCCAATTGTCAAGCTGCTTCCCTTCACCCATAATGGGCAGTTAAATATCCATTTGAACATGCAACTGATGAGTGTAAGTGAGGATTTAGACAGAGCTGAAAGTGAGAAGCAGTGCCAAATGCTAGTCCACTGCCCCTTATTCTGAAGCACAGTCCAAGAGGAGAAAAGATCAGTAAGTAAAGGACATATGGGCTAGTCCTACATGAAGTTTGTGAATGTCTCAGAGAAGAGACTACTTTACCATTTTCCATTTCAGTTCGGCAGCCCCCTAAATAAGTCTTGAGGTGCCATGGCAAATTTAGTCATGAATTTAAAGTTCAGACTTTTTCTAAAGCCTATGTTGTTCCAAAGACCAAAGAGTAACCTAGAAGTAAAATTATGAAATAATGAACACATGCTTAGGTCCAAAATAAACATGCCTGAAAGAGAAAATATAAATTAAAAAGATGGGGTGGAGGATGTGGGGTGGAAAAAAAATACAAAGGAGACATCTGTAATACTTTCAACAATAAAAAAGGTGGCAGTATGTTTAAATAAGCCATTTCTCCATGGATCTATATGTGATAATAAACTGCCTAAAACATGAAAGTTACACGATAAAGCCAGTACAGATACCCTTTGTAGAAAGGTGAGAAGTCAATCTAGCACTGAATTGGGTAGATACCCATTAACAAAAATTTTCTCTACAGGCACCAGAAACTCAAACTTTCAAAGTACTGACTAACAGGAGTCAGTAGTGAAGAAAGTCTAAAAGAATTTTGAATCTGTACCTGTTTTAACAAACCTAAATCAATTAAAGCGTTTATTGGAATGGAGAGAAAGAAGATAAAAAGAGAAATATATAAGGTTGACTGCACCAGATAGAGAAGGTCCCACAGAATTGCCCGTCATAACTTTTAACTCAAACAATTGAGCCTTATACAATACACTAGAGGCCCGGTGCACAAAATTAGTGCACTGAAGGGGGTTCCCTCAGCCCAGCCTGCACCCTCTCCAACCTGGAACCCCCTGAGAGTTGTCCAACTGCTTGTATAAGTCCTACCCCCACAGGTAATGGGCCTAAACTGGCAGTCAAAGATGCCTCTTGTAATGTTGCTGCTGCTGCTGCTTTTGTTCCATGGCATCTCTCTGTACTATGGTTCATACTCGTCATGCTGAGGTTGAGCTCCAGGTTCATGATGCTCAAGGTCTGGCCCTGGGGGTTCAGGACTCCCATTGCTTGCTGCTGCAGAGGGACAGCAGGTCATGGCCTGCTGGCTTGCTTGGAGTTCACATTCAGCAGGCTGGGCTAGAGCTGAAGGTTGGGCTGGCTGGCCACTTACTTGACCGTGTGCTGTTTGATGAGAGCTGCCATTAGCTGAGGGTTTGACTTGAAAATGGTGAGCATGTGCTGCTGCTGGGGGAGCATGGAGACTTCATGGTCCCCAGGAGGTCCTGCAGGGCACCTGGAGAGATGCTCCTTGGTGGCTGCACCTTGGGTCTGCTTAGACATCACAGGTCTGAGTATGTCTCACATTGGCTGTTACAGGGGATGAATACTGGCTGCCCTTGCTGGGGGGTCAGGGGCAGAATAATAGATCCTCTGAGCTGGTTGAATAACATTCAACCCCATGAGTCCCGTTTGGTTCTTGGGGGGTCACTGTGCCTCAGGGGCATACTGTTGTTGGTGTTCACCCATTACAGAGGCTGCTGCTGCTGTGTCTCATGTGCAATCTACCAGATGCCTTCACTGCTGCAAGTGGGCCTGGGTGGGGGGAGGTGGGACTGGCACCTGGTTACTGGGCTTCCCAGTGCAATCTGTGGTGGGGTGCTGAGTTCTGACCATGCTGGAGAAGCCGGCTAGTAACATGCTCACAGGTGAGGTCTGGGGCAGAGTCAGGGGTTATGGTGTCCAGGGTGTGCTGAGATGCAGTGTGTGTGTGTGTGTGTGTGTGTGTGTGTGTGTGTGTGTGTGTGTGTGTGTGTGTGGTGGGGGGGGTGATGTTGAAGGAGGGGAAAAAACAGACTCTGCCAAGGCACAGTGCAGGTGTTGATGGTGGCATCCACTAATGCATGATCTATGTGTGCTGCCGGCGGAGCTGTGTCTTCTGCTGGCAGAGCTTTTGCTTGATGTTGAGGCAGTAGAGAATGGGGCATGTGTTTTCTTGGCAGGGTTTGGCATGGTAGCAGCAAAGGGCCATGAACTATGTGTATGCTCCACAATCTCCACTGGTTTTGTGCTGGCCACCCTTGGTGTGCTGCACAACCACCTCATCTTCTGGCAGGACGGCTGCGGGCAGTTGGTGTCCCAGCATTGGTGGGCATGCCTCAGAGACTGGATATAGTGATGGATGGCCTGGCACTGCCACTCCCAGGGGCTCCTGAACTACAGGTCTCCCACCACCACTGCGGGAGCACAGGTAGCCCTGCCTCCTCTACTCCAGCTCCTGCAGCAGCCCTGTTTTCTCCACTCCTGGTCCCCCTCCACATCCATTTCGACTCTGTGATTGTTGTTACTATCCCCTCCCCTCCATCTCCCACTGCGACCATCTGCTCAGCTCTGACTCCCCCACAGCCAGGGCCAAGGAAACCCCTGACAGAAGCCTCTTGAAGTGGTCACTGGGAGGCCCACACACCTATAAAGCTGCAGGAACCCCAAAGGAAGTTGCATGAAAAAGCGACCAGCCCTGCTCCCGCTGCTCCACCTCCCCTGTGCAAGCAACCATCTTGTGACAGTGTAACTAAGTGAGGGTTAATTTTCATATTATCTCTTTATTATATAGGACCTATAATACACATAAATATGTATTGATTTTTCTTGACCAAAGAAGAAAATATCTTTCAGAGACAATGCATCAACCCCTTGGTTGTAAAACCCTTTAATATGGGTAACTGGGTAATTTCTCCATATGTGTCTAATTGAGAGCTCACTGAAAAAGCCAGTTGAGATTGATATGGAATGATTAGTATTTGAAAGCAAGGGGGTGTCGGAGTGTGAGGGGAAATGAGGAGAAGAGGAAGAATAGAAGAGACAGGAATTCTGCCTGGAAAAATGAGAAAATCTCAGCAAAAGGCCAACAAGAATACAGTGTTAGAAAACAGTGATTTAGAGAGACATCTAAAGAGTTGTGAGAACTTCTTTAAAGGAACGAGGTGAGGACAGGATTTTGAAAGTGTGAAACAGAAATAGGATTTCAGGTTGGGGAAACTGGTCTGTTTACTAATAGGCAGACAAATTATTTACAACCTACTGAGTGACTAATAAGGGAGATTCCGTCCTCACAAAGCACATTCGTACTTAGGATTGGAGATACTTTGGAGGCACATTTCCATTCTCTTTGGCCCATTAATGTTATATCTAGGAGCTACTTCCCAGTGAAAGTCTCAAAATCTCACATGACTTCCAGGTCAACCATAAAAGAAAGACAATTAACCCCAAAACACTAGTGATGGTTTAAAAAACATTTTAGACCACCTCGTAATTTCCTCAGTGACTACAGAAGAATACAGCATAGCTTACACATAATTCAAGGGCCGCCTTTAATTAGTTAAGTAGAAGTGAGGGTGATTCAAATCAAAAGTGTCTTCCAGGGAGAGAACCAAGATGGCGGCATAGGTAAACACCTCTTGTTCTGCCCTGCGCAACAATTCAAAAACTACAACAAAACAACAAAACAAACATCACCCAGAGTCACCGGAAAGCTGGCTGAGTGAAAACTCCACAAATAAAAGTAAAGGTGGGATACTGAGACTCAGAAGAGCGGCAGAGCCCAGCCTTGAAGATACGCATGGAAACAGAGGTTAGGAGCAGTGGCCGCGCGGGCGGGCTAAAGGGCTGGCAGCAGCAACCCTGGCTGGATTTCTGCAATGGGGAGGGCAGAGACGTCCCACTGCAAGGATTCCCCACTGCCAGGCGAGGTCCGAGGTCCGGGGTGTGCAACCTGGAAGCCAGGTGCAGCAGAGGTCTCCTAGTCTGAGGAGAAACCTGGTTGCTTGGAAAAGCAGTTTGCACATATGAACTGCTTCCTGGCGACTTGCCCTCTGGTCCCGGAGACCACCGGACTGCTTTGTTTTACAACCCTGGGTGAAACTTTGGGTGTGCAGACTCATTTGGGGAGAGGCAGAGTTGTCTGGCAAGGGATAGAGACTAGCGGCTTTCTCTTGGAGGTGCCTACAACAATTACCACCCACGTGAGCACCACATAGGACGTAGCTGACGCTGAGGCTGCCTGCTCAGCTCAGAGACTCCGCCCATCCAACCTGAAAACAGTCTCCCTTCACAGCCAATTGGTCTGGAGGTCAAACCCTCTTAGGGCTAAGAACAACAAGCTGGGCTTAAATTCAAAAATACTGTACAACCCATAAAGGATTGGAGTAAGAGTACCCACCTCAGGTAACTGGGGAGGCTGAGCCATTGTCCCTCAGAGGACATCTACCACATAAAGCAGCCACTATGCAGAGACATGGAAAGAAATCAGGTGCGAAAGAAATGGAGGAAAAAAGACAACTAGACATAGAGTTCAAAACCACGGTTATAAGGCTTTTCAAGAGGCTCCTAGAAAAGGTCCAGACCTATAAGGAAATAAGCAAGACCTACAAGGAAATGAATGAGAGACCCTCAAGGATATGAACGAGACCTGCAAGGAAATGAACAAGACAAAGTGGAAATGAATGAGTCCTACAAGAAAATGAACGAGACTTCTAAGGATATGAAGGAGACTCTCAAGGATATGAAAAAGGACCAACCAGAAATTAAGCATACACTGACTGAAATAAAAAATATTATACAAAGACCTAAAAGTATTCTAGAGCACCCCAAGAACCAAGTTAAAGATTTGAAATACAAAGAGGTAAAATCCACTCAGCTGAAAAAGCAAGAAACCAAAAGAGTCCAAAAAATTGAAGATAGTGTAAGGGGCCTCTGGGACAACCTCAAGCATACCAACATCCGAATTATAGGGGTGCCAGAAAAAGAGAGAGAGCAAGACAATGAAAACCTATTTGAAGAAACAGTGACCGAAAAATTCCCACACCTGGTGAAAGAAATTGACTTAGGAGTCCAAGAAGCGCACCGAACCCCAATATATAGAAACCCTAAGAGGACCACACCAAGGCACATCATAATTAAAATGCCAAGAGCAAAAGACAAAGAGAGAATATTAAAAGCAGCAAGAGAAAAACAGTTAGTTACCTACAAGGGAGCACCCATACGAGTGTCAGCGGATTTCTCAACAGAAATGATCCAGTCCAGTCGGGAGTGGCAAGAAATATTCAAAGTGATGAATAGCAAGAATGTACAACCAAGATTATTCTATCCAGCAAAGCTATCAGGCAGAATTGAAGGTCAGATAAAGTGCTTCGCAGATAAGAAAAAGCTAAAGGAGTTCATCACCACCAAAGCAATTTTATACGAAATGCTGAAAGATATTCTTTAAGAAGAGGAAGAAGAAAAAGGTAAAAATATAAATTATGAACAACAAATATACATCTATCAACAAATGAATACAAAAATCAAGTGAATTGATAATCTGATGAATAGGATAAACTGGTAAATATAACAGAATCATGGACATAGAGAGGGAATGGACTGACAATTCTTGGGGAGAAAAGAGGTGTGGGAAGTACAGCAAGAGACTGGACAAAAATCTTGCAACAATGGGAGAGGACAGTGGGGAGGGGGAGGGGAGGGTGGAGGGTGGGATGGGTACAAGGTAGAGAGGAGCTATAGGGGGTAAAAAAGGGGAACAATGTAATTAATAAACTGAACAATAAAGATTTTTTTTTAAAAAGTGTCTTCCATTTAAATACACATGTTTAAAAACATAATTATGTCTCTATTTTGGTCATTATCTCTGTTTAATATGGATTCATTGTAAACAGATGGTGATTTCTTAAAATTTAATATATTACAATAGACTTCAAAATATGTATGCAGTTCAGTGAAATACAGACCTTGTCAGGTCCTTAAATTAGTCAACTTAGAAATATTTTAAAGTCTTACTATCTAATAGACAGCTATTTTCCAATAAAAGTGAAAGTTTGAGTTTTGCAGTATTTAGAAATAGAGTTGATGGTAACATATACTAGGTGTGGACTATTTTCAATAGGTGGAGTTACACATATGATATATACTATTTGATATTTATGCTATGTTGTATTGACAGGAAGCTTCAAAACTTCATGTCAAACTTGGTGAAAGTGTTAACATCATAAATATTTTTATGTTTAAAAATGTTGAATTTCATGCCAAAAAAAGAGCATTTGCAGAAGTTTTAATTCAATATTTTGAAGAAAAAGTTATCAAACACTTTAGGAAGCTTATGGTGAACATGGTCCATCTCAAGATATTTGTGAACACTGGCTTAAATGCTTTAAAGGTGATGATTTACATGAGAAAGACAAAGAACATCCATGTGAGCCGAAAAAGTTTGAAGACCTACAATTAATTATAAGCATGTCTGAGGAGGTGCCTGGACAAGGGGGCACATCCAGTGACCTCACTTCTTGACAATGGAGCCCAACAGAGCCTGGAACCCTGGCAACCAGGCAGCCACATTCTATAACTGCCCTTCCCAGCTCACTCGGACAGAGACAGTGGAGAGGAGAGCCATGTTCTCCTGTTGTCTCCCCGTGTCCCGAGGGCGATGCCTCAAAAGAGGCAGAGATCAGAGTGTGTTTAGTCGTGTCCGCCGCTGGATGCGGACTCAGGGCAGAGGACGCCTGTGGCCCTTTTCCCGGGGGAACACAGAGGTAACACAGGAGGATTGTTCAGGCCAGGCCACCACCATGATCCCACCTGAGCAGCCCCATGTCCCTTCCCAATGTGTTTGGGGGATAAAGGGCGTGTTCATATGGGGAAGGTCTGTCCAGAACAGGAACAGGCTGGGTTCAGGGCTCAGGACCAGTCATGTTCACACCCCAGGTAGAGGCTGGCAGGGTGGTTGTGGAGTGTGGGTGGCACCCTGTGCCTGAGGACTATTCTGAGCCCTGGAGGTGAGTCTTATTTTACCTAAGAGCATGTCTGTGTAGACACAGGGCTGGACCCGATCTGGGAGCAAAAGGTCCAGTAGACAGAAGCAGCAGTGACCAGGGCCAGGTTTAAGCCCTCCCTGTCAGCTACCCATCACTGTCATTGCAGAATTCGACCGACGGCAAGGAGGGGCCAAACCTGGTGAGAGAAGAGCAGCAGCTGGTCCATGACGACCCCCGCCGCAGGCCCAGCAGGAGGGGCCAGAGGAAGCCTGAAGTGCGGGAGGCCACCTGGGGATCTGGGGAGCCAGGGCCCATGAGTGCAGGGGGAAGGAATCCTCAACCTGAGCCTCCCAGGCCCCACCAGCCTGCAACCTTGCAACTGCTTGGTACCAACAGAAGGATGCCAATTTTCAACTGTGTCCTAGACTGCTGTGCCTGTGGTAATCATCCCAGGCCAGAAGACCTGGAGCCCGAGGAGGCAGAGTCCCAGGGTGAGAAGGTCGGGTGATGGGGGTGGAATTGGAGATCCCTGTGAGCTTATGGGGAGGGATTGTTGCCAGACACACAGGGAGTACCCCTAAAGCCTGGCCAGGAGCAAAAACAGGTCTCAGACCACACACCTGCTAGACATTCGGGGCGGGGGGAGGGGGGAGCGTCCTGTGGTGCATCCTGCACTCTGTGTTCTGTGTTTGGGGTGCTCAAGGGAATACTGGCACATGCGTGACATTTTCTCCTCTCATCACTCTAGCACCAGCCCAGAGGGCAGATGTGGCTCCTCCTGTAACAAGTAAAGTCCATCCTGAGGAGCTGGGGGCTGAGCTGGAGGTGTGTGGACCTCCAGGCCCTGTGCCAGCTCCAGCAGCCTCTCCAGCAGCAGCTGTGGAGCCAGGGCTGGCCCCAGACCCAACTGAGGCCACAGCAGCCCTGGAAGAACCCTGCCCAAGACCCTTGGTGGTTCCTGCTTCAGCAGAGGGCCTGCCTGTGGAGGAGCCAAATGAAGCGCCGCTTATTGAAGGCGCTCAGCCTGCCCCAAGGGAAATGCCTTTTTTCCCCCCACTGGGTGATGTTCCCCTTTCGTTTAGTCTTGTTTTTATAATTTTAATTTTTCCATGGCGTGAAGTCTTTTTTGAAGTTTTAATGAGTTTTCAGTTTTGGTTAAATTGGGCTTCTCTTTTTGTATTAACTTTTATTTTTGGCTATGTTGTCCCAAAGTGTTTCTTCTTCTTTGAAAAATAAAGTTATGGTTCTATTTTAAATGGTGCCACTCCTGATCATGAAGTACATTCACGATGCTGCGCAAGAATCACCACTGCCCTCCAGAGGCAGTGCACACACCAGTCCATCTCAGAGATGCCCCGCCTCCCTGAAGGGGACATATACACTGTGAACACTGGGGAGAGAGTACTGTCACCGTAAGATTGACAGGCTTCTTGTCTAGTTGGGACCAGTCCTGGGGACAAAGTGAGGCAGCAAAGGCGCCAGCTGATTTTCTAGGTAGCAGTGGGGAGTCCCCTCCTCTGGGAGAACAGTGTGCAGGACCTGTCAAAGTCTTACAGGTGCACAACCTCCCCTAGCACTGCTTACCCTGAGAGGTCACCTCAATGACAAGTTTTCAAAGATGCATTTTTGAACTACCCACCATGCAATGATGAAACTGCAGGGAAATTTGAGAGAGGATGGGCTCTCACACTCCTGTCCACATGGAGGAGGAGGGAAGCTGAGTTGCTGCCAAAGTGGGTGCAGGGGCCTCTATATGCTGCCAAATTAAGAGCTCAGGGTTCCTTTCACATGAATTGGAATTTGATATCTTAAAAGAAAATATTGACTTACTAGAAGAAGTACCTCTAATCTCTGACTATTTTTCTGATAATCAAGAATTTAATGTAAAGAACACTAATTTTTAATTCATATTTAGTCTTTCTATTTTGATTTAGTTGGGTTTCAAGCCATAGTTCAAACCTAATTTAGTCATTTATTTGATTGCTAAGTCAAAACCTCTTTGTAGAAATATGTGTTTTCAAATATTTTGTGGAGTGTAAGAGCACGTCCTTTTTTTTATTGATAAAGGTATTACATATGTGTACTTGTCCCCTTTGTCCCCCTCAAGCCCCAGTCATGCCCTCAAGCCCTTGATGTCTGTCACCATTTGTTAGGCTTATATACATGCATACAAGTCCTTTGGTTGATCTCCCACCCCACTTATCTCCATGCTCCCTTACCTTCCCTCTTAGATTTAATGGTCTGATTGTTGCTTCTCTGTCTCTGGATCTATTTTTGTTCATCAGTTTACGTTGTTCATTATATCCCTCAAATGAGTGAAATCGTGAGATATCTATCTTTCTCTGATTGGCCTATTTTGCTTAACATAATGCTCTCCAGTTCCATCCATGGTAAGAATTCCTCCTTTTTAGTATGGAGTTTCCTCAGAAAAACTATAAATAGAACTCCCAGTTGACCCAGTGATCCCACTTCTAGGAATATATCCCAAGAATCTAGAAACACCAATCAGAAAGAATATATGCACCCCATATGTCCATAGCAGCACAATTTATCATAGCTAAGGTTTGGAAGCAGCCTAAGTGCCCATCAGCAGATGAGTGGATTAAAAAAACTGTGGTAAAAAATTAAAGTAAAAAAATATTTTTCTTACTTAATCAAACTGAAAATGTTATTTTAGTGAATTTCCATATTTAACAGTTTAATTTTTGCTTAGTTTCTGGTCTAAATGAAAGTCCTTTCAGCCATAAGAAATAAGATTCCACCTACTCCAAGGACAAGTATGACATTTGAACTATTCAGATCATATATTTGAAAATAATTGAATATGGTCAACAGAAATTTTTTCCTCATGTGTACTTTTGGGAGAATAATATTCACCTGGCTGAGGTTCAACTTCTGTTCTATGCCCTCGTAGATGGAATTTTTATCTTGGTTTTTAATATGTCCTTTGGTTTCTAAAAACCCCAATTCTCTCCTTTTATCAACAGGCAACTTATACAGTGTATGATAATTAAATTTAAAATGGAGGAAAACCAACTTTTTAAATTATTTATAGAAATTTGGATGTATAGTGTTTGGAAACTCAAAAAAATGTCGTGGATGTTTATAATTATTCTTATGACTATTCTCACTGTGAAAAAGATATATATAATCCCTTTTATTTTATACGGGAAACTTTAATACATGTGCGCATCATGTAAGTGGGACTATTTATTTCTGCGTATTTCCAGTCTATCATCTCATTGAATATTTCTAGTCTTTCATCTCATTGAAGGTCATTGTTTAGGTTGGTGATAATATTGTTGGGGTTGGGATTAGGGACATTCATGAGGTAGCCAGGTCAGGTGACGAGGGAGACTGTGTTAATAAGACCCACAAGACACTTACCATATTATACACCATACCTAATACACAGACACAAATACAGAGAGATGGCAAAAATGAAAAGATAAATAAATATGACCCAAATGAAATAAAGGAGAAATCCCCAGGAAAAAAAAAAAACTAAATGAAATGTAGAAAAACAGTCTACCAGCCAAGACCGGTTTGGCTCAGTGGATAGAGCGTCGGACTGCGGACTGAAGGGTCCCGGGTTCGATTCCGGCAAGGGCATGTACCTTGGCTGCGGGCACATCCCCAGTAGCGGGCATGCAACAGGCAGCTGATTGATGTCTCTCTCTCATCGATGTTTCTGACTTTCTATCTCTCTCCCTTCTGCTCTGTAAAAAATCAATAAAGTATATTAAAAAAATAAATAAATAAAACAGTCTACCAGATACAGAGTTCAAAACAATGGTTGTAAAGGTTCTCGGGGAACTTAGGAGAAGAATGTATAAATTCAGTGTGAACGTAAACAAAGTGATAGTAAGCATAAAAAACAACAACAAATAAACTATTAAAAGAACAGTCAGAGATGAAGAATACAATATGTGAAATGAACACACTACATGAAATCAACAGCAGGTTAGATGGAACAGAAGATCAAATCACCAATTTGAGTACAAGATAACAGAAAAGACCCAGGCAGGAGCTAAAATGTCAGGGGAGTGGGTGAAAACTATATTAACCTCCTCTTGAGACCAAACTGGAATTATAACTAAAACAATAAAACAGTCAGCCAGAATAAACAACTGAAGACTGTCTGATCAGAAGTCATAAAATGAAGGATTTACAAAAGATGAAAGATTTACAGTCACATCAAGAGTGGTAGGAAATGTGGAGATGTGAAAAGGCCTGGCTCCTCTCCTGTGATTGATGGCTAACATCCTGGAAGGGATATCTCAGCTCCAATATTAAAAGCGTAATATGCTAATTAGACTGGACACCCTCTGGTCAGTCTTCTGGATAAAGCTGGGGCTTTGAAGATAGCCTGAATATTAGGTGCCAGAGAGAAGCAAGTGCTGGCAGCAGGGGGAAGGAAGGCCTACTCATGCACGAATTTTGACCATCAGGTGTCTAGTACATTATGATAGAGTGTTAATATCTCTCCCATCCTTCCTTATGACATTTTGGTCATTCATTTCTATTATACATACATACAGTATAATAATCAAAATCAGTGTTATTATCTTAGTGTAGACTGATATAATACAATTTGATTGATTAGGTGGATTAAACAACAAACATTCGTTTCTCACAGTTCTGGAAGCAGGAAAGGCCAAGGTCAGAAGATTAGATGTCTGATAGGAGCCACCTTAGCCATCTGCTTGCCATAGCATCATGGCTGAAAGATTTCTGTCTCCTTGTTTTACAAGAGCATTTATGCCACTGTGAGAGCCCTGTTCTCATTACTTCATCTAGTCCTGATTACCTCACAAAAGCCCCCTCTCTAAATACAATCACATTGGGAATTAGTGCTCCAACATATCAATTTGTGGTGACATAAACATTCAGCACTTACATGTCACCATGGTTTATTTAAACAGTTACATATTAGATTAATAATAAGAAGAGTACCATACGTTAATTGTCTCTATTTATTCCTTCTCTGACACTCTTCCTGTATTCATGTAGATTTACCTTTCTGACCTAAATCTCCTTCCTCTGCCTGAAGAGCTTTCTTCCTGAGGATATCTGCATTCCTTGGCTCTTAAAGGCCTTCCTCCGTCTTGATTGAAAAGTTGAATCTCTCTCCTGGGATCTCACCTCAGGAAAAAGTTCTCTGCTTTTAGGAACCTGTGTTTAATAAGGGCCTACATGGATAATCTCTCCATCTGAAGTTCCTTAACCTTAATCATATCTTCAATGTGATTATGTCCATCTTTGGGGTGCCATTAATATACTACTTGTAAGAATTTAGGTAAACAGATAAATTATAGAAATACTCTTGTTACTGAAAAGATTTATCATTTTAATAAATAATAATAATTTGATAATGTAAGAATCCTCAGAAGACATATAAAATTATAAAAAATATGTTTCATGAACTATACAATTTGTTCATCCAAGATGACTATATGAGAGTTTATAAATACCTACAAACAATTAAAACAAATAATTTCTAAGCTATTTGAGTTTAAGTAAAGAATCATTTAAAGTTTCAAAGATGCATTTTACAAATGTACTAATAATTGGTCTCTATATACAGTATAATAACAACATAAAAATGTACCTTGAAGCAAATAAAATTTTAAAAGTTCAAGACTGTTTTTAGTGTTATTTAAATTAGCACGAGAGAAACAAGCTAAATACAAGAATATAATTTGTTTATGGTGAATTTAATACATTACTCATGCCAATTCTGACCAAATTTTGGTGCAGAATTTATACAACTTTGTTCCAGACCACTACGTAAAATAAAAAGGGAGGAGAGCCTGGAGGAAAATGTCATCCATATAGATGAATTATAATAATAAATGTAAAAGAAATAATTAAATTACAAAATCATTGTTTTGCTGCCATCAAGGTTGATATAGCAAAGACTTATCCAAGAATGCTAAATGTTTCAGTGAAAGCTTTATGATAGGCAAGGTAGTTTTATAGTTCAAAATATTTCTTCAAAATCACTTTTTATAACTTTAGAAAGGAAAAACCTGGTTGAAAGGATATTTATATTTATATAATTAAATTGTTTATATACATAATATATATATAATATATTTATATATAATAAAGGATATATTATATTTATATAATTAAATTGTTTCATTATTCATAATCAATAATGAAACAAATGTACATCACGTACCTTCGAATATAATGCTCTGAGAATGGCACAGTGTTACTTCTTCAGGGGAGATGTAAATGTAACCTACTATTTGCTTATAAGGCAGAGTTAAGAGGTATTTAGTGCAAGTGTTAATGATAGCGAAAAATAAATCAAAAATTTTATTTTACTCTGGTTTGTAATAATAAAAAGTGACAAGTGTGATAGTAAGTGATTTAGGCTAAATTCAGACTATGTCTCTGAGTAATATTAGACATCAAGGATGTATGAGGTAGAGGTGGAGAATTCAGGACGTAGGGATTTAATGAGGTTGTAGAATGTTCATTATCTGATAGAATAACTTATCCCAAAATTGTAGATAAAGAAGAAACTTAATTCCATGTGAGAATTTCTAATCAAGATAATTATTAGCAATGGATATTTTAAGAAAAATAGCTCTTTAAAAGTTGTGTCAAAAAATGGTGTTCACCAGAATCCAGTTCTGTTCCATTGGTCTGTGTTGCCTGTTTTTCTCCTAATGCCTTGTTGTTTTCATTGTTGTTGCTTTCTAGTATAATTTGCAATCAGAGAACTTTATAAAATTATAATTCTCCTCATGAATATGATATATTACCAAGAATATATTGCTAAGTGGAAGAAAGTGGAAGGCTGTACACTTACTGATTTCAAGACATACTCTAAATCTATACACATCAGACAAGTACGATATTTGCAAGAAGTAGAAACATGTAACAAAACATGTAACAAAACAAAACATGACCCACATACATTATGATTAATTCATTTTATAAGCATACCATGCATATCTATGGGATAGTGGTCTTAAAAATAAAATATGTGGAAAAAATTACTATAACCCCTAATGCATACCTCACAGGATATGTCAAATTTTATATCAAAACTAAAGGCCTAGATCACAGGGAGAACCTAGATGGCAGCATATGTAAACACCTAGGCTATCGACCCACACAACAATTATGAGAATAGAACTGAAGGACAGAACGGACACGGTCCAAAACCACGGGAAGGCTGGCTGACTGGAAGATCAGAAATTGGAGGGTCATAGAAGTGCACACGGATAATCAGAGCCTCTGCAAACCCCAAGTAAGGTGGAGACTCGCAGACGCGAGAGGACAGGGTGTCTGAAGCTGGCAGGGGTGCTCTGGTGGAAAGGACACAAAAACTCCAGGCTGTGCTGAACCCAGTTCGGTTTGCACTCAAAACCTGGGGGACCCAGGCCCTTATGGGGAGAACCTGGATTGCTGATGGAATCCCAGGGAAACAGCCAGAGGCAGACTTCCGTGCACGTGAGTGTGCACAGAGGGGACAAATGGGTCACTGGCTATGTCTGTCAGGAGAAAGGATCTCCAGCCAGAGGCAGAACTCCAGGGGCGCACACAAGTGCTCATGGTGAGGGCATACTATTGACTGTGTGGCTGCTGTCTGGCGGAAGGGAAAAGGAGTTCCGATTGCACTGAACCCAGGTACCAGGCAAAAATCTGAGATTCTGGATCCATTGGGGACTGGACGTTCTGGTGGCAGGCAAAATTTGAGGGCACCTTTCTCACAGAGGTGCCTGAGGTGATTGCCTGCAGATGCTAGGACCTGGCGACCTTGTGGGCCAGGGCTGACTGGAAGTCAAGGCTGCCGGCTCCACCCTGAAACTCCTCCCCACCCAGAAACTCCACCCCATCCAAACTGAGCACAAAGACTTTGGCAAGTTCGCAAGTCTAGGTGCAGAAGGCTGTCACCTAGAGGAGACATAGCTGATCCTAACAGTCAGTTGGCCTGGAGGTCAATTCCTCCCAGTGATACCAACAACAAACAAGACTTATCTGCAACAAGGCTGTATACACAGTCCACAAAGGAATGCATGAAGAGTATACACCTCAGGTAACAGGGGAGGCTGAGACACCTAGCACACAAAGTTACCCAACCAACTCAGGGAAGCAGTGAAAATGGGGAGAGAAAGAAAAAGATTGCAAACAAAAGAAATGGAGGAAAACAAACGACTGGATATAGAGTTCAAAACTACAGTGATAAGGTATTTCAAGAGGCTCCTAGAAAAAGCAAATAAGCTCAGTGAGAACCTTGAAGATATGAAAAAGGACCAACTAGAAACTAAACATACACTGACTGAAATAAAAAATATTTTACAGAAACCCAACAGCAGACTAGAGGAAGACAAGAATCAAGTCAAAGATTTGAAATACCAAGAGGCCAAAAACACTCAACCGAAAAAGAAAAAGAATCCAAAAATTTGAGGATAGTGTAAGAAGGCTCTGGGACAACTTCAAATGTACCAACATCAAAATTATGGGGGTGCCAGAAGAAGAGAGAGAGCAAGATACAGAAAACATATTTGAAGAAATAGTGACTGAAAACTTCCTCCACCTGGTGAAAGAAATAGACTTACAAGTCCAGGAAGCACACAGAACCCCAAGCAAAAGGAATCCAAAGAAGACCACACCAAGACACATCATAATTAAAATGCCAAGAGCAAAGGACAAAGAGAGAATATTAAAAGCAGCAAGAGAAACACACTTTATTACCTACAAGGGAGCACCCATAAGCTTGTCAGCTGACTTCTCAACAGAAACTATGCAGGCCAGACGGGAGTGGCAAGAAATTTTCAAAGTGATGAATAGCAAGAACCTACAACCAAGATTATTCTACCCAGCAAAGCTATCATTCAGAATTGAAGGTCAGATAAAGAGCTTCACAGATAAGAAGAAGCTAAAGGAGTTCACCAACACAAAACCAGTGTTATATGAAATGCTGAAAGCTATTCTTTAAGAAGAAGAAAAAGGTGTCTGCTTCAAACTAAAGCATGGATGGAACTGGAGAACATTATGCTAAGTGAACTAAGCCAGTCAAAGAAAGATAAGTATCACATGAACTCACTCATTTATGGAATACAATGAACAACATAAACTGATGAGCAAAAACAGATCCAGAGACAGAAAAGCATTGACTGTCAAACCTCAGAGGGATGGTAGGGGAGTGGGGAAATAAGGGGAAGAGATCAACCAAAGGACTTTTATGCATGGATATAATCCTAATCAATGGATGCAGACACCAGGCGGGAGAGGCCATAAGTGGTGGGGGGGGGGGGAAGAGGGGACTGGAAGGGGTAATGGGTGATGAGGACACACATGTAATACCTTAATCAATAAAGAAATTAACAACAACAACAACAAAAAAACTAAGGACCTAGTGCACAAAACTGGAAATAAAAACAAGTCTGGGGGGGAAGGAGAAAATATGTGTTACATTAGGGTAAGCTAAGTTTTTTAGATAGAAAACTAAAAAAACTACTATCAAAAAGAGAAGAATGATAAGTCTAACTTAAGTGGTATCACAACGTTCTGCCCTTCAAAAGCTTTATTAAAAAATAGAGATGAAACATAGGCAGGAGAAAATATGAATATTTTAAATATCTAGCAAATATTTAACAGGCAATAAAGAACTTAAAACTCAATTATTGGAATATAATGCAATTAAAAAAAGTAAACGTCACAAAATAAAGAAAAATAGGTAGAAAATAAGCTTACGAAAAGTTTATCAACATCTTTAGTCATCAAGGACATGAAAAATAAAGCTAATTGCATGCCACTTTTCATCCATTAGAACAACTAATATTTAAAATATGCTTAATACTAAATTTGCCCAAAAAGTTGAGCAATTGGATTTCCACTACATTGTCTAATGTTATATAAATTCACACAACCACTTATGAAAATATTGACATTTTGTTACAAAATTAAATTTACTAACATATAAACAAGCAAATTCAATCCAATATTTTACCCAATCTACACCCATAATTAACTATATACTAGAGGCTCATTGCACAAAATTTGTACACTCGGTGGGGAGGTGGGTCGCCAAGCTGGCCTGTACCCTGTGACAGTGCAGGAGCCTCGCAATTGATCATCCTAAAGAGGTAGACCCTGCCCACTCATCTGGGTCCCCCTGATGAATTTCCCCAAAGATGTAGGCCAGAGCCAGAGGTCCTGCCTCTGTGCCACGTAATGCTGGGAGGCAGGACCTCTAGAATTCCCCAGGCAGGCCTCGCTATCTGGAGCCAAGTGATCCCCAGGCAGGCCTCACTCCTAGAGCTTGGAGACCAGTCTCCTTGGAGCTGGTTGGAGGCCCTACTACTAGGCAGGCTCTGTGCTATGCATGCAGCTTTAAGCCCAGCCCTGCACACCTGCACAAGCTTGCTTTGCACCCTGCCATCTGTAACAGAGTGAGGAAATTACACCATGACAACCATTTAGGCTTTTATTAGTAAAGATACATGCACATATGGACTTTATTCATAATAGCCAGAAAGTAGAAAAAGAACAAGAGTCTATAAACATTTGAATAAACATCCTTATATATAAAAATCCAGAGGCTGTGCTGACCTAGACGACAAGATGGACAAACCAAACAGCAGTCTGCTGGTGAGAGGGAGCTCCCTTCTGGTCCTGGTTTGGGCACAGTGGCAGTGGGAGGGAGATCTGGGGTTCTGCTGGGGTGTGGCAGAACACTGGATCTCATGTGATTGGGGGCATGGCAGACCTTCAAACCACACCCTGACAGGAGGGAAGAGGAAACCCCATTCCTCACAGAATCAGCCATTGGACAGCTTGCTGTCAGTGGCCTGCCAGGCAGGAATCTCATTCACCTGCACCCAGGACCCTGACAGGAGGGAGAAGAAAGCTTAATTTCTTGCAGGAGAGGTTGTTCTCAATCCAAGAATTGATTTGTCCCCATCTGACTCTGGCCTTCCATTTAAATTAATTTGAAGATAGTTTCCTGTGATGCCAGCATTTGTTATGACTATTAATAAATCACAGGGACAAACTCTACAGAGTAGGAATATTCCTACCTGAACCCATTTTCCCACATGGTCAATTATACGTTGCTTTCTCTCGAGTTCAAAGAGCCTGTGATATTAAGGTGAAAGATGTAAATACTTTATCACATGGGAAATTAGTCAATCACTTTGAAAGTGTTTTCACTATTAATGTGGTATTAGAGTAAGTTTATTCAATTAGAGATTAGAGATATTAGACTAAGTTTAATAAATTTATCAGTCATTGTATCAGTGTTGTTTTGACATCATGTTTTTGTTATTGTTATATGATGTGGTGATTATTTATTAATAAATTTATGTATTGGTTTTATATACATTTTACTAATTTTCTTTCGTGTCTGACACTTCTATTATAAAAGGCAAATAGTGATATTAAAATATTTCCTCTAATTAATTCCCTTTTAATGTGCACGAATTTTGTGCACCGGGCCACAAGTGTTTGATATAATCTAACAGAAAAACAATGTTCAACAATAAAAAGAATGAAGTCTATCTGCTTGTTACAGTATAATTAAAACAAAAAAAATTTTTGATCAGTGGAAGAAGCAAGACACAAAAGTGTATATACTCTATTTTTTCACTCATATAAAGTTTCGGAAAAGATAAACATATATATAAAGCTAAAGATATAATTTGAAGATTTGCTGGGATGGTAGTGGTGAGGGATTTATAACTAAAGGGGTTACTTCAGATAAAAACCCAGAAGTGAAATTGATGGGTTCTTCTTAGTCTCTTATTATAGCTTTTGTTTTAAAGTTTATTTTCATCTGGTATAAGTATTGTTGTCCCACCTTTTTGTTTGTTTCCATTTTAATTGAATATATTTTATCCCTTTACTTTTAGTTCATGTGTTTCTTTCAATCTGAAGTGAGTCTATTGTATACTGCATATGTAAAGCTGTGGTGGTTTTCAATTTCTCAGCCACTGTATTTCTTTTGATTGAAGCATTTTTATTTAAGTCATTGTTATAAATGTTTGTATTTCCATGTTATTGTCTACATATTTAACTTTTTGTTTTCTTCATTTTTTAAAAAAAATGGCCCTTCGATCTTTCTTGAAATGCTATTTGTTGATAAACTCTGTAGATTTTTATATTTGTCTTTAACCTTATACATTTTAATCATAATGTGTCTTGGTGTGAGCCTCCTTGGAATTCATCTCACTTGGGATTGAGTGTGCTTCCTGGACATGTACCCCTATTTCCTTCACCATGTTAAGAAAGTTTTTTGTCATTATTTATTCAAATATTTTTTCAATTATTTGCTCTCTCTCCTCTTTCTGGTGTCCCTATTATGCAAATATTTGTACACTTGAAGTTGTTCCAGAGGATCCTTATATGATCTTCAAGCCTTTTGAATTCTTTTGTAATTTTTGGTAGTTTGATTAGTTGTATTATGTTTCCTTATCTTCTAAATTGCTGATTTGATCCTTGTTATACTTTTTCTGCTGTTGGTTGCCTATAAGGTATTCCTCTTTTTGGTTAGTGTAGTCTTCATTTCTGAGTAGTTCTTTTTTACGGTTTCCATGTCCTTTTTATGCTGTTGAAGTTCTCACTAAGTTCAATGAGCATCTTTACAACCATGATTTGAGCTATTTATATGTTAGTCTATTTGCCTCCATTTCACTGACCTTTTTTTTTTTAAGGTTTCTTCTGTTCTTTCTTTTAGGATCAGTTTACTAGTAATTGTCTCCTCCTTTTGGCACCTCTTTTCTTGTGTTGGTTTCTATATATTTGGTAAAGCTGCTGTACTTCCTGGTTTTAGTAGAATGTCCTTATGCAATAGGTGTCCTGTAGGGCTCAGTGGCATTCAAGGCCTCTAGGGTATGTCCCTCAGTGCAGCTGTGCACACCATTATGTTGTAGTTGAATTAGAATTGCTGTTGGCATCACTGAGAGGGTTTCACCCTGGAGCCAATGAGCTTCAAGGAGTGGGTAGAAATATAGTGGAGGAGCTGCTATGCAGGGGCCAACTGAAGAGTTGGATTCACTTCAGTGGGGCTTTGGTGTTTGCTAAGGTCATTCTTGAGTGAATCACCTGTGGAGGTGGTTCTGAAACACTTTGCCATGGTCTGAAGCTGTTCCCCTAAAGCACTGCACCTGAGGCCTCCCAGGAAGTGCAGGGCTAAGATCAACTACCACCTATTTCTTACACTGAGCCACCTGCCATGAGTTACAGAGTGAAATGCAGACAGCTGCTACTTGTGTGGAGCTCAAAGCTGTCCAGCAGAGGCCAAGCTGCAAACCAAGGCGGGCTGCTGCTAGTGCTAGACCTGTGGCAGGTTAGCAACAGGTACAGGGTATGCAGAGATCTGTTACTACTTGTTTGAGAAATTTTAGGAAAGTGTAAAGCAGGAGCCAAGACAGACTGTTAGCATAGAGGAGCCACTGAAAATGACTTGGATAGTACTGCACGTTGAGTGGGATGATGTCTCACCAGGATGGGGAGACAATGTTGTAGCTGTGTGATTTTAAATATGTTTTACCTGTTTGGTTTAGGAATCTCAAAGCTATGACTAAGAAGAGTGCTGGTAGAGTAAGAGCAATAAAAGTCTTGATAATCCTTATGATGATTCAATTTGGACATGTACCTAATATTTAACATTTTGAATATCACTGGAAATACAAACTTGACTGGATATGCAAACTTGACTGAAATAAGGATAAATAAAGGAAGATCAGATAGTTTGTTAAAAAATAAAATGTGACTTTATTTCAAATAAGTACTGGTGTTGTGCTTTGATATGTGAATAGCACATGCTATACTAAAACTTGTATTCATACTCATTGTAATGCCTTCATTAATGTATAGTCCATTATTGCTTCCCTTTTTAATTTCTTTTAACAAAAATACCTTCATAAAAGCTTGATGCTTTACTTCTGAAGTTCAGCAATTAAAAATATTTTTCTCTAAATTTAATGTCTAAATTAACATACTACTTCTACTTATAAGTTTTCTAATAGGCACAGAAAATATTTCTATTTTTCTATTATAGAAATCATTGGATATGAATTAAATTATCAAATTAGACTGATATTAAATTAATGATTGTACCTATATAACTTTTAAAAATGTATTTATTATCTCAATTAGCAAGTTAAATTTATTTCTGTAATGTGAAGTATTTAAGTATTTAAAATATTTTTAAAAGTATAGCACCATACTTATTTTAAGAGACTGAGATTTGAGGTTTTGTATAATTATATTGTCAGAGTATTATAAGTAACATTTCCTAGTTTATATCCATAGTAAACACAGAAATCTTGAACAAGCTGTAAACATTTTATTATAAGCAGACATATTGCCAATCTTGGAAAAGTGTGAAATCTCCATATAGTTGCATGTATACTGTTTTAATATAACTTTAATATGTTATTTATATTACTTATGATATCTTAAATTAAAAGGATAAAGGTTTGAATCCAAAGCAAAGAACTAAAATAAAAAAGGAAAGACATAGAAATCTTACTTGCTACTATTCCTCAACTATTTATATTTCCAAAGTGAAACTGCTCTTGAATTCAATACCTTAAAATTTGAGTACTTCTAAACACAAAAATAAAGAAAACCAACTAACTAAACAAAAAGAAATCTGTCATAGAGATCATATAATGTCATCTTAAAGTACAATAACATAAAGAAAACTAGAGGCCTGGTGCATAATATTGTTCACAGTTAAGGTCCACAGGCCTGGTGGGCAATCAGGGCCAATTGGGGCCTTCTGGATGCCAGTACTGGCCTTCCTTTTTTCCACCCCACCCCCTGGTGGTCAGTGCACATCTCAGCAAGCAATTGAAATCCCAGTCTCTCAGTTGAACTCCTAAAGGGACAATTTGCCTAATACTCTTTTATTAGATAGGATAGTTGTCAGGTTAGTGTTACCTGATATAAAAGATACAATGTCACACAGTAAGCATGCTGCTGTGAAAATTAGAACCAAAGACTTTATAATTGTAATTATGATTTTTCACCTTGTTTTCTATGAGAACTTTGAGGTTTTGGTCGGACCATATCTAATTTTAACATTCAAGTAGAGCAAAGATCTTTGGTGAGATAATGGGACATTAAATAAGGCATCCAATGTTCATATCTTGATTTGCCCTAATGTGAGACAAGTTTTCAGGAAAATTAGTCAGATAAAATTCTTCAGTGAGGGCTCAAGTAAATTCACATTTTAACCACAGTAAAATGTTTTTAGCTCTTGGTACATTCTCTCAATTTATTGGTAAATAGGATAGAAGCATACAAGCAGGAAAGAATTTTCTCATCACTGCTATGGTTAATTAAATTGTATGTAGAAATTAAAATACTTTCAGATAACACATTTAGGCTATAGGTAATAACCAATACCAGGCTGACAGAAGAAGAAGTTGGCTTCATAAGATTTAAAATAATAATAAAGTAGTAAATATTGAGGATTTACTGTATGACATGCACATAGTTAGGTACCTAGATAGTTATGATACACATATTACCTAGTAAATCTTTAAAGTTTTATTTTTATCCTCATTTTATGAAAACCTAAAGAAGTTATTTACTAGTAAATTGCCTGTTATCATTGTCATCATACCTAATACTTTATAGAAACTGTGTTATGTGACTAGGTTACAAAAATATTTATATATTAATAAGAGTAAGAATTTGTATATATCATTATAAAAATTAATATGGGGTGTTTTCGTTTTTTATAACTCATTGGGAGTAAGAAAGAAAGAAGTTTTTTTCCAATGAACATGTACATTCACTCCACATATAAATGCCCAGCATAGGAGCAATTTTTTTTGGCTTTATAATATACTCAATATGAATTCTTAATAACTATCTTTAAAACATTTTAGGTAACATTATATTGAGTACTTACAATATAAGAAGCCAACACTCTTTTTAGCAAAATAATGATATTCCAAAACTTGTTACCACAATATAAGGTATAACAGCTGCACACTAAGCCTTGAGACCTGAAGCTCCCACAGATTTGAAATGAGTAAATAAACAGTGAACAAACTCAACAGTTGAGTAAAATTATGATAGCCTCTATTCTATGAATAGGGTTCACACACTATCTCTTTTTCTTTTTTCTCTCATCATGGACCACATCCTAGCTAATAAAAGAATAATATCCAAATTGACCATATCTCAGTTACACCTACAAGCCACACCCACCAGCCAAATGGTAGCAAATTTAAAAGGGATATGAAAGGATTTCATTCCTTCCGCTGTGTGGAAGGCTCCTTGGAAAGGCACCTGAGCATTGTATATTTGCCACTCTTGCCTTTTTGCCAAGAAGGACCCTTTTCTTACAATCTAATTGCCTATGGCTGTTGCTTGAGCTTTCTGTTCATCCTGAGGTTAAATCCTCGTAGTGGCTGATACCATGGATCTGTATCTCACCCAATGGTTTGACCTGGGCCTTTTCTGGAGGAGAAACCTGGGTTTCTCAAGATCTGTGATCAGTGATGGGGCCCTACCAAAGGCTAAGGTGGGATCCCAAGATAGGTGCTGGGTGTGGAGGCTACAGGGGCATAGACTAACAAGGAGACAGAAATGAACCTCATATTACTCTGCTTGGCCCCATAGAATGACTGCTTAGCCAGAGAAGGGTACGATTCCTCCGGGAAGGAATAACCTAACACAGGGACAGTCACAGAGGTGCCATCAGGAGAGAACTTGGGGGTCAACAGAGGTGGGACATAGACCTTCACCCTCCCAATTTTGCAGGGGCCTCTAAACTTTAGACCCTTTTGAGGGAGGTCTCCTGCCCCATGGCTGTTTCCCTTCCCATGCCCAGCTCAGATTGGGAACTGGGTAACAGACAGAGGTTTGGTCAAACTCAGATTGGGGCCTAGGCAACAGAGACTTGACTGACAGCAGCTGCTCTATATCTAAATCAAGCCTAGCGGGAGAACCAAGATGGCAGCATAGGTAAATACCTATCTTGCTGCCCGACACAGCAATTTCAAAACTACAACTTAACGAAATAACAAATACCATCCAGAATCACCAGAAAGCTGGATGAGTGAAAATTCCACAAATAAAAGGATAGGACACTGTGACTCAGAGGAGCAGCTGAGGACAGCGTTGAAGATAAGTGCAGAGAGAGGTTTGGAGCGTGCGCCAGTGTATAGGGCGGGCAGCTGAAAACCCAGCCAGTTTTCTTGAACAGGGGAGACAAAGATGTCCCACTGGACTGATTCCCCAGCTCTGGAAGTCCAGGGAACCCATAATCATACAGGGTAAAAACTGAACAGTAGGAGGGCACACCGAAGTTCGGGTGGTGCAGGGGCCTGCCGGCTTGTGGAAAAGGTGAGCTTGTGTGGAGTGCATGTGAACTTGGGAACAGCACAGCTGTGTGACCGTGCAGAGAGCACTCGTGACTTGCTCTCTCATTCGGGAAACCATCAGACTGCATTGTTTTATGACCCTGGGTGAGACATTGGGCGTGCAGACTCATTTGGGGAGAGTCTAAATTCTCCAGGAGGTGGTGGAGCTTGGCAGCAGCTCTCAGAGGTGCTGGCAGCCGTTGCCCCTGGCACAGAGTCTCTGGGGCTGCATAGGGTGGAGCTGACGCTGTCTGCTTGGCCCAGAGACTCTGCCCATCCAACCTGAGCGTGTCTGAACATCAAAAACAATTGGCCTGGAGGTCAACCCTTCCCAGTTCTAACAACAATTAACCTGGGCGTAACTTCAACAAGACTGTGCAACCCATATCCACCTCAGATAACTGGGGAGGCTGAGCCACTGTCCCTTGTAGGACATCTACCACAAAAAGCTAATTGACCAACTCAGGGAAGCAGTCATCATGCAGAGACATGGAAAGAAATCAGATGTGAAAGAAATGGAGGGGAAAAAATGACTGGACATGGAATTCAAAACCACGGTTATAGGGCTTTTTAAGAGGCGTCTAGAAAAGGCCGAGACCTACCATGAAATGAACAACACCTACAAGGAAATGAATGAGACCCTCATGGATATGAACGAGACCCTCAAGGATATGAAAAAGGACCAACCAGAAATTAAGCATGCACTGACTGAAATAAAAAATATTATACAAAGACCTAAAAGTACTCTAGAGTACTCCAAGAACCAAGTTAAAGATTTGAAATACAAAGAGGTAAAATCCACTCAGCTGGAAAAGCAAGAAACCAAAAGAATCCAAAAAATTCAAGATAGTGTAAGGGGCCTCTGGGACAACCTCAAGCATACCAACATCCGAATTATAGGGGTGCCAGAAAAAGAGGGAGAGCAAGACAATGAAAACCTATTTGAAGAAACAGTGACCGAAAACTTCCCACACCTGGTGAAAGAAATTGACTTAGGGGTCCAAGAAGCGCACTGAGCCCCAATATATAGGAACCCTAAGAGGACCACACCAAGGCACATCATAATTAAAATGCCAAGAGCAAAATACAAAGAGAGAATATTAAAAGCAGCGAGAGAAAAACAGATGATTACCTATAAGGGTGCACCCATATGATTGTCAGCGGATTTCTCAACAGAAATGATGCAGGCCAGATGGGAGTGGCAAGAAATATTCAAAGTGATGAATAGTAAGAATCTACAACCAAGATTACTCTATCCAGCAAAGCTATCATTCAGAATTGAAGGTCAGATAAAGTGCTTTGCTGATAAGAAAAAGCTAAAGGAGTTCATCACCACCAAACCAATATTATATGAAATGCTGAAAGATATTCTTTAAGAAGAAGAAGAAAAAGATTAAAGTGTAAATTATGAACAACAAATACACATCTATCAACAAATGAATCTAAAATTCAAGTGAATTAATAATCTGATGAACAGAAAAAACTGGTGAATGTAACAGAATCACGGACATAGAGAGGGAATGGACTGACAATTCTTGGGGAGAAAAGGGGTGTGGGAAGTGTAGCAAGAGACTGAACAAAAATCAGGCAATTATGGGAGAGGACAGTGGTGAGGGGTGAGGACGGAGGGTGGGATAGGTACCGGGTGGAGGGGAGCTATAAGGGGAAAAAAGGGAACAATGTAATCAATAAACTGAATGATAAAGATTTTAGAAACATAAAAAATAAAAAAATAAAAAAATAAAAATAAATCAAGCCTAGCACCAGGAAAGCTCAGGGCCTACTCAAGAATACAAATAATCCTTTCTAATAATATTTATAGCACAAATTAAATTTGTTATTAGATTATTAAATTTGACAGTAAAATAGTAATTAAGTTTTAAGATTAATTTAATTGGCTAATTAAAATAAGTAAATATTCAGGAAAGTTTAGTTGTACTAGATGAAAAGCTTTTCCTAAAGTGTTAACTAAAATTTCTATTGGTAGCTCATTTCATGGTAATATCGCTTAACATCCAATGAACCTAAAGCAGTCATATTTTTGTGCAAATAGAATAAAATTTAAAGTTATCAAGACTGTATTATAAAAATTTCCAAAAGCCTCCATTAATTCAAAAAGGGGGGAATAATGGAGTGATAGGATGTAATGAAAAATTATTCTGTAAGTAAATTACATCTAGAAAAATTTTTACTTTAAAAAATTAGTTTTCATTTGTGATGGTAACAGCAAGACATCTATGAAGGACACACATGGTGTCAAAATAGGTTAAGGGAAAATCGTTTTGAGCAAGGACTGAAAGAACTCTGAGTCAAATTTTCGAAAAGGATTCTTCTATTAATTTTCAATCGAGAATATGTTTGTATATTTTCAGAAAACAACTTCAAGACCCTGTGGATTAAAAACAGCCTAGAAATGGAAGATGCAGATGATGCCTTGCCATGTTAATAGTCAGCAGCTGTGCGTCGTTGCAGGTTGCTCAGAACCAGACCGAAGAGGGTCAAACCTGCATTGTCATCTCTTGTCCACCATCTATATATTACTACCAATATGTATACATGGAGAACTGTTGGATGTCAAAATTGGGACTTAAGCATCTTATTCTTATATATTTATTTCAAAATTTGTGGATTTTTTAGAGGAAAGAAACAAGGGAGATGCTGGAAGCCAATCATTGTTTCAATAGAGAGCTGTGGACAGGGAGTTTGGAGGTTTGGTCAACCTTGATTGATCTGAGGGGTTGGAGCTGGTTACAGGCATGTTGGTGGTTGAAGAAGCCCCCACCTGTTAGCCCTAAGAAGATCTACTGATTGACTTTTATAGGTGTTTTTGGCCTGGAGGATACAGCTGTATCTTATTATTTTAATCTTAACAAAAGGAATGGTGAAGCCAGAGCGAGTAGTAGTTCTGCCACTAGAGTTAGACTATCGCCTGGCCCCCGTTTCCCAAATTAATACTTTTCTAAGTCTCTTTATTCATTTGTGTGCAGCCTTCTCCAGAAACCCAAACCATGAACCGGGGACCCTGGATCACATGGGATGTGAAAGGGGTTCCCACATTTGGCGCCCACCTAGGGACACCACAGCCATGCAACGTCAAAAGAATATAATTCATGCCAAAGCTGGATAGAGCATCAGCCTGCAGACTGAAAGGTCCCAGGTTCAATTCTGGTCAAGAGCATGTACCTTGGCTGTGGGTACATCCCCATTAGAGGGTGTGCAAGAGGCAGCTAATTGATGTTTCTCTCTCATAGATGTTTCTGACTTTCTATCCCTCTCCCTTCCTCTCTGCAAAAAAATCAATAAAATATATTTTCTTAAAAAGAATATAAGTCAAAATTATAGCAGATTTCTCACTAGACACAACACAAGTGAGAAAGCAATGGAGCAACATGCAGGATTATATGGTAATTCTATTTTACATTTTTGGAGGAATCGCCATACTGTTTTTCATAGTGGCCATACCACTTTACAATCCCACCAAGAATTTGAAAGGGACCCCTTTCTCCACATCCTCACCAGCACTTGTTATCTGTTGTCTCTTTGATAATAACCATTCTATCAGGTATGAGGTGAAATCTCATTATGCTTTTGATGTTTTTTTATGATTAGTAATATCAAGTATCTTTTCGTATAAATTCATCTACTTTTAGTTATTCTGTTAATTGCATATACACTTCTAATTGTATTTATACTGCATTTAAAAATGTTTTATTCTCTGCTTCCATGTCAATTATCAATTGACTAATTTTTTAGGTAAATGAGGATTTATCTTACAACCTACAATTTCTCTCCATAATCAAAATAGTGTTATGCTCACTGTCCTTAGGTCATTGACAAATTTTCACTGACATGTCAAACAGCATATATTAGAACTTCCCTGTTTTTATTCAACAAACCATGGTCTGCCTCTCCCCTTCTATTCCCTTCCCTTCCCTTCCTTTCCCTGCCCTCTCTCTATATGGATTCTTCTTCTTTTTCTATTCATTTATATTAAATATGATTTATATAGGAAAATTGCCTTTATAGTGTTTAGTTCTGTGAGGTTTCACAGATGCATGCAGTCAAATGACAACCACCATAATCAGAATGTAAATTTTTATAGTTTGTATATTTATGTACTTTATGTACAAAAAATATACCATTCTTATACAGGGTGAGAATTTGTAACAGTATATTTCCAATATACTTCCAATATATATAAGTATTCAGTATTTACTTTACTTTATCTTTACCATTTCTAAGGCTCATAATTTCTTTGTCAAGATTCAAATTTTTTTTTATCCTGAAGAAATTCTTTCACATGATTGTAGCACAGATGTGCTGGCAATACATCTCCTAAGCTGTTTTTGTTTTTGTTATGTTTTCTTTTGGTCTAAATGTTTTATTTTGCTTTTAATTTTCAAAGTTATCTTGGTATAGTTATCTATTATATATATATATATATATATATATATATATATATATATATATATATATATACTTTCAAGAAACAAAGCTTCATTTTGTATAATTTCCAGTGACCTAAATTTGTGTTCACTAATTGTATCCTCATCTGTGTTGCATCTACTTAGTGATGAGTTTGATAATTCTTTCAGATTATTTTTACTCATCTCTTTCTTTTCATTCTAACACTGTATTGAAATTTCAACCTTTTCACTTAAGTAGTACACCTTTCCCACTCGTATGTTTCAAAAAAATTAATCACAATTATTTCAATTTTCATGCCCAAGGAAATGTTCTAACATCTAAATAATCTCTAATTTTTGTTCCATTGACTGCTTTGTTTCTTGACAATTGAGTTTTCTTACATTTTTAGTGTCTCAAATTTTGATTCTATATCACGGATCTTAGATAGAACAGGGGAAAGTTAGTAAAGAAGTATTTATACTTACAAATGGACATTATCACCTAAGGCAATTAATGAGGAAATGGAGTTAATCACTGAGGAGCAAATTAAATTTTAATTTTAGTTGCTGTTATTTTTGCTTTGGTTGTGTTCAGTGTATTGCAGTTTTCAAATTCATCTGATGCTGCCACGTACTTTTGATGAGTTTGCCAGAGGGTTTTTCTCAATATTTGAGTCTTATTCCAACCTTTCTGTTGTTTCCTTGGAATTTACTGACTATACCATAGAATACTATACAAGGACTGTATAAAAAAAATTATAGTTCAAACCAACACATAAAAATGGGTGAAAATATTCTTAAGACAATATTACCAAAGTGAATACAATTTTTAAAAATATGCTACATAATGAAAAATTGATTTTATTCTGTGTATACTAGTTTGGTTTACCTCTAGAAAATCTACTGTGGAATAACACTATATTAAAAGATTAAGATAAAATACCATTTAATCTTTTCTTTAGAGGAAGAAAAAATTCAATAAAACATATTGTTGATTAATCATAAAGCTCTCAATAAACCAAGAGTAACAGAACTTTCCTACTCTGAATAATGAAAACATACTTCAAATCTAGTGTCATTATCATATTAAATGTTAGAATGTTAGAAGCATTCTTTTTAAAATCCAGAGTACTAGAATATACCAACTCCATCCCATTTAATTCTCTATTGAAAAATTATTCTATACAATGCAGAAAGACAGGAAAATGTAGTTAAAGCCTAAGGACTGGAAAGAAATAATTAGAAATGTCATATTTCATTGGTGATTATGAGCTGTCACAATATACGAAATAATCTGGTGTTGGGACAATTAATTTTCTATTGCATTTTTTTATACTGTCACATGCAAAAATAATTTCGAAAAATTTAAAAGCATCAATATGAAGAACAAAGATTTAAAACATCAAGAAATAATAATATAGAATATATTTATCATTTTGGAGTAGGGTAAACTATTTTAAGAAAGATTTGAAAGTTATGTTTGGCAAAAAATATCTATATATATAAAAAGCTAATATGCAAAGTGTCCCCTTGGGAGTTAGACCAGGATTTCTATCACTTGCTACATTGTGTGCTGAGAACACTGGATGGTGGGAAACAAAGGAAGACCCAGGCTGGCAGCCAGCAACTGGCAGCCGGAAAAGGAAGGCCCCAGCTGATAGCCAGAAGGAAGGTCCCAGCTGGCAGCTGGAAAGCCCTAATCGGCCCTGATCTCCAGCCAGACCTGCAGACCCTACCAGTGCACAATTTTGTGCATCTGGCCTTAAGTAAATAAGAAAAATTGCACTAAATAACATACTTTAAAATTTTTGAGGCAAATGTGTTCAGTGCATTTATCCAAAAATAATATTTAATAAATAAGGCCTGAAAGTCAATTTAAAAAAACAAAATAATGAGAATTAGAAAGGATATATGTACCCCTATGTTGATAGAAGCACAATTTACTATAGCCAAGATTTGGAAACAGCCTAAGTGCCCATCAGCAGATGAGTGGATTAAAAAACTATGGTACATTTACACGATGGAATACTACGCCCCAGAAAAAAAGAAGGAGCTCCTACCATTTATAACAACATGGATGGATTTGGAGAGCATTATGCTAAGTGAAATTAGCCAGGCAGTAAAAGACAAATACCACATGATCTCACTCATTTGAGGAATACAATGAATGACATAGACTGATGAACAAGAATGGATCCACAGACTGAGAAAAGTCCATCAGAATGTCAAACCGCAGGGTAAGTGGCAGGTGGTGGGAGTAAGGGGAAAAGTCAATATATTTGAACTCTTGAACTAAGGTAAGTGATTTGTGTTTTTACATCCCTCACAAAGCTTATATAAAGTTATATTAAAAAAAAGGGCAGCTAGTTTGAGATTGAATTGACATGGCCTAGAGCTTGTCATATCCTATGGACACCAGTACTTAGGCTAGGCCCTCCTTAACCTCCCGTGACACCATAATACACTTACATGATATTATTCTACAATGTCATTATAATAATTGATATTTGACAACAGCATATTATACAATTATCCCAAATAAACTTACAAACTAATTCTTTGAATGTTGGGCAGCAACTTAAAAAAGGATAGGAAAGAAATGAATACCTTTCAGAAGGAATTAAGGCACTGGGAAGACATCCGAGCATTCTATATTGGCCCTTCTTGCCCTTTCTGCCAAGAGGGACCTTCTTCTTACTATCCAAATACACACAGCTGATGCCTGAGTTTTCAGTTCAGGCTGTGGCTAAAGCCTCTGGACAGCTGGCACCATGGATCTGTATCTCGACCAATGGTGTGAGCTGGGCCCTCTCTGGAGAAGAAACCTGGGTCCCCCGAGATATGTGATCAGTACCGGGACCCCGCCAGCAGGTGAGGGGACCCCAAGGCAGGTACTGGATGTGGAGGCCACAGGGGCATAGACTACAAAGGAGACAGAACTGAACCTCACATCACCCTGTTTGGCCCCGGAGGATGGCTGGTTAGCCAGAGATGGGTAAGATTCCTCAGGGAAGGAACAACCTAAGACAGGCACAGTTGCAGAGAGGCCAACAAGAGAGAGGTAAAAGGTCAACAGAGGTGGGGCACAGAACCTCATCCACAAACCTTGCAGGGGCTTGAATTCTCACCCCTCCTGAGGGAGGTCTCCTACCCCCACGGCTGCTTCGCCTCCCACACACAACTCAGACCGGGACCCAGGTGGCAGACAGAGACTCAGCCAGCAATAGCTGCTCTATATCTAAATTCAGTCTATTACCAGGAATGCTGAGGACCTACTCAAAATTGCAAATATTCCTTTCCACTAGTATTTACAGGGTAAACTAAGATTTCTGCTTGAGTATTAAAATTGACAGGAAAATAGTAATCAAGTTTTAAGATTAAATTAAATTGGCCAAGTGAAATAAGTGAATACTCAAGAAAATTTTAGTGTACTAGACAAAAAGCTTTTCCTAAAACATTAACTAAAAAATCTATTAGTAGTTCATCTCACTGTAAATTTGCCTAACATCCAAAGAACCTAAAGCAGTCATATTTGCGTGCAAAAATTAAAATTTAAAATTACCAAGACTGCAATATAAAATTTCCAAAACCCCCCTTTAATCAAAAGGGGGGGGGCAGTGGGATAATATCATGTAAGGAAAAAAATATATATCGAGTAAGTAAAATACATCTAGAAAATTCTTACTCCAGTAAAGCAAATTTCATTTGTAAAACCAAGTGCAGGACACCCATGAAAAAACACACATGGTGTCAAAATAAACCAAAGGAAAATCACTTAGGCAAAAATTAAAAAGAATCCCAAGTCTATTTTGCAGAGAGGATCCCTTTGTTAACTTTTGGTCGAGAATGTGTTTGTGTGTTTTCAGAGAACAACTCCAAGACCATGTGGGTTCCTGCGACTGTGAGGAACTGATGGATCTGTTCCAGTCACGAAGATGGTCCAGAGATGGGGGATACTGACGACACCTTGCCATGCTAGCAGTCGGCAGCTGTGTGTGGCTGCAGGCGGCCCAGGAACATACCAGAGAGGATGGATCTTGCATTGCCACGATGTGTCCACCATCTGGATACCATTGCTGACATGTACACATAAAGAATTATTTGACACTGAAACTGGGACTCAGAACAGTTGGACATTGAAACTGAGACTGAAACATTTTTTGTTCTTATACATTTATTTCTAGTATGCAAAGGCAAGATATTTTTGAAGAAAAGAAACAGGGGAGAGTGATTGATATAGAGGCAGCGTGGCCTTGAATAGGCTGTCAAGCTACAGGGGGAAGGCTTGGGTGGATGGGAGGTGGATGCTGGGGGAGATCAACTGAAGTACTTGTATGCATGCATATGAACATAACCAGTGAATAAAGGACACTGGGGCAGGGAGTAGGGAGGGTGGGGATATGTGCTGGGGGGTGGGAGAGGCTGGGGGAGTATAGGGGGAAGGGGGAAAGGAAAACATGTACTACTATTAATTATAAGTTATACTGCAAAAAATCAATAAAAATATATTAAAAATAATAATAATAATAATAATAATAAAATAATAGGGTTTTTTGGAGAAGAATCATAAGCAAGCATAAAAAAATGTGGTCTATTTCATAAGTAATGGGAAAAATACAAGTTAAAGTCAAGTTGATATGTTACTGTACACCATCAGTTATGTTATGAAATACTCATCAATTTGAATTTGATATTTCCTAGTGTTAGATTTCAAGCTACTCTTTATGGGAAAAAAAATTTTTTTAAATGAATGTGTTCTTTTCTTTGCATCCTGACAAACGGTGCATGGTTTTTAGTTGTTCTTTTTTTTATTATACTTACTTTGTTCACTTGATTAAGGTAGTGTGTGACAGGTCTTACTCAGTAGAGTAAGAAATTTCTCCCATTGTATTAATAACTAATTTGCGGGTGGATATTTGAGACAATGTAAGTGTTGTATAGCTCAATAAAATTGTATCCATTGATTTTACCATGCATTGAAGCAGCTTTTATGAAATAACCAGAGGCCTAGTGCACAAATTTGTGCACAGGTAGGATCCAGCTGGCCCCAATTGAGGTGGATCGGGGCCAGGCCTGTCGGGAAGATGAGATGGTGGGAGGTTGGCCTACCAACACATCCCGATCAGGGTCTGATTAGGGCTGGGCTGGCTGGGTGGAGGGGCTGAGGGTGATTGTCCAGCCCCCATTTGGGATGGGGTGCTGATTGAAGGTGGGGCTGGCTGGGGAAGGGCTCTGGGCATTTGGGGGTCAGTAGCCATGGGAGGGGTCCTGGGGGGGTTGGCTGGCCAACTCCGCCCCTGATTGGTATAGGGGGACCAATTGGGGGTGAAACTGGCTGGAAGGACGAGCTGCATGGGGGGTTAGCCAGCCATCCCACCCTCGATCAGGGTGAGAGAAGCCGATCAGGAGCAGGGCTGACTGGGGGGAGGGGTCTCAGGAGGTTGGCTGGCTGGCCCCATCCCCTGATTGGGCCGTTTCACTGGCCACAGTGAGCATCAAGTGACTGGTCATTCCAGTCATTCCAGCATTAACTGTCTCTGGTGATAGATAGGTGATTGATAGATAGATAGATAGATAGATAGATAGATAGATAGATAGATTATTACAAAGATTGCTTTTTTAATATATCTTATTAATTTTTTACAGAAAGGAAGGGAAAGGAATAGAGATAAAAATCGTTGGGAGAGAAACATCAATCAGCTGCTTCTTGCATATCCCCTACTGGTTATGTGCCCACAAACAAGTATCTGCCCTTGACCAGAATCAAACTTGGGACCCTTGAGTCCATAGGCCAATGTTCTATCCATTGAACCATGTTAGTTAGGGCCAAAGATTACTTTTAAATCAACTTTTAAAATTCATCACTTTTTATATGTATTTTTTAAATTATAATAAAGAAGTTTTCTTAAACTATCTTTATTTGTGTATTCATTTATATCAATGATGACTCATGAATTATCTTATTCTGGGTTGTTATATATAATATTTAATTGTATTTATTTTAATTGAATGACAATTCTATCTGTCTAATTTATTGGTTGAATGTTTCACATTTTTTTCAACATATTTTTATTGTGTGGTTCCGTAAGTGTTCCTAGACTCATCTTGTACTTTCTTGTCCAAATCTAGGCTCACCAGCCATTATTAATTATGAGAGCTAAAAAATTTTAATAGCAATTGTCTCAGTGTTTTGTTTTGAAGGTAAATTGTTCTATGTACACTTGTCCCCTACCAATATTTGCTTCATTTTGGAGTGCTGTGTTTATTTTTCTTCTTTTTAGTGTCCTTTGGAAGAAAGTTTTCAATTTACTAAAATGTTTTGATTATTTTATTTTTACTGTATAATGGATTGGGTTAGATTAAGAGTCCTCAAACTCCAATCAATGAGTCAAATTAGAAGTATTTTGGTTAACAAAGCTATTGAAATGAAGTCATGTCTATAATTTATGTATTATCTCTGGCTAATTTCATACTACAACAGCAAAGATAAGTAGATGTGAGATAAATTGTATGTCCCACAAAACTGAAGATATTTATTATCTAATCATTTACAAAAGACATTAGCTAACTTTTGGTATATACCACTAGATTTTAGACTTGGCATTTTGGGATAGTTTGTAAGATTCTTAGATCAAGAGTGCCCACTTGTGTTGGTATAAGTGACGCAGCTTTCTTAATGAATGGCATTTCCAATTTTGAAAGCTGCTATTACAGTGATCCCACCTTATCAGTAATTTCACTTTCTGTGGATTCATTTACCATGGTCAACTGCAGTGTTTCATAAGTTTTATACCCCACATCATCTGAGTAGGATAATTAAATCTCGCACCATTTTGCTCTATCCCACCGAAGACATAAATCATTCTTTTGTCTAGCATACTCATACTGTATGTACACTACAACAAAGAACGTCGAAAGAGAGAGAGATTCACAAACTTATATTACAACTAGAGGCCTGGTGCATGAAATTCATATATGGGGGGTGGGGTGTGTGTGTCGCTCAGCCCAGTCTGCACCCTGTCCAATCTGGGACCCCTCAAGGGATGTCTGACTGCCCGTTTAGGCCTAATCATGATGGGGCCTAAACAGGCTGTCAGACATCCCTCTTACAAATCCAGGACTGTTGACTCCCAACCACTAGCCTGCCTGCCTGCCTGCCTGATTGCCCCTAAACACTTCTGCCTATCATCCTCATCACGCCTTAAGCATTCCCCTGCCAGCCTGATTGATGCCTACCTGCTCCCCTGCTGCTCCGATTGCCCCCAACTGCCCTCCTCTGCCAGCCCAGTTGCCCCCAACTGCCCTCCCCTACTGGTCCAGTTGCCTCTAACTGTCCTCCCCTGCCAGCTTGGTCACCCCCAACTGCCCTCCTCTGCTGGCCTGGAACTCCCAAAGTTCCCGCCTCTGCAGGCCTGAATTCCCCCAATTGACCTCCCTTGCAGGCCTGTCCCCCCAACTTCCCCCTAACTGCACTCCCTCCATGCCTTGTTGCCCTGCAACTTCCCTTCCTTACAGACCTGTTCCCCGCTGCCCAACTGCCCTCCTCTGCAGGCCTGGATTCCCCCAATTGACCTCCCTTGCAGGTCTGTCCCCTACCAGCTCCCCTCTCCTGATGGCCTGATTGCCCACAACTGCCCTCTCTGCCAGTCATCTTGTGTCCACATGGGAGCAGCCATCTTTGACCACAAGGGGTGGCCATCTTGTGTGTTGGATAGATGGTCCATTTGCATATTACTCTTTTGTTAGATAGGATATGCTGTTATAATTGTTCTGTTTTATTGTTGTTGTTATTACTCTCTTACTGTGCCTAATTTATAAAGTAAACTTTACCATAAATATATATGTAAAAATAGTATCTTATATAATAAAGAAGTGATATGCAAATTTAACCTTATGCCCTCACAAGATGGCTGCCCCATGTGATCAAAGATGGCCACCATAAGATGGGAGTGACCGGGACTGGGATAGGGTAGTTGTGGCAGGCCAAGGGGAGGGCAGTTGGGAGAAACCAGGCCAGCACAGGAGGGTAGTTAGGGTCAACCAGGCCTGCCAGGGGAGGGCAGTTTGGGATAACCAGGCTGGCAGGGGAGGGCAGTTGGGGGCAATTAGACCAGCAGGGGAGCAATTAGGCATCAATCATGCTGGCAGGGGGATGGTTAGCACCCTCTCCAATCTGGGACCCCTCAAGGGATGTTCAATTGCCCATTTAGGGCAGTCGGACATCCTTCTCACAATTCAGGACTGCTGGTTTCCAACCACTTATCTGTCTGTGTGATTGCCCCTAACCACTTCTGCCTGCCAGCCTGATTAACACCTAATTGCTTCCCTGCCATCCTGATTACCCCTAAGTCCCCTCCCCTGCCAGCCTGATCACCCCTAACTGCCTTCCTCTTCTGGCCTAGTCATCCCTAACTGCCCTCTCCTGCAGGCCTGATCGCCCCCAACTATTCTCCCTTGCAGGCCTGGTCCCTCCCAACTTCCTTCCCCTGCTATTCTGATTGCCACAACTGTCTTCCCCTGCCTGCCCTCTTGTGGTGGCCATCTTTGACCACATGGGGACAGTCATCTTGTTTGTTGGTATGATGATCAATTTTCATATTACCTCTTTATTATATAGAATTTAATAAACATTACACTAAGGCTTGTCCTATAATTTTTTTCTTAGTTTTTGTTTCAGGTTAAATTTATCAAAATGTCTTATCTATTATTTCTTCATTTATTACTTGCCTGGATTTTATCATTAAACTGTTCGTCCTCTTCAATATAAGCTCATGTGTATTATATTCCTTCAGTCCTGTTAAAACTGAGATTTTTCCCTGTTTCCTTTATAGTTTTAAGTGTATTAGATTGAGAATAACCTTGTTAAGATATAGTATTTTTCTCTCAATATATTGTTTCATCTGGGTTTGAAAATTATTATAGAGATGTCAGAATATTGACTGAATTTTTCCCATCTTAAGTGAATTTCCTTTATTCTTGCTTATCTATAAACTCAATTGAAATTCAGTATTTTATCCAGGTTAGGTGTTTTCTATGCGAATGTGTATTTTGTTTCTATGAATGTTTGAATTCATTTAAAATATCTCAAAACACATTCTTTTATAGATTGGAATTTTGCATTTCCATTAGTGATGTACTCTAGAAATATCAGTTATTACAATGTTTATGTCCTTATCTATTTGCATATGCATTAAAATATCTATTTAATCATTTAATCTCTTTATTCTGTATTCACTATAATTATTTACATCAAAATGTCTACTGTACAATTATTTTATTTGGGGGGTCTTAATTATTGATAAAATATATATACTTAATTAAACTTTTATTTTGATAAAAATGTAGATTTATATACATCATTGGAAACAATATAGAAAGAATATACGTCTTTTTCCAAATATTCCTTAGGATAAAATATTGCAAAACTATAGTGCAATATCACAGCTAGTACATTGTCATTGAGAATGTTCCCCAGTCTCAATGTTTTAATTATTATTACATATATGCTGTGTATAAGTTATGAATTAGTTGTTTGGTTCTGTTCTTTGACCTTTTATTTTTTTAACTCTTCAAAGTTCATTTTAGCTTTATCAACTTATTTTTTACTTTATCACATTAACCTTTTCAATCTCTCTTAGAACTTCTGCTGCTTTTTAGAGTCTATTATTATATCCTTTTTCCTCTTGCTTTTTAAATTTTAGCTTTAGATGGCATAACTTTATCTTATAATGCCAAATTTATAGATAATTTTGGTATATTTCCCTAAGTGTTTTTTTGTCTAAATCAATCTTTCACCAATCTTGGTGTGCCACATACTTACTTTTATTTTTCGCCATGTTATTTTAACCTGGGTTAATTTATGTTTAACTTCATTTTCCTCCATGGGACTTTCTCTGACATTCCATCCTATATCATAGAAGAGAAATATGCAAATCTGACTATACCTTTGCTCCTGATTGGCTATGCTACCAGGCAATCAGGAGCAGGGGTGGGGCCAAGTGGCCTGAGTGCCAGGCCCAAGGGTGGAGATGAAATGGCAGTGTCGGTGAGTGCCCAGCCCCAGGCGCTGTGAGCGGAAGTGGCAGTGAGTGCCCAGCTCCCGAGTCCAGGTGGTCACAGGCAGCTGGGACTGAGCTGAGCAGGGTGATGATGGCTGGGTGCCCAAGACCTAAAGCCTCTAATGAGGCTTTAGGCCTTGGGCAGGCTGAAGGTGAGCCATCAGTTGGACCTCCTCTGAGGGCTCCCAGTATGTGAGAGGGGGCAGGTTGGGTTGAGGGACCACCCACCCCCAGTGCATGAATTTCGTACACTGGGCCCCTAGTTTTATATAATATGGTAGAGATGAATTTTTCTTGACTCTCTTACATATGTGCTTGCGTGTGTGTGTGTGTGTGTGTGTGTGTGTGTGTGTGTGTGTTGAGAGAGAGCTATTAAGAAAATGATTAATATTTTAAAGATTAATATTCAGTTAATTAAAGTTACAATACAATTACTTATTCCTTAAGCTTTTAAATCTAGTATACAATTTCTACCATTCTATTTATATATAAAGCAAGCATTAAGAATTACATTTAAGAGTACTTTAAATACAATAAATTCCATTCACAAACTTAATTAAGCTTTGAATATTTTAACTTCATTTACAGTTTGTCTGTTTGTTTGTTTTTCAGAGGGGAAAGGAGAGGGAGAGAGAGATAGAAACATCAGTGATGAGAGAGAAACATAAATTGGTCTGCATGCCCCCACTTGGGATAGAGCCCACAATCTGAGCATGTGCCCTGACTGACCAGGAATCGAACCATGACCTTATGATTCAGAGGTTCATACTCAAACACTGAACCACACCATCCAGGCTTAATACATTATATTTACCTTATAACTATATTTTAATTAACATAGATATAAAACATTCCTGAATAGTCAAATAACATTTATAAACCAACTAAATTAAACTTACATATTATAAATTATTGTTTCCATAATTTTTTAGAAATTAGATTTTAACTATTATAAAGTTAACTTATTGAGTTTATATTTAAATTTGAAATGCCAATTCTTACATACTCTCTAATAAGTAAAATTATCTTAAATATATATATATTTTTTTTAGAATACCAAAATGTACATACTCCTTAGTATGTAATTTTAATTTACAATTTTTAGTGTATCAAAAATACACATTTGAAATTTCTGAATCCTACTTAGAGAAGAGAGATAAAGAAAAACATCTTTCTAAATCTTCCTAAGAATTAATTTTGCACTTAATATTAATTTACTCTTAAGTTGCATACAGAATATCTAGCTATTATAGGGATATATTTTTTGTTGACAACACAGGTAAAACATATCTAGTTGTGTTAATAGTTTTCAGGTACTGACCTTTTAGCCCTTCAAATCAGGTAGTTTATATTTCTTTTTAAAGTTCATAATCATTTTATTTATTTTTTTATTGGATTTGGTTGAGTTTTTCACCCTTTATTGTTGAAAGTATTACAGATGTCCCTCTTTTTTCCCCATTGACTCCTTCTAGCTGATACCTGCTTGTAATCTCTTCCCACCCACCCCCACTTTCCCTTTAAGATTTGATTTCTATTCAACTATTACACATGGACTATATCAGATGTCCTGATCACTTGATTGTACTCTCTCTTTTGTTTCTAATAAATGCAAATGTATTTCTACCTAACATTAAAGTAATTCAAGCTTAAAGGAATCCTCAATTTTTCACATTCTTAGGAAATCACAACTTAAACATATTAAAATGACCCATTAACCAAGTCTGCATATCTTTCATGACTTAGACAATTCTTAGTACACTGAAATAAAATGCCTACTATATTTCATTTTAGCAATAATTAAGTTTGGGAGGTTTTGTATATCTTCTGGAAGAATGTTTTTTGGATATGACTATTAAGAGAAAATCTCAAAATGTTTAGATGAAAAAGAAGTATATTTTAAAATTTTCAGAGGAGCAAAAAATGTTCCCCAGCTAATTTTAATTGTTCATTAAAATTAAAGAAGTACCTATCATCACAATTTGGATAATATTATGTATCCACAAAAGACTAAGTGAGGAGTGTGCAGGTAAAGATGGAAAGTGTGAAATATAAGGGAACCACAAAACCACCCCAAGAGGGTCTAACTACAGGAGTCTCCAAATAGATAGAAAGTTTATTTTAGAAGGCAATGTATATGCTCTATATACTTCTTTCAATAATATCAACGCTTACCTCATTGTTAGACAAAGAAAATTATAAATGAATAGTGCAGTAATCTTGTAAATTAACTGAGTCAGCAACTGTAGGGGAAGCAGAGAGAGGATTCAGTCAGTATCTGTCTAAATGATTTTGGAGTTTAATGGGTGGAAGAAATAACAAGTGTAACAATTATTTTTGAGATCAGTTTTATTGATAGAATAATATTCTATATTTCCAAATAAGACCCTTTATTCTTGAAGTCATTAGGTCCCCCAAAATAAGTTACCTATGCTACTTTGGGGAAGGAGGGAGTTAGGTATTTGGCACACCAGAAATTAGGGCAAAATGTACTAGCTTTATTAATTTTATATAGTAAGAGTCTTCAGGAAGCCAATTCCAGAATGTCATAATTGCCAGAGTTTCATCAAAATGTTGATGGAACTTGGAGTCTCAACAAGGGCTGAGTCACATATGTTATCACCTGTTGGAATGGCTAAAGGCATTTCCCCCAACCTTGAATAAGAAAATTGTTTGGTGCCAGACAGATCAGGGCATCTTAATCTACATGTTATTGCCTCCTACTGGCCAAACACCTGAACAGCTTTAGGCTATTCCCCAATCTGACAAGGCTTCTGTATGAAACCCTACCCTTTGAAGTGTATCTCTACTTTGCCTGAGGACAAATTCTGTTAATAAAAAGCAAGGGGTCCAGAGACAAGGAGAACTTGGTTTCTTCAGCAAAGCTCTTCTGATGCCTGATGCCTTTCAAAATTATCTTTCTTCTTGGAACTCTTACTTAGTCTACACACAGCCTTTCTCCAGGGTTCTTGCTGAACCCTTCTTAATGCTGGAACAAGAACCTTGGCAAGAGTCATTTTAAATTAATAGCATAATAAATATAGGCATGTGAAAATCAAATAAATGAAATGGGTCTTTTAATTGAATTATTAATTCAGAGAACACACAAGTTTTTGTGCTTGAATGTTTCAAAGTTGAAATTTTCTTTTACCTCTATATAGATTTCTAATTATATGAAAAACAGTAAACTTGGAAGTTACACAGAAGCAAGATTGAGTTGGTTAAAGCATTATTTAGTACTCTGTAAAATGCAAGATATGTGGGTTATTATCTTTTTCCTTCTAGCTTGCTATATCTAAATATGTGGAGACTATATCAGAGAGCGTATTTTCTGATTAATTTCCATAGAGTTTTATATACTTGCAAATGTACTCCAGGGTTACTGAAAGGCACATGTCTTTAGATATATGAATTTCTGGATCCAAATCTTTCTCCAAAAAGAAATACTAATGTTTTGTTGGCTTTACATATTACCTTTTTACATAACACTACACTCAAAGAAAGGTTAGGCCATTAATAATCTCTGTAAAACAGAACTAGTCTTAAATGAATTATGAGAGGAGCATTTAAGAACTACAAAGTTCGGGAAGCGGCGGCGGGAGCCAGGAGCTTCCCCACTGGAGGCCACACGTGTGCGAGTTGCCATGATGGAAGTCAAAGCAAAACAAAAATTCACAGGAAAAGCTACAAAGACATCACAAGAAAAAAACAAATTTTATAAGAACAATGATTCTGGTTCTTCAAACACATTCCCAAGAAAAGTTGTTAAGGATGGTGGACCTAAAATCACATCTAAGAACTTTCAGAAAAGTGCCACAAAACCAGGGAAAAAAGGTGTGAAACAGTTCAAGAATAAGCAACCAGGGGATAAAATACCGAAAAACAAATTCCAGCAGGCAAATCAATTCAACAAGAAGAGAAAATTCCAGCCGGACAGTAAAAATGACGAATCAGCAGCCAAGAAATCCAAATGGGATGATTTCAAAAAGAAGAAGAAAGAACTGAAGCAAAGCAGACAACTAAATGATAGAACCAACTATGACATTGTTGGTCGGGCAAAGCAGATTTGGGAGATCGTGAGAAGAAAAGACTGTGACAAAGAAAAAAGAGTGAAGTTGATGAGTGATTTGCAGAAGTTGATTCAAGGAAAAATTAAAACTATTGCATTTGCACATGATTCAACTCGTGTGATCCAGTGTTACATTCAATTTGGCAATGAAGAACAGAGAAAACAGGCTTTTGAAGAACTACGAGATGATTTGGTTGAATTAAGTAAAGCTAAATATTCCAGAAATATTGTTAAGAAATTTCTCATGTATGGGGGTAAACCTCAGATTGCGGAGGTAATCAGAAGTTTTAAAGGCCATGTGAGGAAGATGCTGCGACACTCAGGAGTCTCAGCCATCGTGGAGTTCGCATACAATGACAAAGCCATTTTAGAGCAGAGAAACATGTTGACTGAGGAGCTCTATGGGAACACATTTCAGCTTTACAAGTCAGCAGATCACCCAACTCTGGACAAAGTATTAGAGGTACAGCCTGAAAAACTAGAGCTTATCATGGATGAAATGAAACAGATTCTAACTCCAATGGCCCAAAAAGAATCTGTAATTAAGCACTCATTGGTGCATAAAGTGTTCTTGGACTTTTTTACCTATGCACCCCCAAAGCTAAGATCGGAAGTGATTGAAGCCATCCGGGAAGCGGTGGTGTACCTGGCGCACACACACGATGGTGCCAGAGTGGCCATGCACTGCTTGTGGCATGGCACCCCCAAGGACAGGAAAGTGATTGTGAAAACAATGAAGACTTATGTTGAAAAGGTGGCTAATGGCCAATACTCCCATTTGGTTTTACTGGCAGCATTCGATTGCATTGATGATGCTAAGCTTGTGAAGCAGATAATCATATCTGAAATTATTAGTTCCTTGTCTAACATATTAAATGACAAATATGGAAAGAAGGTCCTGTTGTACCTACTAAGCCCCCGAGATCCTGCACATACAGTACGAGAAATCACTGAAGTTCTGCAGAAAGGAGATGGAAACGCACACAGTAAAAAAGATACAGAGATCCGATGCCGAGAGCTCTTAGAATCCATCTCCCCAGCTTTGTTAAGCTATCTGCAAGGTCACACCCATGAAATGGTGCTAGATAAGTCTGCCTGTGTGATGGTGCCTTGCATTCTGGGAGCTGCCATTGGAGACGTTCAGCCTGCCATGAATGCCATCGCCAGCTTGGCAGCAGCAGAACTGCATCCTGGCGGCAAGGATGGAGAGCTTCACATTGCAGAACATCCTGCAGGACACCTTGTCCTGAAGTGGTTAAGAGAGCAAGATAAAAAGATGAAAGAAAATGGAAGAGAAGGTTGTTTTGCAAAAATACTTGTAGAGCATGTCAGTATGGAGAACTTGAAGTCCTGGGCTGGTGTCAATCGAGGTGCCATTATTCTTTCTAGCCTTCTCCAGAGTTCTGATCAAGAAGTTGCAAGCAAACTCAAAGCTGGACTGAAAAGCCTGATCCCCACATTGCAGAAAAACAAAAGCACCAGCAAAGGAGTAGAAATGCTGCTTGAAAAACTGTGTAGATGGAAACAACTAACAATATGGAATCATTGTTTCTCGTCTGATCTGTTTTCCCAGAGTGGAGAGAAGGGCTAGGGGTCCACCACCCTGGTAAATTGTGTACTTGGTATATGTGCTTCTCATAAATAAGATTTTATTTATAACATGTTTTCTAAAAATGCCCTTTTAAAAAAGAATTCCAGCCATCTTCTTCATCATCTTGAGTAGTAAGTTAATCACAGTATGAGGTAGTGATGTAGAAGGTTTAATGGTCAGATGCAGTGAGACCAACCAAATACACATAAAGTGGTTGCATGAGTTTCTTCAGGGGAAGACATCCTTTGTGAGCAGCAGTCTGAGAAGGCTCCATGGAGGGGGTGGGACCTGAGCGGGCGTTAGAGAAAAGCAGGATGCAGAAAAGAAGACCTGAAGGGAGTTTGGAGGGCAGTGAGGTGGGACTTAATGGTTGTGAGCTGAACTTCAGGAACTGTTCACCTTAGGGCTTTGATGGATGCCAGGGGGGGAGGATACCCTGCATCCAGGGCAGCCACATTCCTAGCTGCCTTATGAATTGTGTTCCATGTTAGATTTTGTTTGAAGAAAATTAGGGAGAATGTGCCAAGTGAGTTAGGGAATCACAATGGGTAGTGTTGTTAAAGTCAGGGTCACTCTGGAAATCTGCCTATCTTTGGATCTGGGCTTTCCCTATAAATAGTTTCCTTTGATGAAATTTTCCTCTTTGGAACTGTCCCTACAGCAGTTGAAACCTGTAAGGTTTGAGTTAGGAAGTAGATGCTTCTTTGTTAACAGGGCAGAAGTTTTAATTACATTCAGTTAGGACGTTTAAATTATATAACTGCACTTGGTATTTAGCAACAAAGCTTGGAAGGTTTGGTAGATCATTCATGCTCACGTAGGCCTCCCTGACTACCTTACATATTAAATATTAAGCCTTGGTGCTTTCTCCAAGTGGCCTGCTGTCACGTGATGCCCACTGGGGTTTGCCACTGTAACTACACTTGCTGGAGAATTGCTGGGCCTTTCCTGACAAGACAACAGGGTCCCAGGACTTCACCTGCCACCTTCTCCTGCCCGGAACATTGAACTCCACCCAAAGCAGAAGAGCTGACCCATTTGTACTTCTATTTGGCATGAATCCCTTTAACCTCCCACTCCCCAGACCCCTGCCACCAGCCCAGTGTAAGGGTGGAGGTGGGACAACTGGGGAAATGGGGTGGGTCAAGGAGGTGAATAGGGGACAAGGCAACATCAAAGCTTGCTTTTGTTTGATTAATACATTGTGAGTTTGTGTCTTCCATATAAAAAACCCATTCATAAAGTGGGGGGAACCCTACTATTTTCTATCTATGAGTCTAAATAAAGTGAAATACAGAATTGAAAAAAAAAAAAGAACTACAAAGTCCAATATTGCCTTGTCTTGATATACCTGGAAAAGGTTCAAACTAGAACACAAGTGCAGCACATCCCCCATGGTAATGTAATGTGACAGTGGAAAATGTATTTAAGTATGAGTATCTCATATTACAGCAAACTTTTCTGACAGACTTTTTTTTATGTCATGAATTTAAAGAGAGGCAGCTTTAGGATATAATGCCCTTATGGCCTTAATGAGTGATGACTGTTTCCAAAGGGAAAAGGAAATGCATTAAGAAAATTTGACTCTATATTTGTAATATGAAAATCCTCTTTTATAAATGTGAACTCTGTAGTGGGATCTCATTAGTATAATGATTTGGCATAGATAATGTGCAATTTGAAAACATGAGGCCTTTGATCCCTAACCTTTTGAATCCCTCTTAGAACCTCTACAGCTTTTTAGAGTCTATTATGATATCATTTTTCCCCTTGATTTTTAAATTTTAGCTTTAGATGGCATGTAAAATATAAAATAGAAGCATGATATTTTACACAAAAATGTTTTATATTAAAAATTTATTGTTGGGGAAAAATAATTTGCCACTAAGCTTGACTCAAGGGTTTGCCATAAATAACCTTTTTAGGTTTCATCAGATCTCTTAAAATCACTGAGATTGGAAAGAAAATAATGTCTACCTCATAGCTTTCTGTGAACACATAAAAGTAATGTATATAGACCCTAATGTTTCCTTCAGCTTGACTAAAGCTTAGACATGCTGTTTCCTGGATTCTTAGCACCTGACCTCCTTCTCAAAGGGATGTTGAAAAATCTAGATAGCCTAACCACAGATGTCCTTCCTTCCTTTTCTTAGAGTATTTATTCTAGAAAATTTATAATTGCAAGTTGTTCCTCTGCCCCTTTAAGGTGTAAACCTTTTTTAAAAGCTTCTTGATAGTTTTATAACACAAGACCATTTTTCTCAAGGACCTGGGAATCACCCATTTAAACTATGATAAGCAAGGAAGAACCTTGCCTCCCATTTTCTGAGGAAGGGCAGGTATCTAAAGTCAGAAGGGCTCTTGCTTTATGCTGTAAAATGACCCCCTGTCATGAAGGTAATAGAAAGTTTACTTTTTCTTTGAGTGAGGCCAGTTAGGAAACACAGATGGCCTACAGTACTTCATCCCATCCTAGCTTTTGAAATCTCTACAGCCCCTTATTTCAGTGAAGTTGAATTCAGTCTGAGTTATTGTTTCTCTCTCCTCTTCCATAGCCTTTAATAAAGTCTTTCTTACTTGTTGAAATTTGTCCAATAAAATTTTTCTTTGACAATACCTACAATATTTCATGTCCAAACTGATGGCTATTACAGTACTGTATATATTGTCAAATTGAACAAAAATCCTGGATCCTTCAGTTACTCCTACAGGCATGTCTCAAAGTTTTGCCACAAATCGTTTATCAACTTTTCACAGAAAGCATATTCTCTGATCAAATGGCAATCTAATGTAAAGGTAAAAAATATTTTTCAGAGAAACAAAAAATGACAGTGGCACCACATGACTGAAGGAGCTGCAATAGGGAGAGCCATTCTTAACTACAAGGGTTCTAGAGGTTAAAAAGTCAAGTACGATGTATAAGTAAGAAGATGAGACTTAGCCCTAACTGGTTTTGCTCCATGGATAGAGCATCAGCTTGCAGACTCAAGGGTCCTAGGTTCAAATCTGATAAAGGCCATGTACCTTGGTTGTGGGCAGATCCCCAGTAGGGGGTGTGCGGGAGGCAGCTGATCAATGTTTCTCTCTCATCAATGTTTCTAGCTCTCTATCCCTTTCCTTTCCTCTCTGTAAAAAATCAATAAAATACATTTAAAAAAACAACAACAACAAGGAGAGACTTAGGCAGGCAATGGATATTTATTGCAGTTGTCTCTTGCCATCATCGTTCCTCTACCCCCTCATAGGAGTGAGCCTGCCTTTCAATCTGGTTGATCTCTTCAATGTTCTACCTCCCTTTCTTTTATTAACTCACAGGTGTTTTCCCCCAAGAAATCCCTTAAACATCTACATAATCCTGTCGGGTTCTGCTTCTCAAAGAACATGAAGTAACACATACGATAATCACGAAGGTGATAGCAATTAAAAAGAACAAAAGTATTGTAAGGTTCTACGCTGCCGCGAGAGAAACTGCAGGCAGGAGTCCGAATAAGTGAACGAATTGATCAGGCTTTATTGGGAGTCTCCGGGCGGGTTCACAGGCTCTGGGGGAATGGAGCCGGAGAAGCTGCGCCCTGTGACTGGGGCAGGGGCCTTTTATCTCCCTCCGGGGATGATTGGTGGGTTTTCCATTGTGCCTGCGGTGGCGACAGTCTGTCGCGCTGGCAGGTGTATGACGAAGGTAGGGACTTTCCAAAACAGGGTGTGTAAAGGTCACTGAAATCCCAGGGCAGTCAAGCATCTCATGCCCGTCTGAACCAGCAAGGCCCCAGGGCTCGGCCTGGGCCCGCCCCAGGACACGGGACAAGTATATTAACTTCTAACCACTATGCCTTACACCTAAAACTAATACAAAATGATAGTGAATGTAAACTGGCTGTTGTGACCCAGTAGGCTGAGTGTAGTTCCATGCACTGAGAGGTTGAATGTTTGATTCCCCATCAGGGCACATGCCCAGGTTTCTAGATCAATACCCAGTGGGATGAATGCAGGAGGCAGCTAATCAATGTTTCTCCCTCTCCCTCTCCCTCTGCCCTCCCCTTCCTTTCTCTCTAAAACCATATTTTAAAAATGTAAGTGTTATGCCCAGATTTCAAGATCCCCAGAGACCACCAGAGAGCCGATTCCAATGCAAAAGCAAAAGAGCCTTCATTCAAGCCTGGGCTTGGCCCTCTGCCTCCACTGTCACAGCAACAGGACACAAAGGAAGGGAAATATCCAATAACATGGCGATTTTATAGGGAGGTGGGGCCAGACGTGAACCACTGAGTTGGCCGATTCCAATTGGTTGGGTGAGGGCTGGGGCTAGTGACTCAAATAATCCCTAATGCACGTGATCTGTCCTGTCCTTTGCTCTTGATTGGAGCTCAAGCACACAGTCTTTCATGATTGGCTAACTCAAAGGGAGGAGTTGGGCTTTGTGATTTCAAGATGGCAGCCCCCAGGTAAGTTTACATATCACACGGCCTACATGATGGCTGCCAAGAACACAGTCCAGGATGGCAGCTGACTTTGCAGTCCCGCTCTGCCCTTTCATAAGAAGTAAGAATGTTTTGAGTAGAAGGAAAACTATATGCAAATCCAATCCTGAATCATAGTGAGTTAGACTGAGTGGAAGTAATATTAAAGAAATAGGTAAGACCCAGCAGGGTGTGGCTCAGCAGCTAAGCATTGACCCAGAAACCAAAAGGTCACTGGTTCATTTCTCTGTCAGGGTGTATGCCTGGGTTGCAGGCCCGGCCCCAGTAGGAAGCATGCAGGAAGCAGCTAATCAATGATTCTCTCTCGTCATTGATGTTTCTATCTCTCCCTCTTCCTTCCTCTCTAAAATAAATATTTTTTTTTTAAAAAAAAGAAAGAAAGCAGTTTTTTGGTCAATAAGTGTAGTTTGAAATTTTTTTTCTAAATGTAATAAATCCTTGAAAGTGAGAAATTTTATATAATTTATATTTTGACAAGATCATTCCACTAAAAGAAAGAATGAATGAATTAATGTTTTTAAACTTTTATTTTATGGTTGAGAGTATTACAGATTTAGCCCATCCTCCCCTTCTACCTTCCTCTACCCAGCTCCTACTCACCCCACTCCCAGGTCTTCACTACCCTATTGTTCATGTCCATGGGCTATGCATATAAGTATATAAGTTCTTTGGTTTATTGCTCCTTGTCTCCCCACCCCCACATGAATGTATGTCAGTAAATTAACTTTTAAAGTAGAGTCCAATAAGATAATTTTAATTATCAGTAATACTTACATATAGAATGAAAGATCAAATATATACAAAGTACATACATTTCAGCAACCATATAAGATTAAACAGCCCCCAGTTAAATATTGTTGCCAGGATCGTAACTACATCAAAAGATACCATGAATAAAATGTTCTTGTTATTTAAGTAGCATCATTATGTTTTAATTCTAATTTAATATTAACATTAGACTAATTTAATAAAGTCATATGTAATCAATAATTAGAATTTATTGACTATATGTAAGGCATGAACTAGGGTCTAAATTAGTTTGTATGTACTCATTGGGAAAGTTATAAAATACACAATGTTCAATCATGAAAATAGAAATCTTGTAGGCTATCTAAGTGTGTCTCTGGCACAAAGAGATAGAATAAATAGATATGAGATATGTAAGCAAGTATACTAATATATATATATATATATATATATATATATATATATAAAGAGTATTAAATAAGTAAGTGTGATGACTCAAGAAATTATGCCTTTGATACTTTAGACTGTGGAATTGGTTAAAATTCAAAAAATCATAACAATATCATAAGTATTCTTCCAACTAATGATTCTTACTTAGGCAGAGTATGTAAATAGATATAATCCAGTAGTTAATATATTCCAGTGACATTATTAGGCTTTACTTTGTGATATTCTTTCTCCTTCTACTTTCCCAAAGACATACTACAAACTATACAATTTTAAGAGTTCATGTTATACTAGTTATCTTCTATTCTTGCTCTCATAAAATCCATTCTATATAGGGAAGCATAGGGAATATTTTGTTATCATTTTTTCTTGCATGTGGAACTCAAAAACATCTTTATTTTTAAAATATAGTTTTCTTTTCTTAATTCTTTCTATTACAATTGATCTTAAACATTATTTTATATGTTTCAGGTATACAGCATAGTGGTTAGACATTTATATAATTTGCAAAAATGATCTTCCCAGTAAGTCTAGTACCCACCTGGTATCATACAGAGTTATTAAAATATTACTGATGATAAGAAACTTATTTTTAAAATTGAAACTATGTCAAACACTACCTAAATGTTCCTAAAATGTCTATTATACTAAGAAAAATAGAAGCACATTATCTTTGTTTATAAAACCCCACATCATGTGGCTCCTGCCTAATTTATCCTGTTCTCTTTAATCCCTTTCCTGCAGATATATTAACTTTTTTTCTCCTCCTCAGAATAATCACATTTTCTTTTTATGACAATGTCTTCCTTTACCAGAATGCCCTTTTTGGTTGTTCTTTTACAAGCATTCAATTTCTGCTCAAAATGTCATATATTGATATAGGTCTTATATCTCAGTAATCTATTGAAAGATGCTGGATAATAAATCATCCAGGATTCAATGGCTTAAAAGGAATTTATTTAGCTCATGAGTCTATAGCTCACGAACTATGCTATACCCAGTTAGTTGGATATACCCAGTTAGTCACATATTTATTAATAAGCTATCTTTCAACTAAACCTTATATAAATTACTATTTTTATTCTAATTTAATATTAACATTAGACTAACTTAATAAAGTCATATGAAATCAATAATTTAGAATTTATTGATTATATGTAAGGCATGAACTAGGGTTCAAATTAGTTTGTATGTACTCATTGGGAAAGTATAAAATACACAATTATCAATCATAAAATTTGGCCATATATCTTTCATCTTCCAGGCAGGCTATTCCAAGCACACCCTCATGGTGGTATCTGAGATTGAAAAACGTAAGTGAAAGCTATTGTATGATTCCTAGTGCTGAGACCTCATTAGCTAAACAAGTCAAGTAGCCAAACTCATAATCAAGCAGTGGAGGAATTAGATTCCACAACTCTAATGAGATAACACAACATATCAAAGGACATATGTACAGAGATAAATGAATAATTATATACATCAATAAAATTAATGTACCACAATTAATTTTGGTCACAATTATTCACTTCCCTTTCATAGATAAAACAAACAAAAAACACCCATTCCCTACCAGACTAACAAAGGTATATTTAATCAGATCAAATTCAAAGTATAGTATCTCATTACCAACATCAAGTCCAAATGAATCTCATCTTAATCTTGGGAAATCATAAACTAAAAAACAACACCCACAAACCAAAAGTATATAATGGTGAGAGAAAGAGGCAGAATAACTACAATAAATACTTTGATCCTAATCAGAGATAAATAATAGCAGGTACAGAGTAGTCGGTTGGCCATAGCAATATTTTTTTGTTGTTAAACCTCACCTAAGGATATTTTTTTCCATTTATTTTTAGACAGAGTTGAAGGGAGGGAGAGAGAGAGAAACATCAATGTGAGAGAGCCGCATCTATCAGTTGCTATCGACATGGGCTCGTTCTTTGGCGGGAAGTCAAATCTGCAACCTAGGCATATGAGCTTGACCAGGAATCAAACCTGAGAACTTTTGGGGTACGGGCTGATGCTCTTACCATGAAACCACCATAGCATCCATAGCAATGTTCAACCCTTGCTGGGTTAACGTTGTCTGAGGTGCCTACTGGGGGACTGGAAAGTATCCTTTCAATAGAAATTGACATTATTCCATGGGAGTGGATCCTCAGTTCATTTTCCTCCATTTTACTTGTCTTTTCCTCCTTGGACCTCATTTGTTTTTCATTAAACTCCTTGGGCACTTCTTTAAAAGGCATAAGAAAATATTGCAGAATTTTCTCAGCCTGTTTCCTAGGGGGGAAAATGGAGGTTAAGAGAGGCTGTAGAAATTTGTTTCATTATTGTTTCTTAAAAATTCTTGTTAGTTTTCCTACCAACTGATTATAATCCAACCCATACAACAAAAGCCACACTCCTAATTGCTTTCCTGCTATATCTTTCTCTCTGGATTTATTTTCTACTATTTTGAAGCTAGGCTTCTTTGTGCTATGAACCAAAGCTTTCTAGAAATTCTTTTGAGAGACCTGAAAGTGTCTAGGAATGACTGCTCTGGCTTTTTAGAAGGTCATGATGAAGAGTTTCACTAGTCCATGGCTGTGAGATCTACAGTCTGAGGTCATGTCTTATTTGAGAGTATTACATTGCCCCAGGGAAACAATCAATGCTATTTTTCTAAACGAGAAAGTTCTAGCCCCTCTTGCAACTATACTTTATTTTTTTTCTTTTGACCACATCTCTTTCTTGCACTATCATATAATATACAGTTAAAAGATATTAGCTGTCACTTTCAATATTAGCCTGGAGAGTTCTTTTTTACCCAAATCCAAAAGTTAGTAATATAATTTTATGAAATAGCCCATCACTACATATTACAGCTGCTTCTATCTTTGTGTTTTTACAACACCAAACTTCTGATACCATATGTGTGTGTGTGTGTTTATTTTCCCACACCAACCAATTATTCAACTCTTCAGACACCTACTGGGTCTCCTACAGGTAAATTCAGTTCTATTACTAAATACCTGGAGTTACTGCAGACCCGACAGGTTAAGGGTCCAACTTGACAAAACTGCCCTTCCCCCAACTTCAAGCAACAATCTCAAGTCAGCGCCACCTGTACCTCTGAAAAAATGACTGAAGTTTCCCACAATCCCATCCTCAGTTTTGATAATTTACTAGAACTGCTCACATAATTCAAGAAAGCACTTTCCTCATATTCATGGCTTATTATAAAGGATACAATTCCCCAACAGCCAGACTCATAGGGGAGGGATGTGGAAGGGATGTGGAGCTCTCTGGCCCTCTGCAGCTGGGCCACACTCCCTGCAACTTGATGGACTCACCACCCGAAACTCTTTGAATCTCAACATTCAGTTTTTATGGAAGTTCCATTAAATCACGGTCCTCTGGTGATTAACTCAATTTTAGTCTCTCTTTTAGGTTGGAAGGTGAGGCTGCAAGTTCCAATCCTCTGATCATCTGATTGATTCCTCAGGTACCCAGCTTCCATCCTGAAGCTCTGTATGGACCCACCAGGTGTTATCTCATTAGCATAAACTCAGGTATGCTTAAAAGGGGCTAATTGTAAATAACAAAAGATGTACCTCTCATACCTATCACTTAGGAAATTCCAAGTTTTTTAGACATTGTTATGACAGAATCATGGTATGAAGATCAAATATACAGTATATTTCTTAATATATCCCAATATCAAAATAGGTTATGAGTTTTCCTAGATCCTTAGGCCATCACAGTCATTTTGTAAGTTTCTGCTAACCAACATAATATATTTTGTTATGTTTTATTTTTAATATTCAGCACTCCACTTTCAATACTGATTTCTGTATCAGATTTCTATTAGCATGATTATGCGACATAACCAACCACTTCAAATATCAGTGGCTTTAAACAAAAAGCATTTATTTCATCCTCAAAGGGTGTAGGATAAAAATTCTGCCTGTTTTGGGGTGTGCAGTTCTCCTTACTTTGAGCTTGGCTCACTCTTACATCTATCTATCAGGTAATCAGTTTGCTGTCAGATTGGATAACTGAATGATTTTACTTATTTCTCATCTTCTAGTAGTGGGTCCAGGCATGTTATCTGGCAATAACACAGCTTCAAAAGTAGAAGCAAAAGCCTTTATTTATATGAAATTGTCTTTTATAACATTGGCCAAAACAAGTAAAACATCTAAATTCGCATTTCTCAGACTCAAAAAGTAGCCTGTGAAGTCATATGGTGGAAAAAAATGATTAAAGAAAGAGAATTGGGACCATTGATGCAATCAATCAATGACATCTTTCTGACTGAATAAGTTTAAGTGCCTGACATTTCTTGTTATCATTCTCCTATTTTATTTCCTCAGTATGTACTGCAATTCTGAACTGTTTTGGTTTTGGTCCTTAGGGTTTTTATTAAAATTAAAACTTTAGATCCAGGTGTTTCATTATTTCTGGACTATTATGGAAATTTATATTACATAACTAGGCCTTGTGGAATTGTTGGTGTTTAGATGTGAGATTGTAAAAAGCAATGCCATAGTTTGCCACATGTAACAAGCACTGTACTATTTCTGCCAGATTCCCACAGGCCAGGTCGAGGGGCCCCACCAGTGCACGAATTCGTGCCTAATACGCATATAAGATATTTGGTTAATCTCTTCCCACCCTCCCCATTTCCCCTTTCCCTGTAATAAATATTCATCAGTCTGTTCCATGTTTCCATGCCTGTGCATTGAACATCTGCAACCTGTTGGTCAGTGCACATCACAGCAACTCGTCAAATGGTTGGATGGTCGCTTAGGCTTTTATATACATATAGGTAAATTGGTATACAATGGAACCAAGATAATTTCACATTTATCTCAGAAATTTCCAAACAAACAACAGCAAAATTAAATTTAAAATAGATGGCACAGTGATTTAAAACCAGTGAAAAGAAGAATGAATAAGCCATTTAGAAAATCAGATTAATGAGGCAAGTTAAAGTCTTCTAAGATGGTCATGAGATGTTTCTAGATGAAGCATTTGCCAATAACAAAAGAATATTATATTTTGGGGAAATAAATACTTTATGTAGTGGAGCATTATACATTATGTAAATAATGGCTTGTCCTGCCAAAATAATTCAAGGTAAAAAAATAAAGAAAAAAATGGAAGACAATTAAAAATCTGATCCTTGTTGAATACATTAGTAGAAGTTTAAAAGAATCATATGAGAGTTGGGGATGTATTTTCTAGGCAGTATTAAGAATGTAGCCAATTTTATATATGAAAATTTAGGAATCACTAAAACTACCCAGAATCTGTGAACAGAAAAAGAAAAATTGAGAAGATAAAATCAGAGTTGTAATTGATTTAGATTAATCAAAAGCATAATTTTGTTGAAAGGAAGAAGACACTATAGAGCATAAAATATGTAATTTCATTTAAATAAATTTAAATTATAAAGCACAATGGCATACTTCAAAGACCTAGAACAAACTCTCCAAAAATTCATTTGGAATAAAAAAAAAGTTGGAGAGATCACAATACCAAATATCAAGCTTTACTACAAAGCCACTGTTCTCAAAACTGCCTGGTACTAGCACAAGAACAGACATATAGATCAATGGAACAGGACAGAGAACCTAGAAATCGACCCAAGCCATTATGCTTAATTAATATTTGACAAAGTAGGCAAGAGCATACAATGGAATTAAGACAGTTTCTTCAATAAATGGTGTTGGGAAAATTGGACAGATACATGCCAAAAAATGAAACTAGACCACCAACTTACACCATACACAAAAAATAAACTCAAAATGGTTAAATGACTTAAATAGAAGATGGGAAACCATAAAAACCCTAGAAGTCATAGGCAGCAAATAGATATTTGTAGCAATATATTTACCAATATAGCTCCTAGGACAATGGAAACTAAAGTGAAAATAAACAAATGGGAGAACATGTTTGTCAATGTTATCTCCAATAAGGGTTTAATCTCCAAAATTTACAAGGAACTCATACAAATTAACAAAAGAAAAATACAAAATCCAATTTAAAAAATGGGCAAAGGACCTGAATAGACACTTTTCAAAAGAGGATATACAGAAGGCTAGGAGACATGCTCAAAGTCACTAATCATCCAAGAGATACCATCTCACACCTGTCACAATGGCTATCATCAACAAATCAACAAATGAGTGCTGGTGAGGATGTGAGAAAAAGGAACCCTCATGCACTGCTGGTGGGAATACAGACTGGTGCAGCCACTGTGGAGAACCATATGGAGTTTCCTCAAAAAATTAAAAATGGAATTTTCATTTGATCCAGTAATTCCACTTCTAGGAATATATCCCAAGAAAAACAGAAACACCAATCAGAAAGGATATATGTATCCCTATGTTCATAGCAGCACAATTTACAATAGCTAAGATTTTGAAACAACCTAAATGCCCATCAGCAGATGAGTGGATTAAAAAACTGTGGTAAATCTACACAAGGGATTACTACACTGCTATAAAAAAGAGGGAATTTTTATCATTTGCAACAGCATGGATATAACTAGAGAGCATTATGCTAAGCGAAATAAGCCAGTCAGAGAAAGATAAATATCACAGGATCTCACTCATTTGTGGAATATAAAGAGCATCATAAATTGATGAACAAAAATAGATACAGAGACAAAGAAGCATTGAACAGAATGTCAGACTTCAGTGGGAAGGCAGGGAATGGTTGGGGGTGTAAGTGGTCAACCTAAGGACTTGTATACATGCATATAAGCATAACCAATGGACAAAGATACTAGCGGGGTGTGGTGGTGAGGGCATGTTCCTGGGGGTGGAGTATTCAGGGGGAGATCAATGGGAGAAAAGGGAGACATATGTACTACTATTTGTAATACCTTAAACAATTAAATAAATAAATAAACAAACAAACAAACAAGCAATATTAATCCATTGTGTTAGAAGCTGTTATATATGTAAATAGAAGCCTGATGCACGAAGATGAGTGCAAGAATAGGCCTTCCTTCCCCTGGCTGTTGGTAGGCTCACTCCAGCAGCCTGTGTAGTAGTGGTGGCAGTGGCAAGCCTTGTGTGCTCTGGTGCCACTTTCCCCTTGTCCTCCTTCTCCAGAGAGTTCTTCTGTGCAGTGCTGGCACTCTCTGGGAGACATGGAGGGGAAGAAATGGGGTGAAGCAGGCAGAAAGGACTGGAGAGTTGGGTGCGTGACTTCATTTTACTTTCCCATTGTGAAAGTGGGATGAACTGGCCCCCTTTCTTATCCTCTTCCTCCTCCGCCCTCAGCCTCCTGCCCTCCCCTCATGCCCATTGCCCGTCCCCTCTTGATTTGGCAAGATAAGGAGGAGAAAGATTTGATAATTTGGGTTACTGTGTAGGTGGCCTCTTTCATTTATTCAAACCAAAGCTGAGCTGCCTGCCACTGCCACCATGACCACCACCATCTCCCCTTGGCTGGCCCAGGGCTCTCAGGGTGTGCTAACTGTGCACCCAGCGAGCTCCCACACTCGTCTGCACTTATGGGGCTGCTCCAACACTAGGGTTTTGTTTACCAAAGCAGCCGGGCAGGGGTGGGATAGAGGGAAACACCAGAAACTGGGAGCTATGACCTCAGACACCAAAGAGTTGCCTCTGAGGCTGGGGGCTGGGCCACAGGGAGGCTTCAAGGATGGTTGACAGATGTGGAGTACAGCAGGGAGACCCTGAGGAGGCTTACTGCTCAGAGACCTAGAGCAGCCAGGGGACTGGGCCGCCAGCATCTTTTTTGGATTAATTTACATACTCTTTCCTGATTGGCTGTGGGTATCAAGAAGTGATGGTCAATTTACGTGTTTCTCTTTTATTAGTATAGATTCCTGGCTAGTGATGTACTAAGAAAAAGTAGCTATAAGAGAACTTTTCAAAGTTTGTTATTTTCCATTTATTGACATTTTTTCTGGTTTTCTGGGTGTATGCACTTTGTTAGAATTGACTTAGATGTATACCTTTGCTTTTTGTACTTTTTTGTAAGTATATATATTTCTGAAAAACTGTTAATTACATAATCCCACAGTGAATTACCAAAAAATTAGTTCTGGAAAGGCTCTGGAGTTCACTTAAGACACTTCAACAACACAATTATTTATATAGTTTGGAAATTAACCCCTTTTAGATATATCATTGGAAAATATGTTCTCCCATATAGTGGGTTCCCCTGCCATTTTGTTAATAGTTTATTTTGCTATGCAGAAGCTCTTTTGTTTGGTGTACTCCCACTTGTTTATATTTTTCTTTATTTCCCTTGCCTTAGGAGATATATGGCCAAAAATATTGCTCTGAGTGATGCCTGAGAACAATGGAAAATTATTGAGACATAATAAAGAAAGAAAATCCTTTTATTTGCAACAGCATGGATTTATCTCGGGGGCATTATGCTAAATGAAATATGGCAGACAGAGATAGACAAATACTCTATAAGCTCACTTACACATAAACTCTAAAATAGCCAAACTCATAGAATCAGAAAACAGAATCATCATCACTAGTAGCTGGTGGGTAAGGGAAGCATGAACATGTGAGTCAAAGGGCATTGCATTCCATTATTGCCTTTGTTTTATTGTAGTCACTACTAACTTGGCCTGACTTTTCCTTCATGAGTGTATCATTTCCAGTTTTTCCTTCTTTATTCCCTCTGAATAGAAGAATTGGGAACATGTCCATTTTTTAAGTTTAATATTTAGTGTGTGGAATGCAAGAGCTAAGTGTTTAAGACCTAAAATTGAATTGGTTATTGCTAATGATCATATGAAAAGAATACATTCCTTCTTACAATTTGATGAATAAAAAGAAGCTTTGTGAGTTTAGGCAAATTGCTTAGATTACAGTGCATAATGAAAGTACAGAGACTTAAACTATGTTTAGTTTGACTCAAACACCCATGTGCATTAAAATTAAGTAATCATTAAAATACAGGATATTTAATAACCTTTCCTAATTTTACTTCTGGGCCCCTAGAAATTATTTTACCAATGAGGTCTCTGAGATGGGGAAAAATAGTTAGCTCCTGTAGTTTCTACTTCCACTTCTCACATGAGGGAAATACTACATTAGGTAAAGAAACTGAAGAAATGAAAAAAGTGAATTATTTGTATTTCCATTTTTTAAAATATATTTTATTGATTTTTTACAGAGCAGAAGGGAGAGGGATAGAAAGTCAGAAACATCGATGAGAGAGAGACATCGATCAGCTGCCTCTTGCACGCCTCCTACTGGGGATGTGCCCGCAGCCAAGGTACATGCCCTTGCCGGAATCGAACCCGGGACCCTTCAGTCTGCAGTCCGACGCTCTATCCACTGAGCCAAACCGGTCTCGGCTGTATTTCTATTTTAACCTATATATTTTAATTACATTTATTGAGGTGACATTGGTCAATAAGATTATATAGATTTCAAGTGTAAAATTTTATGATATATCATAGGCATACAACATAGGTATATTCATTCCCTTGACATCCACCACCCAAAGTCAAATCACATTCTGTCACCATATATTTGACCTCCTTTACCCTTTGCTACCTACACATACTTTTCTCCCTGGTAACCACAGTTCTGTTTTCTGTGCCTATGAGGTTTTGCTTATTTTTCTCCCACATATGAGTGAAATCAAATAGTTCTTAACTTTTGTCTGACTTATTTCACTTACCATGATATTCTCAAGATCCATCTATGTTGTCCCAAATGGCAGTCATCTATATATTTTTATTTAGTTTGTCTAGCTACTATCCTATAAGAAATAAGCCTATCTAATAAAAGAGTAATATGCTAATTGACCGTACATTCGTTATGCCCACAGCCAATCAGGAGTGATATGCAAATTAACCCAGCAAAGATGGAGATATATTTGCATATGCAGGGTGGGGCAGCACCCTATGCCTCTGAGGGGATCCAAGGGGACATGAGTTGGTGGCAGTTGGCAGTGCCCTAAGCCTCTAGCAGGGTCCAAGCTACCCATCACCCAGGGAAGAGGCCAGGCTGAGCAGAGACCCACCATGGTGATCATGAGGTTAGGCAAACAGGCAGAGCCCAGACCAGTGATGGCAATCACAGGGGAACTGGAGAGGCAGAGCCCAGAGCCACCATCATGATCGCGATCATGGGGGAACTGGAAAGGCAGAGCCGAGCTGCCATCGTGATCATGGAGACAACTGGACAGGCAGAGCCCAGACCTGTGATCACCAGGGAACAGGAGAGGCAGCCCCACAATTACAGGCAAAGAAGCCGCTTTGCTGACCAACCTGCACCTGGGACTTCTTTGGGTGTGTGGTACGGAGTCCAGGCCCTCTAGCTTGCAGCCATGGGAAGTCTCCCTCTCCCTAGAATTAGGAGCACCAGCCCAGGTCTACCCAGTGGCCTGGTCCTGACTGTGGGGGTGAGTTCCTGCAGGCTGGGGGTTGATCCTTATGCATTAACAATAAAAGACCAGTGCCTTTGTTATTTCTGTGTGTCTGGATTTTAGTTGAACAAATGCTCTGTGGTCCCCATAGTCAGCTTAGCAAAATCTTTTAGGAGGAGAATTCTGTCTGGATTTCCTCAAATTCCCTTAACCCCTACTCACCCCTCTGTAAAGGCACAGAACAAGTGAGGCCCTTAAATAAAAATCAGAGATCTCCTGCAAAGGTGAGCCTCTCTCATCACAAGTCATTTGGACTAGATGGTCTTTGCATATTTATCCACTGGTAGGCACTATAACAGAGAATCACAAGCTCAAGTCATGATCTCTGCCCTTAAAATCTTATTAAGAGTGAGTGGGTGATAAAAGTGTAGTAATAACATCAGAATGTAAGGCAACAATACAAAGAGGAACAGAGGCAATTGCTAGGATGATTTTTCAATAATCAGTACAAAGATTATTTTCTATGAATTAAATAAAAAAATATGTGTGGAAGTAGCTGCTTCATGAGTATGGCATCCCTTCCCATTTTAAAGGAAGCTGAGTTCCACATGAACTGTGTACTATGCTATGATATCTGAGGCACAGGACAAGGAAGGCCCTAAGTATACTATGCTTTGATATTTGAGTCATTCTTTATTGTTCAATGTAATTTATTTCTGTATGCCTCAGTTTTGTAATAGTTAAATTACTAGAATAATACATCTTGCTATAAAATATTACTAGAAGATCAAATGATCAGGTGACATTTATTGTTATTTTCTATAAATGAACACAATCTTTGGTATGCTAAAGTGATAGGTATTATAGAACTATTTAGATAGAGAGACCTACAGGCTTGATTACAAGTGAGGCTTACTATCACAACCCAAATTTATTGCTTAAAAAAAAGCAGCGAGCCAACTAGAAACTGGACCAAATATAAGGTCAAATGTAAATTGGATAAGCTTTGCTATTACAAGAGCAAGAAGAAAAAATTTGGATGCAAGAATGAAAATCACATTGCATCCACTTCAAGAAGCTGTTAAAGAAAAAGAATGGTATACTATGACAATACTTAATACAGATTGTAAAGACATTTGTTCAAAGAGAATTTCCTAGAGTTGGTAATATTTAAGTTAATTTTTTTAAATGTGAAGAAGTTAGCTAGATAAGAAAAAGGTGTAGGGGTCCTAAATTGCAGAACACCCCCCTCCATGCATGAATTTCATGCACTGGGCCTCTAGTGTGAAAATAAACATCAGAATTATCAAGATTACTCTCTAAAACCAAAACATCTTTATAAATAGAGTTTATTATTTATAGCCTTTAAAAAATACTTCCATGTTATTGGTATAAAATGAATGTAATAAATTACTGAAGGAATAAAATGTTGGATTGCAAATATAGGGATTTAATAAAAATTTAATTAGCAAAAATTTTGACATGCTTCCCCTAATATGTGTTACTGCAGTTTGATAAAGAATCCTTCATATTATCTTTACATATGATGTGGAGTTCTTAAAGTTATATAAAATACTAGAGGTCCTGTTCTCAAAATCCATTCATGGGAGTGTGTGTCCCTCAGCCCAGCCTGCACTCTCTCTGATCTGGGACTCATCAAGGAAAGTCCGACTGCCCATATACGGGCAGTCAGACATCCCTCTCACAATCCAGGACTGCTGACTCCCAATTGCTCACCTGCCTGCCTTCCTGATTGCCCTTAAACATTTTTGCTTGCCAACCTGATCACCCCCTAACCACTCCCCTGCCAGCCTCATTGATGCCTAACTGCTCCCCTGCCAGTCTGATTGCCCCTAACTGCCCTCCCCTGCAGACCTGGTCCCCCCACAACTGCTTTCCCCTGCAGGCCTGGGTCCACCCCAACTGCCTTTCCCTACAGGCCCGGTCACCCCCAACTTCCCTCCTCTGCCAGCCTGGTCACCCCCGAACTGCCCTCCCTTGCAGGCCTGGTCCCTACCAGCTGCCCTCCTCTGCTGGCCTGATCCCTCCCATCTGCCTCCCCCACTGGCCATCTTTTTGCAGCCATTTGTGTCCACATGGGGGCTGCCACCTTTGGCCACATGTGGGCAGCTATCTTGTTTGTTGGAGTGATGGTCAATTTGTATGTTACTCTTTTATTAGATAGGATATACTATGGAATTCACTATGGTTTAATTTTTTCACAATGCACATTAAAGAATTATCATGTTATAATCATTGCACCTGAAGGGATGTTTTGTATATTTCCTAATAGTTTATATAGAAATATTTTTAAATTAAAAGGAATGTTTGTTTTACTATTCATTCTGTGATTTAAGAATTCAAATTATTGAAAGGATGGTAGAATCATGCATGTCTATTTTACTAAGTACTGCTTTTCCACTCTGGAAATTATATAGCACTTATTAAACAGAAAATTTATAATTTTTCACATTTTTGTTGCCTTAATATTTTAACAGTAGGCTTTATAAAATTCTACTGTTACCATTAGAACTTTGTTACATATCTATTTGTATACATACATTCTTAGGTCCTAATTTATGTTAAAGTACCTTTTATCATTTATTACATTTGATGTTCTACTGCCAATAATATTAATTCTGTGTATTGTTTATGCAAGTTGTCTCCCAGAAAATCCAATATTCACAAAGACTAAATCTAATGGACCAGTATTTTAAAACTGCTCACAAACAGGAAAAACCAAATTAATTGTGTATACAAATTAGAACTATAATATCTCAGCTTTTCTTTCAGTATGAATTGTAGAAATCTTATCCTATATAATAAAAGGCTAATGTGCAAATTGTCCCCATGAGCAGGAGTTTGACTGTCCAGGAACTAGATGTGAACTGACCACCAGGGACAATGGTGGCAGGCATCCAGGAGAAGGGAGGCCCCAGCTGGCAGCTGGGACCCTACCATGCATAAATTTCATGCACTCGGCCTCTAGTATATCATATAAAATTGCTTAGATTTAAGAAAAGAAAGTGACTTAGGGATCTGAGAAAAACACAAATTTTAAAGTCAACAATCAGAAAGAATACAAATATATTAAATAGGGATTCATTAAAAATTCACCTCTGTCTTAAGTGGTCCCAGACTGGGAACATTCATTATTTATCTTATAAAATTCTAACTTTTTGGCCTCTCAAAATTTGTAAGCACCTTTAGCTGGTTGTCTTCATGGACATGGCATTTCACCATCCAGGGAAACTTGTTATAATCTTCGTGCACCACAAATTCAATGGACATTTCCTATTCACAATTATTTATAAAAATGCTAAATAAGACTATCTCTGTGTTAATAGAAAATTGGTACAAATAATTGCAAACAGTAGGTAATCCACAAATCATTTATACTTGATTTTAGAATTTATTATGTAAATTGCATTCTACAGCAGAATTGCCATTCTAATACAATTTGCTTAGGATGATATTTAAATTAGTTTTCATTCCCTTGACATCCACAACTAAAGGTGAAATGAGTCAGCAAACAAGTGACTTAGATAAGGAAAAACATGCTTGGAAATAAAAGTGTACTATGAAGAATTTTTAAAAAGCACACACACACACACACACACACACACACACACACACAAAGAAGCAATAGATAAAGAGGTAAAGAGGGGTGGAGAACCTTTTTTCTGCCAAGGGCCATTTGGATATTTATAACATCATCCTTGGGCCATTCAAAATTATCAACTTAAAAATTAGCCTGCTATATTTGGTAAAACATTTAATTGACTCATCCCTAATGCCTTGGCAAAGGCCAAATCAAATGATTGCATGGGCCTTATAGGGCCCAGGGGCCAGACATCCCCTACCCCTGACTGAAACATCTCGTGTCAATTATGTAATTTAGCATGCAAAGCTTAGGTAGAAACATAAGATAACATTTTGGGGGGTTGCACTCTTATCAATTTTATGTCCCACTGATATCTCTACTTCAACATATTCCCAAATAAAATAATTTCCCAATACCATTCTTAAAGATGTAAGTTATACCCTATATTGCATGAATTTTTGAAGTGCTAATGTTTCTCTAGTTTTAATAAAGGGATCATGAATTTTTTTCTAGCTTTCTTAGTTCAGAATTTTGAGGGAAAGGCTTACAATTTATTCACTCTGTGTTCCTGAAATGTAACACATAGTCAGTGAATATATATTATAGAATAAATAATTTCCTTATTAAATAAAAACTTTTGGAAGTAAATATAAATTCTGAAATACCACAAATGTATATGATATTTAAATTAAAAATAAGAAATAATAAACACAAATAATCACTGAAGGTATAAACTGAAAGTAAACACCATGGCACATCAAAAATTAATTTAGAAACTGAAATTTTAGTTTCTTAAGATAATTTAGGCAATGATTAAAGTCAAAACAGCAAACATATTTGTTTGGCTTTTATTTCTTAAAAAATTCTTCTGTGTTGCCATGCAAACTTTTAATTAAAATGGCTTACAAAGTTTTGCAAATGATGACAATAAATATCCTGAAAAGAATCAAAGTAAAAATAATTAAAGGCAAAAAAAAGTAAGTATATTTCAGCAGGAATTTAGAAACTGTAGAAATTTTAGACATTATGCAGTTCCTCATAAGTATCATGTTAACCCGCATTATTGATAAAAATGTTTCATGAATAATAAGTAATAGAAATGTTATCTCCTGAACTGTACAACCCATAAAGGATTGCAGTAAGAGTACCCACCTCAGGTAACTGGGGAGGCTGAACCATTGTCCCTTAGAGGACATCTACCACATAAAGCAGCCACCATGCAGAGACATGGAAAGAAATTAGGTGTGAAAGAAATGGAGGAAAGAAGACGACCAGACATAGAGTTCAAAACTGCAGTTATAAGGCTTTTCAAGAGGCTCCTAGAAAAGGTCCAGACCTATAAGAAAATAAGCAAGACCTACAAGGAAATGAACGAGACCCTCAAGGATATGAACGAGACCTGCAAGGAAATGAACAAGACAAACGTGGAAATGAATGCGTCCTACAAGGAAATGAATGAGACCTACAAGGATATGAAGGAGACTCTCAAGGATATGAAAAAGGACCAACCAGAAATTAAGCATACACTGACTGAAATAAAAAATATTATACAAAGACCTAAAAGTACTCTAGAGCACCCCAAGAACCAAGTTAAAGATTTGAAATACAAAGAGGTAAAATCCACTCAGCTGAAAAAGCAAGAAACCAAAGAATCCAAAAAAATTGAAGATAGTGTAAGGGGCCTCTGGGACAACCTCAAGCATACCAACATCTGAATTATAAGGGTGCCAGAAAAAGAGAGAGAGCAATACAATGAAAACCTATTTGAAGAAATAGTGATCAAAAACTTCCCCCACCTGGTGAAAGAAATTGACTTAGGAGTCCAAGAAGCGCACCGAACCCCAATATATAGGAACCCTAAGAGGACCACACCAAGGCACATCATAATTAAAATGCCAAGAGCAAAAGACAAAGAGAGAATATTAAAAGCAGCAAGAGAAAAACAGATGGTTACCTGTAAGGGAGAACCCATATGATTGTCAGTGGATTTCTCAACAGAAATGATCCAGTCCAGACGAGAGTGGCAAGAAATATTCAAAGTGATGAATAACAAGAATCTACAACCAAGATTACTCTATCCGGCAAAGCTATCATTCAGAGTTGAAGATCAGATAAAGTGCTTCGCAGATAAGAAAAAGCTAAAAGAGTTCATCACCACCAAACCAATATTATACGAAATGCTGAAAGATATTCTTTAAAAATAGGAAGAAGAAAAAGGTAAAAATATAAATTATGAACAACAAATATACATCTATCAACAAATGAACATAAAAATCAAGTGAATTGATAGGCCGATGAACAGGATAAACTGGTAAATATAACAGAATCATGGACATAGAGAGGGAATGGACTGACAATTCTTGGGGAGAAAAGGGGTGTGGGAAGTACAGCAAGTCTTGCAACAATGGGAGAGGACAGTGGGGAGGGGGAGGTGAGGGTGGAGGGTGGGATGGGTACAGGTTGGAGGGTAGCTATAGGGAGATAAAAAAGGGGGAACAATGTAATTAATAAACTGAACAATAAAGATTAAAAAATCCAAAAAAAGAAAAAAGAAAAAGAAATGTTATCTCCTGAGATGTCCTATCCTTCACTGAAAGTAGAATATTGAAGTCTCCAACTACTATTGTGGAACTGTTTATTTCTCCCTTTAATTCTGTCAATATTTGCTTCATATATCCTACAATGTTTACTTTATATGTTTTGGTACTGTGTTGTTACACTGGACTGACTGGCAGACCCTGAACAATGGATGAGTGATTACTCTGACACATGTGTCTGTGGAAGAGAGACTAAGGGACTATCTGGCTATTACCACCAAATAGCCCTGTTTGTCTGCCTCCTCAGATTTTTATTGTAACAACAGCTTGAACTAAAATTAATTATTAGCAGCATAAACATCCTTGAGAAAGCACATGTATCTGTAGTGTCTTTTAAGGAGCATCTCAGCAGGCAGAGAGAGGGGACAGCGATCAGGGGGCATCCCCTGTTTGGCCTGCCCAGTCGCTTCCTGCAGAGGGAGGCCAGCCTGCAGGTTAGGCCCACTCCCTGTGGGAAGTGGGCCTAAGCCATCAGTCAGACATCCCCTAAGGGTTCCCAGACTGCGAGAGGGTGCAGACCAGGCTGAGGGCCCCCCCCCCACATGAGTGCACAAATTTTCATGCACCAGGCCTAGTCTATAATAATAAGAAGTTAATATGCTAATTAGACCAGACATCATTCTAGGCATCCTTCCTGACAAAGCCAGCCTGGGTCCTGGGTGCCTGTGGGCAGCTGGAGGGAAGCCAGCCAGGTCCTGGATGCTGGAGGAAAGCCAGTGCTGGCAGCACAGGTCCTGGGTGTGGGAGGGAAGCGGGTGCCAGCAGCTGGGGGAAGAAGGCCTATACTCGCATGAATTTTCATGTATCGGGCCTCTAGTATGTATATAAAAGGGCCAGTATTTTTTTCAAACTATTTTTGTAAAGATTTTTGTAAAGATTATATTTCTTCTGTGGTCACTGAAGTCTCTCTTTTGCTCGTGTTTTGACATGATATTTCCTTAGACAGATAGAACTAAAAATAAAAATAAAATGATAACAAAAACTAATCCCTCTCCCTGTTTTTGCAGATTGGCTCAGGCTTGAGGCAATCTAAAATTTATCTGGTCTTGCAAAGAACTTAAGGATCAAGCTAAGGTGGTACCTAAGGGTTTTCTGAAGTTTTGTCTGAGCATGTTTTTGCCTTGGACATGACATGTATTTCTAAATTACTCTGTATAAATAGGTACTTTTAAATGTCCTAATTTTCCAAATAATCTTCCCCAGCTTTACTTCCTTGACCTTGACTGTTTATGCTGTAACCATAATCTTTTATCTCAGGCATATATGCATTTTTAGTTCCCCTGTAACATCTCTTAGCAATGTCTGCTACTCTTCCAGCCTGAATTATCAATTAGGCAAAGTAGAAATGAGAGATTTCATACATCATGGAGAATCCAGAGTGTTTAGAACAGGCACCCATATTAATTTGCAAATAATTGTTTCTGGTCTCTGCAAAACTAGGGACATAAAGGTAAATGAAAAAAAATCATAAAATATAGTATGTTCCAAAAACTGTATACACACACTTTGAATAATTTTAAAGGCAGTGTTTATTAAAATATATTTCATCTTCAAAATTGAGCTAACAGCTATTAAAGTATGTATACATTTTTGAGGCACCTTGTACATGACTAAACTTCAAATTAATCATGAAAAATGAATATAATATTAATGAGTGTGTTTCAGTGAAAAAAATATTTCCTAGTAAATGCATTTAAAAATAGAATCAAAATTCAGTTCAAACAAACTCAGTATTAACATATTCATGATTTATTTTGTCAAAAGAAAATTTCCATCTTAATGCAATACTTTTTAGTTACTAAGTAAATATAAAGATACTTAACTTCTATACTTAATGTGTTCTGAATAAGTTTTAATATATATTTACAAGTATAATTGTTTTTAATGTTTTCCCCTAAGGGTAAATTAAAAGATAATATAATTCAAAGAGAGGAAATCTATCCTCCAAGCAAATTAATCTACGTATGTAATAGAATTAATAATACATTTTACTTTGAAATACACAAATAAACTTATTTCCCAAACTCCCTTTTCATAAGTTAGAAATGCTGCCTTCCACAAATATAAATATTGTAGCTTAGTAGGTAATTTTACTGCAAGTCTAGAGCTTTTTAGGGTTTGCCATTCTCCGTTTTTATCTGGATGCAAGTTAACTAATATGTTGTAAACTAATGTTCCTATCTAACATATAGGTCTCTGAATTAAGGTAACTGCTATGTACAAATTTTCATTACTTGAATTCTAGATTAAACACACAATATTAAGAATAGTAGATAACAAGTTTACATAACTATTTTTACATTTTTTAATATTTTATGATAGTTTTGAGTACTTTGAAAGTTGCAATTTATTCAAATCACTATTAATTTTCACATATTCAAACACACGCTACTGTTCTTCAATATAATATTACTGATCAACTTTCAGGAATCCTATATAGTAAAAGCCTAATATGCTAAGTGTATGGACAACCAGTTGGCTGTTCAACCAATCAAAGCATAATATACTGATGACATGCTAAGGCCGCTCAAGAGCTCATTATGACATGCACTGACCACCAAGGGCAGATGCTCCAACAGGTAGGTTAGCTTGCTGCTGGAGTCTGGCCAATCAGGACTGAGTGAGATGGGCCAGACATGCCCTGCAGCCCTTCCACAGTCCCTCCTTGGCTGTCCAAACTCCCAGTCCCTCCCAGCCCCAATCATGCACCAGTGGGGTACCTCGGCCTGACCTGCACCCTCTCGCAATCTGGGACCCCTTGGGGATGTTGGAGAGCTGGTTTCAGCCCAATCCCACAGGCCAGGCTGAGGGACCCCACAAATTCATGCACCGGACCTCTAGTCACTAATAATAAACTTATAGGAATGAAATGTTTTTGCCCACTAGTGTTACTCTCATTATTGACCTAATATGGCAACAGAAGTTTTGTAGTTGTAATTGAAGTTACTATTTAATTGACTTTTAAATGGAGGGATTATGCCCTGGCTGGTGTTGCTCAGTTGGTTGGAGCGTTGTCCAGACACTGAATGGTCACATGTTCAGCTCCTAGGCCCAGTCAAGGTGTATAACTAGATTGTGTGTTTCCTCAGTCAGAGCATGTATAGGAGGCAACTGGTCCAAGTTTCTCTCTCTCTTCCTCTTTTCCTTCCTCTCTCTCTCAAATAAGTAAAAACATATCCTCAGGTGGGAATTATAAATTTTAAAAAATTAAAAATAAAATAGGTTCTTAATGGACCTAACATACCATGAGTGCCCTTTCAATGGAGACTTCTCTTTAGCTGGTTGTAACAGAGGATAGCTGAGAAATTCAAATAATGAGAGGAATTGAGCATGATGAATGTTCTCTTCGTCTGAGGTGGAGAGAGCCACAGGTCAAGGACCTAAGCATGGCCTCTGAATGCTGAAAGCAGTCCGCAGCTGGTAGTCAGGAAGTAAGCAAGAATTCAGGCCTCAACTCTAAGGAAATGGTTTCTGCCAATTACAGAAATAAGTTTGGAAGAAGATTCTGAACTGCAAATAAGCATGCAACTAGCCCCTAGCCTTGATTTCACCTGAGCAGAGAACTCAAACACATCATTTTGGTTTCTGATCTATACACCGAGTTAAAAAATCAATGTTGTTTTAAGCCACTAAAATTATTGCAATTTTTATACATCAATAAACTTCAAACAATTCCTTAATTTTATCAAATTAATAAAGCATTGATTTATAGAGCATTTGATAATCTACCATATTACCTTGAAATATATTTTATATATATTATGATATACTCATTCAAATTTCTCTAATAATTAGTCACCTGTTGTTATAATGGAAGTCAAATATTTCTTCCTGGTATCTCCAAATTTCTAATAAACATTAAAGTTCCCCTGTAAATAGCCAGTTCCTCTTTCTGTACACTAGACATAACAATGTAGAAAATCAGATCAATCTGTTAGCACTGACAATAACTTTATTGTCACAATGGGTCACAGTTAGTTTGGCTAGAGCATGTCAAAGGTCATGCTTTAGCCAAAGCCACAACAGTTTATCAGGCTGACCTCTAAGATTATTTTTTTTTGTTTTTATTTTTGGTAATTTATATTCCTTTGCCTATTTATCATTACCTTCACACACTCACACACATACTCACATACACACACACACACACACACACACACACACACACACCAAGGTATGCCAGATATCTGAATGCAGATAGGTTTATTGATTTCAGCTGAACATTTTGTAGGGACTAGGTATCACCATACAAACAAAAGACATTTTCCACCACTCATTAAAAGATCAGATATCCCTCATGCAGAGATCCCCCTGGGATCATTGGCATCTTGCCATCAGACTAAGAAATCATGGATCAGATTTCCCTAATTTCAAATAACACCGTGATAAATGGGTAAGAACTTTTTGTTCATCCCCTACCAGAAGAGTATGGGTATGCTTGAGTATATTACTTTACCAGAATGCCTTATATGTGGACAGATTTTCCCAAGCCAACATGCACACACCCATACTCATGAATAAAATCTATCTCTCTGTGTCTTTCACACATGGACATACACACACCCACACAACCACAAATAAACCACATTCTCTCAACTAGGGCGCAGGAACACTTGCAGAATACTTAAGTTTTATCCCCTTGGGCAACTATGAACACATGCCTTATATTTAAAAACTAAATGATAAAGTTTCTTAAGAAAACCTGACAATCCCCGCTAAAGGTAATTTAGGCCTAAAACTAAAAAGTTTGTCAAAGAAGTCACCTTCGTTTTCTGACTAGATTCATTTAATTAATTTATTGTCCATGCACCTATTCAAAAAGTATAGAAAACATGTACATTAATGCAAAGGATTATAAATTTTTCATTTTTATAAATGAAAAAATGTCTATTTCCAAGGCATATATTCTATAAGGCAAAAAGAAATTTGAAATGAGTTAAGTATAAACCCATTTAACATACTAGAAGCCCCATGCATGACATTCATACACAGGGGGTCGGGAGGGCCCCTCAGCCCAGCCTGCACCCTCTCCAGTCTGGGAGCCCTCGAGGGATGTCCGACTGCCCGTTTCTGCCCGTTCCTACAGGAATCGGGCCTAAACGGGCAGCCGAACATCCTCTCATAATCCAGTACTGCTGGCTCCCAATTGATCACCTGCCTGCTTCCCTAATTGCCCCTAACCACTTCTGCCTGCCAGCCTGATCATCCCCCAACCACTACCGTGCCAGTCTAATTGATTTCTAACTACTCCCCTACCAGATCGTTTGCCCCCAACTTACTTCCTCTGCTGGCCTGGTTACCCCTAACTGCCCTCCCCTGCAGGCTTGATTGCCCACAACTTCTCTCCCTTGCAGGCCTGGTCCTTCCCAACTGCCCTCCCCTGCTGGCCATCCTGTGGTGGCCATCTTGTGTCCACATGGGGGCAGGATCTTTGACCACATGGGGGCAGCCCTCTTGTGTGTTGGAGTGATGATCAATCTGCATATTACTCTTTTATTAGATAGGATAGAGGCCTGATACATGGGTAGGGGCCAGCTGGTTTTCCCTGAAGGGTGTCCTGGGCCAGGGTAGGGGGTCCTTTGGGGCATGGGACAGCCTGGCCAAGGGGCCTGTGGTGGTTTGCAGGCTGGCCACACCCCCCAGCAACCCAAGTGTAGGCCCTGGGAACTGGGATTAATTTATGTTCTACAATTGAAACTTTGTAGCCTGGAGCGAAGCCAAGCCTTCTGCTCACTTCGTGGAGACAGCCATTTCTGTTTGGGTTTATTTAAATTCTGTCATTGAAACTTTGTAGCCTAGAGTGGAGGCCTAGGCCAGCAAGGGCTGCAGAAGCTTGGCTTCACCATTGCCGGGCAACTCTAGCTTCTGCTCTCTTCAGCTCTGTGGCTGCTGCCATTTCTGTTGGATTTATGTATCTTCTATAATTGAAACTTTGTAGTATTGAGTGAAGGCCTAGGCCAGCAACAGCAGGCAGAAAGTTTATCTTCCTCCATTGCCAGGGAAACCCAAGCCTCCCTCTTGCTCTCAGTGGCCACAGGCATCTTTGTTGGGGTTAATTTGCTCCTGATTGATTGGTAGGCATAGCTTGGGGGTGTGGCTTGATCAGAGGTACAGTCAATTTGCATATTAGTATTTTATTAGATAGGATTTTGTGTGATGAGAAAAGAGTGGTCCAATAAATTAAGGGATTGTGACAAATGAAGATTACAATAAAAATTACACTATACCAAGTTCTAAACTTTGAATTTAAATCATCTATATAAATATGTGTGCAAAGGAAAAGTAGCATAAGTAAAGTTCACAGCAACAAGAACACTTGATAACTCAAGAAAAGGTCATGATTCCTAAAGAAAATAATATTGGTAGGGTTTTTAAGAGATAAGATATATGAAACACACAAAATCAAAAATGTGTGAGGAATCGTGGCCATGTTTAGCATTTTGATCCTTTTTGTAAGGTAAAACTTCTTTTGTTGGTCAGAATTGTGATAATATTCATAATTCTGGGTCTCAATCTGGCCTATTGGGTGAAATGTACTGGAGTGAATAAAGAAGACCGTGATTATGTGGAGATCCCCTAATAGTAAAGGAAAAAAATCCTTCCATTTGTAACAACATGTAGGGACTGAGAGAATATCATGCTAAGTGAAATAAGTCAGACAGAAAAAGACAAATACCATATGATTTCACATATAATGAAATCTAAAAAACAAAATAAATGAACAAACAAAACAGAAACTAACTCATAGATACAAAGAACAAGTTGATGGGTGCCAAATGAGAGAGAACTTGAAGGGTTGGGTGAAAAAGGTGAAGACATTAAGAAATACAAATTTGTAGTTAGAAAATAGTCAAGACATGTAAAATACAGCATAGGAAATATAGTCAAAAATATTGTAATAACCGTGCATGGTGTCAGATGGGTACTAGACTTATCAGGATGACCGTTTCAATAAGTCATATAAATATGTAATCCCTTGTTGTACACCTAAAAAGAAAATCCTATTGTATGCCAACTGTGATTGAAACTTTTTTCAGTTTTTAAAAAGATTGGCCAAGTTATGCTAATTAGGTCAATGAGTAATTGATGCATATGAAGGCTATATAGGAAGTAATGTCCTTAAGTATTGTGATTAGTTTTATGTGCATGTTATTAGTAAGATGACCAAGAGTGGTCAGGAATAAACTTAACCATTGGCTTAACTGACAGAGCTATTTATATATGATAACTATATCCACCAACCTGGCAGCATCATATTAGTGGCATATGGATATATATTTGTGTCAGTGCTATTGATAATTAATTTTGATCATTTACTTTCGGTGCTGTTCTGCTAGGTTTCTCCAGTTTAAAATTATTATTTTTATAATTAATAAGCAATTGTTTGGCAATACTTTGAGATTATGTAAAAGCCCTATATTCATTACATTTTGAGCTTTATCTTTATCATTTACTAATGATTTTTGTGCTATTATTCCTTCTAAAATCATAGGGACATTTAAAATCACTTTTATTTTTCCCTATTTATATTTCTGTAGACTTGCTTTTTTGTTTTATTCAATATATATATATAATTATGTTTGCATAATCTTAGCAGTGATATCCCATTTCTTCCACTATATTCTATTTCCATGTTTTATCTAGAAGGAATTTAAAAGTCCTACCCATAGTCTAGGGGAGCATAATACACAATGACATGGCCATTAAGGATTATCATTGCTTACAACAGCAGTTTTCAAACAGTGTGCTGTAAGAATTTTTTAAAAATGCAATAAGTGATTATTTAGTCTGGGGCACTGATCTCTTTTCCCTTAGATTGTCAGACAAAAACAGGACAACGGCCAACACAACAATAGCCACCCAGTGTGAATGAATAAAAAATTATACCTATTTTTGTCAGATCAGCAATATATATATATATATATATATATAGTTTTTGGTGTGCTGAAAAATTTTAGTAATTAGTTTGTGTACCATGAGCTAAAAAAGGTTGAAAATTGGTGGTTTACAACAATGACCCAAGTGGTAATAACTTGGCTTTTGGTGCAGTAATTTTTTATTCAATCATCCATACACATATTCAACAAAACTTTATAGAATAATTACTAAATATATTTCCGTTTTTGGCAGGTACTGCAGTGAACAAAGTGGATCAACTTTCTGCATTCACAGGCTACATCCTATTTTACATGGCATAAGATAAATCTATGCTTGACATGAAATCAGATAATAAAAAGAGCTTTGAAGAAAATTGAATCAGTGTACGTAATTACTGGTAGATAAGCATAGGTTTTATGTTATTTTTTTTTAAGTCAGTCAGATGTAGTTGTGAGGAGGGAGACAATGTTAATCAGCTTAACAATAACCCACAATCATCAGGCCAACTGGTTAGATGTTATTTTAGAGAAGGACCAGAAGTACCTCTCTGGAAAGCAATTTTTCAGCACTAATTTAAAAGAAACAAGAGTGCATGGGCATGGAGCCAAAAGCTTGCCAGGGAGAGAAGAGAGCAATGTAAAGGCACAGGTGAGTAGTGTGGTTAGGAATAGTAAGGGTTCCATGGAAGCTCGGCCAAAATGAGCATGCAACATTTAAAAAATGAAGCAGAAATTCTTCTAGGGATATGGTGATAAAAAAATCACACCAGTAAGAGAACTCTTACTTATTTTGGGTGATGCACAATCCTGTTTGTGTGTGTGTGTGTGTGTGTGTGTGTGTGTGTGTGTGTGTGTGGATGGTAATGAACAAGGGATTAAATGGAAGTAACATTTTGTTTTTCATCTTTTAAATGGCTTCTGGATAATTTGTGAAAATAAAAGCATGTTGGTATCAATTGCAATAGTTCACAAATTATAGTATCTGTTATCACAAATAATAAAGACACATATATTTATAACTTTTTGAACATCATTCACAAATTAATAGTTAATTGTCTAGACTAGAGTTTCTAAAACAGAAATATTTCTACTGGGCCACCTATGTTCTCTACCTTTCCATATCTCTGCATCCTAGAATGCCACCAAGTTTGTATTATGGTTGATCTCAATAGAGACACAGTTTAATTTCCTTCCTTTGTGTGATTCTATATTTCTTTTCTTGATAACTGGTAACAGAATTATAGGTAGCATAAACTTAGTTAAGGGAGAATATATTCATCAAGATTCAATAACATATGTTTTAGCATCATATCCTTTATGAAGGAAGATGAGACTAGAAAGAAAAATTTTGAAATTCATAAAACCACAGTGTATAACATTCATTATTGTGTACTTTGCTTTGCTTCAATTTTTTTGGGGGGGTGGTTTAAGCTCTTTTCTTTTTTAGAGACTTTATAAATATTTAATGAATGTTCAGCAGAGAACTATTTTTAGTTTTGATATTGCTTTTACTTAATGGCCAGCTAGTAAACCCAACACTTCTTTCATAGTGAAACAATTCAAGTGACATGAAGCAAACAGTAGGATTTTTGGTTATAATGGCAGTTTGTCTAGTTTTCTATAGATTTTCCAAAACAATATTTTTAAAGTACCAACTTTAGAAAATAATCAACATATTTTATGAAAAAATTGTTCTCATACAACTTTAGGATTCAATGGAATGTAAGACAATATGGGTTGATTCTAAGGAAGCTCTCAGACAACGTTCTGTCAATGATTCACAAAGTCCATAATGTAAAAGAGCGTTCCTACCCAGGGTGTTTCTGAAGAAAATACCAGTAATGCAGGTTAGAGAGTTTTACACCATAATTTGAACAAATGATGAATTAAACACTTATATATGATCATTTATTTGTGTATACATATTCCAGATGCTCACATTGAGCCTTGGGCATTTTGAGAGATGCTGTGGGAGGTTTATTAGGGAATCTAAACAGTAATGCATAGTTGTGCCAGGCCTTGTTTTAGAGCAATTCTTGTGCTTGTTACATTCTTTACTCCCATGGAATTAAGCACTTTTATACTGAAGTTTTGGTCCATGTATACAGCAGTTGTTGTTTGAGATTGGTGGGTGAATATCTGAATTTTATAAAATACAAAGTTATATTTACAAGGTCTGAAGTAGATTTAAGCCACAAATTGCCTTAGTGAATTCACCTGACTTTTCCCAAATAACCTATCTGACCATCGGCTAATTTTTTAGGTTTTTGTGTGAAGCTAAATACCCTGATGCTTCCTATGTGCATACATACCTACTAAAGATTTCAATTTCTTACTATTTTAAGTTTTAAAACACAGATAAGGTTAAATATTCTGGTAAAGCATATTAGATATTATTTTGCATGTTAACTTTTCACAACCCAAGAAAAGTGATGCTAAGCAACACATGTTAATATTTTCTATTAATTGTAACTTGAAAAAAATTGGTCTTGGTTGTACTCGTCACTTTGTTTTATCAAAATAATAACATGCATAGAAATTGTATGGCTTTTTGTTTTATAATTCTGGAACTCAATTCTTTCTTAGCCTATAATTGTGCCTTTTTATCAATGTTATAATATCTGTGTTATTACCGGTTTCCTTAGGCAATTCACATTCAATGTGAGTATTGGTATAGTTTGATTAAAATCTACCATCTTACCAGATCTCTATTTGTCTCATTTTCTTTTCCCCCCCTCTTCTTTGCCTTCATTTGTACTAATAGACCTTTACTCTTCGGATTCCATTTTATTTCCTTTTTTATGTATACATCTTGTTGTCCTTGTTGCTAATTCCTTAATGTTGCCCTAAGTTTATAATATGCATTATTAATCAGTCTACCTTCAAATAATATTCTACTTTGTATAAAGGGTAGGAATATTACAACTGTATATTCCTAATTCTTTCATTCTACCTTTTGTGCTATTATTGTTATACTTTCTTTGAAAAATGGCATAAACACACAATATAGTAATAACATTTTTTAGCGTTTTTGTTATAAGTAAAAAATAATAATTTCATTATACTATCATCTTTTCATTTGCAGTGCTATTCATTTCATTAAGTGTCCAAATTCTAATATGATATTTCTACCTTAACAAACTTCATTTACTATTGTTTACAGAGTGGGTATGTTGAAAATTCATTTCTACAGTTATGGTTTTGTCTGAGAAAGTTGTTTCTCAAACATTCAGACCACAAAAAATTACTATTACAAATGATGCTATAGTGAGTATTGTTTAACATGTGTGTATAGCATAAGTGGAATAACTTTATCTAGCTTACATCCAGAGTGGAATTTTGGGGTCATAAGATATTTACAACTTAAATTTTATTTATAATTTTTGAATTGCTATTCAAATAAGATTATACCTATTTGCAAATGTACTAATTTTATTTCACAGCCCTTGTTTTCCCTGTTCTTCAATATTTGGAAGTGTCAGAATTTAATTAGTGTATACTATTTCTATCTATGAAACAATATATATGTGTGTGTATACCATTGCCAAATTATGTATAGCATTATTTAATATATTTAAGGCTTTATATAATTCAACTATTATTTAATTCTTTAGACTACTTTTAATATACATTTTTTAAAAAAATGTCTACATTTTGGAGATTATTAAAAAGAGTAAGATGCTAAATTATGTGTTCCATTAGTTTGTATAATATCCCACTATCTACTGCTTCTCAATTTTTAGAACATAAATCAATGTAACTTAATAGAAGTTGTATATTTTTCCAGAAAGAAATTCAAATTTTATACTTATTGGCACCCCTAATTGGGGGCAATTTATAATTTTCTGTTTTAAATTCAAGTTCCCAATGAAAAAAGGATACTAGACTGACAATGTATATTTAGTAAATTATAGCTAAAATTAGGCTACTATTAATATAAATGTAAAGATTGGTAGAAGATAAATGATTGTCCTATCAGTGATTAAAGACTTACTTTTGATGCATATATCATTAAAGTATAGAAAGGATTTAAAAACATAATTTGCCTTTTGGGGTTTTAGTTCCTTTCAAAATATAGAATCGTCCTATCTAATAAAAGAGTAACATGCAAATTTGACCATACCTTCCCCACACCCACAAGCCATGCCCACAGCCATGCCCACCAGCCAATCAGGAGCAGATTATACAAATAAACCCCAACCAAGATGGCTGCCACCACTGAGAACAGGAGAAAGGCTTGGGTTTCCCTGGCAACAGAGGAAGCCAAGCTTTCTGCTTGCCATTGTGGCCCTAGGCCTCCACTCAATGTTACAACATTTTAATTATAAAAGATAGAGAAATGGCAGCATCCATGGAGCTGGAGAGAACAGAGGCTTGGGTTTCCCTGGCAGTGGAAGAAGCCAAGCTTTCAGCCTGCTGTTGCCAGTCTAGGCTACAAAGTTTCAAACAGAAATGGCTGCTGCCCTGGAGGGTGCAGAAGGCTTGGCTCGCTCCAGGCTACAAAGTTTCAATTGTAGACATAGATTAATCCCAGATGCGAGGGCCTCCACTTGGGTCACTGGGGGGCATGGCCGGCCTGCAAACCTCCACGGGCCCCTTGCACAGGTCACCCCTCGCCCCAAGGGAACCTCCAACCCTTCAGGGCAAACCAGCTGGCCTCCACCCATTCATCAGGCCTCTATCCTATCTAATAAAAAAGTAATTTGCAGTTTGACCATCACTCCAACACACAAGATGGCTGCCCCCATGTGGTCAAAGTTCCTGCCCTCATGTGAACACAAGATGGCCACCACAAGATGGCCAGCAAGGGAGGACAGTTGGGAGGGACCAGGCCTGCAAGAGAGGGCAGTTGGGGGCAATCAAGCCTGCAGGGGAGGGCTGTTTGGGATGACCAGGTCGGCAGAGGAGGGAAGTTGGAGGCAAACAGGCTGGCAGGGGAGTAGTTAGTTAGACATCAATTAGGCTGGCAGAGTAGTGGTTAGCAGGGGATCAGGCTGGCAGGCAGAAGTGGTTAGGGGCAATCAGGGAGGCAGGCAGGTGAGCAGTTTGGAGCCAGCAGTCCTGGATTGTGAGAAGGATGTCCAATTACCCATTTAGGCCCAATCCTACCGGGCCTAAACGGGCAGTCAGACATCCCTCGAGGGCTCCCAGATTGGACAGGGTGCAGGCTGGGCTAAGGGACATCCCCCGACCCCCGTGCACGAATTTTGTGTACCGGGCCTCTAGTTTAATATAATAATTTTTCATTTGTCAGGAAGTTATAATCTTTTATGATCTCAACTCTTGATCCAATTAAAAAGATAACAGAAAAAAATCTCCACTGTTATCAGGTTTTGGCTAGGTTTTATTAACTTTACTTGTGTTGATGTATATTAATAAGGTATTTTTAGATTATAAACACAATGTCCATTTCCATTCCCTTTAATATTGCTTAGATTGAATATATTTGCTATAGTATTAAAACATTTGAAACTGCCATATACAATACTCAGATGAGGCATAATATATAGTATTAAAACAATAAAGATATTTGAACTTTTTAAACAATCAGTAGTTAATTTAGATGTACTCAAGCTGCCACTGACATTCCTGATATACTGGTATATTCTTATTAAAATAAAACTTAATGTTAAAAGTCACTATAATAAAACAGTATTTCTAGTCTCAGTCATGTTTCCTCTAATATGACCTTCACTGTACTGATTATGAAAATTCATACTTCCATAGATCAAGATTCAGGAAATATACAGTAACAAATACAGAATTAGTTTCTTGTTTTAAATTCTCACAGATCCAATTTCTTTTCTAATAATGGAGCAAAAATGTTTCTTTAAAACTACATTGAACAACTTTCCTCTGTCATACACCCCTTACCTCTATTTTCTCCTTAACAAGAAGAAAAGCAAATTTTCAAAGGTAGACAAAAACATAAAAGACAGTTATAATAATACTAGAGGCCCAGTGCATGAATCCATGCACCAGTGGGCTCCCTTGGCCTGGCCTGTGGGATCAGGCCAAAACCTGCTCTCCAACATCCCCTGAGGGGTCCCAGATTGCAAGAGGCCACTGGCTAGGTCAAGGGACCTCACTGGTGTATGACTGGAGCTGGGGAGGGATTCGGGAGTTTGGCCAGATGGGGAAGGACCATGGGAGGGCTTCAGGGTATGCCCAGCCCATCTTGCTCAGTCCCAATTGGCCAGACCTCAACAGCAAGCTAACCTATCAGTTGGAGCATCTTCCCCCTGATGTCAGTGCACATCATAGCAATTGGTCAATTAGTCAACTGTCTGCCCCCTTGTAGTCAGTGCATATCATAGTGAATGGTTGCTAATTATATGCTATATCCTTAGCATATAATTAGCATATTATGCTTTGATTGGTTGAACAGATGACCAGACATTTAGTATATTAGGCGTTTATTAAATACTAGAGGCCGGTGCATGAAATTCATGGGGGAGGGAGGCCTCCCCTCAGCCCAGCCTGCACCCTCTCCAAATTGGAACCCATCGAGGCATGTCTGACTGCCAGTTTAGGCTTGATACCCAGGATTGGGGCTAAATCAGCAGTGAGACATCCCTCTCACAGTCTGGGAATGCTGGCTCCTAACTGCTCATCTTTCTGCTGGCCTGATCACCTCTAACTGCCCCCCCCCACCAGCCTGGTCACTCCCAACTGGCCTGGTCACCCCACGCAGCCTGCTGTTCAGTGGTTTAGTCATCCCTCACTAACCCCCTTGCCAGCCTTGTTGCCTCATGCGGCCTGCTGTTTGGTTGTCCATCTGGTGGTTTGGGTCATGATGGCCCCTGGCTTTTTATACATTAGGATAATGGTTCGTGAATTCCAGAAGACTGACTGTTTCCTGAATTCCCAAAAGCGAATAGCAATAAAAGGGGTTTAGATACAGTAGGGGCAGTTTTAGGAAAGGGTCCATGGCAGAGGAATGAATTCCTCATGGGCAGAGACAGCTCCAAGCCACCAGGTTGTTTACAAGAATGTTACAATATAAGGGGAAGAAGAGGGGCCACTGGGTGAGCTTTGAAACTTTGAAACTGATACTCTGCAGAGAAAAGGGAAAATTGGCCGATTATAAAAGTATTAGAGGCCCGGTACACGAAATTCATGCATGGCGGGGTGGGCACGAGGGGGCGTCCTTCAGCCCAGTCTGCACTCTCTATAATTTGGGACACCTCAAGGGATGTCTGCCCGTTTAGGCCCGATCCCACCTACCGGGATCAGGCCTAAATGGCCAGTAGGACATCTTTCTCACATTCTAGGACTGCTGGCTCCAAACTGCTTACCTGCCTGCCTCCCTGATTGCTCCTAACCACTTTTGCCTGCCAGCCTGATCACCCCCTAACCACTACCCTGCCAGCCTAATTGGTGTCTAACTTCTCTCCTGCCAGCCTGTTTGTCCCTAACTTCCCTCCTCTGCCACCCTGGTCACCCCTAACTGTCCTCCCTGCAGGCTTGATTGTCCCCAACTATCCTCCCTTGCAGGCCTGGAACCTCCCACTGTCCTCCCCTGGTGCCCTGATGGCCCACAAGTGCCCTCCCTTGCAGGCCTGGAATCAAACACTGTCCTCCCCTACTGGCCATCTTGTGGTGGCCATCTCGTGTCCACATGGGGACAGGCTCTTTGACCACATGGGGGCAGCCCTCTTGTGTGTTGGAGTGATGGTCAATCTGCATATTATTCTTTTATTAGATAGACTAGAGGCCTGGTGCATGGGTGGGTACTGGCTGGTTTGCCCTGAAGGGTGTCCTGGGTCAGGGTGTGGGTTCCTTTGGGGTGTGAGGCAGCCTGGGCGAAGGGCCTGTGGTGGTTTGCCACAGTGACCCAAGCAAAGGCCCTGGGATCTGAAATTAATTTATATTCTACAATTGAAACTTTGTAGCCTGGAGCAGAGCCAAGTCTTCTGCTCACTCTGTGATGTCAGCCATTTCTGTTTGAAACTTTGTAGCCTAGAGTGGAGGCCTAAGCACTAGGGCTGCAGAAGTTTAGCTTCCTCCATCTCCTCTCAACCCTAAGCCTCTTCTCTCTCCAGCTCCATGGCAGCGGCCATTTCTGTTGGGATTATGTATCTTCTATAATTGAAACTTTGTAGCATTGAGTGGAGGCCTAGGCCAGCAACAGTAGGCAGAAAACTTGGCTTCCTCTGTTCCGGGGGAAACCCAAGCCTCCCTCCTGCTCTCAGTGGTGACAGCCATCTTGGTTGGGGTTTATTTGCATAATTTGTTCCTTATTGGCTGGTGGGCATGGCTGTGGGCATGCCTTGATCAGAGGTGCGGTCGATTTGCATATTACTCTTTTATTAGATAGTATGGTGGGAGGAGGACGCATAAAATAAGGAAGGACCCATTTAGAAAATAGGATGAACAAAGAAGTTCCCAGCATTCATAAACCTGTGGACAGAGACACTCACTGGATTACATTTTTTTCTCATTATAAAGAGAGAAAGAAGGCTCTCCTATTTGGGGAACCCTTCCCCAAGGTGTTCCCCTTGGGAGACCTCTCTCCAGGGGGAGTTTGTATACGCTTGCAATAAACTTCCACATTTTTACTTAAAATCTTTTAGTTTATGAATTTTATTCTTCAAATTCCTTAAGACAAGAACCTGTAAGGAGAGTCCCAGCTTGCCTAGGGTATCAGCAACAGAAACAGATAAAATAACTAAGATTTAATAACTTTGAGGAGTGAGAATCAGGCTTCAGACATTTCAAGATTTATGGATTCAGTGTCTGAATATTTTGTGTATGTGTATAGAACACATTTTTGTAACATAATATTTGGGAAAGTGTATACCGGAGAATATAGAAATATATGGTAAATGAGAGAGAGGTGCAGAGGAGGAAGGAAGGAAGGAAGGAAGGAAGGAAGAAAAATGCAAGCATTCTATAAAATAATACATTGCTTCTTCTCACCTTCACTCCAAAAAATTCCTCCCCAAGGAAAATAAAGTAATTGGTACTATGATTCAAAAAATAAATCTTTTGTTACCCTTTATTTACCTAGAGGCCAGGATCATATGTCAAGCAAAACCTGCACATATTTAAGTTTGGGGCTATGAAAATAATATAAAATATATTAATATTTAATAAAGACTGAGGAGAGAAGGTTAAAAAAAGCTGGCTTCTCTAGTCATTAAGATCCTGAGGGAGTTCTGTGAATGTTACATGGGTTTGAAAATGTTTCCGGACTGCATCAAAGCTTGCAATATTGGAATAGGTTAAGGACCTACCATAAATTAATTGACTTAAATTCTTAAAAGAAATATAACATTTATATTAATTTAAGCTCTTTAAAAAAACACATCCTTTCTTCACCATATAGTATAAGTGGCAATGAAGATTTATAGTTAGTTCTTATTTATCTAATTTAATCTAAAGCTTAATATTTATTTTTTTAAAATTAAAAACACTTAACATAAGATCTCTCCTCTTAACCAAAATTTAGATGTATAGTACATAATTGCTGACTATAGGTACAATGTTGTATAACAGAACTATAGAGCTTATTCACCTTTAACTGGAATATTAGGCCCACTTATTAGTAATTCCACATTTCCCCCTCCTCACAGTTTCTAGTAACCATTATTTCACCCCTTGGTTCAATGAACTTGACTATTGAGTCTTCATTCAAGTGGAATCACATAGAATTTTGTGGGGAGCGGCCCAGGCAAAACACCTTGAGCATTTCTTAACTGTTTGTGGGCTAAATCCAAGGCGCCTGGCTGTCCCTTTTGTTAAGTCTATGGGTTCCACTCATAGCCTTTAGCCAGGAGATTCCAATAACAGAAATATACAAAAACCAAACAGAGGTGGAAGCTGCTTTAATTAAAAATGTTTCAGTTCTGACCTTTCAGAGCAATTAAGGTTGTTTACCAGCCTTCCTGGCTTCCTATCCACATCTTCTATTAGCTAGATGGGGATTCGTTTTGGGCACCTTTGTATTTTGGAATATAAATAAACTACTGCTGTTTGGGTGTCAGATGCTGCCTCTCCATAAAAGAGAACAGACATCCCACCCAGGCCCAGCTATTTTTCCTATTATTGCGTCTCTGTTTTCTGTACTTTTATTTCTTAACTAGTGGCCCAGTGCACAAAATTCATGCATGGGGGAGGAGGGTGGGTGGTCCCTCAGCCCAACCTGCCCCCTCTCACATACTGGGAGCCCTTAGGGGATGTCCAACTGATGGCTCACCCCCAGCTTGCCAGAGGCTTTAGGCCTTGGGCACTCAGCCATCTCCCTGCTCAGCTCAGCTCCAGCTGCCTGCGACCACCTGGCCCCAGGCGCTGGGCACTCACCTCTGCTTCTGCGCCCTGGCCGCTTGCCCCACCCCCTGGCTGCCTCCCCACTCGACACACCCCGTCCCCCCTGCTGCCTCCAAGCTCGGGTGGCCAGGGCACCATGGCGCTAATCACTGCTACTGCTTCTTCTCCACCCCCGGGGCCCAGCCCTCGCATGGCTCGGCCCCGCCTCTTGGCCCCACCCCCTACTCCTGATTGGCTGGTAGCATAGCCAATCAGGAACCACGGTGTGGCCACATTTGCATGTTACTCTTTTATTAGATAGGATCCCCAGCTCCTCTACTCAGCAATTGGACCCAATCTCTCTCTCCACACTGGAAGTGGAAAAGAGAGAAAAATACCCACAGTATTTGTCTTTCAGTAACTGGCTTATTACACTATATAACATATTCAAGGTTTATCTATGTTGTCACATTCTGCACAATTTTTACTCTTTTTCTGATTCCGAATACTTTTATATTGTATGTATATTTTTTAGCCATTCATCTGTCAATGACCATTTAAGTAGTTTCTACAAATTGGCAATTGTGAACAGTAGTGCAATGAACATGCAAGTGCTAATGTCTCCTCAATGACCTGGTTTCAAATATTTTAAGTAAAAAGGGATTTCTAGGTCATATAATAAATCTATTTTTAATGTTTTTGAGGCAGCTCCACTTTACATCCCTACAAACAATATGCAGGGGTTCTAACTTCTCCACATACTTTCCAATAATTGCTGTCTTTTTTTTTTATAATAGCATTCCTGATGGCTGTGAGGTAACACCTCATTGTTATTTTGTTATTTTTTATTTTCATTTAGGAGATACTGATTGGTGACACTGAGCATTTTTCCTATACCTATTTGGCAATTTGTATCTCTTCTTTGCAGAAATGCCTATTTAAGTCTTAAGCCATTTTTATAAAAATTGGGATATTTACTATTTTTGCTATTGACCTGTGCACCAGGCCTCTATCCTATATAATAAAAAGGTAATATGCAAATTGACCCTAAAGGCGGAACAACCAGAACGACCTCTGGACCAGTCACTATAATGTGTACTGACCATCTCATGGCCTTTTCCAGCTGGCAGGCTCTGATCATCTAATGGCAAACAGGGAACCAGGGGTGGTGGTAGACCAGGACCCCCCAGAGTGAGACCAGTGAGCAGACAGGAACACTCGACCTCTTGGTCCCTTCCCCTGGCTGTCAGGAATCAATTACCTGATGGCCAAAGGGGAACCAGAGTTAGGTGGCAGCAGTGGGCAGCTAGGAAAGATGTCCCTGATTGCAGGCCAGGTCTAGGGACTATACCCGCACATGAATGTCATGCACTGGACCTCTAGTATTGTATATAACATATTAGAAAAATAAGTTGATTATTTTTCTCTATTATAAACAACAGTGCAACATCTTCAATGTAAAGTAATGCAATTCTTTTGACATATTCCCCTTTGATACTATTGTAATTAACCTAGTTATTAATAACAGGAAAGGAGCAAAGAAGGAGGATGGATATTACAGGCATGTCCTTGAGCAGCTTTGCCAAGACGTTGCAGCTTTACACTCCTCAGAGAGCCTCAAATCTATTCCCCACAGATCCCTGGGGGAAGGGACTGGACATATAGGAGGCTGGGATGATGTCAGGAAGGTACTTGTTTGTCAGTCACACCTGGGAACAGATCATTGGCCAGAATGGGGATGGCTACTACAAGCACGGGAAGATGTGGATATTTAGTCCCCTAGACAAAGGAGTTTCCTCTCTTGTTGCTCTTGGTCTCTCTTGGTTTCTCTGGGCTCTTGCGCTCTTGGTCCCCTTGAGACTCTCGTTGCAGAGGATGCACTCTCTTGACTCCTCTGCATTTGCCCTCATGGCCCATGGCTATATAGACCCCATACACACAATGGACTAATAGACAGTTCCTAGCCCGATGCTGAACTGGACCCAGCTGCAACATGAAAGGGAGACTCTGGACACTGGCCCTGCTTTCAGCTCTACTGAATCCCCAGATATACTTCCAGTACTGGATTAAGGGAAATGGGACTTTGGAAACCCAGGGATATAATTCCATGCAAATAAAAATCATTTATTCTCCTGTACAAGTTTCAGAAAATTATTTTTCTCGAAATATTGTAAGGACACCAACTCAGCACTCAGAGATGCCCCACTTTCACCAATAAGATGTAACCTGCAAAAATAACTATTGGATTTAGAAATATGAATATTTATAAAGCTCATAATATGCATTTTATATTTTTAATGATTTCACTATATTTAATATTCATCATAAAATATGTATAACATAAGTATAGTAGTTTATATGAATAGACTATTTTAAATTAATAAATGTTTTAAATATTTTAAAGTTCTGCAGATGATTACTGGAAAGAATGTGTCCTTGATATTATCTAAGGTAAAAAAAAAAAGTTCAATATTTACATATTTTGGTGTGTCTAGTTATAGTTTTTAACTATGAGGAGTTAAAATATGGTGGTAGATGAGTGCATTGTAGGGTACACATGGAATTTCTGAGAAGGAAAGCTAGATGGAAGAGTTGAAGCAATTATTTAGACAAATCAACAAAAAAGTGAATACACCCATCATTTGCTAAATATTAGATACTAGAGGCCCAGTACATGAAATTCGTGCACAGGGTGGGGGGTCCCTCAGCCCATCCTGCACCCTCTTGCAATATGGGACTCCTCGGGAATGTCTGACTACCAGTTGGACATCCCTTTCTCAATCCAGGACCACTGGCTCCTAACCACTTGCTTGCCTGCCTGCCTGACTGCTCCTAACCACCTCTACCTGCCTGATTGTCCCTAACCATTTGCCTGTCTGCCTGATAGCTCCTAACCACTCTGCCTGCCTGATCACCCCTAGCCACTCTGCCTGCCTGATTGTTCCTAACCACTTGCCTGCCTGCCTGATCACCCCTGACCACTCTACCTGCCTGATTGCCACTAACCACTCTGCTGCCTGATCACCTCTAACCACTCTGCCTGCCTGATTGCCCCTAACAACTTGCCTGCCTGCCTGATTGCCCCTAACTGCTCGTCTGCCTACTGATTGCCTCTAATCGCCTCTGCCTTGGTGCCCGCCACCACAGTTCTGTCCAGAAGGACATACAGAATGACATTCGGAAGGTTGTTCTGTCTAATTAACATATTACACTTTTATTATTACAGATTGTGCTACATTACATAAATGATTTTCTTTATTGATCACATTTGATATTTGATTCTTCTGCTTTTTTCTATTTACACATGCAAAATGTCTTCACTGAAGAGAAAGTAACCATTTCATTTTCCTTCATTTATCCAAATCTATAACCTGTTTTTTTGTTGTTGTTGTTTGCTATCCAGAAAATTGGCTAAAAAATAATTTTAAGTCTTTTAACTCTATTATGATTACATATAAAACAGAAAACCATAAAACGTATTTACTATTTGTTGTTATATTTCTTAAAATATATAGCTAATATGGTTACCATAAATAAGTGACTCAAAATATATATTTATTTATCAATTGTAAATCATGACTTCTGAGGTGAGGCATAAAGGTTTTACAGAACAGACTTTCACATAATAGGAAATAATAAGCAAAAATTATGTATACCTACTTGCTTTCTTTTTTGATAGAATATAGAGTTAGTAATCTTCAGTTATAAAAAGAAATCAATATATACTTATTAGCCATATATTTTCAACCACAACTTAAATTAAACTTTAAAATAAATATATGAATCCAGTCCAAATGTTGCTTTTTTACTTAGAAAAATGTGTAGAATATGGGGAGTGGGAGTGTGCTGGGAGAGGTGAATGGGAGAAAAAGAAGATATATATAATACTTTCAACAATAAATAATTTTTTAAAAAGAAAGAAAAATGTGTAGAAGCTTCATTTCACAATTCTCCAAGGTAAATGCTTATGAAGGAAAAAAAATGTTGGCTCTATAGCTACAGGGAAATAATAAAAAGGAATTTAGTCTAAACATTAAAAAAATAAAATAAAGGATTTTATTGTCATAAAACATTACTAAACTATAAAAATTTTAGAAATAAAAGATAAACTAGTCAGAAATATATTCATTTCTAAAAGAGCAAGTGAATAATTGCGAAGTCTGAGAATTATCCAGATTCTGTTCCATAAAAGAACATTTATCATGACTGAATTTTAGTTTGCACCTAGAGACTTCTCCCAAAATTTGAAGTATAACAAATAGCAATTATTCATTAGATTTACTTAGCTACTAGATACACTACAATTAAGTAAATAATTTTATGCAATTTCGTTATTTACTGTGTTATTTTTCATTTTCTTTGAATTAGATAGTATTTATATTTTACTATTGAAAATTATTTCTTAAACCATTATAAACTACATAACTGAATTTTAATTATAATAATAATTTTTAAAACATTTATTTCTACTTCATTAATTCATATTTTATAATATGATTATAAAATAATTTTAAAAAGTCACACAGATAATACTATGCTAATTTGTTTATTTTTGTTATTTTTCACTGATCATTGGTAAGCTTAAGCATAGTTAATTTGGTACTATTTTATTACAATTTTTTCTCTGAACCATTTGTTTACTTATCAACAAGCTTATTTGTATTTTGGTTTTAATACCTAGAATTTCTTCAAATAAAGACAAATTGATTTTGCTTAGTTGCTTTGTTCTTTCCATTATTTATGATGTTCTGTTTTATTTATATGCCTGTTTCCAATAAATTAGTAGCATATAACTACCCAAGAACTAATGTAATAGTATGTAACTAACTGTATACATTCCAGAATACTTTGATTTTCAAAATTATGTTTACAAAACAGGGTTAATATTTATGTATGATTATTATTTTAGGCATTTCAGTTCATATTTATTTTCTGACAAAACTATTGTTTCATATTAAATTATATTTGGCAGCATATAAGTCATACATAACTTTTGACATTTTATGTTGGTACTTTTTTTTTCTTTTTGACAGAATGAGTTACATGGGCAATAATGTGGGAGCACAGAGGAAAAAGTAAGTCAGAGAAGTATAGCAGGGACTGTGGTGAGAGAATCTGAAGCCCTTCTCAGTGTGACACATCCATGCCCCAGCCTTTGGAACTATTGCCCACAGATGCCTCCTCCGAGCTGCATCTCTCATTGGGATTGGTTCCAGTTCACCGGGCCTGATGTTTAGTCCAGTGGTTTCCAGGAACCAACTTCTGCTAGGAGGTCTAAATTTAGAAGACTAAATTCTGAAATATTGAGGAATGTTGCTACTCTGTTGTTAAATGCATGGTAGCTTTAAATGCGGGATCAAATTCTGATCTCATTTACTGTTTTCATTCTTGTGAAGAGCTGTTTTAACAGCATAATACTAGGAATAAACCTTGAGGAAGGCAGTGATATACTCTCTCTTTTGGTACAAGTTTGAATGATCATTCTAGCTCAGTACCCTGACATTGGATCAGCCAACAACACATTTACCACCAAGTTTCAAATTAGTTTTTCCATCTGCCCAATCTTGCCTCCTTACTTCCTTACTAGTGTATCTCTTGAGAACATGTCCAATATATTTTCTGCATGAAATTCCAAGTGTCTGTTTGCCAAGAAACCAATATTTTTGGTATCAGAACCTAAATTGAGGATAACGAGATGGGGCACTCTTTATGGCTCCATGGCCATGAAGATCTCATTGCTGATGATAAGAGGTTCAGATGACCTTTAACATGTTGGAGCTGAATGTCTTCCAGCTTTAATTTTATTCCCATATTCTACAAAAACTAATTTTCTATATCTGGAAGAGTTCTAAACTTTACCTCTATAATAGCTAATTAATTTTCTTGTCATTTTAATTCTATTTATCAACACTTCCATTTTTATTTCAGCCATATTTTTTTATTTCAAAAAGCTTTTCTGTATTATGTGTGCACTTTCTTAATGTTGTCAAATATACTAGGTGTGATTTAAATGCTTTCATCTAATTTCTGAATTATTACATCTACATTAGTTTTTCAGTTTGATTTAATTCTCACTTATGTTGTTGGTTCATTTATGCAGCAAATATTATTTATCTAAGTGATGCTCTAGATACTTTGACTACGTGAATTAAAAAAAGAAAACATTAACTACTTTCCCTTTTAAAGTGGCACTGTGATGTGAAATTGAATTTTCTTTTATTAATTCTGTGTGAATGAAAGATTAAATTGATTTATAATATTAGCTCTAAGTGTTGTTGTAATTTGTAGATCCAAAAAAAAGTGCTTTCTTGGGAAGGGTGAGTGACAGCTATTAATAACTTGAGTAGCATGTCAGTGGACAAGATTCACTAGAAGCTAGAGGTTTTCTACTATGAATTATTTGGGCTATTCTCGCTGCAAATCTTGTTTAATCAATCTCATCAGCTTTCAATACACGGGGTACTTCACACTTGCTCATTTACTACTTACATACCTCACTGTGTAATGGCAATATTATTAATTTATTCACATATAACAAAATGAATAGTGCATACACCATCACATTTATGGATGTTAATGCCCTGACATTAATGTTTTTAAGAAACTTAAATATGCTAGGGTGATTTTCAAAAAGAAAATTTTCAATAATCCAACCTATGTACACAATTACTTTATATTTTATATCACCTAGACTATCTTCAATTTAATGTATTGAGTAATGATGTCTGGTGGTAATGTATCTTCTGAAACACATAATGGACAAATAAAATTATATGTTACTTATGTATTTAGTATTTATTCAATTATATTACTAGGTGCAAAACTGATATTGACACATATAACAACAGTGTAACAAATTTAAAATTTAATTACCCAGTTTATCACTGTTTAAATAAATATATAACTATAAATATAATTAAAATTTTAAAACAATATATCTTAATTATTAAGTTTGATTCTCAAATCCATATGTAGCATATATTCTTTTAAATATTATATATAAACCATAACTATATATTAAGTAGAATCAATATAAATCAGAATAAGAATTTTTATACCTTGCTGAAAGTATTATTGATTTCTAGAAAGAATACTAAGAGTAAACTATATATACAATAATATCATTTACAAGTGACATCTGTAATAAAAGGAGAAAATATATAGCTAAGTCAAAAATGTAGTACTTTGGGAGAACCAAGATGGTGGCATAGTTAAACACCTGTACTTGCTGCCTCCCACAACCACATCAAAATTACAACTTTTAAAATACAGAACAACTGACATCCAGAATTGTGAGAAAGCTGGCTGAGTAGAAGTACTATAACTAGAGAGTCTAAAATTCTGTCAAATAAGCTGTAGTTGGGTCAGAGAGCCTCAAACCTGTCAATAAAAGGTCCCAAAATGGCACAAGCACCAGCCTGCCTTGCTTCACAGCTGGGCCTCGTCTGGGCACTTCCAAACCCAATACAAAGAGGAGGAATCTGCAAATCTCTCTGTAGCTCCTGCTGGATGGCCCCACGCAGTAGTTGACTTTGCAACTACTTGGAGACCCAAGAGCCAATGTACCTAGTGGTCAGTGTGAGACCATACAAGATTACAACTCTTCACATCCATTAGTGACACACTCAAGGGGCAGACTCAGTGAGCACCAAACTCCCTCTGAAGCAAGTCTTGCTCAATAAGTGTGTCTCCTGCATAGCAGCTTTCCCATTGTAGTTACAGATGGTCCTCACAGCCAATTAGCCTAGAGGTCAATTCCTCCCAGTGATACCAAGAGCAATGAAGGTGCAACTACAACAAAACTGTGCATACAGCCCAAAAATGGGGTGTACCAACAGTGTAACCTCAGGAGGCCAAGCCACTGGGCACTATAGGACACCGACTACACAGGCCACTGTATCAACTCAAGGAGACTTAGCAGCTGCCCAATACATAGAATCAAACACAAGGAAGCAGCCAAAATGTGGAGACAAAGAAACATGTCACAAATGAAAGAAATGGAAGAAAGCAAACGACTGTATATAGAGTTCAAAACCACTGTTATAAGGTTGCTCAAGAATCTTCTAGAAACCTCCAAGGAACTTAGTAAGACTTTCAAGAATCTTAGTGAGAATGCCAAAAAAAAAAAAATGGAAAAGGACCAGTCAGAAATCAAGCATACACTCACTGAAATAAGGAATAACATATAGGGATTCAACAGGAGATTAAAGGATTCTGAGAATCAAATCAATGATTTGAAATACAAGAAGCAAAAAGCACTTAAAAAGAAAAAAAGAATCCAAAAATATGAAGATAGTGTAAGGGGACTATGGGAAAACTTCAAATGTACCAACATCTGAATTATGGGAGTGCCAGAAGAAGAGAGAGAGCAAGACACTGAAAATAATTTAAAGAAATAATGACAGAAAACTTCCCCTACCTAGTGAAAGAAATAGACTTAAAGTCCAGGAAGTACAGGAACCCCAAACAAGAGGAATCCAAAGAGGACCACATCAAGGCACAACATAATTAAAATGTCAAAGGCAAAAGACAAAGAGAGAATCTTAAAAGCAGCAAAAGAAAAACAGTTAGTTACCTACAAGGGAGCACCCATACAACTGTCGGCTGATTTCTCAACAGAAACTATGCAGGCCAGAAGGGAGTGGCAAGAAATATTCAAAGTGATGAACAGCAAGAACCTATAACCAAGAATACTCTATCCAACAAAGCTATTTAGAATTGAAGTTCACATAAACAGCTTCACAGACAAGAAAAAGCTAAATGAATTCATTGCCACCAAATCAGCATTATATGAAATGCTGAAGGGTATTCTTTAGGAATAGGAAAAAAATTTTTAAGGTAAAGATAAAAAATATTAACAACAAAGTGACAACAAATACATAGCTATCAACAACTGAATCTAAAAATGAATAAAATGAATAAAAAATCTGATGGACAGAATAAATTGGTGAATGGAATAGAATCAGGGGCATGGAAATGGAACAGACTGACGATTCTCAGAGGAAAAAGGGTTTGGGAGATGTGGGGAGGTGCAGGAAGAGATTAGACAAAGATCTTATATGCATTTATGCATCACCTATGGACACAGACACTATAGTGGCAAGGGCCTGGGGTGGGGTGGGAACCTGGTAGAGGGGAGCTATGGGAGGAAAAAAGAAGGACATCTGTAATAATCTCAATAATAAAGATTAATTTTTAAAATGTAGTACTTTGAAACTAAACTCTGCTTCACTTTACCAACCACTACTATTACTACCAGTACTTCTAAACCATCTTCATATCTGTCTCTACCTAAAATATAAAACTATCCAGAAAATATTCATATGGTTCCAATTTTCATATGGTTCAAAAAATCAAATTAAGAAAATAACTCCTGCCAGGCCTGTGAGGAATCTATCCCAATTTGGATAGTCAAACCAATTATTCCAGGTCATTGAAGTGCTGTTTGGCACATTACAGCAGGAGATGTGGGACCCTTATCTGAAAACACTTAATGCTGCTTTCCAAATTGCCTAACTTTCATTCAACTCAAGGACCGGATAAAAAGATTGGCTGCATTTCTGTTCATAACTTTCTTCCAAAAAATATTTTTGGTGTGATGTCTCAATGCACATTTTCAGCTGATAGCAACATTTTTATAAAAGGAAAGAAATAAAGAGGCATACATAGATCCTGTTTTTAGAGGAACTGGGATAAAAATTCACGTTTGATTCAAATCCAATTATATGGCAATCACTCCTAGCCCTAACAAGTATTTCTCACATAGTGTTTTAGCACAACAATTAAAAAAACTTAATTAAACTAAACAAATGTTAAACACCTCTGAATCCTAAGAGTTCTTATCACATGGAAGTTTTTTTTCTTTCCGTTTTATTATACCTATATGAGATGCTGTAAACCTTAAACTTATATAATGATTTATGTCAATTATTTCTCAATAAAACTGGAGGAAACAAGTAATATTAAAGACCTCCACAGTTAAAACAGTGTGATTGAAGTGACACTAGCATGTTACACCAAAACAATAGAGCCCTATTCAAATTATTATGTTTGGTAAATATTAGTTTTGTTAGTTGTATCAGGGTATATTTAAAATCCACTTTAATTGGATCACATAGCAAAAGAATGTTCACATTAAAATTCCACGTATATTTTAGGTGAAGATTAGTTAACATTCTAATAAACTGATGAATGAAGTAGAAACAGGGGCATAGATGCATGGAACAGAATGACAGCTGTCTGAGGAGATGGGGGGAGGAAGGGACTGGATGAAAGAAGCTGAAGGAAGGAATTAGCCAAAGAGAAGATATGCATAACGCATGGACATAGGCAGCAGTGTGGTGATGGCCAGAGGGAAGGGGGCGAGGGTAGGTTGAGATGGGAGAGTGGGAGGCAGGGAAGTGGGGACATCTGTAACAGTGTCAACAATAAAAATAAAGTTTAAAAAATAATACTCTATAAGTTTTAATTTAATTTCTTTTTTAGGATTTATTCTTCCTGGTCGCACTTTGTCCAAATATCACTTTATGACCTAAACTATTTCATGTGTAGGAATTGCTCAACGTGTGGTAATATGGCACTGTCCATAGCAGCAGGTCACAGTGTGGTATCCATAGCAACACTTCTCATGACCATGTCTTATGTGCTTATGATGATGTTTCAGGGCTGTTGATAAATCTCAGAACCATTATGCCTTGACACTCATGGCTTCATAACTTAAGCATTCCTTGATATTGCTATACGGCTTTGCAATATAATAAATTTGGAGGGCAAAACTACCATCCAGATTTAATGCAACAGCAAACTACTGCCAAGGATTTAATGCAACACCTGCAATATACATTGGTGAAGAATTTTAATAAATCAGGGCATTGATCTCGTGGGGCCTGTGGAGGAATTGTGTTGCCTTGGCATGCATGATTATCTTCCTCATCATTGCCCACCAAAAAGTATTTCTTTAAAATTTTTTCTTACATTCCCTTTAATTTAAAATAATTTATCCATACCATAACAAGTGAAGACCTTGATTTAAGTAAAGTGTTGTTTTTGTTTTGTTTTTGTAAGAAGGAACTAATAGGATTCAGCAATATACATGTAGCAGTTCCAGGCTTAGGCATGCAATGCACCCACTTAAGGATCTGATGGAGATGGTTCAAGAACTGAGAGTTGCACATAGTACATATAGAGCAATACTCCTGTGTGGTTTCCCAGTCTGGCTCAGGGCTAGAGGAAGAATTTATGAGAGACAATGTGGAGAGCACCTCTTACATTCATTTTTGGGACTGAATCAAGAATATGGGCCAGGTAATCAGAACTCTGCTGATTTGTTCAGCTGTCAAATCAGTGGGAGAACTGAGGTTGGCTTTTAGCTTTTGCTCTCTACAAATCTAGGGAGTAGTCAGCCACATTTTTCTGAAGCACCATGCAAAGGAAGGAAAAGCACTATCTCCAAACGGCTGTTAATCTGTAATCCAACAGCTGCCCCATTGGCATGATGCTTTGTATCTTCCTATGAATGAGCCTACATGCAAGGCTTTCTCTCCTGTCCCTGTGTTCTGATTTCCCCATTTCTTACTCCTGTGTACTTTTTTAATCCTCACCCAAGGACTGACTGAGTGGGGTTGGGGGGCAAAGATTGTAGAGAAAAACATTGATTGGTTGTTGTCCATATGAGCTCTGACCTGGGATCAAGCCAGCAACCTTGCTGTGCACAGGATGACATTCAACTGAGTCACTCTGTCTTGGCGTCCTATATAATTTTTGCAACTAAGAAACACTGATATTTTCCCTAGAAATCATGTATATATGTGATATTATCATAAAAATATTTTAAAGTTTCTATATCTACCTTCATTCCTTTTATTTTTATTTGCTCATTTATTATTATATCCTATCCAATAAAGAGGGAATATGCTAATTGACCAGCACTCCATCACAATGATGGCTGCACCCACAGCTGAGGCCAAGTTCCCATAAGGAGCCTTAATGAGCAATCAGCAGGGACCTGAGGCTACGCCCTCCCTCATCCTCATGGGGCTTTACAGGAGACCTCAGGCCACACCCCCTGCCCCAGTGTCAGGCCAAGGGACCTGAGACCATTCCCCCCACCCAGCAGAGCTTAATGGGGATCTCAAGTTTTGCTTCCCATCCTGATGCTGGACTAGGTGACTTCAGACTGCTCCTGCCCCATTGCCAGGCCAAGGGACCTCAGGCTGTACTCCCCACTAGATGGAGCTTGACAGGGAACATCAGGCCATGCCCCCCCGACCCTGGCACCAGGCTGGGGGAATTCAGACCATACCCCCTGCCCGGCAGGGCTTGACAGAAGACATCAGGCTGTGCCCCTTATCCAGTGGGGCTTAACTGGGGACCCCCAGTGCTGGGTCAGGAGAACTTAGGCCATGCTCCTGCCTGGTGGGGCTTGACAGGGGACCTCAGGTTATCCCCCACAGCCAGGAGGGTTTGACAGGGGATCTGGGCCCTCTTCCCCACCTGGTGGGGCTTGACTGAGGACCTCAAGGCATGCCTCCTGTTCTGGGCTGGAGGACCTTAGGCCACACCCCTCATCCTGGTGCTGGGCCAGAGGACTTGAGGCTGCGACCCTCTGCCTGTCAGGGCTTGACGGGGGACCTCAGGCCATGTCCCCCACCTGGCAGGGTTTGACAGGGGATCTCAGGCCATATCCCCCACCTGATGGGGCTTGACAAGGCACCTCAAGGCACACCCCCCATCCTGGTCTGGACTGGGAGACCTCAGGCCATCCCCCCCATTCTGGCACCAGGCCAGCGGACCTAAGGCTACACCCCTGCCTGGCAGGGCTTGATTAGGGTAGAAATGGCCAGGTCTGGATCTAGCCCAATGTGGAGGGTGGGTAAAGCTGGCCGGGTCTGGGTCTTATGTGATTTTGAGGTACATGTGGGTGGGTGGGGACTTAACTCTAGGCCCCATGGTGCGCCCCAGACTCTGACAGAAGAAAGGTTTTTATATTCATTTTACTAATTTTTTTCATCTCTGACACTTCTATTATAGAGAAAGGGCAAATAGCAATATTAAACTATTTCCTCTAATTAATCCCCTTTTAATGTGCATGAATTTTATGCACCGGATTAGTAGTATAAATATAATAGATCTTTTTATCTATTCTTTTACTGAATTGATTCATTAAAAATCTCTAGGAGAGATAGCTTTATAAATGGATTTTGAAATTGCTTTGGCTTCCTGGTCTGAGAGCAGTAATCTATAGCTAAGGTCATTTCTTAATATGTTGTCACTTCAGCCACTTGGATTTTCCCAACTACCAGTCAATGTCATGGTGTTTTCTCTACTTTCATACTGTTGCATGCTAAAATGAAAAAGTATGCTAGTGACTTAGGAACAAAGAGAACTTTGAGATAGCTTAGTCTGTAATCAGCAGAAGGACTTAGAAACATACTATATGAGTATATTTGAATAGAGGAACAAGAAACCTTGATAACGCTTAAGAGGTAAATCAATAGTATTATAGGATGACAATAATTAGGTGGCACAGGGAGACAAGTGAAAAAGAGAGATTTGGAGGCAATGGATAAAGTATAAATAATCAAATTTGACTAGTGCTTTGAAGTCAACTAGAAATAAAGTATAAAAACCTGGATGAAGTATATTTTATTGTTGCACTGCAGAACCATGCCATCACCCCAGAGAAGCAGCATTGGAATGGGAAGTCTCAAGGTCATATTAAGGAATAGAAAGAGCATTTTTAGTATGTGAATGCTTCACATAATTGTAATAATTGAAGCAATGTTACTGACAGAGATCATAAATTGTAGACTTAAAAAGTTGGTGTAAGGAAGTTTTGAATACTTATACTTAGCAAGCTATATAATAAATTAGAGACTAAGGAGCTATTTAAAAAGTAATATCACACAGAAAAATAAGATAGACAAGTTGATGAATCGAAAAACTAAAATCTATAAATAATAGATGTATCATTATATCTATAAATAATAGATGCAATCATTATATTAAATCAATGCTCTTTCATGATTACAACTTTAATTTTGTTTCTAACTCTTTATTTTGACATTGATTCTTCTACCAGAACAAAAACAAAAACAAAAAAAAGCAAGTCAATGACTTTTCTGTTCATCTATCCAAATTGCTACTCCTATTTTATATCTCAAATATATACAGTATGATCTCAATTTAAATGCTCATTTAGCTAACTAAAATGAAAATCCTAAATTTGGTAGATAACTGTTTTTCCTAGTCTTAGCATCTGCAGCAAAAGAAGAATTATTATCTTTATTGTCCCACTCTTCTTCAAATCTCCATCATTTGCTATTTATTGTTGCTAGTCCCTGTAGAGTGGGGTCCAATGTGACAACTAATTAAGAAGAAAGCTTAGTCATACAAGAAGGATGTAGCTGCCATACAATGTTGGAGCTAAACCTAAGCTTCAATATACACCACATAAGCATGGGTACACTGTTGATTTTCTTTGGCATTTTTGTAGAAATATCACTCTTTTTTAATTTTTTTATTCTTTAAAGTACTACAAATAGCAGTACATATGTCTTTCCCTCTTCCCCCCACCCCATTGTCTGCCCCCCAGTTCCCACCCCTAAGCACACATCCTCACCTGCTCCCCCGCCCCAGTGTCCTGTATCCACAGGCTATGCCTACATGCATGCACACAAGTACTTTGGTTGATCTCCCACAGCCCCCGCCCCCCAGCCTTCCCCCAGCAGTTTGACATTCTATTCAATGCTTCTTTATCAATCTTTCTCGCCTGTTTATTTTCTCTAAAAAGATCTTGCATCTGCATACTGGAAATAAATGTATAAGAACAAAAAATGTTTGAGTCTCAGTTTCAATGTCCAACTCTTCTGAGTCCCAGTTTCAATGTCAAATAGTTCCTTATGTGTACATTTCATCAATGGTATCTGGATGGTGGACATATGGTGGCAATGCAGGTTCCACCCTCTCTGGTTTGGTCCTGAGCCGGCTGCAGTGATGCATAGCTGCTGACTGCTAGCATGGCAAGGTGTCGTCAGCGTCTTTCATCTCTGAACTATCTTCATAGTTGGAACAGACCTGTCAGTTCCTCATTGTTGCAGGAATCCATATGGTCTTGGAGTTGTTCTCTGAAAATATACAAACATATTCTCGACCAAAAAGTTAATAAAGCGATCTTTTCTGTAAATTAGACTTGGGATTCTATTTTTGCCCAAATGACTTTCCTTTGGCTTATTTTGACACCATGTGTGTTTTCCATAGGTGTCCTGTTGTTGACATTATAAATGGAAGTTACTTTTCAGGAATAAGAATTTTCTAGATGTAATTTACTTACAGGATATTTTTCCTTACATGATATTGCCCCATTACCTCCCCCCCCCTTTTTTAATGGGGGCTTTTGGAAATTTTATATTGCAGTCTTGGTAACTTTAAATTTTAATTTTTGCACGCAAATATGACTGCTTTAGGTTCTTTGGATGTTAGGCAATATCACAGTGAGATTAACTACTAATAGAAATTTTAGTTAATATTCTAGGAACAGCTTTTTGTCCAGAACACTTAAATTTTCTTGAGTATTCACTTATTTCACTTGGCCAATTTAAATTAATCTGAAAACTTGATTACTATTTTACTGTCAAATTTAAGACTCAAACAATAATCTTAGTTTACCCTGTAAATATTAGTGGAAAGGATTATTTGCATTCTTGAGTAGGCCCTGAGTATTCCTGGTACTAGACTGAAATTAGATAAAGGGCAGCTGTTGCTGGCTGAGTCTCTATCTGTAATTTGGATCCCAATCTGAGAAGTGCGTGGGAGGCAAAGCAGCCATGGGGGCAGGAGACCTCCCTCAGAAGGGGTGAGAGTTAAGCCCCTGCAAGCTTTATGGGTGAGGGTCTGTGCCCCACCTCTGTTGACCTTTTAGTTCTCTCCTGTTGGCCCCTCTGTGACTGTGCCTGTCTTAGGTTGTTCCTTCCCTGAGGAATCTTACCCGTCTATGGCAAACCAGCCATCCTCCGGGGCCAAACAGGGTTATGTGAGGTTCAGTTCTGTCTCCTTGATAGTCTATGCCCCCGTGGCCTCCACTCCCAGTCCTTGCCATGGGATCCCCTCGCCTGCTGGCAGGGTCCTGGTGCTGATCACATATCTCAGGAGACCCAGGTTTCTTCTCCAGGAAGGGCCCAGCTCACACCATTGGGTGAGAGACAGATCCATGGTGCCAGCCACCCAGAGGCTTCAATCACAGTTTGAACTGAAAGCTCAGGCAACAGCTGTGTGCACTTGGATTGTGAGAAGAGGGTCCCACTTGGCAAAAAGGGAAAGAGGGGCCGATATAGAATGCTCAGATGCCTTCCCAGTGCCTTAATTCCTTCTGAAAGGGATTAATTCCTTTCTTATCCTTTTTTAAATTGCTGCCAAACATTCAAAGAATTAGTTTGTAAGTTTCTTCAGGATAATTGTACAATATGCTGTTGTCAAATATCAAAAATTATAATGACATTGTAGAATAATATTATGTAAAGGTATTATGGTGTAACAGGATGTTAAGGGGGGGGGGGGCCTAGCCTAAGGACTGGTGTCCCTTGGAGATGACAAGCTCTAGGCCATGTCAATTCAATCTCAAACTAGCTGCCAATTATTTTTATAACTTTATATAAGCTTTGTCAGGGATGTAAAAATGAAAATTACTTACCTTAGTTCAAGAGGTCAAATATATTGACTTTCTCCTTTACTCCCGCCACCTCCCACTTACCCTGAAGTTTGACATTCTGATGGACTTTTCTCAGTCTCTGGATCCATTCTTGTTCATCAGTCTATGTCATTGATTGTATTCCTCAAATGAGTGAGATCATGTGATATTTGTCTTTCTCTGCCTGGCTAATTTCACTTAGCATTATGCTCTCCAAATCCATCCATGTTATCGCAAATGGTAGGAGCTCCTTCTTTTTTACTGCAGCATAGTATTCCATTATGTAGATGTACGATGGTTTTTTAATCCACTCATCTGCTGATGGGCATTTAGGCTGTTTCCAAATCTTAGCTATGATAAATTGTGCTGCTATGAATATAGGGGTGCATATATCCTTTCTAATTCACGTTTCTAGTTTCTTGGGGTATATTCCTAGAAGTGGGATCACTGGGTCTAATGGGAGCTCAATTTTTAGTTTTTTGAGGAAACTCCATACTGCTCTCTACAATGGCTGCACCAGTCTACAATCCTACCAGCAGTGCACGAGAGTTCCTTTTTCTCCGCATCCTCGCCAGCACTTGTCGTTTGTTGATTTGTTGATGAAAGCCATTCTGACAGGTGTGAGATGATACCACATTGTCGTTTTGATTTGCATCTCTTGCATAATTAGTCACTTTGAACAGGTTTTCATATGCCTTTGGGCCTTCCTTTTGTCTTCTTTTTAAATGATTCTATTTAGGTCTGTTGCCCATTTTTTATTGGATAATTTGTCCTCCTTTTATTAAGTTGTATGAGTTGCCTGTAGATGCTTGAGATTAAACCTTTATCACTGATAACATTTGCAAATATGTTCTCCCATACAGTGGGTTTTCTTGTTGTTTTGTTGATGGTTTCTTTAGCTATGCAAAAGCTAAAGATGTAGGCATTATTTTGATGTAGGCCCATTTGTTTATTTTCTCTTTAGCTTCCATTGCCCTAGGAGCAGTATCAGTGAAGTTCTTTCAGATTATTTCTGAAATTTTTCTTCCTGTGGATTCCTCTAATATTTTTATTGTTTCCTGTCTTATGATTATTTTTGAGTTTATTTTTGTGTATGGTGTAAGTTGGTGGTCTAGTTTCATTTTTTTTGCATGTATCTGTCCAATTTTCCCAACACCATTTATTGAAAAGACTGTCTTGACTGCATTTTATGTTCATGCCTCCTTTGTCAAATATTAATTGAGCATAGTGGTTTGGGTTGATATCTGGATTCTCTATTCTATTCCATTGGTCTATGTCTGTTCTTGTGCCAGTACAGGCTGTTTTGAGAAGAGTAGCTTTGTAATACAGTTTGAAATCTGGTATTGAAATCCCACCGACTTTGTGCTTCTTTCTCAGGATTCCTGTGGCTATTTGGGGTATTTTTTTTATTCCAGATTGATTTTTGGAGAGTTCTTTCTAGGTCTGTTGGTATTTTAATGGGGAGTGCATTAAATTTATAGATTGCTTTGGGTAGTATGGACATCTTAATGATGTTGATTCTCCCTATCCATGAAGATGGTATGTTCTTCCATCTGTTTATATCTTCCTCTATCTCGTTTTTTAGTGTCCTGGAGTTTTCCATGAATAGGTCTTTTACCTCCTTAATTAAGTTTATTCCTATGTATTTTAATTTCTTTGGTGTGATGGTAAATGGAATTGCTTTTTTAGTCTCTCTTTCTGTAAGTTCACTATTTGTGTATAGAAATGCCATAGATTTCTTGGCATTAATTTTGTAGCCTACTATGTTGCTGAATTCATCTATTAAGTCTATTAGTTTTTTTATGGCATCTTTTGGGTTTTTTATGTACAATATCATGTCATCTGAAAATAAGGATAGCTTTACTTGGCCCTTCCTCTTCAAGATTGCGCAGTCTGCCTCCGAGCTGATGGCTCCTCAAAAGAACCCAGCCACACTGGGAGCTGCTCAGTCAGGGGAGGGAAATCCAGCAGTCCCCCTCCTTCTCCTGGAGCCCAGCTGTCCCCCAACTCACCAACAAACACTTCCTGTGCAACCCTCAATTGCTTCCTTCATCTGCCCTGGACACAAATCAGAACACATCCTTCTGTTCCGCCGCCATTTTTTCTCTCTCTCCAGGAATATCACTCTTTCTGGGCTGAGTTCTTATGGCTACAAATGATGTCAGCAATGATTTATTTAGCCTGTTACTCTTCCCTGACACCTGGATCTCCAGCCTGTCAATTTGCAGACTATTAAATGTTTGAGTTCTATTTCTTTCCAGGTGGTCTTGAGCAGAATTTAATGACTCTCATCAGCTTGTCCTTGTTATGATTCACTTCTTGTTCAGATGAAACACTCATTGCATTACTTGATTGACAGTCAAACACAATAGCAACCCACCATGATCCTATCCCCAACAACCTCATAGTCCATTGAGTGATGTTTAAGAGACTTTCCAGGGTAGTGGTCAGATTCCAAACTCTAAAATCCAAATATATTATTTAAATGATCCTGATAAAACAAACTCACCCAAAATTTAGGCTTGAGAAATAGGAGCAGAGGACCCCCAGCTCTCCCATGGGATAGGTATTGGTAGGACATACAGCACAGCTTATTCTAAAGAAATCTCTTCAGCCTCTCTCTCTTTCTCTCTCTCTCTCTCTCTCTCTCTCTCTCTCTCTCTTTCTCTCTTTCTCTTTCTTTCTCATTACAATAACCCAACTCTTTTTATGCAAATGTCATAAGTACAGTCATAAAAGCCCCAAAACCAATGATTTTGATATAGATTTAAACATCTGAAAACATACATTTGTATCAATAATTTTATCAACAATAAACTCAAACTTAATATTCTCTTCAGTAACTGCAAACATTGTCAAGTACTAAAATCACATTGTAAAGTTATAAAAATAAAGGTCACTGGGTGGGTGGGAAGAGATCAAGCAACAAGCTTGAATGCATTTATGCATAACCGACGGACATTGACAGTAGGGTGGCTGTGGCCTGGGGTGGGAGGCAGGAGCAGGCAGAAGAGGTCAATGGGGGGAAAAAAGGGAACATAAGCAATAAAATCAGTTATTAGAAAGCTACTTCTTATAAAATCAATTTTTATGAATTTAGGAATATAAGAATATATTTAAAAGGTTGAATTTTTAATAGTGTATAGCATATTCTAATCATGTAAATCAAAAACATCTTGGTTCCAACCACAGGATCTCACAATTATGCCCTGTAATTCTATATACCAGATACACTTTATGAATTCTTATGTTACTAAGAAGTGAAAATTAATATTAGGAATAAAAGATAAAAAGAAAACATAAAAATAAAGTATTTTAAAGAGGGTGGTGATAGTGTGTGCTATGTTTACTATACGTGTTAAACCTAAGCTTCAATACACACCACATAAGCATGTGTACACACACACACACACACACACACACACACACACACTTCTATTTGATTAGCTTTAGCCACAGTCCTTGGCAAAACACAGAAGTTAGGGGTTAAAACTAAATTTACTCAAGAATTGTTTCTATCTAACAGCATCTTACATAATAAAAATGAGTTATTTATGGTCTTACTTATTTAAGTGCCCTACCTCCTGCCCCTCTACCCAGACACTACTCCTCAACCCACCTTTACACACACAAGGAATAGAGGTGACTACTGTATAGTGCAGCTGCTGGTTGTGGAATGTGTTCTTTTCTCTTACCTCAGCATATGCAGTTTTACTCAAAACATGCCTAGGGCAGCTACACTTAGACTGCTTGAAGACTAAAAGTGAGAAAATAACCTCTGATTAAATATTTCACAGAAGGCACTTCACAGTGTTAGTAGGTGGGCCTCTTTTTCTTTTCTCCTAGAAATGGCTCTAGAGTCTGCACTGGTAACACTTATACCGTTAAGTGGTGTTGCTGATTATTGGCAGATTCTCTGCTTCGCTTGCTGCTCTGAAATCGTCCAAATCAGGGAAGTCCAGCCAGGCAGGTTAGTACTAAAGTGAAACATCAAGAAGCAGTATGGGGTGGGTGGGGGAAGGCGGGATATTAATCAGGACAAATACTTCCAGGAGAGGCACAATACCTTTGGAATCATAGGAGGCTCGTGCTCTTCTATACACCAGAACATCTCCAATATTTAATATTTAAGATATGACAGTAGACTTCTTATATTCTAGATGACATTATTAGAAACACAAATAGATGGAGTATGGTTGGCACATGGAAGGAATCTTGACAGAATAAAATTGCACTGCATAAGGAAGTAAAAACATCAAGGTGATTTTTACAGATCATCTTGCAAGCAGAGAGACGAATTTTGGAGTTGACATCTAATGGAATATACTGTAGGAGAAGTTTCCTTCATGTTGCCTTCATGGAGAGTTTAATAATGGGCCTTAAAATATTTGAATTTCATGTATCTCCTACCAGATTACATACTATTGTTGTAGCTAAAATTTTTTAACATTTCGCATATTATTTCTAGGCATTACTGTATTGTTTTTCATATAATTTTGTATATTCTAAAATCACTCTCTAATTATTTTTGCTATTCAACCAAGTAGTTTAAATAATACCTAAAATATAATCTTTCCTAAGCATATATTAAGGCCAAAACAATTTCCTTTAACACAAAGACCATGTTAAAAGTAGTAGTTTTTTTATTGTTTTGTTTAGATTTGATTAGAAATATAACTTTTAAAATATATTTATTATATATAATCTTTTCTAAAATTTGGAAGAATAGTTCAAGAAACTCATACTTTTTTATCATGATTAAATAATTGTTCAAGGGGAGAGAAAGACGGCAGCTGGCAGGACGGAGGTAAGGAGAGGCAGTGAGCGAGTGGGAATATGAAAGGAGAGTGTGTGGATATACGTGGAGTGTATGTAAGTGAGTGAGGGAAAGTTGATTACCGTGGGAGCAGCAGGGACGTGCAGAAGGGCTATCCCTGACGGGAGAGCCTAGCACTGTGCTAGACACTCCCCAGACAGCAGGATCATAGTGCGGAGCCCACGGCTATCTTGAAGGGGAGAGAGGCTCTTCTTTGGGGAACTCATCAACGCCACCAACCAGATGGGCCTTGGAACTGCACTGCTACCCAGGGACCACTCCAGGCAAAGTCCCACTGCTCCAGCTGTGGACCTGCGGATCCTGGGACCTCCACCTCCAGGGAAAACAACTCCAAGACCATATGCATTCCTGCAACAAAGAGGAACTGACAGAACTGTTCCAACCAGGAAAACAGTCCAGAGATGGAAGACACTGATGACACCTTGCCATGCTAGCATTCAGCAGCTGTGCATCGCTGCAGGCAGCCCAGGACCAAACCAGAGAAGGTGGAACCTGCATTGCCACCATTTATCCACTATCCTGATATTGCGGACATATAAACACAAAGATCTATTTGACACTGAAACTGGGACTCAGAAATGTTGGACATTGAAACTGAGACTCAAACATTTTTTTGTTCTTATATGTTTACTTCTAGGATGCAGATGCAAGATATTTTTAAAGAAAAGAAACAGGGGGAGGGGGGAAATAGATACAGAGGCAAAGAAGTAATGAACAGACTGTTAAACTACAGTTGGAAGGCAGGCAAAGGTGAGAGGTGGGGGGCTGTAAGAGATAAAACAAAGGACTTGTATATTAGAGATAAAACAAAGGACTTGTTTATATGTTTATGCATATAAACATAACCAATGGATACAAGACACTGGGAGGGGGACTGGTGAGGGCATGTGCTGGGAGTAGGGGAGGCTGGGGGGAGGTCAATGGGGCAGGGAAAGGAAACATATGTACTACTATTCATAATACTTTAAACAATAAAAATTATATTAAAAAATAAATAAATAATTGTTCAACTTTTGTCCAATTGCTCTATTTTTCTCTTTCTTCCATACGTGTGTGTGTGTGTGTGTGTGTGTGTGTGTGTGTGTATGCACGCATATATATAGGTAGCCCCAGGAACTCAATTTACTTATCTGAAATTGTACCTTCTTATATTCTGTACTAATACATTCTTAATATTGTCTCAGTTCTTCAATTGTATAATTGAATTGAATAACATATTTATTTTCTGTTTGAGGATTGGTCCAAATTATTTTGCTTATATTACTAGAAATATAATTTTATAAGAATGTTATTTACAACAAAACAAGAAAGCCCACTGCATGGGAGAACATATTTGCTAATGCTATCATAGATAAGGGTTTAATCACCAAAATTCACAAGGAATCCATACAACTTAACAAAAAGAAGATAAGCAATACAATTTAAAAAATGGGCAAAGGACCTAAATAAACACTTTTCGAAAGAGGACATACTGAAAGCCAAGAGACATATGAAAACATGTTCAAAGTCACTAATCATCTGAGAGATGCAAATCAAAACAACTATGAGGTACCATCTCATACCTGTCAGAATGGCTGTTATCAACAAATCAACAAATGATAAGTGCTGACGAGGATATGGAGAAAAAGGAATCTCGTGCACTGTTGGTGGGAATGCAGACTGGTGCAGCCATTGGAGAGAACAGCATGGCATTTCCTCAAAAAGTCAAAAATGGAACTTCCATTTCACTCAGTAATCCCACTTCTAGGAATATATCCCAATAAAACAGAAACACCAATCAGAAAGAATATATGCACCCTTATGTTCATAACAGCACAGTTTACCATAGCAAAGATTTGAAAACAACCTAAGTGCCCATCAGCAGATGAATGGATTAAAAAACGATGGTACATCTACACAATGGAATACTATGATGCTATAAAAACGAAGGAACTTTTACCATCCTCAACTGCATGAATGGAACTAGAGAGCATTATGCTAAGCAAAATAAGCCAGTCAGAGAAATATAAAATTACATGATCTCACTTGTATGTGGGAGATAATAAACAGCATAAACTGATGAGCAAAAATAGATCCAAAGAAAAGGTAACACTGAACAGACCATTCAACCTCAGAGAGAAGGCAGGGGAAGGATTTGGAGTGGGGGGGTGGTTTAAGATATCAACCAAAGGACTTGTTTGCATGCATATTAGCATAACCAATGGACATAGACACTGGGGCCATGGGGGCTTGTCCTGGGGGATGGGAGGGTGGCAGGGTCTATCAGGGAAAAAGGAGACATATGTATTACTTTAAACAATAAAAAATATATTATTTATTTTCTTTGGCATAATTACAAAGACATTTACCAACAGATGTCTAATTGAGTAAATATAAATAATACTACAATCCTAATGACACTTAAGAAGATGGTAGTAGTATACTATCGATGGATAGGGGAATTATGTTAGGTCTGTAACACAGACACAAATATTATTTAAAATAGAAAGAACAAAAGCAAAATATATAATAAAAGTATCTAATGCTAAGACAACAGATTAACTCTCCATAATGACCTGAATTATCTGAAAAACAAGTTTGTGATTTTCCTCTTCTAATCTCATTTTACAGCAGAATTTAATTACAGCGAGTTTGCTTTCTTCATCTCTCTCACACATAAAGGTTTGTCCCAAAAGCTATTAGAAAATTAGTCATGCCTCACAGGATGGCTCAGTAGTTGAGTGTCAACCCATAAACAGGAGGTCGCCCATTCGATTCTGGTCAGATCATGTGTCCGGGTTGTGTTTCAGGCTTGATCTCAATAAGGGGCATGCAGAAGGCAGCTAATTTAAGTTTCTATCTCTCTATATCTCTCTCTTCCTCTCTCTAAAATTAATAAAAACATTTTTAGCTTAGTTGTAATTTTCCACCTTGTTTAAAATTTTAAGTTTATTCTCAATATACTGGCTGAAAATTTAATTTATTATTAACATTCTTAATAGCTACCAGCTATAATAAATTAACTTCTCTTAGCATCAAAAGTAAGTAAGTAAATAAATAAATAAATAAATAAATAAATAAATAAATACCACATTCTGTCTCAAGATGCATTGTCCTAAGAAGTATATAGAATCTACAATTACATGGAATTTGCAGATGGACTCTATTTTCTGTTACTACTTTAAAACGCTTTTAAAGTCACAAATGTATTTAAACATGCATTTTATACATTCCCTTAAAAGACCTTTCGATCTTAGTATGTGTGATAAGTATTCTCATAAGATAGAAACTAATTATGAGGTCTTAACATGACCGGCATGTGAAATCTAATAGCTCCACCAGCTTCTTTTGCATATTGACTTAGAAAGTGACTCCTGGTTAATTTCTAAAGACCTCAATAAATTAGAAGCACTTTCTGGTGTGAAAGGAGAGCTTAGTTACACATAGTTCATTAAAGCCGCTAATGTGGTTACTTTTTCCACCAAATGTTGAATCTTGCATTAATTTGGTATAGCTTAAATGCTCCCTATGTGAATTAACTTTGTTAACCTCACATTTAATTTTTCCAAAGCAGTAGTTTCCATTTAATGGCATTGTGCATGGATAAACACTAATGTATTTGCTAAGAGGCATTTTGAGAGCAGAATAGAATCATGTCTAGCGAGTGTCAGTTCGGTGTACTCTATTTTTCTTTTGTACTTACAATCTCATTTTTTAAGTTAGATTATAATAGTCAATATATTAAAATAATCATTATTTGGTGGCCCAGGCTATGAGAATGTAATTAGCGTAAACTAGGTCTAAGTTATTTTATTTTCTTATAATACTGAATTGAATTCTAGTAACTTTAATCCCCCATCACCTCTTCTCAGCAGCTCTCGAGTCCTATCAAGGCATCAAGCCATTGTACTAAAGCTGATTGCACAACCCAACCTAGAGCTCGGTGAAACCAATCCTTTCATGCTCCTCTTTCACCACATCTTTTGGTTCAGTGGTGGGCATTTATTCTATTTCAGGATTTGTTCTGTGTATGCTAGGAAAATATATTTTCAATCTCTCAAACATGAAGAATAAAGTATGTAGTTCTGTGAACTACTAACAGAAATATTGAAATCATAAATTCTTAGGATACAGCAGTATGTGGAGATTAGAAAAAGAAAAAAAAATCCCTCATAGCACTATTTGTTTAGTATTGAAAGTTGCCTGCAGTAAGACTTTACCTCTATAATTTTCAATTGCATAAGCCAAGCCAACTGTGTTTTATTAGGTAAGCTGCACATATATAAAAAAAAAGTATGTAAAACATAAGCATGTAGCACAATGAATTATCACCTATGGAAACACTATCCAGGTCAAGAAACATAATGTCATCAGTACCCTCAAAGGCCATCAGTACCCACTGTCAATAACTATATTTTGTATACAAAGCCAAACAATATAGTGAATTTCCATAAGAGCGATTGTTTTTGCCTGTTTTTTAAAGGTAATGGCTTAAACACAGACACTCTACATTCATTTGTATTTAGATTCTTTCTGTTAAAATTATGCTTAGAAGAGTTATCCATAAGTAACAGTAATTCATTCATTTTCTCTTTTCTATACCTTGGCTATTTGTAAATAATGCTTCAATAAACATGGGGGTGTATATATTCTTTCAAATTAGTGTATTGTTTTGTTTTGGGATACAAATATATATTTATTTTGTTATTTTTAAATTAAACTTATTGGGGTGCCATTGGTTAATAAGACTACATAGCTTTGAAATGTACAATCCTATGATACATGATACATGTTTATTGCATTGTGTGAGTCCAATACCCAAAATCAAATGTTCTTGCATCACCATATATTTGATCCCCTTTCCCTATACTAACTTCTCATCCCCTCTTCCCCTCTTATAATCACCATACTAGTTTCTCTTTCTATGAGTTTTTGTTTTTCATTCTTTTCATTTGTTACTTTCACTTTTATATCCCACATATGAGTGAAATCGTATTGTCTGAGATATTTTGCTTAGCGCGATATTCTCAAGGTCTATTTATATTGCCTCAATGATAGTATTTTATCTTTTCTTATGGCTGAGTAGTATTCCACTGTCTATAGGTGCCACATATCTTTACCTAATCATTTATCAGAAGACATTTTTGTTGTTTTTGTGTCTTGGCCACTATGAATAATGCTGCAATGAACATAAGGGTCCATATATTTTGTGAATTAATGTTTTCAAAGTTTTTACTTGGTACCCAGAAAAAGGCTTGCTGGATCATATGCTAACTCTATTCTGAATTTTTTGAGGAACCTCCATACTGTTTTCCATAGTTGTTGTACCAGTTTATTGTCCCACAACAGTGAGTGAGGGTTCCTTTATCGCCACAACCTCTCCAACACTTATTACTTTTCTTGTTGAAAATAGCCATTCCAACAGGAGGGAGGCGGTATCCCGCTGTAGTTTTGATCTGAATATCCCTAACAGGTAGTGAAGTTGAGCATGTTTGTATATATCTGTTGGCTACTTGTATGTCTTTTTGGAAGAAGCATCTGTTCAGGTTCTCTGCCCATTTTTAAATTGGATTGTTTGGTTTTTTTGTTGCTCAGTTGTATAAATTTTTCACTTATTTTGGATATTAACCCCTTGTCGAAGCTGCTGTTTGCAAATACTCTCTCCCATTCAGTTGGTTGCCTTTTTGTCAGTGGTTTCTTTTGCTATGTAGAAACTTTTTAGTTTGATATAGTCCCATTCATTTATTTTTTGCCTTTACTTCCCTTGCCTTTGGAATCAGATTCATAAAATATTCTGTAAAACCAAGGTCCACATGTTTAGTACCTATGTTTTTTTCTATGTAATCTATTATTTCAACTCATATTTAGGTCTTTGATCTATTTTGAGTTAATTTTTGTATATGGTTTTCATTCTTTTGCATGTGGCTTTCCTGTTTTCCAGCACCATTTTATTAAAGAGGCTTTTTTTCCCTCTCCATTATATTATTTTAGTTCTTTATACGATTTATTTTCATTGCTGTAGAATATTCACTTTCTGACTATAGCCAACTGATGCATCCATTCCACTGTCCATCTGTTCATGGACCTTTACTATTATATATGCCATAAATATATTATGTCCTTATAGTTTTGTGCCTATTTTTTATGCTCTTAAGTTTTCCTATGAAGAACAGCACTCATAATTTTTTCTCTTTTTTAATATATTTTATTGATTTTTTACAGAGAGTAAGGGAGAGGGATAGTTAGAAACATCGGTGAGAGAGAAACATCGATCAGCTGCCTCCTGCACACCCCACACTGGGGATGTGCCCACAACCAAGATACATGCCCTTGACCAGAATCGAATCCAGAACCCTTCAGTCCGCAGGCTGATGCTCTATCCACTGAACCAAACTGGTTTTGGCCAGCATTCATAATTTTTAAGAGAATTGAATTTATCATCTTCCAGTGGTTATTAAGCAATCTTTCTCTACTCTGAAATAATAAACGTAATATACAAAATCATTTTTAAAAAGGTGCATCGTTTTACTTTTCTTATTTGTTTCTCAGTCTTATATATTACATATGGTGTAATGTTGGAGTTAATGTTATTTTCACTCATATTGATATCCAAATAATTTAACAACATAATGTTGGAGTTAATGTTATTTTCACTCATATTGATATCCAAATAATATAACAACATTCACTGAAAAAATATTCTTTTGAAACTATATGATTTCACTTATATGTGGGATATAAAAATGAAACTCATGAACACAACCAGCATTGTGGTGATTGCCAGAGGGAAGAGGTTGGGGGAGAAGGAGGGTTCTAATATAAGGGTGACAGGATATTTGACTTTGGGTGGTGGGTGGTATACAGATCTTGTAATATAGAAGCCCACACCTGAAACTTCTATTTTGACCAATGTCACCCCAATCAATTTAATAAATAAATTTTTAATTTATTCTTTTTGCTTGGCTATTCAATTTCTATTATACATCCAATGTCTTCGTATGCATAGGTCTACTAGACTCTTTTTTATTCCATTGTTCTCTTTGTTTCTTTTGGGTTCAATATTACATTACCTTTAATTAACGTTAACAGCTATAACTTTATAATAATTCCCAAAATCCAGTAGTGTAAACCTCCCAATTTTTCTTTCTCTTCAAGAGTTCTTTTAATGTTAATAAACTTACAAATTGCAACAAAATATTGCTGTAGTTCTTCCCATTCCAGTTCTTTATTGAACAAGGATCAGAATCTCTTACAATTTACTGTCCAAGTAGAGCAGACACTTCTACTAATCTCAGTACAGTGGCATCCCTGGGTAAGCACATGCCACTTATCAGGATTCTGGGTCAGTCATCTCTTCTCTCTAAACAACTTATTTCAAGAGTGACCCAGAATTTTTAATAAAAATCACTTGTAAGTAATATCAAACTTAATAAAAAAAAGACAAGAAATACCAACAAAAGATCACAGAAATGTTAAAATTGTCAACACATATTTTAGAGCAGTCATTATAAACCTGTTCCAATGATCATGCTAGAAATAAATTTAAAAAGTAAAAAATTTCAGAAAAAAAATTTAGCATGGTAATTACCAGAGGGAAGGATGGTGGTAGTGATGCTTGATAAATGTGGATGAAAGGAGACTTTATTTGGCATGGTGAACCCACAATTCAATACAGAGATGACATATTATAGAATTGTACCTCTGAACTCTATATAATTTTATTAACCAATGTCACCCCAATAAATTCAATAAAAATATTTTTATATTTTCACCATTTTTTAAGTTTTAGTCATTTAAAAATTCTATTTTCTTTTTGTTGTTGTTGTGCTCATCAATTAACATTTTAAATGGTTATTATAATTTTTAGTTATAAAATTTACATTTCTTTCTCTACTTTAGAGTCTGTTTTTATAATGTTTGCTTGTTTATTTTGTATATTAGATTCTGCATATAAGTGAAATTATATGATACTTGTCTGTTTCTAACTGGCTTAGTTCACTTAGCATAATACTCTTCAGGTCTTTCCATGCTATCGCAAAAGGTAAGATTTCCTTCTTTTCTATAACTGAGCAATATTCCACTGTGTAAAAGTACCACAGCTTTTATATGTAATCATTTACTCATAGGTGCTTGGGCTGCTACCAAATATTAGCTATTTTAGATAGCGCTACAATGAACATAGGAGTGCATATGTTCTTGTGAATTGTGTTTCAGCTTTCCTCTGATATATTCCCAGAAGTGGAATTGCTGGTTCATAACGCAGTTCCATTTTCAATTTTTTAGAAAACTATAGTTTTCTACAGTGGCTGTACCAATCTGCATTCCCACCAACAGGGCACAAGTGTTGCCTTTTCTTTACATCTTCACTTACACTTGTTATTTGATGTCTTATTGATGGTAGTCATTCTGACAAGTTGAGGTGATATCTCATTGTGGTTTTAATTTGCATCTCTCTGATGACTAGTGATACTGAGCATTTTTTTTCATGTCCTCTTTTGGAGAAGTGGCTATTCCGATCCTTTGTCCATTTTCTAATTGGATTGTTTGGGGTTTTTTGGTGTTGAGTTGTTCAAGTTCTTTCTAAATTTCGAATATTAACCCCCGATCAGATGTATTATTGGCAAATGTGTTCTTATTCAGTGGATTGTCTATGCTGGTTTTCTTTGCTATGAAAAAACATTTTAGTTTGATGTATTCCCATTTGTTTATTTTCCCCTTTGTTTCTCTAGTCCAGTGATGGGCAACCTTTGAGCTTGGTTTGTCAAAATTCGCCAAAAAAAACGAGCATAACTCAGGTGGTGTGTCACTTCCAGAAAACAAAATATAATTTCGTGATATTTATAGTTTAAATAACAAAAATGTATAATTGTAATATATAACTGTATTTAATAAACCAAAAACTAATTATGTAACTTACCTGCTTAGTGACTTCTTTCTTCATCTGTCGGTTTCTTTTGTTGGTCTTGGTATTTTTTAACTTGTATGGTGTGCAGTGAACTAAGATAAGTGGGGGGAAGGGCTGGGAGAATTCTTTAACTAACCTGTCTATTAGTGACTTTTTTGTTGCTGAATTTCATTGGCCAAACCTTCAATTGAAGGTTGGTATTTTGTACACTTCAAGCCCAAGCAAGCGCTACTAACTTCATCTGTCAATCTGTTTCTTTTGTTGGTTTTGATATTATTTAATGCTGAGAATAAGTTCTCACAAAAGTATGTAGAGGGAAAAATTGTGAGTAAAGCCATTGCTATATTTTTCAGGGTGCTAAAAGTGCCTGGTAATCAGTTCCAGGCACTCCAAATTTCCTGTTCATAGTGGCACTCCTCTTGATTCTCCAAGCGACACCTTTCCAGATTCTCAAGCTTTGACCTCAAGTCAACAAACACCTGAGCCCAGATGCAGTCTTGAAATTCTGCAAGTTGCATCTCCAAATTATCAATCTGCATCCAATGGAAACCATTTAATTCCAAACTACTGTAGACTACTATATCAGGATACTTAATTATTTTTTATGGTCTGTTCTAGGCTTCTAAATTGATTAAATCCAACCTGAACTGGTCAAGTAACTAGTCTAAAACATGCTGGTACTTTATATGCAAGGGTTTCATTTCATTTTCTACAGCTGCACTGGCCTTCTCAAAATACTTGTTACTCCAGGAAAATACTTATAAGTTTTAGTTTCTACATCTCGCTTGAAAATTTTAAGTTTACTTTCAAAAGCTTTTATGTATCCAAACATAACATCAATACTTTTGCCAAAATCTTGTAACTTTAGGTTTAGTTCATTAATATGAACAGAGAGATCTGTGAAAAATATCAGGGTGTTGACCCACTTATCATTGAGCTGAGAAAAGTTTCCCGGATCCTTATCCTCAAGAAATACCTTAATTTCTTCAAAACACTCCACAAAGCGCTCAAGAACTTTGCCTCAGCTCAGCCATCTTACATCAGCAGTCCACTGTAGGTGGAATCAACCTCCAGTAAAAGTGCAGAAAATTCTCACTTGTGAAGGGGGCAATTAACTATTTTTGTAACAACTGACATTAAGTTGTTTAAGTCAGTGAATCCTGCCTTGCCACATAAAACCTCCTGATGGATAATACAATGAAAAGGCACATCAGATGTCCAATAGCTTCCGTAAACAATTTGACAAATCCGACTTTTTTCCCCACCATGTTTGGTGCCTCATCTGTCATCACTAACACAACTTTAGAGATATCAATGCTTAGGTCATGGAATGTTTGTATAACAACCTTACATATTTCACTTCCTGATGTACTTCTTGGCACTGATACTAACTTTATCAACTATTCTCTCATTGTGAGACCATCAGAATATCAACCAATAATGGCCAACTGAGTATTAGTTGTTTCATCAAGAGAGATAAAAAAATATTCACAATTACTTATGTCTCTCTTTAATTGATGTTGTACATTTGTGTTCAGTCTCATTATTCGGTCTTTTATGATATTTCTACTGAGTGGTAACTCAGATATTCTCTTAATAATTGCATCTTTACTCTACATATTGTGAAATAGAACTGGTGCACATCTTAGGAGAGTTTCTTTAGTAAATTCTTCCTCACTGAGTGCTTTTCCATACTGAGCTATGGAGTGAGCAATGCTCAAACTTGCAGATGTTAAATTTGTAGAGCCTTTGATAAAATTAAGGATGGAATTAGATTGACTCTTATAAAGGTGTAGCTGCCTGGAAATGTATTCCTTCCTTTCATCCTCACTTTTTTTCAAGAGCTGGGAATTTTAGTTTCAAAATGTCTATTTATATTCCACATCCTGCTTCCTACCATTTCAGTACATAGAACGGAAAATAATCTGCCATATTTTTCTATAATGCCATACATCTCGGTCCATGTATCTTGAAAGGGTCAGCTACTGCTACTACTACTTCCTTTACTTAACCTTGGTTTCTTATTTTTTGGGGTTCTGCATCAGGGGGGCAGTGACAGAAGACAGAATTATAGATAGCCTGTTAGCCCTGCAGGCAATTAGGGGTTAACTAGCCTAACTGACCACAACATGGCACATGTAACTGTCTTTTAGGAAAGGGCAGAGTTAATAAGCAGAAAAGGGGTTAATAAGGACGCACAACAGCATAGTGGTAAAATGGAGTCTGCACTCTGCTGAAAAGTGACCTTTCTTATATAAATTAATATGGCTGCCGCTATTTCTAATGGTGGGAAACGGCACCTAGAGCACAGGCCCTCACCTCTCCCAGACTCCCCCTCACTTATCTCAGTAATGATGGTCAATCAGAAATCCATGACACCCCAGAACAGTAGATTTGATTATGGTTGCTGTGGTTCTGTGGTGGCTGGCAATGGCGATAACAGGGCCCCCAGAAATGCGTTCCCCACAGCATTCCACTGCTCCCTGCTCCTCCAGCCAGAAGTGAGGTCAAAGATCCCCTAATGGCCTAACCGGAAGTCCCAGAACTAGACGCTCTGTGCCAGAGTTCTGTTGTTTTGGCCTACAGACCTCCGGCACTACACTACAGCAAATGTTTCCTCCTCGGCTATTGCACCTGACCATGCAGTAGCCAAGGATGAAACGTCCTTCTCAGCATGTGGCCCCATATTTCTGTGTATGTGACCACATGTGGCCGCCTGTCATCGAAAATGGCTACGCATGTCAGTGCTGACGCTCGTGTCATAGGTTCGCTCTAGTCCAAGGAAATATGTCAGAAAAAATATTGATACCAGCAATGTCTAAGATTTTACTGCCTATGTTTTCGTTTAGAGTTTTTATGGTTTTGAGTCTTACATTTATGTCTTTAATCCATTTTAAATTTATTCTTTTGGATGGGAGGGGGAAAATGGTGGCACAAGAGACAGATATATCCCAAGCCTCATCCCAGTGCAGACAGAGAGAATGGCTGAGGGTCGTGTGGGGAGTGTTTGTTGGCAAGTTGGGGGACAGCTGTGATCTGGGAGAAGGTGGGGAATTCCTGGATGGGCCTCCCCTGACCAAGCAGTCCCCGGTGCTGCTGCGTTCGCTTGTGGAGCCACTGGCTCAGAGGTGGACTGTGCCATCTTGAAGGGTAAGGGCCTGAAGATCTGTGGCTGTGGCACCTCCCAGCTGGCACAGACTCGCAGACTCAGAGAAGCTCTGCACTCCAACATAGAAAGGTCGAGTTTCCCCTGGGATTGATTTCGGTCCCTGCTTCCCACAGGGGAGAAAGATCCACGACGGACGGGAGAGAGGCTCATGATCAGAGGGGAGTAAAGCTCATGAATGGAGGGGACTGAGGCTCATGAACAGAGAGAGAAGCTCGTGAATGGAGGGGAGTGAGACTTGCGAACAGAGGGGAGTGAGGCTCACAAACGGAGGGAAGAGAGGCGCTCACATGGAGGGAGCAGGAGGAGCTGGGGAAAACTGCGCCTAATAAAGATTTTTGCATCTGTTTCCCCTCAGCTTGCTTGATATTAGTTGTTGTTTGTAGTTGGTATTAATCTCCAGGTACGTGTTGCTGGAATTTGTTGGGATTAGTGACTGTCCTATGGGAGTTTTTTCCCCATATTTATAGTTTGTTCCCCTTTGCTTTCTTATTCTTTCTGTTCTCTCTTGCCTTCTTTTTTTTCCTCTTTCTTTTTTTTCTTTCTTTCCCCTTTTCCCAATTTCATTTTGGCATTCCTTTCTTTGTGTTTTTGTTTTGTGTGTGTGTGTGTGTGTGTGTGTGTGTGTGTGTGTTTTCTTTTTCTCTCTCTTCTTTCTCACTTATCCCTTTCTCTGGTGATCACCTCTATTTGAAATTTCCAATATACTGAATACATTTCTGTTCAGTGCCTGGTGTATTGCACCTGGTTGGGTTGTATTTTGTGCCTTTAAATCAGCACAGGAGAGAGAGAACTACATAACCAGACACCTAGAGAAGAGATACCATGGGGAGACAAAGAAATAGCCTGCATATGGAAGAAAAACAAGCCTCACCAGAAAAGGAAGTAAATGAAATGGATGCAAGCAACCTGTCAGAGAAAGAATTCAGAGAGATGGTCATAAGGTGGCTGAAAAGAATGAAAGACAAATTTGACAATATGAGTAAGAACCAAGAGGAAATGAAGAAGAGCCAAGAATAAATGTAAATTGACATCACTGCAGTAAAGAACTCAATAGAAAGCATCAAGAGTAGACTAGAAGAAGCAGAGGACCGCATCAGTGTGCTAGAAGACAAGGTAGAAAAAAATACCCAAGTACAGCATCTTCTAGAAAAAAAATTAAAAAGCAAAAGGAGAGCCTAAGGAAACTTTGGGACAATGTGAAACAAAACAACATCTACATAATTGGGCTTCCAGGAGGACAGGAAACTAAGCAAGGAATAGAAAACCTGTTTGAAGAAATAATGGCAGAAAACTTTCCTGATATAGGAAAGAAAAAAACCCACACAAATCCAAGAGGTTTACAGAGTCCCAAGCAAAATAAACCCCAAAAGACCTATGCCAGGGCACCTTATAATTAAATTGGCAAACAACAATGCCAAAGTAAGAATCTTAAAAGCCCCTAGAAAGAGATAGAAAGTCACCTACAAAGGAACTCCCATCAGACTAGAAACTGATTTCTCAACAGAAACTCATCAGACCAGAAGGAATTGGGATGAAATATACAAAGTCATGCAAAGGAAATGCCTGAATCCTAGAATACTGTACCCAGCAAGGTTATCAATCAAAATTGAAGGTCAAATCAGGAGCTTCACAGATAAAAAAGGACTAAGGGAATTCCATCACCACCAAACCAGCAATGCAAGAAATGCTAAAGGGTCTGCTGTAAAAAGAAATAGGAAGGGAAGAAGAAACACAGAGGTAAAGAACAAAAATGGAGACAAACAAGTACATATCAATAATAACTTTAAATGTAAATGGATTAAATGCTCCAATCAAAATACATAGGGTAACAGACTGGATAGAAAAACATGACCCATATATCTACTGTCTATAAGAAACCCACCTCTGAAAAAAAGACACACACAGACTGAGGGTGAAAGGATGGAAAAAGGTTCTTCAGGTGAATGGAAATGGAAAAAAAGCTGGGAGAGCAGTACTTATATCCGACAAATTACATCTCAAAGTGAAGGACATAACAAGAAATAAGGAAGGCCACTTCATAATACTAAAGGGAACAATCCAACAAGAAGAAATAACTCTGGTAAACATATATGCACCCAATATAGGAGCACCCAAATACATTAAAAAAAACTCCTGGAAGATATTAAGAGAGAGATTGACAGCAATACAATCATAGTAGGAGACTTTAATACCCCACTATCACTATTGGACAAATCCTCTAAACAAAAAATCAGTAAAGAAACATCAATCCTAGATGACTCACTAGACCAGATGGAATTAATTGATATCTTCAGAACATTTTACCCCAAAGCCACAGAATATACATACTTTTCAAGTGCCCATGGGTCATTCTCAAAGATAGACCATATTTTGGGTCATAGGCAAAGTTTCTCCAAATTCAAGAAGATAGAAATCATATCAAGCATATTCTCAGATCACAGTGGCATAAAGCTGGAAATCAACTATAACAAAAACAATCCAAACAAGTCAAACACATGGAGACTAAATAGCATGCTAAATTTATTCTTTTGTATGGTGTAATAAGATGGTCTAATTTCAATTTTTGGACATATCTGCCCAGTGTTCCTAACAGCATTTATTGAATAGACTATTTTTACCCCATTGTATAGTCTTACCTCCTTTATCAAATATTAATTTACCATAAATGGATGTAATTCTGGAATCCCTATATGTTTACATTGATTTATGTGTCTATTTATGCCAGTACCATGCTGTTTAGATTACTATGGCCTTTTGGTATAGTTTGTTATCAGATAACAAGATTCTTCCAACTTTGTTCTTTTTTCTTAAGATTGCAATGGCTATTCAGGGTCTTTTGTGATTCCATATAAATTTTTGGAATACTTTTTCTAGTTCTATGAAATATGCCATTGTATCTTGATATGAATTGTGTTGAATCTATAGATTGCTTTAGGTAGTATGGTTATTTTAATGATGTTAACTATGCCTATCCATGATTATGATAAAATATTTAATATTACTTTGAAAAATAGAAGTAGGGTTGGCGTAAAGCCCTCAGAAAAAAAATCCTATGTAATGAAAGCCTAATCTGCTAAGTTTCCAGTTGTCCAGTCTTCCATTCAACCAATCAAAATGTAATATGCTAATGATACACTAAAACTGATCAATCACTCGCTATGATGTACACTGACCACTAGGGAGCAGTCGACTAGTTGCTATGACATGCAGTGACCACCAGGGGCAGACACTCCAACTGGTAGGTTAGCTTGCTGCTGAGGTACACCCAATTAGGACGGAGCAAGATGGGCTGAACATGCCCTGGAGTCCCTTCCTGGTTGGCTAACCTCCCACATCCCTCCCCAGCCCCAATTGTGCACCTGTGGGATCCCTTGGCCTGCCCTGCACCATCTCGCAATCTGAGACCCCTTGGGGGATGTCAAAGAGCTGATTTTGGCCAATCTCGTTCAATGCAGGAGCTTCCCCCTGGTGATCAGTGTGCTCCCGCAAGGGGAATACTGCTTAGCCAGAAGCCAGGCTCATAGCTGGTAAGCACAGTGGTGATAGTGGGAGCCTCTCCTGCCTCCACAGCAGTGCTAAGGATGTCCAACTGACAGATTGGGCCTAAGTCTTCAGTTAGATATCCTCTGAGGGCTCCTGGACTGCAAGAGAGTACAGGCTGGACTGGTGTGGGGAGAGGAATCATCCCTCTGAGTGCATGAATTTCATGTACTGGGCCTCTAGTAGTAGAATAAACTTCCCAAATTTGGAAAAATTACAAACATCATAAATTTACTGCCCAAGAATTCCAGTGAATGCCTAACCCAGAGGTGACGAATGTCCATCCCAAGGGCCATATAAGACCTAAAGAATCATTTGATCCTGCCAAGGCATTAGGAGTGAGTTATTTAAATGTTTGACCTAATACAACAGGCTAATTTTTAAGCTGATAATTTTGTATGGCCTGTGAATGATGTTATAAATACCTAAGTGGCCAATGGCAGAAAAAAGTTCCCCACCCTTTCCCTAACAAGATAAATCTTCAAAAATACAAACACATCATGTTCAAAGATAAGAAAACTGAACACAAATAAAATATCTGGAAAGCAGTGAGAGAAAAAAAAGATATTATATCTATACAGGAGAAAAATTAAATGACAATGGATTTCTCATAAGAAATCCATCTAGAGTGTATGGCAAACATTTTTCAAGTTCTGAGGGAAAATAAAAAATGAACAAACAATAATAACAACAAAAACCCTGTCAATCCAGAATCCTATATTGGATGAAAATATGCTTCAGGAATGAAGAGGAAATAAACACATTCACATGTCAAAGAAAACTAAAGTAATTTAAAATACTGACTTTTAAGGAAATCATCAAAACAAAATAATATATATTTTTTCCAAATTTAATTGCTGTAGGGAAAAAAAGAAAGATACAAACAAAAAATACATATATATATATATATATATCTTTAGAAAAAGCAAAGTAACCTATATTACATGTAAATATGACATAGTACACATATTTTAGTCACTAGAAATAAATGGTCCAGCCATGCTACATTCTAATATTTATGAAATAGGAACTTTCAAATATTCTACTTTGATTTAATTATTTTCCATTAAAAAACTATTTTAGCTGGCTGACATAAATCATATTGTTCTCTGCTGATTTTATAAAGACTGTTTATTTCACAGAAACCCTCACATTTCCCAGGAGGAGTTATGTCTGACAATTTGTAATGACATAAATTCCATTTAACTTGGCCTGAATCTTAAATTCAGAAAACAAAAGAGCTAATCTAATGTTTCAAGAAAAGCAAGTGTCATGAAAATAGATTAACAACTCAAATGACTAAAGTATTTTACTTATCAATTGACTGAGAGAATTGAATAGTAAATAGAATGCAGGCAATTTAAAGCTCAGTCAACCCTAAACCTGAGGGACCAATCTGTGTAATTCTGTTTTAATGCTCATTCAGTCCTTGATCACTCTGCTGAGGATGTGAAGTAGTGGCTAAACATTGTAAGATGGTGTTTTATTATTATGTTTAGAGTTATCCAATGACTTGCCACAGAACTAGTTCCAGTGACTTCTTTCTTAGAGCTTGTCGAAAATGAGTTCCTGAGAGATTAATATTTAAACCATGACATTAAAATGAAGATCTCTATATAAAATGTTTTTGGATTTATTTACGCTATTTTTGCATTAACTATTTGTTCTATTTATGGAGCATTCCTATCTTCTTTTATGTTTCTTTCTTAGGACAGGAAAATTTTCCTAATTATTCTTTTTTTTTTTCACCTCTGCAAATCCAGAATGATTTTATACCTCAATCATTACACTATACATTTTAGTTTTTATATTTAAAGTATAAAAACATAAGATAATTTATGAAGTTTTACCTCTACTTGTATAATACTATAAAGTAAAAGTGCTTATAAACACTTTATAAACATGTACTAGTATATACCTAGATCTATAATATTCCCACTGGGATTATATAGTCACTAATTACTTAGATTTATTGATGGGTTTCATACTTTCTTGTTCCACTGTTTTTCTAGCTTTCAGAACTTTATTCCTTATACCTGAGTACATCTTTCAAAAGCCCTTTTATGAAGTTCTGTTACTAATAAGTGATCTCAGGTCTTGTTTTTCTGAAAATGGCTCTTTTTGAGCCCTGTGTTTTCTAGGTATAACATTCTACTTTACAATTAAGTTTTGATAAAAATAACATAAATCACTCTAGAAAATATTACTAGAAGTTTTGCTTATTGAAGTACACCATAAATTCAAGAGGCAAATCAAAAACTTCAAATGACATTTATAAAATATTTAATCTTTAAATAGTGATGAAAAATTCAACAAGAAGGGAGAGCATCTTAATTGGTAAGATGGGCAAAATATACATCACCAGTTACTTCACAGAAGATAAGAGGCCATTATGCATATGAAAATCTGTTCAACCTCTAAATAATCAATGATATAAAAAATTAAATCACTCTACCACGTTGACAATATTTTTTAAATCTGTCAACTATACATTTTGTTAAGTTGTCTAGCAAATGGTAATTTATAAATGGCAGATGGGGCATAAATAATACAACTACATTGGAAAACTATTTAATTTATTGGTACATATCACTGTTTATAAATTAGGACCCTGCAAATCTAATACAAATATTCACTTTCCACATGTTCCCTAAAAGATGATCAAAGCAACAGCTAAAAATTCTAAAAGAAAATTCAACTGTTTTTAGACAAAGTTTAGTGATTTGATTAAAGTAAAAAAATCCTATCTAATAAGACTAATATGCAAATTTTACCATACCTCCACCACACCCACAAGCCACGCCCACAGGCATGCCCACCAACCAATCAGGAGCAAATTATACAAATAAACCCCAAACAAGATGGCTGCTGCCACTGAGAGCAGGAGGGAGGTTTGGGTTTCTCCAGCAACAGAGAAAGCCAAGCTTTCCACCTGCCTTTGCCACCAGAGGCCTCAATGGTACAAAGTTTCAATTATAAAAGACACATAATGCGAAGGCAGCCACAGAGCTGGAGTGAGAAGAAGCTAGGGTTGCCAGAGCGATGGAAGAAGCTAAACTTCTGCAGCCCTAACACCTAAGCCTCCACTCTAGGCTACAAAGTTTCAAACAGAAATGGCTGTCTCCATGGAGTGAGCAGAAGGCTTGGCTGCGCTCTAGGCTACAAAGTTTCAATTGTAGAACATAAGATCCCAAGACCTCCATTTGGGTTGCTGGGGGTGTGGATGGCCTGCAAACTTCCACAGGCCCCTTGCCCAGGCCGCCCCACGCCCTAAGGGAAACTCCATCCTGATTCAGGACTCCCTTCAGGGCAAACCAGCCAGCCCCCACCCATGCACCAGGCCTCTGTCCTATCTAATAAAAGAGTAATATACAGATTGACCATTAGCTCAACACACAAGAGAGCTGCCCCCATGTGGTCAAAGATCCTGCCCTCATGTGGACACAAGATGGCCACCACAATATGGCCAGCAAGTGAAGGCCATTTGGAGGTTCCAGGCTTGCAAGGGAGGGCAGTTGTGGGCCATCAGACCATCAGGAGAGGGCAGTTGGGAGGGACCAGGCCTGCAAGGGAGAGCAGTTGGGGGCTATCAATCCTGCAGGGGAGGGCAGTTAGGGGTGACCAGGCCAGCAGAGGAGGGAAGATGGGGACAAACAGGCTGGCAGGGGAGCAGTTAGACATCAATCAGGCTGGCAGAGTAGTAATTAGGGGGTGAGCAGGCTGACAGCAGAAGCAGTTAGGGGCAATCAGGAGGCAGGCAGGTGAGCAGTGTGGAGCCAGCAGTTCTGCATTATGAAAAGGATGTCTGACTGCCCGTTTAGGCCAGATCCCAATCGGACCTAAACAGGCAGTCGGACATCCTTCAAGGGATCCCAGATTGGAGAGGGTGCAAGCTGGGCTGAGGGAAATATCCCTCCTCAGCCCCCACCCCGTGCACAAATTTTGTGCACTGGGCCTCCAGTATTAATAATAATACTGAGGGTACAAATCAATTTGCTAATTAATTCTTATAGTATCTTTTCATTTAATTTTAACAACATGCTAATACCATTAATAATTTGGTTATTATTAACAGGAAAGGAATAAAAGGAAGACTAGATAATATAGGCATGCCATTTATACAGCTATGACAGAAAGCCGCATTAACATTTTCCAAGTCTGTTCTCCGCAGACCCATGGGGAGAAGAACCGGATAAAGGCAGTTTAGATGCATGTCCAGTAAGGTCTGGGTGATGTGGGAAGATGCTTATCTGTCAGTCACACTTTGGATCAAGTCAGTGGCCAAAATAAATGTGGCCATTACAAGTGAAAGAGGATTTGATATTTAAACTCCTGAACAAAGGGAGTTCTCTCTCTTGCTCTCTTGCGCTCTTAGCCCTCTTACTCTCTTGGGACTGGTGTTGCAGGGGGCATGCTCTCCTGCAGTCACTGACTTGGCTCATGGACATGTGGGACCCACACAATGGACTAATTGATGGTAATTAGCCTGGTGTCACATCAGACTCAGCTCCACCATGTAACCAAAACTCTGAACAATTGCCCTACTTTTGGCTCTATTGAATCCCCAGTTGTACCTTTTCATGCCCATAAAAACCTCTTTCTCCCATGAGAGTCTTAGAAAATTCATTTTCTGAAGATACCATAAGAACTTTACTCCCACTAGCAATGGAGGAACCCCACCAATCCAATCTTCCAGCAACAATGCAATATTGCACATTATAATTTATAGGCATCCTTATAAATGTATTAAAACTAGAAAGCAAGGCAAATACATGTTAAATACAAACTTGATGTAAGTACTACATCTAGGAGGGAAGGTGGGGATATAATTTGGGAGGGTTATACAGAAGACAAAAATAACTTTTTTTTAAATTTATCTTCATTGTTGAAAGTATTACAGATATCTCCTTTTTCTTCTCCATTAGCCCTCTTTCCCCTTTCCCAGGCCTTCACCTTGTCTGTCCATGAGTTATGCATATATGTATATAAGTTCTTTGGTTAATCTCTTTCTGCCCACCCCTGACCCTTCCCTCTGAAATTCCTCAGTCTGTTGCATGCTCTGATATCTCTGGATCTATTTTATTCATCAGTTTATTTTGTTCATTAGACTTTTTTATATGGGTGCATAGTATTATTTTATCATTTTAACCATACATTTTATCTTCTGTAAATTTGTAAAATGTCATACTTTCAAAAGTATTTAAAATAAAACTCTTTTATCCTAGTCCCAAAATCATACAGTTCATTATTCTGAACTACCCTTGTTAGTAGGCACAATCTGTATCAATTTCAGATAGCCTAGTCATACATTAAAGCCTACTATTAGAAACAAAAAATATTTCTGCATTTTGTTATAACTTAAATTTATAATCATATTTTAAATGGGCATAATTTTCTTATTAAAAATTTATAATTTTGATAAGCTATGAATTTTCTCATATATTTAATAGCTATGTGCTTAGTCTTTTATTTTATTATATAGTACAATGTATTTTTTTACTATTTCCTTTCCATGAACAGTTAGCTTTTATTTATCTTTTTTCCTAGGAACACTGCTGAAATAATTATATCTGTTACTATCAATTCGTCTACCTGCAGATAGATAGATAGATAGATAGATAGATAGATAGATAGATAGATAGATAGAGATAGAGATAGTGAGATGGTTTTGCTTATGTTTATATACAGGAAACATTTCTAAAATTGCATTACGAAGATTAGAGTGTGAGCATTCAATCTATATACAGGAGTTTGACCGGGAGACCAGTTGCTTGCTGTGACATGCTCTGGCCACCAGGGGGGCAGCGCAGAACAAAGGAAAGCCCATCCAGCAGCTAGGGAAGCGAGGCCCAGCCTTTTATTATATAGGATATATACTGAGTGGCCAGATTATTATGCGTTCAGAGATCATAATAATCTGGCCACTCAGTGTATATTATGTGAGAAAAATAAATAAAAAATTTTGTTTAAACCCTACACCTAAAAGCCTTTATTTATTAATTTATTTTTGGATAGTAAGCAAAGCAAAAGGAATTAAATATAATCCAGCTAGAATCAATCATTTCTATTCCATCCATATTTCATTCTCATTCATAAAATCATCATACAATGATGATTACCAATGAGGGATGGTTCCCAGACTCACAGTGGATGCCTGAAACCACAATAGTACCTTAGTATTATCATTCAAAATTAGATGTGTATCTTACAGATTAATTCTATTTAAGAGGAAAATGTCATTGACTTTGTGAATGCAAAGTCACATGTAAGTCCCTGATGAAAATTTCAATTCATTAGTATAAATTTATGTACTTTCAAGATTAGGGTAAACTTAGCCCTAAAGATCTAGAAATAAGTTTTTACTTATTACACAGGAAGGAAGGCAAAGTGAATTATTTTAAAGACTAAGAGATACTCAGAGAATAGTTTTGAATGATGAAGAGAGAAAGTGAGGAAACTGAGACACCATGTATTTGTCTATCTCTTTAAATAAAGTTCTAATATAGAAAGTTTAAGGAAGATATACCTTAAAATCTAATTTGAAAATAGGAAAAATGAAAAAATGTCACTGGCATTATACAAAGCTAGTTGTTACTAGTGCTTTAAAATTTATGAAGTTATCCTTACTATACTTATGTTGATTTATATGCAAGGGTGGGAAAAACTAGGTTTTCATTTGTGAGTATGTGAAATGCAAAGTTCATTCTTGTATTATTATTTATTATTTATTAATTATTTAGTTATTTTCCATAAGAACTGTAAACCTGAATCTGAAAAAAATTTTTACATTAATAAATATCAAAGATGAAACAACTATGTAAATTTTACTGTCATTATATGATATAACACCTGCTTTAGGGGAGGAAATAGTGATCACTGATCCAACCACTTTGATTGAGTTAAAACTATTAACACAGCAGGTGTTATGAGCTCTTTGTCAAGGTATCTCATCCCAAAGTCGCAAAGAGGTACAAGAATGTGCAAAATCTTTAGCACTCCGAATAGTTGTACTGAGATATCTTGTCATCAGCAGTGAACTAATGGTCATGTTGTGTTTTAATTTAGCATGCTGTAAGCATAATTCTTGCCAGCTTTCTCTTCTTTAATTTAGGTTTAATGGCTACTTGTAGCTGGAAGCAAGCCATTACTAATTAGTGAAACTCAACAAAATTAACACCTGGCTTTTTAACCTGCGTCATTGTTTTAACTTCCAAATGTGGCCAACTGCCTGGTAGTCATAATCAAATATAAAAATCTTTCAAAAATGGTTCTTAAAGAAAATATTTAGTCTGAAAATTTAGGAAGTTTCATTACTTTCACTAACAGTGCACCTTCTTTTTGTATAAGATGTCACCGGAAATACTATTTTGATTAATAAAAAAGAAGAGAAATGATTTAAAATAATAATATTCAATGAAGATCATTTTTTATTTGCACAAGTTTATTACAATTTTTCTATTAAATTCATGTAATATTTTAAAACAACTGCTTCCACAGGAGAGAATATAAGTGTTTATTAACAGGAAAGCAATGTATATAAATTTCATTAAGGGGTAAAACTTTTTCAAGTAATATAAAATTGTCCATATATTACAAGCATGTTAAAGTATTCTAAAAGCTTCAGGTACTAAAGCAGAGAGATTGTTTATTAGTATTCGTGTTACTTGAGAAAGATCAGTGTATTGTTTTGCACCCAATAGAGATATGTTTTTCATATCAATAAAATTCTGAATATTTCCAAATGAACCAAGTGTAACATATTTTTCTATTTGCTATCCTAGAACATAAAGCAAAGTATAAGGAGTAAGAGGAAGAGTTGGAAGAGGAGGAGAAATACAGAATAAAGTGATCATTTACAAAGTAAAAATTGATAAAGAATGTGAATTATTAGATACATGAATTTTTAAATCAATATACATTTTTACATTATTGTGTTTATACCTAAAACATATTTTACACACTGCATACCCAATAACAATGTACTTCCCACATTAACAAAAGCTATGAATGAAATTTAACAATCCATGCTGGGACCGGTTTGGCTCAGTGGATAGAGTGTCGGCCTGCAGACTGAAGGATCCCAGGTTCGATTCCGGTCAAGGGCATGTATCTTGGTTGTGGCACATCCCCAGTGGGGGGTGTGCAAGAGGCAGCTGATCAGTTTCTGACTTTCTATCCCTCTCCTTCCTCTCTGTGAAAAATCAATAAAATATATTTTTTAAAAAATTTAACAATCTTATTGATACGTGGGGTTTAGGGTGAGTCCAATCTCCCCCTTGTGGGTTCTTGCCTCACAAAGTTTGAAGAATAAACTTGAGGACTGAAAGGTTTCCTTAATAAAAATATGGAATTTTATTGGAAGCATATACAAACTCCCCTGGACAAAGGTCCCAAAAGGGACCCCTCATTACTCTCTCCTCTCTCTCTCTCTCTCTCTCTCTCTCTCTCTCTCTCTCTCTCTCTCTCTCTCTCTCTCTCTCTCTCTCTCTCTCTCTCTCTCTCAGAAAATCAATCTAAAAAAATCTGAATCTCTTGTCTCCAGGGTTATAAAGGCTGCAGCTCTGAGCATGACCCTTTGTCTGAGCATGACCCTTTCTAATTGGATCCTTAATTTAGGACCCAGTGCTTTCTTCGTTGGTCATACTGCCACACATATCAGTTTCAAAGATCAACGCCCACATGGTGCCCCTGTTGATCTCTCCCCTTTATCTTGCAACATTCCTCTATCCTCTGTGAAAATATGTTTCCCTCTGCAATTTTTCTCTATCCTTTATGGATTTAAAATAAGCATTTTGGTGGCTTGGAGCTATTTCTGCTCATTTGAATTCCTCTCCCATGGACCCCCACACCTTATTTCCTAAAACTGCTTGTCCTGTCTTTAAAATGCCTTTCATTATTATACTAGAGGCCTAGTGCACGAAATTCATGCACGGGGGCGGGGAATGTCCCTTAGCCCAGCCTGCACCCTCTCCAATCTGGGACCTCGCGAGGGATGTCCGACTGCCCGTTTAGGCCCAATCCTAAATGGGTAGTCAGACATTCCTCTCACAATACAGGACTTCTGGCTCCCAACTGCTCACCTGCCTGCCTTTCTGATTGCCCCTAACCACTTCGGTCTGCCAGCCTGATCACCCCCTAACCACTCCCCTGCCAGCCTGTTTGCCCCTAACTGCCCTCCCCTGCAAGCCTGGTCACTCCTAACTGCCCTCCTCTGCAGGCCTAGTCCCCTCAACTACTCTCCCCTACAGGCTTGGGTCCCCCCAACTGCTTTTCCCTGCAGGCCTGGTCACTCCTAACTTCCCTCCTCTGCTTGCCTGGTCACCTATAATTGACCTCCCCTGCAGCTTGATCGTCCCCAACTGCCCTCCCTTGCAGGCCTGGTTTCTCCCAACGACCCTCCCCTGTGGGTCATCTTTTGGTGGCCATCTTGTGTCCACATGGGGGCAGGATCTTTGACCACATGGGGGCAGCCCTCTTGTGTGTTGGAGTAATGGTCAATCTATGTATTACTCTTTTATTAGATAGGATAGAGGCCTAGTGCATGGATGGGGGCCAGCTGGTTTGCCCTGAAGGGTGACCCGAATCAGGGTGATGGTTCCCTTGGGGTATGGGGCAGCCTGGGCAAGGGGCCTGTGCTGGTTTGCAGGCTGGCCACATCCCTGGGTGACCCAAGTGGAGTTCATGGTATCTGGGATTTATTTATCTTCTACAATTGAAACTTTGTAGCCTGGAGTGGAGCCAAGCCTCCTGCTCACTCTGTGGCCACAGCCATTTCTATTAGGATTTATTTATCTTTTATAATTGAAACTTGGTAGCCTTAAGCAGAGGCCAAGACAGGCCAGGGCTGCGGGAGCTGGCTTCCTCCATTGCCAGGGGCAACCCTAGTCTCCTGCTCTCTCCAGCTCAGTGGCAACCACCATTTCTGTTGGAATTTATTTATCTTCTATAATTGAAACTTTGTAGCCTTGAATGGAGGCCTGGACCTACCAGGGTGTGGGGACAGCTTGGCTTCCTCCATTGCTGGAGAAATCTAAGCCTCCCTTCTGCTCATTCTGTGGCTGCACCCATCTTGGTTGGGATTAATTTGCACACTCACTCCTGATTGGCTGGTGGGCATGGTTTGTGGGCATGGCTTGTGAGTGTAGTGGAGTAATGGTTAATTTGCATATTACACGTTTATTAGATAGGATGTATAAAAATTTATAACATATTTATGAATAAAATAACTACACTTGTTACTCCACCTACAGGTCTCTAGTAATGACCAGGTTAAAGAGTAACACAATTTTTTAAAAGAATATACACATTTTTAATATGCTTTTAGTGATTTCAGAGAAAAAGGGAGAGGGAGAGATAGAAACATCAGTTATGAAAGAGAACCGTGGATTGGTTGCCTCCTGCATGCCCTTTACAGGGCATGTACCCTGACCAGGAATTGTACCATGACCTCCTGGTTCATGGGTCATCATCGCTCAACCACTGAGCACTAAGGAATATATTTTAATCAATAGATATAAGAAGTGTTCAGATTAAAAAAAAAACTTTGTTATTCAGAATGGTTATCTGCTGAAACTCCAAGAATGATTTGAAACTTCCGGATAAAATATTATCTAAGTGGATTTTTCTTTTAAAATCTATTAGAAAAAAAAACTTTTTTTATTTACCTTGCTATTGCTTTAAAAAATGAGCTTTGTTTTTTCATGTGTAATAAAAATTTATTCTATTAAAAATGAAGTAAACTAGTTATAAAAGGAAGGTGGTAAACATAAAACACACCCATTCAAGCCTTCCCTAAGCAATGAATTAATTATTATAAAGAAAGAGACAACCTTCTCTTTTTTCCAAAGACTTATTTTAATCAAAGTAAAAAATGCTAATTATTTTTCTAAACATTGAAATATTTAGAAATAGCCCAGCCTGTGTGGCTTCATGTTTGAAAGTCAACCTATGAACCAGGAGGTCATGGTTTGATTCCCTTTGAGGACACATACCCAGGATGTAGACTCAATCCAACAATGTGAGCTGTGCAGGAGGCAGCTAATCAATGATACTCTCTCATCTTTGGTGTTTCTATCTCTGTCTCCTTCTCCCTTCCTCTCTGAAGTCAATAAAAATATATTTTAAAAAAACATGTTTTAATAAAAAATTTAGGAATAGATCATTCATAATATTGGAAATAGGACATGTTTGCTAATAAATCCCATAGTAGCAAGTCTCTGATTATGCTTTTACAATCCTATATAATAAAAGGCCAGCAACCATAATGACATAATGACCAGAATGACCAATTAACCAGTGGTCATTGACCACCTCTTGGTCCCTCCCCCCCCCAGCCCGCAGGCTCCCATCAGTAGATGGCCAACAGGGAACCAGAGGGAACCAGGATGGGTAGGGTGAGACTGAGTACTGGCCAGTGGGTGGAAGGCAGACCTCTTGGTCCCTTCCCCCGGCCTACAGACTCTGATTGCCAGATGGCTAATGGGGAATTAGGGTGGGTGTTAGCAGCAGGATGGGACTGGGGACTGGCAAGTGGGCTGAATAGCTGACATCTTGGTCCATCCCTCCCTGGAGCGCAGGGTCCAATAGATGGCCAGATGGCAAATGGGGAACCAGGCTAGGTAGCAATGGGGCAGGACTGGGGACTGAAAAACAGCCAGAAGGCAAACCACTTGACCTTTCCCCTAGCCCACAGGCTCCGATTACTGGATGGCAAACGGGGAATCACGGGGAACCAGGGTGGGTGGCAGGGTGGGTGGCAGGGTGGGTGGCGGGGTGAGACTGGGGACTGGCAAGCAGGCAGAAGAGGGCTCTGATCTCAGGCTAGACCTAGGGACCCTACCCACACACAATTTCATGTGCTGGGGCTCTAGGGTAATAAAAAAAAGAGAGAGAAATAAAAGCAAACGAGCATTATAAGACAGCAAACTGTTTTGTATCTGCTTTATTATTAAAAAATTTTTCTCCCATTTTAATTTAAAGATTTGCCAGTAAAAATACTTAGGTATAGATAATTTTATTGTTGGATTAGTATCTTCTCAAGATCTTTAGAGAATACTGTTGTTCTTGAACATGATATTGGTCTAATTTAATTTATGATATTTTTGAATATATACCTATCTATGCTTCAAGACCTGGGCATACTGTTAGTTATTATTGCTATAAAAGCAATATTCATGTTGGTATTAAATTTCTGTAATTTAAATTCTTTTTAAACAGATGGGGATTTGTTGGAACAATATTTTTATTTTACCTCTCACAATATTCAAGAAGAATAGAATCTGGTGTTAAAATATTGAGAACATTTTTAACTTCAAATATCTTGCTGTTTAGGTTCAATGTTCCAGTTACAAGGGCAAACTATATTGCTAAATCATTCTGTTATATAAAATAATTCGTCATCATTTTTGTAGACTTTTTAGCTTCATATTCATTATTTAGAAAAACTTGATCATCCATAGTTGAAAGGACCATAACTCATTCTATTAATCTAAAGATGATAAAACTGTGTAATACTGTAGTTGAATTAAGAAAATTCTTGTGCTATGATAGTGTCTTTATATTTTTCTATAAATGTCCCAAGAAAATGAGTTTGTGGTATTTCCTCAATCCTCAAATGCAACACTATGTTCCTATTTTGTTTTTTATTTTGCTGTATTTATTCCTTGTGACTAAATATTGTTAATACAAGTTTCAATATTGAAAAGAAAATATTCCAAGTTTTAGAAACTATCAGCTCATTGATATTATCTATATATATAAAACCCTAAGCAACTGGTTGACTGGTAGGGATCAGGCCAAAACCAGCAGTCCAACACCCCCAAGGGGCCCCAGATTTTGAGAGGGCACAGGCCAGGCTGAGGGACCCCACCAGTGCTTAAATCCATGTATGGGGCCTCTAGTCTAATTATATTATCCATCATAGAAAGATAGTAATATCATGCTAAAAATATTTGAAAATATTTACTTATTTTTTATCTTCTAACCATAATATTAATTCATTATACCTAATTTTAAATGATTATTGGAGTTACAGCAATTTTTATTAACAAAAATTGCTTAGATTTAAATATCTGTCAAATTGTATTTTTAAAATACTAGTGGCCTGGTGCACAAAATTCATGCATCCCCATGGGGGAGTCCCTCAGCCCAGCCTGCACCCTCTCCAATCAGGAACCCTTGGGGCATGTCCAACTGCTGCTTTAGGGGGATCAGGCCTAAACCGGCAGTTGGACATCCCTCTCGCAATCTGGAACCACTGGCTCCTAACAGCTCACCTGCCTGCCTACATGATCATCCCCCAACTGCCTCTGTCTGCCTCCCTGATTGCTCCTAACCCCTCTATCTACCTGCCTAATCATCCCTAATTGCCCTCCCCTGCCAGCCTGGTTGCCCCCAACTGCCCTCCCCTGCTGGCCAGATCTCACCCCCAACTGCTGTCCCCTGCCAGCCTGATAAACTCTGATGGCCTTTGCCTTGGCCCCTACCACCATGGCTTTGTCTGGAAAGAAATCGGACATCCAGAAGATGGCCAGTCAACATGGTCTAATTAACATATTACCCTTTTAGTAGTATAGATAGATTATATATGATATGAGAAAATGCTCTTGGCAGACAAAATTACATAATCTGGACTGATAGCCTGCCATATGCACTGTACTGCCAAACCAGTCATTAAAAAATTGAACTGCTTTTTTACACCTTACACCAAACAGCTGTTGCCCTTAAAACCCCTCCTCAGTCCATATCTTAGGTTCTGCCTTCTCAGTTTACCCATATCAGATTCTGATTGGTCAGTTTCTATGCCAGTCAGCATCAAAAGCTCTGCCTCCTTGGCAGCCATTTGCTTCTCACACTTCACCTAGATTTTGTTCTTATTGGTTGGTTTCTCTGCCTGTCAGCACCAAAAGTTCTGCCTCCTTGGCAGCCATTGGCTCCTCACACTTCACCCAGATTTGGTTTTGATTGGTCAGTTTCTATGACAATCAGGGTCTTGGGCCTATCAACAGGCCTTATCAGAGAGGCGGGGATGATCAGCAGCCCCAGCAGAGGCCAGAGAGAAAGAGGCCTGGCTGCTGGCTAGGCCCAGAGCAAAAGAGAGAAGCAAGCACTAATCAACAGCTGCCATGGAGGCTAGGGATCAGACCCTGCTTCTCTCTCCCCAGGCCTCTCTCCAGACCTGATCCACAGCCCCTTCAGCAGTCAGTGCTGGGTCCAGGCTCCCACAGCAGAGGCAATCAGTGCTGGGTCATCATGGCAACCCATTATGACTTCTGGTTGGTTGAGCCTCTGGTCTTTGTGGATGTCATAGAACCTGGATTTTAGTATATTAGCATACTCAAATAGAGACTCATAGATAGAAAGTAGACCAACAGCTCTGGCAGGGTAGAGGGTGTTGGGGGTGTAATAGGGTATAGTGTATTTAAAAAAAAAACACCTCATGTTTAATTAAATAATTAACCGTGAAATAAAAATAAGAACATACTAATAACACTTGTAGTTTAAAATATTAAGTTTCACATTTAAACATTTTACACGCAACAGCATTTCCAGTTCCCCTTTTCCCCAGCGTCACCCACAGGAGTGTAGGAGATGCTGATGTCTGGCCAGGCCTGCAACATCCTGCCCCAGATAAAAAATCTATAGAGAGAAAAAAAAATGCTAGGTGCTAACACACATAAAAGAGAACATGGAGAGCTGGAATGTGAAAATGTATGTCATCAGAATTCCAAATTCTCCTCTTCCCATTATCCCCCTATAAAACCCCTTTGCCTACCCTGGGATGTTAAGATGGTTAAGATGAGTCTACCATCTTCTCAGGTATTCGGCAACTGAATAAATAAGTTTCCTTCCATCAGCTCCTGTGTCAGTGTGTTTGGCTTCACAGCTGCAGGCAAAAGTACCTGAGAGTCATTTAGGATGGTTTCAAAGACAAGTATATAGAATTATATGACAACTAGAGGCCCAGGGCATGAAATTCGTGCACTGGGGGAGGGGCATGTCCCTCAGCCCAGCCTGCACCCTTTTCAATCTGGGACTGCTGGCTTCTAACTACTTGTCTGCCTGCCTGATTTTCCCTAACCATTCTGCCTGCCAGCCTGATAGCCCCCTAACCACTCACCTGCCATCCTGATTGACACCTACCTGCTCCCCAGCTGGCCCGATCACTTTCAACTGCTCTCCCCTGCAGGCTTGGCCTCACCCAACTGCCCCCCCTTGCTGACCATCTTGTGACAAGGTGGGGGTAGCCATCTTGTGATGATGTGGTGGTGGCTATCTTGTGACGAAGTGGGTGTGGCCATTTTGTGGGTATCTTGTGATAGACGGTGTAGGGGTGGCCATCTTGTGATGATATGGGGGCAGCCATCTTGTGATGTGAGGGGGTAAGGGGCAATTTGCATATTACCTCTTTATTACATAGGATGATATGAAGAAAATGAAATAAGTAAAATTTTTAAAAATAACACAGGCCATTGCTCTTCATTAACTATAATACTAATAGGCCAATGTGTTAATGATTTATAAATAAAAATTAAATAATATGTTTGTTTTCCAAACCAGAAGCTAAGAGAAACAATATGTAACCCAATTAATGTTAATTATATTATTGAATTTACCCATGGAAAATAAAATGCATTTTATATAGGAAACTAAAATGTGCCAGAGTCTGAAAATCATTGTTATAACAAATTTAAATTAACCTTTTATTCAACATCATTGCAACAGAAAGGAAGACTAATTAGTGGATTAGTACACTCTATTCAACTGCTGATTTTTAAAGACAACGCCAAAAATGTGGGAAAAAATCAAACCTCATTACTTTTGTCATAAATATAATTATATATATATCACAATTTCTTTAAGGGAATTGCCTAGAAATAGAGTTGGCAAACCAAAAAGCAAAATTTTTAAAAATTAAAAAGTAGACAATGGTTTCTAATTATTCAAATAAAATAGTGGATGTCATATGCTCTCACACATCACTTTTTTCATTACTTTTTACTAGGGCAATTAAATGAGTTCAGAATTACATTTCAAACTTAAATTAAAAATGCTATGCTCCAAATGAGAAACAGATAATTTAGGATATGTATGTATTAAGCAGCAAAGCAGAGCAAAGTCTTTAATGATATTAATTTATAGTACCAAATTAAAAATAAAAAAGAAATTTAGAGAAATAGGTTAATGCATTTATTAAATATATAGCTTTCATCTTGATGCAAAATGCTTTATTCTAGTCCCTGAAATATCAGTGGTATATAACGTATTTGGAAATAATATGTGACTGCATGTTTTTAGCACTGAAACCCTGTAGGACTTCTCCAACTCAGTTATAGCAGAACTTAGATAGAGTAGTTAAACTATTTCTCTATACAGAAAGTCTAAAGGGAACAATTTTGTTCCACGTATTTTTAGCACTTAATTTTTTTAAGGGTTTTTCACATCCCAGTGAATTGTAGACTTTCTTTTGGTGAACAGAACGTGAATGAAATCAGAATGTCTTAAATCCACATAATTTATTTCCTTTGTAACCATCTGAATAGTTTTTTGGAATCAAAACTAAAAATTCAAAACAATGAAAAGTCTTTAATTCCTTTCATGTGTTGGGATATAAAAGCCTGTGGGAAAGAGATTGATCTCTTTAACAATTATCAAGTCAGCAAAATTATGCATAAAAAATAACATTTTTTAAATCATCTTTATCTTTTCAAATGTGAGAGTGTTGCCAGACGTTTGAATGGGTGGTATTTCTCTGTCACTAGTTAGAGTGGGGTTCTTGAGATATCTTGAGAAAAGGAATTTTCTAAAGCTCGTATGGGAAAATAAGGAGTTTTAATTTGCATAAATTATATTCCTCAGTTTGCAAAGTCCCATGGCCTTTAACCCAGTCCTGGAAAAAGTGCAGCTGGAGTTCCGGCAGAGCCAGAGGAAGGCCAGTGTCCAGAGTTTATGCTCCATGGTGGAACTGAGTCTGATGCAGTGTCAGGCTAATTACCAACCATTCATTAGTCCATTGTGTGGGCTAATGCAGAGGAGAATGCCTCTTCAAATTCCCAAAAAAGCAAGAGGGCCAAGAGAGGGAACTTCCTTTGTTCCAGAGTTAAGTATCTCAAGAGTCCAGACCCTTGCAGTGGCCACTGCCTTGTTCCAGGGTGTGACTGATAGCTAAGCATCTTTCCAGATTACCGGGACACTTTCTTTTGGAACTTGCATATAAATCCATTCCCTGAAGCCATCCTGTGCTGAGGATGCCTGAACTAGCCTAAGTAGAGAGAGCACAGGGAAATGGCTTAAAATAAAATTCCCTTATTATTTGTTGCCAAGAAACAAATACAGTATTTTCTTAACTAAGTGTCATGATATTTGTATGAAAATGTATGGATAGTGGGAATGCATATGAAATAGAAAGGATTTGAAATATTTGTGGGTTGGGTAAGTATGTATATGAGGCCCAGACTAGTGTTCTTAGCTAAAAAATATTCTAGAACAATGTCACTCAAATTATGTTTGATAAGATAATCTTTTTTTTGTATTTTTTCCAAATTCACTACACACACACACACACACACACACACACACACACATGCATCTTTAAAAATATAAAAATTAATATCTAGAAAAATAAAAATAACAATAATATACAAGCCAAGAACCCCACTTTAGGTATTATTAGATTTAATAAACATAAAATTCTGTCAAATTATTATGTATTTTATAGCACACTGATCTGAAACTCATCTTAATAACAATATTCATATAATTTTGGCAAAATGAAGGCTAGCATATATGGCACTTAAAAGAAATGAAAGGAATAAGTAGAAAAGGTGTTTCTGGTCTGAATTAATGTTAAACATATAGTTGTAAAAGGAGCAACTGACACAACCATTTTTAAATGTCTTTATTGATTAAGGTATTACATATGTGTCCCTATTCTTCCATTGTCCCCCACACATACACACTCATGCCCTTACCACCCCCCACCCCCCACCCCTGCTGTCTGTGTTCATTAGTTAGGCTTATATGCATGCATATAAGTCCTTTAAGTAATCTCTCCCCTTTTATCCCTACCCTACCCACCTTCCCTCTGAGGCTTGACAGTCTGATCAATGCTTCTCTGTCTCTGGATTTTTTTTTTTGTTCATCAGTTTATGTTGTTCATTATATTCCACAAATGAGTGAAATCATGTGATATTTATCTTTCTCTGACTGGCTTATTTCACTCAGCACAATGGTCTCCAACTCAATCCATGCTGTTGCAAATGGTAGAAATTCCTTCCTTTTTATTACAGCATAGTATTCCATTGTGTAAATGTACCACAATTTTTCAATTAACTCATCTGCAGATGGGCACTTAGGTTGCTTCCAAATCTTAGTTATGGTGAATTGTGCCACTGTGAACATAGGGGTGCATATATCCCTTCTGACCGGTGTTTCTAGTTTCGTGGAATATATTCCCAGAAGTGGGATCACTGGGTCAAATGAGAATTCCATTTTTAGTTTTTTGAGTTCTCCACCGTGGCTA